>JAWWMP010000081.1:48673103-48836693 GCA_035047865.1 Dendrocincla tyrannina
AGAAAAGAAAAGAAAAGAAAAGAAAAGAAAAGAAAAGAAAAGAAAAGAAAAGAAAAGAAAAGAAAGAAAAGAAAAGAGACACCCACCAACACTCCCCCCCAAACTTCTCCAAACCACACAACCCGCAAATTTATTTTTTATGATTTAACCATCCCTATCATTGCCAAGACCACTCTGTTGCAGTGAATTTTAAATAAAACAAACTCCTCTATTTTTCACTGAAATGCCTTTTACTTAGAAACACAAGTTATTTCACATATTTCCCTGAACTCAGAAAAATCAGAATGAGATGGACTGAATAGTAGGCTCATGAAACACAGTGCTCAAATCAGAAATACCTTTTTGAAGCTCACCTCAAGACTGCCTTTTTATTGTCTTGATTGAAAAAGCCAATCAGTCTTTTGTAGCACTAAAGAATTCCCTGAGGGTGAGAAAATAATTTCCTGTTCTGGCCTCCAGATCCCAAGGTTGTTTTGGTAATATTTCTGGATAGGTTCACTGCAAAGGAAAGCAGCCTGTCACATTCAGCAAGATTACAAAGCCAGCCCTGGCCATCCCTTAGGTTTGTCAGCTACCACATGATGCCATGAAGCATTTCCCTCCAGCAGCAGATTTATCCCAGGCTTTACAGAAGGGCTGTTGCATTATCAGTGTGATGGAGGGTTTACTCGCAAACCTGATCTTTTAAATGTTTACAGTTGTTGTCCTGCTTGTAAGAGCGTTGGGACTCCTGCCAGCTTTCTAATCCTTTCTGTTGAGTTATTTCACAAACACAGCCTGGAAAACAGGCTGAGTTCGTAACAGATCTGCTCTTTAATCCTCTTCCCGTGTACAGGAGTATTCCTATCTTGGGAAAAGTACTTCTTGGGAAACTACTCCTGTAATTAAAGGACAGGACCAAAAGTGTCCAGGCTGGTGCTTTAGAAGACAAGCGATGCAACTGCGGCAGAGAGGAAAGCAGGAGAAGATCGAACAAAACCCAGACAAATACAACACGTACACACACACACGTGCACACATGCACATACATGCGTAACTGTTACCTTCCTCTGCATTTGTTCTTGGTCACGGGTGTGGGGCAGAGCAGCTGGTGGTGCCTGCAGAGGCAGAGTCTGCCGGGAAGGAGGGGAGACTGTGCTGCAAAAAGGAGAGAAACAAGATACTGGAGATGACCAGGTAAGTCCTATCACAGGACCTCCCCATGCAAAACCCTCTCTCTAAAGAGATGAAGATGAGCATGATTATCAGTACCATGAAGGCCTGTTGCCTTAAAGTTGTCACCTCTGTATGTCCCATATCTTCTGCAGAAGACCATGAATATTTATAAAACTAAGATACAGTCAAAGACATATGTACCATTGTGGTTCTGTGGGGTTTCATATTCAATGGTTTACATTTAGGTTTGTTCAGATTTTGCTTTCAACACTGGCACTACTTTCAGATGAAATAAGAACTGCTGCTAAGGGTGATTTTGTTTTTATAGATTCTAGGATTCTGAACACTGTTAATGATTTAACCTCAAGTCACTTCTCTATACAGCAACATGTGGTTACATCCAAGATGATCTTCTCCCCAGATAAGCAAACTCAGGGCTCACGCTATCCTGATGTACTTAAGCCCAGCTTCAGCCTATGCTGCTTATTGGGGGTGAAAGTGCACTGTGCAGTACAGAAAGTTGGTTCCAGGTTTATGCTCTTAAGCCACTGCAGGCATTTGCATGCCCAAAGTAAAGTTATATGCGGGGAATTAAGGAATTATACCTTCCAAGGACCAATTTATTAATTTAATCCCTTTATATATGTTGCCCTGCATATAAAACAGACTACAGTTGATTAAGTAAGTTCCTTTGCTGCCACAGCAGTTTGAACAATAGACCAATGTGCAGTGTTGTTTCTTATCAAACAGATTGCTTCATGTACAGTCAACACTTTGCTTTGATGGTTTCCCTTTAACCTGTGGAGATCAAAAGTGCAAAAGATCAAAACCTGCACTCAATGCATTTCATTTTTCAGAGTAATTATTACATTTCAGACTAAATACCACATTTGAGTTTCCCCATATGTAAAAATACATGGGGACATAAGTTGCATTTATCAGAGGCACAAACATAGAGATGTGTCACATTTTTTAAACAGAAGGCTTACTTGATTAAATCATTGCTGCATCCTGAAATGCAGCACATTTGTCCCAGGTCCAAGAGGGAAACCATTTGTGTTTGTTGTATTGCTGAGTGAAGCCTCCAAGGCTGGAGCCCTCTCTAAGGCCCAGAGGACTGAGGGATTTTGATCTACCTTGATAGATGACTGTCTTGCAAATGTCCTTCCTGCTGCCCTACAAAGGTTAGGGGGATTGCAAAGGAAACTTTGAAGTCTGAAAGAGAATAGCCCCATTTAGAGTGGCAAAGGGAATTTCTGTGCCAAGAGTCAGGATCATGTCAAGACTCTTTGTGCAAAGCCAAAGAGGAAAAACTATCACACCAAGTTGACATGAAAATGATTGTAGATTAACCTGCAGACTGTAGATTAACCTGACTTCAAGTCTTTCTTCAGGAAAGTAAAAGATGTGGCTTTACATGAGGGAGAAATGTTTTCAAGTTTGGTGCTTGAAAAGATTTCAGTGCACAATTTTCATTGATCCTTATGTCAGGGGGCTTTGGGAAAGTTAATTTTAGGGAAAGACAGATGTTAAAATCCAGCAAATAGCAGATGGTAGTGGAAAACTATATTCCCGTGAGACTTGGGACAAAGCAGTAGCAGATGACATCTGGCCCATGTAATTTGTGCTTTTCCTTAAATCCACCACTCTTATGCAGCATGGAACAAGGTGGGAGCTGGGAGGAGGTGAAAGCTGCTCTTTACCTCCTAGAGAAGTCTCTCTCCCTCCCTTTCCAGGGGCATTAGATCTGTCAAGTGGCTCCTTTTCCTGAAGCATCTACTGCTCTTTCTTGCTCCACCCTCTAAGTTCTTGTTCTACCCTCTAAGTTCTTGCTCTAGTTCATTATGTGCTGAACCAGTGTCTTCCGGGGCATGAACACAAAGGGTCTTTCTGCTAAAACACTATGAGCTTGACAAGTACAGCATTTCCAACTATGCATCCAAGCATTACCTTTTTAAATATCTCACAGCCCTTTTGCACTTACAGCTTAAAATATTAAACAGCTTCTAAAACACCACTGTGGTTACTCCCCTTTTTAACACCCTCCATACTGTCTGCTTTGTTTTCCTAGACCATGAACCTGGAAAGAAAACAATTTCTCTGAGTGGAAATTACATGAGTGTGAGAAAGATCAGTGCCTACAAACTCTGCTTCTCTCTCAGATTACAGACAGAGACTCAGTAGCAAACTTGGGCTGTCCCTGAGCCTGTTTTTGCATCACAGCAGGACAGCAAAGAGTTACAGACATCTGACTTGATCTGTGAATTTCCCTGGCAAAGAGTATTTCAGCATGTGTTTTTCAAAATGAAAAAAAGAAGCAAGGAGCTTCTAGGAGGGTGTTCAAAAAAATTCAGGGAAGGTGAATACTGCCTCCTCTCAACTTCCCTGTGAGTTTCCAGCTTGCTGCAAGCATCTTGAAAAATCCTTACTTGCCCTTTGTTCTTCCCATTACAGCAGCACCACAAATATTTTGCCAGTTACTGCCCTACCATGCGATGAGAATATATCTCATGCTGACAGACTCTAGTTTGTGGCTGCCTCAGGTCTTGAGAGAGGATATTTGAGCAAAAGAGGCTGACATGTTCAGTATTGCTCAGTTGGTAACAAGCTATAAGCTGCATATCCGCATTTTTCAGCATTTCCCTTCTGTAGGAAGAAACAAGAACATACCCCTGAGGTGTGGTGGGTTTGTTTTCTTTTTTCTTACAGCTTAAGACTGAGCCCACTGAAGGTTTGAGAGCAAGCAGTTGAGCCCAGCATGGGTACATTAAACTTCACTTTTTAGAGACATATAAACTTTGCACAGATTCCTTATCTGCAAAAGTTTGTTCCTTACAAGTTGTTAAGCTCATTAGTAAAGCAGAAAGAAGGTTGTGCTCCTATAACTTACAGTTCAATTTTTATAGAATTCACAACCTTCCAATTCTGCTGCAGTTAAGGCAAAACTCCCAGTGGCCTAATGGGCCAAGATGTCACAAAGTGAATTCCCCAGCACAGCATAAGAACTGCAAACTGTCCCAGAATAATGACTTCAATAGAGTCTGGACCTCAGAAGACAAAACTCTCAGTTGTTTCACAAAGGTAAATTTTGCGTCTTACCAGAAAGATACTTCTAGTGAGGCAATCATAAGAATAAGAAATATTGCCATAATACACAGAAAACATGCTTGATTAAACATCTAATGCAATGCTTTTCCTGTTGTACACATAGAGTTTGGACATCTTCAGAATAAACTGGGCCACTTTTCTTTCCCTAAAGGCAATCACACACAAATTTAACTTCAGCAGTACTATTTTGGCCTACAAGGCATTGAGGAAATGTCTTTTCTGAAGTGATATCAGTGAAAAGGACCATTTGGGTTATGGGAAGAGAACAATGCCAGGGTAATGTCACAGAGGGGAATGTTTGTGAAGATGATATGCTGTGGTAGGTATGTAATTCGGTCATATTAATAAAGACTGCTTCAATGTTCAGTGTTCAAACATCAAGTGCCTCTTTGCCTATAGTTTAAATAAAGACTCATGATTTGGTTAGGTTATTTAAATGCCTAATCAGTGGTGAGACATCAGAACAATTACTGGTTGCATCAGGAAATTTTGCAGAGGCACTCTTTTAACAGTCCAGTGAGACCACAAAGGGCTTATTTTATTTTGACAGGACCAGAAAATTATTGACATAAAACATGAAAAAAAAGGCAGACAGATCTTTCAGTTCAACAAGTTGAACAGAACCCTGTTTTCATGACATAAACTCTTATCAAAGTTATGATGTATGTTTAAACCAAACACCTTGAGTTTCCAGGCACAGGCAAACCTCTATGAGGATCCTGTGGAAGAATAGCAGCAGGGTGCCCACCTTCTTCAACCACTGTCCCAAGTGCTCTTACGTATCTGGACCTTGTGAAAGCAGCAGTGTGTGTCCCTGCTGAAGTTGCTCCTGTGACAGTAAATCAGCCTTTCAGTTAAACATCTGAATGCACTTACAACCCAAAATAAAAGCTGCAAATGCATATCTGTAAAGTCAGGAGGGAAGAGAAGAGCATTCTCTCCTCCCTGCTCCCTCTGCTGCCCCTCTGTCCTGCTCCTCTGGAACAGTATTTTTATGGCCTTCCCATTAGAGCAGCAGGAAAAGGAGATGAAGGTGGTAGAAAGATGCGGGGAGAGAAGGGTAGCCATAGTCCAGCATGTGTTCCACTTAGTGTCTTTCTTTATTATGCATGATTACTTAAGTCGAGTGGAACATCTTCGTCCATCCAGACACCTTGCATCCATCCAGATGCTGTCACAACTCCACAACCCTCTCTGTAAAATATACCCACACTTGGTTTATGATTCCCTGGAGATGGTGTGTATAACATGGAGATTGAACCTGTGTCACTCAGGTTTTCTGGGGCCCTGAGGAACAGAAAAAGAAGATTGCATCTCTCTCCATTCCACACACCTTTTTCCTTTTAAATTATTATTTCTAGCATTCTACAATACCTGTCGCAGCCAGGCTTTGTGAACACTAATGCTAACCAGGCAGGGCTGGCCATGATTTTCTGAGCATCAGGACTTGTTCCTGCTCCTCAGTCAGCACAGGCATTGCTCTGCAGGGTACAGGGAAATCCCTTCCTTAACCAGCATGGGCAGACCTGGCAAATCAACCCCATGAGGCAAGTCATCTGTGTGGATCCTCTGTGCATTGGCTTGAACCATTTCTTGCCTCTTGTGGGCTGGCACTTGGGTAGTTCCTGCACACAGGAATGCACAAAGCAGCCTGGAAAGCAGCTTCCAGCTCTAACTTAGCTGTGCTGACTTCTGCTAGTAATAGTAGAAAAAGCCATCAAAATTATTTGAGTTGTAGAAACCAAGAGACTGTCTGTGCTTCTGCAGGAATGTGGTGGTTTAGTTTTCTTGGGTTTGGTCTAGGCCTTGGCTGGTAACAGGACGAGCTCCCCAGGCAATAGCTGGATACAATCTGATGATACCAGGAGGCCATCAGCTCCCACAATGAGATTTCTTTGGCACCACCTGCTCCAAATGTCCTTGGACATCTCACTCCAGCTGCCCTCCACCCTCAGCCACACACACACACACACACACTCTTCCGTGGATTAGCTCAGCAGGAAATCTAAGTGTGAGAAAGGTGTTTGTAACGTTAGTCTGGCCTGGTTTGGGATGACTTGGTTGCCCTTGCTTTTACTTTTCTCTTTGTTAAATGGGACAAGGATGTGAAGAATCCAGGCTACCATGCTTCCAACATGTTTTGCTCCGGTTAGCAAAACCCTAGATCTGGAACAACTCTCCTGATGTAACAAGAATAACATTTTCTCATTATTGCTATTCCTTGTAGATGAAAAATTAAGGGCAGTGGAGCCCGTACACAGGACATTACACAAGTGTCACTAACACAATTGACCCTAGCTTTCAAGTAATTAGGTTTTTAATTTTTTTTTCCCCAAGTGACTATAACTATTTCCTACACTCCATAATCTCTCTCTCTGTCAGTAGCTTAGAAAAACTCTGGAAAGTCCTGGCAACATTTAAAAAGCTAATTTACCAGCAAGATAATACTTGACTACAGACTTTCACACACACACACACAATTGTTTCATAGTAGGTCTACAATAGCTTAAGTTGGCTGTTGTAAAGGAAACTCCACTTATTGTGGAAGGCATATCTTGCTGTATCTTCACAGAATGAGAATTGACCTAAAGCAGTTTCCCCAAAATTTGTATAGTGTAATTGAAATGGTATAAAGTACCAGGACATTGAGATGAGTGCCACAGTTTTCTTCACCACCTGGGACCATCATCCTGTTCCTTTTCATGACTTCTAACAGCCTGACACCCTCGGCAGATGCTTGCTTTATCTAAACTCCTTATAATAAATACTGACTGTGGTCATTCCTAGAGGCAGCTGGTTAAACAGAGAACACTGAAGAACTGTCACTTTTTACCTGCCTGTGTATTTGCAGAACTCTTTTGCAGGTGACAATGCCAGAGCTTGACAGTGACCAGCAATGGATATCTGTGTTGAATCTTCAGCTGAGGTCCCAGGGAGTCCTCACCATCCCTTAGGATGGAAGGCGAGGTGGGTAAAAAACCCCGAATTTCCAACTTTTGGTGTCTCCTTTTTGCTTCCTCACTACTTCTGTGACTGTCATTACCATAACCTCTACTGCCCTACCAGACTTTTGTAAGGGGTAGGGCCTTAAGAAATCAGGAAAAGGCTGCCTGTGTTCTGTTGTTTGTCATGGCAATAAATGTTTCCCATGCTAAGGTTGAGTAGTGTGTCCAGTGGGACACACCTGTGTCACTCTTACTAGCTGTGGGCTGTGCTAATCGAATGAATACTTCATCCACTGAAAGACAATGGAAAATGAAAGATGAATGAAATGAAGATGGATGAATTCAAATGTGTCTCTCCCGAGAGGTGAGATCAGTGCTGTTTCACATTCCTTTATTTCCTGGCAGTCTCAGATGTTCTGGTTCTGAATTTTCTCAATTGATAGCAAAATTGCCTCTTGTTCATGATTCAAACTCTTTTACCCATATCCAGTTCTACAGGGAAGACCAAAACTTTGTTTCTGGAGTAGAGGGAGTTAGGACAGTCAACAGCCTTATAAAGTGACAATGCAGCTGTTTCTTAAGTAGCAATGAATCTTAATGAAAGTCTTCCCATAAAATTATTATCACAGCAGAAAGTAAAGGTCCCAACTGATATTAGGCCCCTATTGTGCCAGGCACTGTATGAACATATTAGGACAGAATGACTTATCTGCAAGAAATTTAAAACCTCATTAAATAAGACAGAAACCAGCTATGCCAGGAATAAGTGTTCCCACAGAGTAAAGAGAAAGATCCTAGTCACAGAAAAGACACATGGTACAGCCAGGAATAAGATGTGGGGTTCATGCCACGCTGGTAGCTCTAGAGCAGAAAGGCATTGATATTTAGCAGCTCAGAACCAGTTTATTTCTATTGCTTGAGGTCAAGATTTGACACTTTTTAGTTTTTTTCAAACACAAATTCCAGTCCTGCAGAGGGAAAGCCCTGGCCCTGACCTTGGGGACCCTACAGCATGCACGGGATGCAAGAGGGAGGCAGCATGCCCAGGTTGGGTAGAGGTGGGCTGTGCATCTCTCGCAGGTCAACCCTATGTTTAAAGCAGCTGGGCCTGTATTATTTGACTGTCACCCCCCCCTCTCCTGAGCCCTGCATTCTTCTGAGTCTGTGTCAAATTTTCTTTGGACTCGAAGTTGGAAGGGGTTGAATTCCCAAGATAGTACTTTCCTTGGAGTCTACGGGCAGCATTGATAATAAGACAACCAATGTATTAACATGCCAGAAAGGTTCTGATGTTTATTCATGTGAGGTTCTCCAGGGCTTATTGAATTGATGCCTGATAAAGCGACTAATGGAAGCCTTTGGCAGGGTACCTTAGATGGATTTCCTTATTATCTCACTAGGTTTTCTACTTTCTAGCAAAAGCAATATCCAAGCTCATGCACCATGCAGCCTCTTTTGGCTTTAGGGCTTAAAGATTTATGGGGCATCAGGGAAAACTGGTGAAGGCAAAAGACAATGACAAAAGAAGTAAAATCCAAATGACACATATTGCTACTGAACTAGGGTAGGGCAAAAGCAATCATTAGGTTTTGAATTTTCTGTCTTTGTTAGGAAACCATTCAGTAATTTACCTTGCCCTGCCTGTCCCTCTCCTTTCCTCCGTCTTGCATTGTTGAGGCTGCATGTTGTCCTTGCACTCCAGACAGTGTGACCAGAGAAAAGGAAATACTAAGCCTTTAGTAGAGAGTTTCAGGTATCAGTTTTAGAATTCTGCAGGCAAGAGATACTGAAAGAGCACAAAGAAAACAACACTGCTGTAACCCTGTGCATCTTTTCCTTTCCCATAGCTGATCTGATCGATATTGCATGGACCTTTGTGGAACCTCAGCAGTACTGTGAAACAGAGCCATTGGTTTTGCCTCCTTCAGTGCTGGAGATGTAAAATAGGGAAGAAAATATCCTTTGGCTGAAATATTTCCATTTCTTTATGTTTTTATGTTTTCATCAGAAGTCCTGCAGTGTCACATGGTCAGTTTCCTTCAGATTTCAGATTTGCAAACTGCTTTGTGCTGATGTTGTTCACAAGTAATGCAGCTCCCCCTCTCCCAAGATACGAGCCTGCAAGCTAATTCATATGATTTTAGCTAGCTAGAGCAATTACTGATGCCCAATCAGATGTTATTATTTAATCAATTCTCTGGAGTTGTCATTAAGATTATATTTGCTTATGACTGCCCCAGTGGGAACTAAATGGTGGAGTTTAAAAGGCTGGCAGCACTGGGAGGTGAAGTGGGGACACAACCGGCTGTCATGCTCACCAGTGCCATGCTCGGACTTTCCTCATCACAAAATTGCTGCATGTTTGCTTTCCTCTCTCACCTTCAACAGCAGCATTATGAGGCTTAGTTCAACCGTCCTTGTGACATGATTGGAGGAGTTATGAAGTGAAATACCCCTCATGCTGTTCTAGGACGAGTCAGAAGATTTTCCCTTTCCCTTAGTATATTTTTCAATTGCTACAAGGTTGTAGCTTAACAATTGAGGGCTTGAATAGTTTTCTAGCTATCCGTGCAATTGACACTAACAAGCGAGTGTCTAAGTGTTACATATGGGGGAACCCTATCCCATCCATGTCTTGAATGAAATTATTTTATAATTAAATTGGGATGAGGAGCCGGACTGCACATCTAGAAGTCATTCAAACAGGACAGTTTTGTTAGTAAGAGTCAGATTCAGTCCTCATTGAGAATATAAAAGGTAGAATTCAAAAGGCACCAGAGGTCCTGCATGATCTTTTTAATCAAGAACAGCTGCCACCTGCCAGTAGCATCTTCTGTACACATGGGCATAAGGCAGGCCAATAGTAATCGCAGCATCACATACCTACGGAGCTGAAGTGACTCTCACAAACCCCATCTGGTTTCAGGGGAGGAATCACCGAGGCTGAGGCAAGGAAGCTTCTCAGCCATTCTTTCTTCCAAAAGGCCTTCAGCACTTCTTGTGTGTCCTTCTCCATTCTCTTTATTTGCTTTCATCCACAAGCTAACGTACAATATCTGCAAGTGAGTTGCTAAGCCAGTGGAGAGAGAAAATATTATGCCAAGTTTTTTGTTTATTCCATCATGAGTTTCCATGAAGGATATTTTGGCTCTCTTTGCACGCTGCCTGACAATACTGTCACAATCACAAACCTTGACATTTAAACTCTAAGACACTTGGTAGTGTGGAAGTAGTGTACAAATCCCATGTTGCTTCTCAAAAATAGGGCAAATTTCAACCAGCAAAATTCATGGCCCAGCAGGCTGTGGAGGATCTTGCTAGTTCCTATGTTATGTACCTCTCTCCCCCAACAATTTTATTACCCTGAACATCTGTGGACATGTGGAGGTGCAAGGAGCCTCGAGGCTGCTCAGCATGTTTGACTCCATCTTATCTTTAAATATGTGCAAATGCTACTTCTATTTGCACCTCTGCAGAGCTGTGATTTGCCACACCAAAGCCTAAATGACAACTAAGATCCTTTCAGTGCATTAAACAAACAAGATAGTAGGACATCTCACAATCTGGGAAGACCTGAATTGAAAACTGCACCGCTTTGAAAGTAAACCAGTTGATTTCTGTGCTGTTACCCAAACTTGAGAGGCTCTTTCTGCACGAATTCAGGCTCTGCCTGCTCCCCAGAAAACTGAACCAGGATTCTGATTCCAGCTTTATAGTGTAGAAAATCCAGTGTTCCTCCTCTCATTTTGGTTTTATTTGGATTTGTATGAAGCAAACATGAAAAGGAGGAAGAAAGCCAGGAGGCTTTGCACAGCAATAGTGCAACAGTTTAACATTTTGTACACTGTCAGTGAGCTGCTGATTTGACACTGAGGGTGGATACCAGCCTTACCAAATCAGAGACAGTTAGTAGCAAGTTCAAATTTAGACCATGGCTGGGACTATACAAGGTACTTTGGGCCTGAGATTTAGTAATCTTTTATTAAAAGGCTTACACTAAATCATGTAACCTTGCATTTTCTGCAGTCCAGGAAGTTACCTATTGACTGAACTCGGCTGATTCACAGCAACTCATTGAAACTCAATCTCATCTCTCAGCTCATTTGACTGTAAACTTTACCTTCGAGTTCATAGTAACCTTTTAAAGATTGAACTGATGTACACACCTTACTGAAAGACTCAGCGTAAGAAAACTGAAGGTACATAGATATATTTGCTGGTTTTTTCCCAGAAGGGAATGCTTCTTTTCCCATCTGTTTTCACAATTACATTCCCAAGATATGTATCACTAAGCAAGCAAGCATGGGAAGAGAGGAAAGTAAAGGAAGTGTGTCAGTTGCACATGCTCATAATATGAAATAAACCTACTCACCAGAGCAAGATTATGCACTGCAGTGCCCTGAGTCTGATTTTGTCAGGTGTTTTCAGGGTGGACAAAGCAGGAGCAGCCACCTGAGTTTCCTGGCATGGATATCAGGCTGGATGCTTTAGTGGTCACCTTTTGAAGCCCCAGGGTCTGTTTGAGAGCACCGCCCTCAGAAGAGTGTGCTAACATATTGGAGAAGTCCACAGTGTCACTGCTAGAAAGGGTCTCACCAAGAGGACCATTCTGTCCTGTGCCCTTCACTCTTGACATAAACTCCAGCACTGATGACATCTGAACAGAAACTGATTTCAGAAGAGAAGAAGCCATTTCACTATTTTGGACAGAGTCTTCCTGCTCTGATTTGCTAGCACCTCACATCTCCCCTACAATACCAGCCTCTTGTTCTTCACATCAACTTAATCCAGGCCCTTTTGCGGGGCAGGAGCGAGGCCAGAGAGAGACTTGCAAAGAAGATTTGGAGGGTGCTGCTGAGCCCCACTGCAAAGTTTCTGGGAGCCCCATTTTGGAGGATCATCATGTATTTTTTTTGAATCGCCGTCCATTCTGCAGAACCTTTGCCCTTTTGTCACCTCATTCACTACAAGTGTGGTATCATTTTTGCTGACCATTTTCACATACCAGCACTGTTCTTTAACATGTCCTGTTGCCATGGTTTGGGAATGAGCAGAAACAAGCTCACAGATGGGTTTGCCTTTGCTTGAGGCACCACTAATCTGAGTTGTCTTCCCTAACACATTCCTCATATGCACCACAGGGACTTTATTCCTTTGTCCAGCATGTGGAGGTTTTGATTGGGCAGGGTCAGCCCAACACATGCCTTCCAAATCCTAAAGGTGCCCCAACTTTCTGGCTCTTTACTTGATCAATACGAATTCATTTAGAGGGTTTTTCTCTTTCCATATCTGCGTGCAGGTACAGAGGCTCCCATTTTAAGCCGCCTTCAGTGCAGCAACTTGCTGAAATTATAGGGCTTCTAGGTTCACCAATAATGAAATAATATTTCCTAAGTAGTAAGAAAATAAGTGTTGGAGTACAGTTCTGCTTTCCCCTGAAGACTCCACAGCTGGTTTTCTGTGGACTTGGATTCTTTCCAACCCAAACAATTCCAGGATTCTATGATTAAGAGCTAATAAACCACTGCAGATATGCATTTTGCATAAGCGACAAAACGCCATTTTTAATTATTTTATTGCTGTCATCCAAAACGGGACTTTCTGAAGCTCACTCTACCTTGATACACTGGAAGAAGTTATTTTGTACAGCTTTCAGTATTTTGAGAAAACAAATCTGGTTATTCATATCAGTTCCCATGTGTGTGAACAACCTTGATCTTACGTAAATGTTCCATAAAATCTGATTGTTCCCAGCATCCTGTACTGTCTTTCCTCAATCTAAGAAGTGGCTCCTCCATAGACGTCTGCACCAATTGCTGATCATTGACTATGAAAGAAAACATTTCAACTAGTGCCGCTGAAATTTGAAAGGAAAAGGCTTTTCTTAGTCTTTTCTTTTAATACCCCTGTACTACTCCTGTGGCACTGATTTACTTTCCACAGTGTAGAATTGGGGACGAACAAGCAAAGTGAGGTCAGAAAGCTCTAGTTCACCCTTCTTTTCTGGCCAAATGCAGCACACATTTGCCCCGCTGGCCCTCGGCAGAGGCCGGTGCAGGGCTGGCGGTGCAGGGCTGGCGGTGCAGGGATGCTGGTCCCTGGTCCAGGGCGGCAGCGCGGACCGAGCCCTTCCCTTGTGCTGCAATGCACAGCAGAGGCCACCCGATGGCAGCAGCACATAAACCACGAGCAATCCAGCGTTTAAAACCGTGACTTTCTCCAAATTCCCTTTTTCCAAGACGTTTTAGTAGAAATCAGGTAAACAATCTTACTAGAATACTCATATTATTTGAAAGAAAATAATACACCCCAAAAATGCACCAGATGCAGCAAAAGCTCCCACTCTTCGTCAGGTGAGTTATGAAATTTGTCCATCCTCTGCTCCTTTTGAATTGAAACAGAACTTCATGTCAATCATCTTACAAAGTGTGACTGCGTGAAAGTATAGTTTTAAAAATCTCTACAAAATGCCATTTCTGTTATTAATCCTGCCCCATCCTGCTTGCAGGTGCAATAAGTATGCAACGAAAGGACGGTCTATGCCTGGAAGAGCTTACAAGGTAAGCAAAACCTGGCTCCTCTGAGGAATTTTTTTCTGTTTGCCAAAAATCCAGCTCTCACCCAGTCTCCAGTGCTTTTCTCCTTATCACTTTGGCTACCACTGGCATGTGGAGGACTTCAGGTATACTTTTCTTTTTGTGAGGGTGAAGCCAAAGTCATTGTGAAAAAGGGGGTAAAGCCTCTGCGGTTCACATGAGTGCAACCACCCCAGGTGGAACACGAGCGACCATATTCTCCACCCCAAGGATGTGACACAGGGCGAGGAGGCAAATATGTCATTTATGTCATGTGACAGCAACTGATAATTTGCTTCATCTCCCTGTTCAGCCTGCAGTTCTTTACATGGTTATCACTCAGGTCTGCCTGTCACAACCATCCTTAGTAGGACACACATGCACAGTTCCAGGGGCACTGAAAGTGCACACAGCATGCTTCACATCCTCCTGTGCAGCCTCAGGTTCCTCAGCCAGCACCTGGCTGCCCTTAGAGCCAAGGCTGCCCACGTGCCCCTGGAAGGACATTGGCCTACATGCTCTCCACATATCAGCTGTAAGCACTTCAGAGAACCAGGTCATGGAGCATTAAAGACAAAAACTGCTCTGGCAGATAGCATAGCAGAAATACCTACGTAGCCTTTCATCAGAGAACTCAGCTTCAGTCCTCCTCCAGAGCACACAAATTTCCCACCGAGTTCCAGCCAAATTTTTGCCTTAGGATTCAGTGTATAGCATGGTTATGTCTAGCATGCTCACGCTGCAGCACAGCCAGCAGGCAGAGCAGAGCAACCTGGAGCGCTGCCCAGGTTGCAAAACCTGTCTGAAAAGCATGGGGAGAGCTCCCCAATGCAGTGGTTAGACAGCCCCTGGTAGCTGCATTGCATGCTAGCATTTTTAAAGCTGGTATACATATTTACTGATTTAAAATTAAATTCTAATGTTTATTTTCTGTGCTCTGTACCCAAATCAGAGATGAATATGGGCAAGAGAAGCATGTTCTCTGCCAGGTACATCACTGAAAATGATGTAATTTCCAGCACTAGTGAACTATCCTGTGCCTCTATAGAGAGGATCAGATCTGCTGTCTGTGGGCATTGATGGCAGACATTCACCATCCAGAAATCCCCTCTTTTGCCTCTTTCAAGGATATCCCCAGCACAATTTGGTCCACAACTCTGGAAACTTTGTTTAGCAGGTTGTCTGGAGCTACAGAAGGAGGTCATGTCAGGCTTGGTAATACAGCCCAAACCCATGAACCTCCCACACTGTTGCTGAGAGCAGCAGACACACCCCTGCAAAACTGCCATGCTCAAGAGCAAGGTGGCTGCCTACTCTGCAAGCCAGAGCTTCCCGTCATCTCCTCCCTGTCCTACACAGGAACACACTGCCCTAGAAATGGGAAAGGTATAAATGAGTAATCTGAGCTGAATTTGACAGGCAAGGAGAAGACACTATAGTCAGTTCTCTGTGATAAATCATGTTTCTGCAGTCTGGGAGGTTAGGAGTAGTGAGGAACCTAGTCAAAACCTGAAAGTGCAGTCACTTTGACAATAGTCTTATATCTTCCCTCAGCTAAATGAAACAGCCTCAGACTTTGACAGGTCCTCCTCCTACTTTTCCTTGGGAGTCAGTATCATTCCCATCTTATTGCAACTGAGCTTCAGCCAATCGTCTTTAATTCAGATTTGTGCCACTGCCAAATGTTGGAGAGACGGGTGATGCCTGTGTCTGCTTCTGATGAAAATGAGAGATAGAGCTGAATGTCATCAGCCTACACTGTAGATCACGTTACATCAGAGCTACTCCCAGCAGCAGCTGTACAGAGATAATGAATAAAAACTAAGTGATCACTGGGAGCCTCACAGGACTCTCTGCAACTGAGACCACCTCACAAAAGGGAGGATGGCTTCCAGCAACCCTTCCAGAGACCTTTGACAAAAATGAGCGAAAAAGCCTGTGGCGGTTTAGGAATGTTATTCCCCAATTTAGTGTTCTCACTGAGACACCCCAGACCACGAGCCACTGGCTCACCTACTTCCCAGCCCACCCTAGCCCTCATCCCCCACTCCCAGCCCCTAGCAGGATGGAGAGGAGAACTAAAAGCACAAAAAGGTAAAGATCATGGTTTGAGATAAGAACAATTCACTAGAAACAGCAATGAGATAAGAAAATGGACAGTACCAATAACACCACTACAACACAGTGTCCAAGACAGGTGAACAATTCACATGCAATGGTTCACCCTGTGGAACCTGGTGCCATCTGATTGCACACCCTGCACACCCTGGCAAAACTGGAAAAATCCTATGCCCCTCCATCCTCTCAGCACTTGCTGAATGTTGTGAGCTCATGCTGAATTACCCCAGGGTCCTGGCTGTGTCCCTCCTGGCTGTTGCAAAAACTAACTCTGCCCTGGCCAGAACCAGGATAAGCTTGTATGTTTTTGCTGGGTCCTGCAACTTGCCTCTGGTCAGCAGTGCCCAGAGCAATTGGAAAGCCAGAACAGGTACTGACTTTCAGGCATTGCTTTGTAGAGATCAAAAATCACTTACAGTGGCTTTATTTCAGTGGTAGCAACCATTCAACTCTGTTCAGAAGGTCTAAGAGTGCCAGACTTAGTAAGCTTGCCTCTCTTTTTCAGTGATACTTTCCCAAGGCAAAATGCTAAGTATCAGTCAGTAGTTGAGAAGTATATAGAAGATATTTGGAACAGGAATCATGTAGAGCTCTCCAGAGTATAAAAATACATTCAGGATAACACCAAAGGTCCTCTTCTCAGAGGTGTCACCAACAGTGAGGTAAATCAATCCTCTCAAAGCAAAGCGGTGCCATCAGAAAAAACATGGATATTCTCATACAGCTGCCTGAAAGCCCGAGTTGGATGTGGGATTTGGATTCTGGGGTTTGAGTTTTGCACCAAGGTTCAAAGGAGCATGCTGTCAGCTGGAACCATTAGTAGAGCAACACAGAGGTCTGCGAGCACACACTCTGATCCTCCTGCACTCTGTTGAGGGAGGAGAGGTAGAGATGGAAATAAGAGAAAAGTTCTTTCAAGGACTCAGTACAACTTCTGAACAACTAGATTTGATTACAGAGTTTTTCTTGTTTAAAAGGCTACCACTTGATCTAAATCAATCTTTCCTTTCTTAAGTATTTGATTGTCCTCCTGGGTACCTAAGATATTTTATGACATTTTTCCCCCTATGATTTAAACAAGAGCAGGTTTTATAAGTTTCACTGGGCCATCTGCCTTAAGTATGCAGTCTGTGCATATCCTTTCCCACTAGGATGAATCAGCCTGCTGCAGTAGGAGCTAAAATATGACATACACATGCAACAAAATGACATAACTGTGCAATGACTTTTAAGAGTTTTCTCACTAAAAATTGTACAACTCCCTAAAGCTCTTGGGAGGCTGCTAGCTCTGAGGACTGCAGGCAGGGGATCCTGGCATCACTGCTGGGTGGCACAACCTCGCAGAAACCATTTCAGAAGTCTACCAGTCTTCCTGTCTTTGCTGCCCATCTGGTTTCTGTACTGTGAATGTGACATCGCCACATTCCGAGTCTCCATCTTTATATCCATTGCTAGACTTAGAGATACATAATGTGGGAGATACATCAAGGCAGACCATGGCCAAGTGAAGCAGACAGGGTATTCTCAAGAGCTACAAAAGTAAACTGTGTTTCCAGGAGGACTTCTCTGAGGAAAACAGACAATTCAGGGTTTTTTCCAGACAGGAAAAAGACACAGGAAAGTTTGAAGATTCATCATTTCACAACTTTGCTTTACACTTTGCTCTTTTCCCTCTGCTTCTTTCTGTGACCACAGAGCTTTGCTGCCAGAGTTATTCAGGACACAAAATGCCTTGAAGTGCAACAGCTTCCTTTTATTCTCATTTACAGATGCCTTATGTAAGAAATGGGAAAGAATAAGAAAGTTTTTACATGATTCATGTGTATAAGATGGGAAAAATATGGGCTGTGGCATCGTAAAACAAATGTAGGCAACGCAAAGCAGCTAAAGGTGCATGTCTCCTTTGTGCCAGGTCACCTGCAGAAGATAAAACTGCTGGAGGGAGGGATCTGTGGATCTCATTATTCATCATGGTGTATGAAGAGAGAACTTGTTATTTGGAGACTGTATGTTATTATGAACCAGTGGCAAATTTTATTATAAATGTCATTTGGTATCAACACAAAAATAGTTGAAGGACATTTTTATGTTTGCCTCCCAATTTTTGATTACAGCTTGAGCAAGTCTTCCCTTTGCCTGTCTCTTTGTCTTTCCCTTTCCTTTAATATACACTGAACACTAAAAGTCACTGTTATACATGAAGAAAAACGGTGTTATGTTGGCAATACATCAAATATGAAACATGAAACAGCGGTTCACTTTTTAATACTGAAACCAGAGAAAGGTACACAGAAAATCCTGTACTCTGTTAAGTGTATGAAATGTACGCGCCTTTTCTTCTGGTGCTTTTGAAGACATTGCTCCTTCAATGGCAAGCAAAATTTACAATGGATAATGGATAATAAACAGGATCCACATTCTCAGCACTCAGTCAATTAAAAGGAATACCAATTGTGTTCTGCGAACATTGCTGTGGTGCCAACCGATCGGAGGAGTTGGCGAGTAGGAGGAGTGAAGGTGTGAGAATTGAAACAATTCCTCCTTGAGAAGTCACAGGAGCTAGCGTGTTAGCTCAGCAGCAGGGAAGCTGGGGCGCTCCCAGCTGCGGCACAACCGCAGGGGTGGGAGCCCTGGCACCACTAGTTGGGACAAGATGAATCACAAGCGCAGGGGTAGCAAGCTCCCATGTCACGGGGGGCCAGATGGAGGTGGTTACTTGCCTGATTGATTACCCCTTGGGCTACCAAGGGCTTTTCCAGCAGGCTAATGCTTTTCTGTTGGCACTGCGGTGCCTGGGAGCAGTGTCTGCTTGGGGCAGCACCATGCAGGGATTGCTGCTGCCTTCCCAGTGCATGACCAGCCCTCAGAGGAAGCTGGAAGTAAGCTAGGAATGAGGGGCAGTGGGTGGCTACAACATGCACTGAAAGAACACCTTTCCATGCCTCCCTTCTAGGTGCTGCTCTTAATGAATTTTCAGGTGCATGCTGAGTTAACGGGGGGGAGCAGCATTGAAACATCCCTTAGTTATACCCAGTGCTTTACAAAGGCTAATTGAAAAAGGAAGGAGCAGCAGGGGTAGGAGGGGGAGAACACGGTGGGAGAGGGAGTGTAGGGGGAGAACAGCTCTATTTTTCAAGTGCTGAATACAAAACCTCTGCAACAGATGAATTTACATGCAAGCCCGCATCTTCTCAGGACAAAGATACAGTGAGTGAAGTCAAGTATTTCTCCTCTGCACACTGCATCTAGCCCCTTACCCTGCCCTGCCAGCTTTCTCAACTGTGAGCTCTGGAATATAAACAGCCAATAAGTAAGGACAATAACTGTAGCTCCTGCTGAGAGCTAACTCTGCCCATCATGCATTTGCTGGGTCCTAATACAGGACAGTGAATAAAGCTTCATTACAGAACAATGGAGTTAGCTGCCAGAGACTACAGATTTGAATAAACAACAAATAAGCAACATCTGCTCCAGCATATGTGTATGGTAAAAAAAAAGTCACAAAATAAAAGAATTTGTAAATGCCAAAAGCAACACTAAACTGCCAGTGCTACTGTAGAGTGAATTTTTAATTGCACATGCATACAGGCAGGCTGTGGGTATTAGTCTCACATATGTCTGGTTGCTGCCAACCTGGGACTATAGATGAATTTAATTAAATAAGGATTATCCCTTCTCCCCAGTACAATTACTTATTTATAACAATGATAAAATTGCCTAATAAAAAAGAATTGTAATATTTTTAAAAACAGAGCTAGCAAGCACTCTGCTTTTCCTGTAAGTCATTCAGGGGTGTTTGGGGGCTTGAGCGTCTTTTAAAATTAAGTCTTGGGATTCTGCCAAGAGAGAGGAGAAAAAAAGCCTTATCATAAAGCCTACTGCAGTTAAACAGCTAGAATCCACATTATAAAGAAATATAAAGAAGACACACAGCAGCCAGGGAATTGCTTTCACGGGGAATGGAGAAAATTAGGCAATTGGACTAAAATTGAGGCCAGGTTCCACAGCCAAAGGACAGTACCACTGGGACAGGTACTTCTATAAGTCACCCATCTCTAATATGCTCCATCTAGGCAAAGCAGTCTGTTCCTGTCTATCTCTATTTCCTCTCATATTTGGAGGCTCACACT
Source organism: Dendrocincla tyrannina (assembly GCA_035047865.1). NCBI lineage: Eukaryota > Metazoa > Chordata > Aves > Passeriformes > Dendrocolaptidae > Dendrocincla > Dendrocincla tyrannina. The sequence goes on from JAWWMP010000081.1 coordinate 48,693,135, forward strand.
TTCACTCATGCGAGTTCTCATTTCAGCAGGGTCACGTCAATCTCTCACATCTTCATCATCACTCCCATCCTTTCCAACAGAGCCCATGGCCAAGGGAGAGTGGACCCTTATGGTAGCAGGCACTGCATGAGCCTTGAAAAAGAGGCAGCCCTAGGGAATTGGAGGCCAAATACAAATGCAGGCATGCTCTCACAGGGCCTGAGGTTTTCTTTGTGGAGGCTCCTGATGGACTCTATTTCCCACTCGCTCCTATTTTGAAGATCCCAACTTATGGGTCTGAGCTACATTCTGCTGAATTTGATAGGAACCTTCTTTAAAGCTAGGTATTATTCACTAATATTACCTTCACAGCTGGCAATTTTTAGACTTTTTCCATGATGCACAGCAAGTAGAAGTTGCAAAAATACTTCTTTGGGTATAAAGGGGTATGACATTTAATAGCAGTGGAAAAAAGAGAAAGAACATTAAAAAACTTGTAAAACAAAGCTGAAAATCTCCACTTTAAATTTAGGCCAAGCATCAATGACTTTAAAACAGCACAGAAAATGAGAGAGAGACACAGGTATTTTGGTATTTAAAAAAAACATTCTCTTTTTTTTTAGTTTATCACTGAATGTTTATTCAAATGGTGTTTTATATTGCACCAGTGTTGGAGAATGACTATTCTTCTGGTAGATACTGCTATCAGCAAAACTACTACCATGGGTTCTTATCTTAGTTCATGAAGATCAAGACATCCATCAGAGAACAGAACCAAAGTAACCTCATGTGACTCAGGTGACAAGTCTGAATAGCAACAAAGACCCGGCATTAAACCCCCAAAGTTGCTGGAGACACATGTAGGCAGACTGGACACATTCAGCTCTGACACAATACCATAGGTACGCAGCCTATGACATTGTTAAACATCACCCCACCACCAGCACAGCAAAACAACAAAAATATTTATAATTTGAAAACACAAATAAATGCTCCAGAACTGAGGAATTCATTGTCCTATTCTATCACCTTCACTGGGCTCTAGCATTAACCAAGAAACCCCCCCACATTTTGACTAAAACCCTGAAGTCAGTAGGAGCTATGCCACTGCCTTCAACAGGCTCACTGTTTCATTCCTGCAAATACAGCTGGCACTCTAGACAATGGTACCTGTGAGTGCCCAGCACCAGTGGATATCTGAATTGTTTTCCAGACACCTGTGTAGGAACTTGGGCTGCTATATTATTTGTACTGGCTTCACAAAGTAATATAATGTAGTCCACAAAAGGTGAGGGCTCACCAGATTTCTGGCTTTCTCCTTTGCCATCTTCTACTTGCTACTCATTAGTTCTTTCACATTAAATTATGTCCTATTTAGAAAAACCCAAAACCTGTCAGTCCTGCTCTAAGCACTGGATAGGAAGGGCCTCTAGGGAGCCAGGACAGGTATTTCCTGCTTTGGAGACTGAACAGCCATTTCCCCAGCACTGCCATCCCTGGCAGCAAACTTTTCTCAGGATCCAAACTCAGGTTGCCCCAAACCACAGTGTGACACCTGGTCCAACTGCTTTGCTGTTAATCCTTTCGTAGGCTTCTCAAATAACTTATTTTCTGACACGATTCACTGCTATGTCAGCTCAGATGGTGATTCTATGTGATAGAGCAGACACAGATGATGGGGTAGAGGCCATGCTGCCCCCAGAATGTTCTGGCTGAACAGTCCTGTTTGAGTGGGGCACAGAATGGCTGCAGAGCTGCTGTCTCCGGGCTCCTGGCTGATTTACCTCCCAGGGATCTGAGAGCTGGTGGAGAAGGAGCCACCTGAGTCAGGCAAATAATTCACCAAGCAGGAGCACACATTTAGTGTTGCTTGGTAGACAAAGAGGAGTAGAAAGAGGACTGCTTAAAGCATCAGACAGGGACCCCACACACTCAAAGCTGAGCATGTGAGATATCCTTTTCATGGGCACTCATTGTGTTTCCTTGACAAGCTAAGTATGTTTTACAGCCCTATGATTCATCAAGTCATATAATCTAGACTGTCAGTCTAGAATGATGCATTCGAATGTCAGAGGTGATGAGAGCAGAGAGAGAAAATGTATTGTCGGGTAAATTTTAGAAGCAGCTACATGAGAACAGTGTTCTAAAAATAAAAACGGGCAAATCTTTCTTAACACTCACCTGAAGTGGTGTCAGGAGCATTTCCACCTAGAGCTTCTTCCTCAGAACTCTGAATCTGAAAAGAAAAGGAAGAGACAAGGAAAAATCCTTATTGATGGTAATGATTTTTACAGTACACCTTATGGGGGGAATTAGGAGTAAAAACACAGAACAAACAAAAAGAATTCTGGATGTTTGAAAGCAGAAACACAACATCTTTCAGATGGTCCCCTTTTTGTTGTCTCCTCTTTATATAGTCTGAGAACCTTTCCAAGTATTGCTCAAAGTAATTGAGATATAAAATTTGTATTGCACTACCAATCTTACTTGAACAGCCTCAGGGAAATATCCTTAGGGAAAAAAATATAACTTTAAAAGAAGAAACCCAAGGAAAAATTCTTGCCAAAGACTGTATCTAAGGTCAGAGTTGGTTTGTTTGTTTTTTTTCTCTAGGAATGAAGACTGATTTGACTTTTTCAAAGTATTAATGAGAATATCATGTCATGGTGCTGCATAAACTCCTTCAGAAAAAAACAATGAAGAGAAGAGAAGATCTATTAGATACAAGTAACACATGGACCTTGATGTTGGGTGTGTTCTCTGGGCAGTCTGTAGCTTAAGGTGATCTCTAATTCTCTTTGTCAAAGGCTGAAAGAACACAAGCACTGTACACGTGCCTGTTACTCTGTTTCCCACACATCTGCTACTGGCCATAGCCACACTACTAATTTAGGTGGCCCCATGGTATCAGACAATACATGGTCTTAATTTAATGGCAAATAATGACAAAACAAGTGGTAGAGAATACTAGCTGGCCTGCCTGGACTGTGCCCTCCCTCAGTAGTATCTGCACAAGCACAGGGTTGCTCTTTCTTGCTGGGCAGGTTGGCTTCCCACGTGCCCGTGAGCCCTGTTTCAGCAGGACTGTTTGCCAAGAAGGCCTTTACAGGAGCTAACATTTTCTTCCTCACTTCACTTGTGTGACCACAGCTCTGATCTCTGCAGCACCCAGCTGACCGGACTTAGCTGTGCCAGTGGCCTGGGCCTTGGTCTATTGGATACTGGACATGGAACAGCAAAGATGTGAGGGTACTGCATACATGGTCAAGTACTTCCAGCAGTCAAAAATGTCCTTGAATTTGGCAGAATGGGATGCAACATGGTTATTAAAAACCATAATTTGAAATGACCAAGTACAATGATTATTCAAACTTGTCACTGCCAAGACACACACTAAGTACCTCATTAAAAGTGGTTACATTTTTCCATTTGCTTCCAGAGGACTGTTCAGATTACACAGAGACATCAGTGCATAGTTCTCTATATTAGACAAACACACAAGGTTGAATTCCTTGGGTCAAGTGGAGCTGAATATTGCTCATTGTGAATAAAGGTTACAGAATTCAGCCTGAAATTCTCCAGTTGTCTGGGCCAGACTTGGATGCCATTTTTGAGGACTTAGTGAAACTCATGTGAATAAAGTTATTTAAATCTGACCTCAAATGTTCATGGCTGGCAGCTGTCCAGGAGAGCTGCCAAATGCATAGAGTCATTAGCTGATAAAAATCGACAGCAGAAGCTGTGGTCTCATTTTCACAGGAGTGCAAAGCAAATAACTTAGCTCCCAGCAACTCATAGCTGATGTCATAGAAAGGTTCCCAGATTTGCTTCATTTTACTAATCTTCTGTAATATCGGGGCCATTTTTTCCCATTGTACAGTATATAAAGGTAAGCCAATAATGTTTTATCTAAGGGATCTTGGAGATCTTCATCACTACGATACTATGAACTTATTTATACAAGGAAACACAATGCATTTTCTTGCATGTTGTGTCAGGACCTATCCTGAGGCAACAAATATGCCACCAGAACTCCTCCCTCCTTGAGAGATTCATTGAGCACAGTAGATGGCAGAATGCTAACTTTCTTGGCTGTTGTTTCTCTTCGAGAGCAGTCACATCTTCTCTGTGCAATCTGTATGCAGACTGGTGGGAAAGCTGCTTCACTGACAATTAGACAACAAGGGGGTATTTAACATGGATCTGAGTTGGTCTGTAGTATTGAGAACTAATACTGTGCCATATAATTTCTGATAGTTACTATATTTCAAGAATACTTCTTTTTGTCTTTGCCCCAGACATTGTCTGGTTTTTCACACCAGAGGAAAATTTTGCCACTGTTTAAAAATATTTTCACTTCAAATTTTTTAAAGAGGTTATCTGATCTATCAGTACATGTTACACAGTGTTGTACACTTTCCATTTGCATAAGTCTGGAGTTTCAAATTAAGTAACTTTTCACTTGCTGAGGGGGGGCATATCCCCTGTGCTGCCACATGCACTCTGTGTAAAGCATATTTTAGCCTCAGCACTTCATCTGGCTCCCACTCCATCAGGCCAGGAACATGCCACGTGCTAATCTCCTTTGTCTGACAGCAGCACACCAGTCCAGTCACTCTCTGGATTTGAACCAGAACAAAATTTGTTACAATTTGAAATTTTATTTTTACCCACTGCTTAGCTTTTGTAAATTACTTCAAAAAGCTTGAGACACTTAAAGAACAAATCAAACAAGGGAAATTATAAATGGATCACATAAAAATAAACCCTTCACTCATGTGCAATGTAATAAATGCTCAGGTCATAAAGAGATTCTGTGAGGGACAGCCTTGTTTCATGGCCTATTTCTCTCCAAACAAGTAGTCCTTTCAGTGTCTAGGTGTGTTCCCCAGGGATCACCCCTCAGAGGGGCAGGAGGCTGGTAAGGTCTCTTTAGTCTCTGTGGTCTGCTGCAAAACAGTCTAAAACGATAACACAGATGACTTATGAAAGAACATAAACACAGGTTCATTTCAGCTGGAAACTTCAGGTGAAACAGCAAGTAGTCATGCTGTAAAGAGGATGAATAAACCTGCAGGAGCATCTGCATGTTTTATCAAGTTTCTAATGACTTTATGGTAAACTGTTTTATAATTTGGGAGGGGAAACCCACAGTTTTTTGGCTTCTTCCTTAAATCTGGTATTACATAGGCTGAAGAAGTTATCTACGTGAAAGGTTTGGAAAGTCTTCAGTAGGCCCACAATGAAAGGGGTGAAAACAGAGCATTTCCAGCCCCAGTAAAAAAAATTTCAATCAACACATTTTTTCACAGCAAGTGGGAGAATTTGAAAAAAAAAAAAAAACAACTAAATTTTCAGTAGGAAAATTAAGACATCTGAAATTGCTCAATTTTTCTCACGGGAAATAAAAATGAAATTCCAGCATTATCTACTTTGTCATATATTAAAATATTTTCCTTTTCTCTAGATTGTTCAACTCGAGTCCTGACAATACTGCCTTTGCTTGAATCAAAGCTGCCCTTCAGAGGTGGCATTTACCAAGCTGCGCATCCTTTCTCTTCTGGGACTGGATTACATATGTGTCCCCTCTTCTAGCTGACATGTGGGAGTCACAGGACTGCAATGTAGAGTGGGGAATGGAATCTCTCCAATACTCTCCTCACAGTGAGGGGTGAGACTGGAACCACAGTTCCAGTGAGGGACTTGCAGTAACCAGGACAGACAGGAATGAGTGTGGAAAAGCCACAGAAACAGGACCTCACTCAGCGAGTAAATTTAGATATGGCAGTATGGAAAGGTGGTACTGAGACAATGGTTTGGGATTTTTTTATTATTAAGCATTAGATAGAAACATTTCATCATTTCTGAACTAAGGGGTTCAGAAAGTCGAAGTTTTCAAAGGGTTTAGGAAACAACATATTCAGAAATGTAATTACTTTTTGCTTAAAATTTCTGACTGTCCCGTGACTATTTCTCAGTTAGGAAGTCACTAATATCACTTCTAATGAGGGCAGTAAAATTTTCACTGCTGTCAAAAGATGGGGACAAGTTTTCTTTTGGATCTGGCTGAGAAACTAAAAGGGTGAGTGATGTTTCTGAAAACTCACCCTTTTTTTCTTTTTTTTTTTTGTGAACTGAACCTTTTAAAAACACTAATGATGCTGAGGAAACAGCACTGAGTGAATGGAAAATTCATAAATGACTCTATAATGATCCGTATTTATTTTAGAAGGTCTAAACTGCAGTGAAGGAGGCCTAGAAAACTATATTCTTGGAAAAGACAGACAGAAACAGAACATTGCTGCACTAGGAAATGAATGAATGAAATATGAAAATGGACCTCCACTATGGAAGTCCTTAGTTTCTATCACCTCTTCCTTTTTTCTTCCAGGTTTCTTGTCTTTCATGTTGTACCTGTAATCTTTCTCCCTATCGCTTCTGTTTGCAGAGTAACATGTTATACTAAATCAATTCACTCTCTTTGCTGGCTCAGAGAATATGAGAAAGTGAACTGACAAGATCCCCTCTCAAGCACCCGCTAACTCAGATTCAGCAATTTTTCCTTTTCTTCTGAGAGGCAAACGAGGGGGACTTAGAGTGTGTCAGCATTGCAATGGTTCAGTGATGGCAAATCAAACAGGGTGGCAGTAACTGAGTCCTCCATAACTGGAGCATCACTGTCTCTGGGATCAGTGTTCAACGCAGTCTTGAAATCTCCAGAAGCGGCACGTCTGCCCCACTTTGCCACTTGCATTCCAGTGCCCTGCTGAAGTAGTCCTCCAACAGTAAGGAGTTTGGAGTGTCCCTAAATTCCTCAGGGACAGGTAAATGCTGTGAAACCTCTCTAGACCTGAACCTTCTACTTAAATTACAGAGAACAATATTTTTCTGGAGGCCTTCAAAAGCACATATTCTTCTCACTGACATTACAGAGAATGTAGAAGATTGTACATTACAACCATTACAGAGAATGTAGAAGATTGTACATTACAGTCATTACAGAGAATGTAGAAGATTGTACATTACAATTGGTTTAGAAGAGCTGACTCAGATACCTAAAATTTTAGATGTAGCATTGGTACTGAAGGCAGAGAGACTAGATCTCATTTTAGAGATGCAATCCATTAAAAAATCTAATAAACATGAATCTGCAACTCCTCCTTATTGCTATACATCAGTGCAAAAGCATTAGATAACCTAGGATTAGCAAGGTTGGAAAAACACCAGTTTGCAAACAAATATCGTTTGAGGATATTCCTCAGACATTTGAAAACTAAACCAAATACAGTCCTTTTTAGCTGTAAGTCGTCTCCTGGAACACCTGCTGCAGGAAGGTACTTGTGCATGACTTATCTCCATGGTCACTGAGACAGTCTGGCTTCTTCAGAGAGATGTTTAAAGTGGTGGCTGGACAATGACCTGCAGGAGTTGCCTGACTCTCTTCCCTTCCTATGGAAGTAGAAATCCTATAGTGAAGCAACTAAATCCAGTGCTTCAGTTAAATGCCTGCAATCTGGTGCAGTGAGCCAGGCTGCAGTTCATCACTAGATATGTAGAAACATGCAGACAGTGAAAAAAAGATGTATGTATCTCTGAAGGATCAGTCCCGTCTCTCTTGACTAAATGGTCCCAGCCCAGGCACATACTTCGGAGGCCTCAGCAGATGGTGTCAAAACCCCCTCCCAAACTGTCAAAAGCAGGATATTCTGTTCTGATGGACACCACACCCAAAGGAACAGAAATTCATATGTTACTTCACAGCAACTCCCTCCTACAGATGAGCCATTAACATGTACTAAGGGTGCTCCCATTGAGAATGACTGCAGGCCAAGTAATTAAATTACACCTTGGCTAACAACTGCCTGCTTTCGCTATGCAAACTCCTTCTCTCAGAGCCTTTCATCTGCTCTCATTCCCTTCTAGTTCTCTACCTTCTAGGTCTTCACCCACCAGCACAGGATCATAGAATATCTTGGGTTGGACAGGACCTTAAATATAATTTAATTCCAATCCTCCTGCTCTGGGCAGAGGGACCTTTCACCAGGCCAGGTTGCTCAGAGCCCCATCCAACCGAAAAATAAAAATGGTGTTTTGAGGCTTATGCAGAATGTGTATTTTCAGTGAAGGTTTATTAGCTCTTAATCGCAGAATCATAGAACTGTTTGGGTTGAAAGGGATCTTAAAGATCATTTAGTTCCAGCTCCCCATTCTCTATACAAGGACAGCTTTCACTACAGCAGGTTACTCAGAGCTCCATCCAGCCTGGCCTGGAACACTTCCAGGGATGGGGCATCCACATGTCCCAATGCCTCACCACCCCCACAGTAAAAACTTTCTTACCAACATCTAATCTAAATCTGCTCTTTCAGTTTGAAGCCATTCTCCCATAACCTATCATGACATGTCCTTGTAAAAAGTTTCTTTCCATCTCTCTTGTAGGCTCCCTTCAGGAGCAATAAAAAAGGCTGCAATTAGGTTACTCTGAAGCCTTCTTTCTCCAGGCTGAACAGTCCCAATACTCAGCTTTTCCTCATAGGATAGGTGCTCCATCCTTCTCATCACCTTGGTGACCCTCCTCTGGATGCTTTCCAAAAGGCCTTTTCTGTGCCAGGGACCCCAGAACTGCGTGCAGGACTCCAGGTAGGGTATGGCCTCACCAGAGTGGAGTAGAGGGGGAAGATCACCTCCCCTGATCTTTCCATGGTCGCAGGAAGACTGTTGTATTTTATTCCCTTATCCAACATTGTCTTGGAGGGACTATCTCTTTAAGAACAAATTCTTTCCCCTCCCTGCCAGAGCCCGGAGAGGAAAGGAAGAAAAAAAAAAACATCCAGGTGTAGAGCAGAAACTCTTTCTCTCCCCGAGAGCACATGGGTGTGCCTGGAGAGTCCATGTGGCCTCATCCTTTGCCACGGTCCCAGCCACCTCTGCCACCACTGCCAGACCTGCCAGAGCTGCCACTCCTGACCATCAGCCCTGCTCACCCTCCACCGCAGCCGGGGAGGAAACAAGAGCGAAGGATCCACTGCTGCCTGGTGGGACGCCCCCTGGCCCATGCTGGGAGCACTGGGCTGCTGTCACCCACCACCCAGCCAAGCCAGGCAGGGCAGCACCAGCGCTCGAGGCATCATGTGGCAGAGAACAAGGAGGTTCTGAACTAACACCACTGCTTCAGTCAAAACTTGAACTTGACCAGGTGAGGTAGTGAGGGCAGTTTAATAGGATAACTCCTTGTGAACAACACAGTTCTCCCAGGTTTTTGCTTTTGCCCTGTTTCTCATTGTTTTCTCCTGCTTAGTTGAGCAGAAGGGGGTGCTTGGCTGGGACGACCCTCCACCAGTTTTTTTCCCCTTTGTTCCCAGGGGTCCACTTGGGGTGATGAACCCCCATCTTTCTGAATAAGCTGTTTCCTTTGTATCTTCGTGGTTGCAGCTGTCTCCTTGTCAGTAAACTGTTATTGTTTCGCTTATAACTCCTCACATTTTGCCTCTTTGTATTGATGAGAAATAAAAAGGAGAGTGAGTTCATTTTATTGGAGTTCCTGTACCAATATTTGTTTTTAAACCAAGACAACCTGCTGGCCACACTGCTTTTGGTGCAGCCCAGAATATGTTTTGCTTTCTGGGCTGCAAGCACACATTGCCAGCTCATCCACCAGCACCCCCTGGTCCTTCTCAGCAGGGCTGCTTTCAATCTCTTCATCCCCCATCCTGTACTTATACTGGGGGTGGCTCCAACCCGTGTGCAGCATCTTGCATTTTGTCTTATTAAACTTCATGAGATTCCCACAGGCATACTTCTCAAGCTTGTCCCTCTGGATGGCATCCTGTACTTCAGGTATGTCAACCACACCACTCAGTTTGGTGCCATCAGCAAATTTGCTGAGGGCATACTCAATCCCAGAGCCCATTGGGACTCTGAGCCATTGACTAGCACCCTTTGGATGCAACCATCTAACTGATTTCTAATCCATGTAAGAGTCCTCTCATCAAATCCATCTCCATCCACTCACACTGACTACCTCTGATCCCTCTTTCCCTCTGTCTCAGGAGTAACAGAGAAAGAAGTGAGAGCTGAGAAACCTGCTTGAGATGTCAGTTTTCTGTAAATATTGAAATGTATGTTATAAAAAGAGAGAGAAAGAAAAACACATTTTCCACAACGCTTTGACATTTCTGTTTCAATTCTCATTCCATCCATACTGCTTCTTTGGTGCAATTCTAAATGGGAATGCATGGGCTATGTGAGAGATACTACTGAGCATCTTAAGTAAACAGAAGATTTCAAAAGCCATCTGGCTAACCTGTGCCACAAACTTGGGGGGATATGAAGTCAAAATGGGACTTTCCAGATGGATGATATACTAGCAGATTAACAATCTATTTTAATGCAAATATATATTTAGGGTGAAGACCTTGTGTTTATTTCCTAACAGCAAAATATATATATAAATATATATATAATATATATAAATATTATTATAAATAATATTATTATTATATTATTATAAATAATAATATTATCATATTATAAATATTTATATTATATATAAAAATATAAAGCAAGAACTAAAAGCATCTAAGTGAGTAAAACTCAAGACTGTGTGCTTCAAATGGTGCAATATGATCCACATCGATATCTTAGGGCATATTTGAACCACAAAACTGTTAGGCTCTAGCTAGGGATTTGTGGGTCTAATGCACAAGTTCTGGCAGCTCTAGGCTTAACAGGAAGTTAATACCTTGTTATCTGCTCTGCACGTTGCTTTGTAAGAGGCAGCGAGGGTAAAGGGGCACACAGACACCTGTCAGGCCTGACTGAATTCAATATCCTCTCTGCTGGCTTACCTCTCCAGGGATGGGGGTACAGCTTAAGGTACTGCCAGTGAAGTGGCTGAGGCGATGGACCCATATAATTCTGACACCTCTACGACACCAAGAACAATCTTTGGTCATGGGGTAGGTCTTACAGAGGATGTACAGTTTTGTTTTAAAATGTCACAAGCTGGTAGTTTCAGCACATGAATCAGTCCACAGCTGAGCAGACCTCTGCAGTAGTTCAGTCATATTAGGCAGCATTGTTGCCACAAAGGAGTACATGAAGTTCCTCAATGTCTCCTAAATACATGTCCCTTTCTCTTGAATTTTCTGTCATAACCATCTTCTTCTTTACCTTCTCAGTTTCCAAACTACTTATGGCTAAAACTTCTGCTTTTGCCAAAATGCCTCCCCTTACCATATAGATTTGGCCTCTCCATGTCCATCCGCTGTTTCTGAGCTTCCAAAAAGACTTGGATGTTGAACCCTTTTGCTAGAGAAGCACCACCAAAGAACCGAGGAGGGATTTTTGTGCAGACATCGGGTTCTTCTGTACCAAACCCCAAATTAAGCAGAATCTCCACTGGATCCTTTTCCCAGAACACCAGCCATTCAGTGATGCTGCAGTGAAAACATCAGGTTTATTTACATTTATTTACTGTCTTGGTACTACCTTTCTCTTGCAGTAGCTATCATATGGTCTTGTTTTTCATAAGTAATTATCTTCCCCTCTTTTCCCCCTCTTGTGGGGACTACTGCTTAAGTGAAAGTAGTCATTTTGGGTCACATTGCTAAAAGACTAATATACATTCCTCTACCCAGAGAAATCTGGTGGTGTTACATCTAGGGAGCTTAGCAAGTGGAACATTAATAAAAGGTGTAGGTTCACAGCTCTGCAGGTTCCCTTCTCTCTAGACACAACACAGATAAGGCACGCTGCAGCTGCCCCAAGAATTCCCAGGGTTTTATCTTACAGGGGATTCAAAGCCCACTGCAGTTTCAGGCAGGTTTTGATTTTTGCACTGGTGCAAATGCATCAGAAGTCAGACACCTGTTATTGAGAAGGTTATTTTGCTCTTGTTCAAGTAAACGAGTCCATGGCTTTTACAAATTGAGACCTTGACTGCTTATTTAAAATTGTACTCACATTTGCTGATCCCTTGATGGACTGATACCTGGGACTCCTCACTGGAAGTACATGGATGCAAACTAACCTCTTGGGTGCTCCCGTGAGCATGAGTGAGTGGGAAGAGCTGAGATTCTTGCATCTTGACATAGCTGGACTTTCTGAAAACTCTTGTAGGAACCTAGTTGGTAAAAAAGGAACCGTGAAACGTGTTTACTTATGTACTCCTCTGGGATGTCATTATGATTTTTTCCTAGGGTAAACATTTGCATTTTGACTTGGTTTATAACGATACATAATAGCCATGCCTTAGAAGAGGAGTTGACATGAGTGTGGCAATACGCTTATTCTCAAGAACAGTATGTTACAGTAGGTGTGAGAATGTAGGTGTGAGGTACCAGTTAATTATAAAGGTGGCAGAATGGCTCACTTTTGACAGATGGTGAATCTTTGGGGAACCTTTAGGGAGTACAGTTTCTCTAGCCACCTACTTCCAAAGATAGAATTGCTCATAACAAAGTTTTGGAGAGACAAGGCACAATGAGTTGCAGCAGGAGTGGCACCTGAGAGTGATTCTCTGCTTTACTTCCTACTGTGCCTGTATTTGTTCATCTGCAGGGAAATAACTGTTTTTCAAAACACTCACACTGCAGAAGAAATATCCCGCAGGACGATAGTCTTTCTCAACAGGTTTTGTCAGACTCAACTTGAATTTTACCTACATACCTACCAAGATCACAAGCAAATGTTTATATACAGTGGAAGCATTGTGCTGATAAATTTATTATCATTGCAGGTTATCTATCAACTCACATCTTAAACAGGCCTAGAGGGATATGTAGAGTTTTGAACTAACACTGTTGATATCAGTTTGAGAGAAGGAAACTGAAAAGAAGAATTAAAAAAAAATTGTTTTTCTTACCTTTTTTCTCCCTCAAAACAGAAATCTTTCAAGCTAGAGAAAAGACCAAAAGACTTTTTCATTAAAGGAGGAAACACTTTAGCCTGAGTGACAAAGTTGCAGAACAATGTCAATGTGGAAAGCTCAAGTCATAGTTGTGCTGAGTTAGTCATAGAATAATGCAACACACACTGATAAGAAAGGGAAATTAGGTACTTTTAGATGTCATAAACCAGTAGCAGTACTCTCTAAGCCCCACCTATTTAAATGTAGCCACTATGAACTGTGTTCCACCATCTGTTGCAGAACCATTGAAGTTACACATAGAGCAACTATAACTAAAATAAATTTCAATCCCACTTTTATTAAAAAAACCTCCACAATTAAAATATATTATTTAAAATTTTCATTCCAACACATGCTGGCATTTTTTTTTTTTGGTATATAATAGTTTTCCAAGTGTATTAAAAAATTTGTGAATATTTGTGAATTGACAGGAAGCTGAAGATGAGCCAGCAGTGTGCCCAGGTGGCCAAGAAGGCCAATGGCACCCTGGCCTGTGTCAGGAATAGGGTGGCCAGCAGGACCAGGGCAGCCATTCTGTCCCTGTGCTCAGCACTGGTGAGGCCACACCTCGAGTGCTGGGTCCAGTTCTGGGCCCCTCAGTTCAGGAAGGACATTGAGGTGTTGAAGTGTGTCCAGAGAAAAGCAACAAGGCTGGTGAAGGGTCTGGAGCACAAGCCCTACAAGGAGCAGCTGAGGGAGCTGGGGTTGCTCAGTCTGGAGAGGAGGCGGCTCAGGGGAGACCTTCTTGCTCTCTACAACCATCTGAAAGGAAGCTGTAGCCAGGTGGGGTCAGTCTCTTCTGCCAGGCAACCAGCACTAGGACAAGAGGGCACAGTGTTGAGCTGTGCCAGGGGAGGTTTCGGTTCGATATTAGAAAGAAGTGCTTTACAGAAAGAGTAATAGGGCAGTGGGTGAGCAGCCCAGGGAGGTGGTGGAGTCACCGTCCCTGGAGGTGTTTACGACGAGACTGGATGTGGCACTCAGTGCCATGGTCTACTAGGCAGGGTGGTGGTAGGTCAAAAGTTGGACTCGATGATCTCAGAGGTCTTGTCCAACCTAGTTGATTCTATGATTCTATTCTGTGATTCTATGAATATTGATTTCTCTGGGCTTAGCATCACGCACTGAATGTGTTTGAGAGTAGTGACAGTTGCAGAATAGCTGCAGGAGTTTCTGGATACGGAAATATATGTCCTAAAACTGGTAACATTGTTTACTGGACTCCAAGTGTACTATACCTATGAGCTGTGTTTGATCATTTCATGAAGATGAGAGGGGAATAAATCAGATGAAAATACACCAGGCCTATCATCGTCGCTTCCCCTCCTAACACTGAAATAACACTCTCACTGATCCTCTGAAAGCTAGAGTAATATTTGCCTACGAGTAGCAGTAGATAACCTCTGAGTTCCACAAGAAAAAATGTTGGGGGGCTGTGGGGTGTGGGGTGGTGACTGTAAAAATAAATAGAAGAGAAAAGGTTTTCCAGTTTTCTCATCTATTTAACAGAATTGTGTCAGTAAAAAGGAGAAAACCTCCTTTCGCCTTCTCCATTTTATTTTTGTTTGTAAATTCTAGCATGAGTTCCTTCTGGCTTACTCAATAAAAGGATATCCATCCAAATTGCAAACATAAAGGTTACTGACATCCTGTAATTTGTGTAGTAACATAAACCAGATCTTCTTGCAGCAAACTGAGCATAATTTGAATAAGAATCATCTACTTGTTGTATGCCATTTCCTATTCATGTGCCAACAGAAGTTGTAGGTTCACTATAAAATACTTGAGAAAGTAAAAAATAAGATTAGAAAGTGATTTAATAGGTACATACTCCTCTCTGTAAAAGAGCATCATACCACAAAGTGGCTGCTGATGTGATTTCCTCAATAATATATGCGGGTAACTTAAACACTCATTTTCTGTAAGTTATGAGTACATTCACTTAAGTTGCATGGAGTTTGTGTTTGCTGGGTGTAACAAAGATTCCCTATTCTATAGCAGTGCTTGCTATGCCTGGGAGTCTGCTGTAATGCTTTGGTGAAGTCCCATGTTATAATCCCTGTAAAACCCTTTTGCCAAAACACTTATTTTCTCACCAAATTAAAAGAAATCTTGTAGAGAAAAATGTGTAGTTTTTCTCCAGGCATGAATTCAAGATACCAAAGAACCAATGGCTTTACAAGGGTTTGTGGGCAAAATCTTTCAAAGCCTGAAATTCAAGTGTGACACCCAGTAAAGTTGGATTGAGTTTAACAAAATCTACCAGTTCTAAAAAATTCTACCAGTCCAACCTGTTAAGTAGTAGTAAACTGCTCAGCTCACCTTATGACCTGGCTGAACTTCAGCTAGAGCAACATGAGCCATTTCACTCATGGTTAGAGCCTACAGTTAAGACCTCTCATGAGAAGTTTCTCATTAAAGGGGTTGACATTTATTAGAGGGTTTTTTCTCCATATTTAGGAAGTCACAGAAATAGTGACGGGGAGGGCACGGTATTTATATTTCCTGATCTGCGTCAGTATTTTGTTCCCAACACTGGAAACACTGACTCTCATTACCAAACTGAAAATACTTCAGGGGAAATAATGCCCTTTAGAAATCTATCAGAAAACCTTACAAGAACAAACAAAAAAATGCTTTGTAAACAAACTGTGGTGCTACTTTGGACTCTGTTTACTGCACATTTAAGTGTATCTTTGCTTATGAATAATAAATTTTCCTAAGCAAAATGTGGCCTCTGATATTTGGAGGAAATTGGCCACCTTAGCCTCAGTAATTTCTGACTAACAGGAGACTGAGACTGCCAATTTAAGGAGTTGCCTTGCTTTCCCTTACAGAGGAGGGAGGGAAGGGTTCATCTGCAACATGGCTCGGTTGCACATAAGATAAAGGGGGAGGTGGTTTCATCGTTCACTAGGGGTGCACTAAAGATTAGAATCTCCCAGTAAGCCAGGATGATTTCTCACAGCCAATCTTTTAGGTTCCCTCTGCGGTCAATACAAAGAGTAAGGCACTTCACACTCATTAGAAGGAAGAGACAAGGAGGTGCTTTTCTGGAAGATGAAAGAAGCAGCAAAGCCTTGGACTAAACACAGAGCCCTGAGATGACATTCCCTGACAGGAGGCACATTCACCCAGGCAGGCATGAGAACAGGAGGACAATGGGGAAGTTTCAGCGAAAGCAAGATCAGATTTTGCAACACTGGTGATTTTTTTCCCTATCCAAAGAGGAAAAAGGAGGCAAAACACAACCACATTTGTGACACTGAGTATCAATATAAGTATCTGGTGCTTAAAAACTCACCAGGGGAAACAAGAAATTTGTGCTTTTCTAAGATTTCAATAGAAAATACCAACAGCTGCAAAGAATCCACCAGAACCTCTGTGGGCAAGAACAAAACAGTGAGAATAAAAATGAAGATGGAGTAAGTGACTAAGAGCAAAGCATGAATGCTTGTCACTAGTCCAAGCAAACTAGTACAGAAAAAGAGTCCTGACATTGTCCTCAGTCACCAGGGGATGCTGAGAATCTGCAGAACCTGTTTTTTCCAGCCTTACCAAGCAGTGGCACAGTTAAAGGGTGGTCTATCACTTTTAACAGTTGTCATCCAGGTAAGCCCATGATGCTCTGCTGCACAGCAGAATCCTTCCCCTGTCCACATCACAGCTATGGTCAATCCATTGGCCTGTGTCTGATGCCATCTCAAAAGCAAGTCTGAAAACTAGTAAAAAAAAGATTCCCTGCACTTACTTGTTGTGAAACATCAGTGGAATTTTTAGAGCCCATCAGAAAATAGAGAGCTCTATTGTTGATGATATGGTGGGAAGCTGTTTTTTGAGGCTGAATCCTGGGCTGGTGCTCTGGAAACATGAGTTCCCTTTTGAATGGACAAGTCTCCTCTTTCTTTTCCACATCAGTTTCCTGTGTGTGATGCAAACATATTGCCTTATAAAAGAAATATTGAAGTCCTCTGCAATGGCTAGTGCTGAGGAATCTTGTTCCTTACCAATTCTCATATCTTTCAGAAATTAACCCTTTACCATATGTTCAGCTGCATTTGCAAGCAAAAGTTAGTTTACTATGATGGCCACAGACAATGAAAACTGCTCCATTAAACCACAAAAGCAGTGTCCTCTCAGTGCAATTATTAATCACATCAAGGCTCCTGAGATGGGAAGAAGGGGTTGCACACAACAAGAGATAGAAACCAGACTATGTGAAAGACATTCAGATAGAAATTTGAATTAAGCTTCACAAAAGCAGCTTTTAAGTGGCTCAGTATCAGCGGACATGGCATTGAAAGGGAGCACTTAAAAAATGTGGGTTTATTCATTGAATTTGAGAGGCTTTTTGTCTGACTCTGAGATGGTTGGTTCAAGGAAGGCACAGTTCAGCAGCCAGAGAAGAGATGTCTCCACTTTGATGAGATGTTTGATCTGCATCACCTGGGACAATGCCACCAGTTCCTGACCAAATCCCACCCATGAGGTGAGCTGCGGCTAAAACTGATTTTATGACTCTCTTGTCTTGAAACCCCCCCCAAAAAGCCATGTCTAGATCTGCCATAATCATGTAAAACAGCGTAGATGTGATGCCAGAGGCAAAATATGTTGTGAAGACCACTACCAATATTTGGGGTGGAAAAAATTTGCTTTCCTGTCACAGAATCACAGGATATCAAGATTTGAAGAGACCTTCAAGATCATCTAGTGCAACCATCAACTTAGCATCATCATAAACCATATCCCCAAGAACGCTTCCAGAGATGATGACTTTACCACCTCTCTGAGAAACTTATTCTAATACCTAATCACTCTTTCAGTGATTCTTTTTTCCTGTATCTAATCTGACCCTCCCCTAGTGCAACTTAAGGCCATTTCCTCTCATAGTTTCACTTGAGACACGGGAGAGGGGGCTGACCCCCTCCTCACTACAGCCATCTTTCAGGTAGTTGTAGAGATCAATGAAGTCCCCCTTAGACCTCCTGCAGGATAAACAACTCCAGTTCCCTCAGCTGCTCCTCACAGGATATGTTTTTTAGACCCTTCTCCAGCTTTGCTGCTGTTCTTTGAACATGCTCCAGCACCTCAATATCCTTTTTGAAGTGAGAAGCCCAAAAGTGAACACAGTACTCAAGGTGCAGCCTCACCAGTACCAAGTACAGCGGGACAATCCCTTCCCTAGTCCTGCTTGCCACACTGTTCTTGATCCAGTGAGTGATGTTCCACCTGAGCACCCTGCTGGCTCATACTCAGCCAGCTCTCAAAGAGCACACCGGAGTCCCTCTCTGCTGAGCAGCTCTCAAGCCACTCTCTCTAGTCTGCAGCGTTGCATGGGATTGCTGTTGCCATGACCCAAGTGTAGGCCTTTTGCCTTATTGGACCTCATGCAGTTGTCCTCAACCCATCAATCTAGTCTGTCAAGATCCCTCTGCAGAGCCTTCCTACACCCAGACAGGTCAAGATTCCCACTTAATGTGGTGTCAGCTGCACTTACTGAAGGTGCACTCAATCCCCTCATCCTGATCCTTGATAAAGATACTAAAGAGCACTGGCCCTAATACTGAGCCCTGGGGAACACCACTGGAGTCTGGCTGCCAAATGGATTTAGTTCCAGTCACCACCACTCTCTGGGGCCAGCCATCCAGACAGGTTTTCACCCAGTGAAGAGCACACCCCAGCCATGAGCAGCCAGTTTCTCCAGGAGAATGCTGAGAGAGACGGTGTCAAACGCTGTCCCTTCTGGGAATGTTCTCTGGACCGAGAAACTCAGCCCTCTTTGAAACCACTTAGATCACTAGTTGTACTTGGTAATTTGTCAGTTACTACACCCACTGATTTCTTTGCCATTATTTCCTTTCAGGAGACCTTAAGACTAATAAAACCTTCTAAGTAAAAGGCTGAAAGAATGGGCTAGAAATGTCCTTTATGCAGAGGATGGGATGACCTGCATGGACTGTCTTTTCCGTGTCTTTTGACAGAGGGAGTCCAGAGTCCTGTTTACTTGCTGAGGCCTCTCAAAGGCTCTTCCAGTTGGAGTATTGCAGTTACACAAGAGTGGAGAGAAAATATCTGTCCCTGCATTTGGTTAAATAAGAAAAACTGCCAGAAAATGGAGCCTCCCACCTGTCAGAGAAGTTGTCAGGAGAAATACCCATGCAGCAGAAGGAGGTCGGAGAAAGGACAATAGTGTTTAGGGGGAGTAAAGGAGAAGAGTGAGGCAGAAGGAACATTTTTTCATGCTAGGATGATTCAGAGTGGAGGAGGTGACACACCTTCGCAGGATATGAAGTCAGTTTTTAGAGCTAGTTTGCCAGCTGAGTAATCCACTGGACTGATTCTCTATTGCCCCACAACTTGCACAGGCATTTCCAGCAGGACAAAATGAAGGTAAGAGGACAGTTCAGTGGGACTGAACTGTCAATGACACAACATGGAGGGCAGTGAAGAGTTTGGCCCCAAATATGGGAAGTACAGAGATAACTTCCATTACATTTAATTAGTGCTATCCCCATTAATTTCCTGTGCATAGACAGCTGAAGACATTCTTTTGATTTCAAATTAATTAACACATAATGATTAATCTGATAGGGTACATCTTTTCAGGCAAGAGTGTCCTCTTGTTCACAGTTTGGGTGCCAGCACCAATCATCATCTGTGTGTTTTAATTTCTAACTGCTCTCCAGAAGCAAATTTAGCTTTGCAAATCTGTCGATGGAATGAATGACTGGCTGGTTTCCCTGTTCTGTGTGTTTTGTTCATTTGAAAACCCACTGAGAACATTTTGGAAATGGCTGTTTTACCCACCACACCCTCTCCTCCTCCTTTCCAAGAAAGTTTCAAGGTAGAGATCGAGGACTGTGCACCAGCCATTTATTTATACCAGCTCTTCACTAGAGGAAATGAAAAGTTTATAGAAATTGAAAACCACATAAACATTTTGTGGCAGGTTCCCAGCCAGATTTGTCTCACTTTGGTTGCCAGCATTTAGCAGAACCATTCTCCCTGCCACCAACTAAAGGGTGTTTGTTTCGCTGAAGCAGGATCTTGAACTTCATCGGCTTCACATGATATTCTTTACACTATATGATAGCACTGTTAGTACTACTTTTCACTTCACATTTGTCAAGTGATTACTTCACAGCACATGGCTAATATTTATCAATTTTCTTTAGGTGTTTATGAATGCAAACATTTCTATATCCAGGTTCATCAGTACTCAAGTAGAGAGCACTCAGTTACCTTTAATATTGACAATTACGCAACTAAAGTTTCAGTCATTCAGACAGGAATTAGGAGGTAGAAGCAAATCTACTGTTTTGGGGAGGCCTTTAAATTCCCCAAACCTTCCATATCCATACAGAAAAGTATTTGAGTCTATTTGTGGTGACTAGGCTGTTTTGGCATAGCAGCAGAACACTAAGTATGCTTTTGCAACATGAAATGAATAGGAAAAAGATATGCTTTTTTCAGATCCCAGAGCTAGGGTGAGAAATTCTTCTATTATCAGCTATATAGCTCATACTCTATATCATTTATGAATCAATTGCAGCTTTTAGGTAACCACTAAAAAAAGAAATGGGAGGAAACCAGCAAAAATCCTTCATACTGCCACTGTCATACGTGACACAGTTGTGTTCTGCATTCTGGCTCAGCTACACCTCTTATGGCAGCTCTTCCAGGGAGGAAGATCACAGTATCTGTCTACCAATCTCTGCACCAGCAAACAAATAGAAAGACGCATCTAGCAAGGTGGCCTCAGGCAAGAAAAATCATCATTTTTGGTCTGTATTATTCATCCTTTTCAGTTGTTCTGTATTAGGATAAACCACTGCTTGAAGACTGAGGTCTCCAGTTTTCTCTATGTTTTAATCAGAAGCAAAAGGAGATAACAAAAATCTTTTCAATCTTTAGCTCTAGGATCTGACTTTGAGCAGAGAAATAAAGCTGAGGTTCCCTTTCCCTGCCCATCAACATTTGTTCTTCACAAGTTGTTAAGCACCCTGAAGTCGTAGCTGCTGTGGACAATATTGATTTGCTGGGTCTCTACACCATGCTGCCCATTTGCATGGAAAGAAACAAAGGACAGATGGTTGGATATTCCAGGCACTCCTGCAACATCCACGTGAACACATACCAGTGAGGTAACTCCACAGAATGAGGATTTTCTGGAAGCAGAACAGGTAGTGGATGCTGTAATAACACCTAAAGCTTTCTCATGTGCTGGTAAATATAAATTTCAGGAGTGTTCTCCCCATGTGAAGCCCTTGGTAAAATTTCTGTCCAGAGGCCATAGGATCGACTTGTCCTGCTCTTTTCAAAGTAGAAGTCGTAGGGCTGGTTGAGACAAGCAGTGTTGCTCACTGTGAATAATTGAACTGGAAGCTGTATTTTAATCACCAGGTGTATTTTAATCACCAGGTGAGCTCACTCCTATTGAGAAGAAACATTTGCAGATAACACTAACTAAAGATGTTTCATGCAATCACCGAATCACAGAATGGGTAAGGTTGGAGGGACCACACTGGGTCATCTGGGCCAACCTCCCTGTGCAAGCAAGGTCATCATAGAGCACACTCCGCAAGACTGCATCCAGAAAGTTCTTGAATATCTCCAGTAAGGGAGATTCCACAACCTCTCTGGGCAATCTGTTCCAGTACTCAGTCCTCCACATAGTAAAGACATTGTTTCTCCTATTCAAACAGCATGAGACTGTGCTGAGGAGGGAAAGAGCTGTATTTTAAGCTGCAGAGACACATAAGGGGAAGTATGAAAATTCAGTGCACAGGTTGTCAAAAGCAAGAAAGCAAAACTAAAGCAGTGAAAACAGTATCAACAGAAATAATTCTGCAGTACACTCAGTTTGAGTATGTTGCCTTTGCTAAAAAAGCTGGTCTAAAGGGACAGTCTGTGAAGCTACAAAAAAAATCAAATCTCTTTAAATCTGGAATTAAGCTCTCCTAAGTGGAATTAAAACCAGAAATGAAAAGAAAAAATATCATTTTCTACTTATCTTACAGATTAAAAAAAAAGGCTTTCTAAAATATTTTATGGCTACAAAGGAAAAAAAAAATTATAACTCCAACCTGTATGGCTTAATGAAATAATTGCAGGTTGATGCACCTCTGTCTCTGTTCTGCCACAGATATAAAGTCTGAAAACCTGGAATACAAGCACTAGTGTTCTTGGGTTGGCTTTCCACCCATGTTGGTTATGGTTTTATTAAAGATACCAAGAAGGACAGCGAAGGGCTGTTTGCCAAGAAGTGGTGCTTAAGTTGTCAGTTTGGCCCGATGATTGTTTGCTCTAGGCAAAGGGAAAGCAGAAATCAGGACTAGTCCAGCTTTTAGCAAAGGGAATTCTAGAAAAAGACAACACAGGAAAGAGAGGGTGGAGGAGTGAGCACAGCGATAACTGACACGGGGTGGAAAGTTAAAAAAAGAAGGTGGAACATGCTTTGGTTGCTTCCCTTTACATGAAATATTTTGCTGTCCCTTTAAGTCTGTATTCCTTCTTGGCACATGGACCAGGGGAAGGATTACACTTTACTAAGGAAGTAAAGCAAACTTGTCTTCGTTTGGTTACCATGGATATGGCACTACATGAGACAAAGCCAACCATTTGCATTGCAAACAACCCGGAGCAGTGAAGGACGCCCAGCTTGATATTCTGGCCACAGAGTGTCCCAGGATCTTCCTTGCCGCAAGTAAAAGACCCTCCAGCTTTGGGGCTGTGCTTGTTACCAAGAGAACAAAGGTACTGCATTTCACATGAGGAAGGAAGAGGCAGAATCACACACATCTGCAGAACAATTGGCATTTCTTGTGCTACCTAATGTGAAATATCTAACAGATAGGGTGGCAACCATTTAGCTTTCCATTTCCCCCCCGGGGATACTAGAGCTGAATCAACTAGAGCTGGTAACCTGGAATAAAGGACGGTCACAAGCACTGGAATCGGTTACATAGTGGCCAAGTCTCAGGATTGTTGGCTTTTTGCAACAGCGTTTTTTTATCTAGCTGAGTGTCCTCTTCATTCTGCAGAAGTACTGCATTAAATACCATAACTTTATAAAAACTCTAGTTAAATGAGCAGTCATCTAAGCAGACCTCATTGGAACCAGTGCAGTACAGTTAATAGCAAGGAGGGAAATTGTCTTGTTTTCCTAAAAGAAATTGTGTCTGATTGTTTGGCTATTAGATTGCTAGATTGTTAGTTTGGGGGGGGGGTGTTATTATCCATTTAAGCTCTGCCAGATATGTAGTCATATATCATTTATTATTTCAACTGACATGAAATACCAATGGTATGCCCCTGCTTCTATGGATAGAACGGGCCAAAGTGCCATTGGGTTGGCAAAAAAAGAACTGGATCCCAAATGGCTAGCCCACATACATCAATCAAGGGTTTCTTTCCAAAGGATCTTAGGCATAGATAAACCAGAACAGTAGATCAGATGCTGGGCAAAAATATTTTCCTCCCTTAGCACTGGACTAGGCACATCTCTGGTGGGGCCAGGGCAGCTACAGCATTCCAGGACACTCTTCTCGTCTTCCCTCTTCAGTGGAGTGGCCCACAGCTGGTGACAGGGCACCAGCACCATCTAAGTAGCCTTTCTTTAATATGAAGAATGCAGCCAGACCTCCCTCTGCTCTCACACCACCATTCTCTATGGGTATGGGGGCTAATTAAGACCACCAACCCTTTAGTTGTCCACCAAAGGATCCTTAAAACAGCAGATTTGCATCAATATAATCCCACTCACATCAATAGATTTGTTTACTGCTGCTTCTGCAAGTGAGAAAAACATTGGCCCCAGATGTCTTTGCCTTTTCCCTTTCTTTTAAATCAAGCTTCTGGAATCATGCCTGTACTTGAATGTATTTTCTGTCACTATGCTCATGGGGAACTCAAGCTCACTGCCATGATGTCCCTGAGCAACTACTGCCACCAAAGAACAAGAGGCTTGGCAAATGAGTTGTTACTCTCTGCTCCTTTGTCCCACCTCAGCATGCTCCTTGAACACAGACCCCTTAGCAGCCCAGGAATATACTCCCTTGAAAACAGTTTTCGAAGCAGACAGTAACATCACCAGACCAAGACCTTCACATACCCTCAGGATTATTTCAGGCATTTCCAGCAACCCTAATGCTAACTCCTGATGGGACAGATTCCGCCAGGCTTTTCGGTGATCGTGCTGCTGGGGAGAAGGACAGAGAAGTGGGCAGATGTAAAATACAGAAATACTGCCCCAGCCTCATGGTACCTGTGTAAGCAAGACTGCTCACATGCTTCAGTCCTTCCCTACCCTTTTGGACCACCTGGTAGTGAAATAAAGCCCTGGGTTTATTCTTTCCTCTATCCTCCCTGTGCTAACCCATGAAACATGTCAAGAAGGGGGAAGGACAAGGGTGGGACTAGAAAAGGGAGCAAATACCTGGACCAGCAGCAATCTCTGCATGCCTACAACAGATTTCCAGGGTTTCAAGTTCTCAGCCTACGCCTTGCAGCACTGCAAGGTGGGGATGTGCTGCCCATGGGCTGCTCCATATGGACTCTGCAGCAGCAACAGGCAAGCACAGAAAATCCCAGGGCCAGCCTGTCCTGCCAAACCAAAGCAATTGTAAATCCTGACTATATCTAAGTCTCCTCAAAAACAACTTCACATTTTGTTTGCTGTTAGTTCCATCCTCCTGCCCTGTGGGATCCTTCCTTTCCTATGCAACAAAATTGTTTAGGAAACAGTTTTCTTGACATTTCTGTAAACAGGAGTGCACCAGCCAGCAAAGATGAGGGAGGCAGTCAGGGTGGTAAGACTCTTGAATGGCAAAATGGCTCACAGGGAATAATCTCTAAAAGGCACTGTTTTCTTTCACGTCTGAAAACAAGTTTGGACTCTGTCCTTCAGTTGATAGGTCTATTCCCACTGTGTGTTTGGTCCTCTGTTCACTAGAGTAAAAACCATTTTGTTGGGTATTCTGATATTTTCACTGGTTTCAAAAGAGTTACAGGCAGATATTCCAGAGGAGGTAAATGGGCTGTATTTTTATTTTTAGCATTGTCAGGACCAGGAATAATTGCCCTCCCTCTTATAGACAAGGCTAAATTTGCAGAACTGAAATTTGGAACATTTTCTTTTCTTGATTAAATTAGTGTCTGTAAGTCATAAAGGTTACAGCAATAATTAAGTGTACTGGCCCTTGCAATGTGAAATGAGCCCAGTATGGGGCATTCAGTGCAACCTATTTTTGCATTTGTTGCTATTTATAGCAATATGGTTCAAGTGGAATCTGGTTCTCACCAACCTTTATTTCCCTACCCCACCCTTACATATGAGCTCAGACTTTGTATTAGATGATAACAATTGAACCCCCCCATTATAGGATGGGTATGCAATTCACTAATATTTCAATAACAGCTCAATGCAGAGAAGCAAACCCTGATTCAGCTTGCTTGCAGCTAGTCCTACAAAATTTTGTCATGGTTTTGGAGCAGCTTCAAATAGCTTTAGCTTGCTTCACAAGACAGCCTGGCTGACTGCTATCAGAAGTCAGCATGCTTGGAATGAGCCAGTGTGTAAGGAAGGAAATCAGAAGAGGCTGATCTTCTGCTTCAGATTCGAGATACTACATGTTCATCAGAACTGCTCTGACAATTGTTTAATGATAATTACTCCCTTTTTCCTCTCTCCAGTGCAAAGTTTCAACTGATTTTTCTTTCATAGGAGAGTAGACATCAATTACCAAAAGTAATACAAAAATTGCCCCAAATTACTCCTGATTTAACTGAGTTCAGGTCTAGCTCTGAGGCTACAAAACTAAATTGAAAATTAACGGCTGAGAATTTGGCTGACTTCATCCACATCAGACTCTGCTAGCCTTTATGAACATTAACTTTGCCCATCTGTGAACTGGCACAGGAAACCCTGAGGGCAAACATTTTACCTTGTTGTTGATAAGAACATATTTTGCATACTGGTGTGTGCAGGTGGGACACTGTAAGTAAATGTAATCTTCTGTGCTGTAAGGCCAGATTTTATGTCCCTTAGTCAAACACAGATTTCATTTAAGCAATTGCTAATCCTATCTCTACGTCTGAGAAAACAAGTAGTGTAGTTAATAAGTCAATAACTTAATATGACTTTATACAAACCAATAAAACTAGACAGCTCACTATCTTTGATAGTGGTTTCATTAGATAGTGTTTATTTAATTACTCAGTGGCCTAAGCTTCAGGCTTTAGCCATTAGTAATGGCATTGCCCCATGCACGTGGAGTAATACAGTACGAGAGGCAGTCCTGCTGTGTTAGACACTCCTTCCCTCTCTATTAGGTGTGTTTGAACACAGTGGAACAACAGAAAAGGAGTTTTGTCCTCCAGAGATGTCCCTGGCATCACCCTTCTGCCAGCAGTGCTTCTCAGGGGCAGCCTTACAATACACATGTGACTTCAATAAATGAAAAGGGAAAGTAAACAAGGCTTACCTGAACCAGCACAGGTAACACAGAGCGTGCCCTAATGCATCTTCAGAAACCAAGGAGAGACAGGAGAGAGTCTACAGCAGCTCTCTGCTCTCAGCTCAACGACTCTCACAGCTTTCCTGTTCCTAGAGGAGAGAGGACAAACATTTGCCTAACATGGGCAGATATTTTCATAATCCCCACCCATTCATGTTTTTCAAATATCACACAAGTCTTTTAAGAACAGACATGTTCAGGAAGTTTTGTATTGTTGAGTTCTTTCTTAAAGTGATGGAAGAGGTTGGTGTGACACGGACTTTAGGGCCTATGGCACCTCTTGGGAGTGGTGCCATTCCACTGATGCCACAAGCCCTCCTGACTGTGCTGTCATACAGGAGTGCAGAACACTCTGTGCAGCCCTGAGGGGTGAAGCAGAGACAGATGGGAAGAGGTCCAAATGACATCCAAAACTGGACTGTCAGACATGGCCTTTTCATGCCATCTCCTACAGGTATGAAGGACCAGATGCCTGCAAGAAACCAGCCTGCCCAATTGTCACTCAGGTGCCCAGGGATCGTGGCGACCACAGAGTTTATCTGACCACAGAGAACAGCGAAAATTCTTGGTGCCTTCATGACTCATAATGGCACAAAGTTCTCTCAAACACAATCTGAAGAACAAACAGGACTTTTTAAAAAATCAGGTATGCTAACAAACCCAGCACTAGAAAATTACATAGTCAAAGCCTACAAAACTGCTCTGGTCAGACTTGAAAAAAAAATTAGCAGCCTGACAAACAAATAATCCAACGCCCCAAAGCTGCTCTCAGCAACACAATATTCCCAAATATACAACTGCTGCAGGGTGTGCCACGTCAGCTGAGAGTAAGGCAGCTTTCAAAGCCCCAGTATACCAGTGACACTGAGCAAACCAGTTAACAAGGGCATCGCCCAGGGCAAATCTCATATTTTCAGCCTGGCTCAGCCCCCAACTTCCACTAAGTGCTTTGGAAGTCTCTTTTGGAATGTCTCTTTTGCAATGATATTTCCCTGTCATTATGCAGCACCCACTGTAATATAAGGGTATGAGCAACCTGGTGTATGTGTACTAAGGTATACAAACCACTCAAATTCATGAAATTATCTTCTTTTCCTTAGCAAAGGTCCAGCCTCTTTAAGACAGGAAACCCAGGAGGGATTAGCATTTTACCTGCACTTGTCCTCCCTTCATTTTCAGAGCATTCAGTGGACCACTGTACTGAAAGAGATGAAGTGAGAAAAATCAGAGAAATCACTGGAAATAAACCATCTTTTTTCACAAATTTTTGACCATCAGACACTCTATCTCAATGTCTTTGTGAAAGCCATTATGATTCATTTTATTGTTACTGTGACCACAGTTACTGTGATCACACAAAAAGTTCCTTTCATTATCATTTTCATCAGGACTCAGAAACTGCCTTTCAAAGGCCAAAGCTCACTCTCCAGTGTGTAACTGCTGGCTCAAATGACATTCCCATTTTTCCCCCTGAAATTTTCCCATATAGGAAGCCCTTTGATCTTTGTTCAGATTTCTGATTTTTCCACCATTCTTATTTAAGGTTTTCCCCTTTTTTCCCCAAAAACCACCAACTTTCAAACCCATTTAATATTTCTCTTGCAGTAATGTCAAATGAACTGACTTTATTGTTGTAATTTGACAATATGTACTTTAATAGGCTCCACTTCTCTGTAAAAAAACCTTTTTGAACTGGAAAGAAAAAAAAATAATCTGGTGATAAAAATGCTATAGTGGCACCCTTTGAACAAGAAAGGCTATCCAAACAGTTTCAGGTAAAGAGCTGACCAAGATTAACTATTTCTGTAAAATGTTCTTATTTTGGCAGATCTACATTTTTAATGAGGAAAGTGCCAAAAATATTCTAGCCAGCTTTATCTCTAATTCTTTTCCCTGTTCCCCCCTCAATATCAAATACTGTGAGGAGAGTCATGTCCTCTTAGAAGACGTGTCTGCCTTTTTTCACAAACAAATGTTAGAAGTTCCTGAGAGGCCAGACATGATGAATGTGTTTGCCAAGCAGTGGGGAGAGGATTCTCAGGCTCGCCAGCAAACATTCTGCATTGGATTGGGAAGCACAGCATGTCCCCTTCCCTCTCTCCATGCAGCCTTCCACTTCCTGAAAGGAAAGCCTTGGCTGGGACTTCAGTGTGGCTCCATTTCGGTGTGGCCCTTGGTAGAGGACCAAAGTACCTACTTGTCAAATCTGAGGTTATATTTTTCAGGAGTGGATTTGCACAAATACCCCAATGGCCAAACTTCCCTCCTCAGCTCAGTGCAAACCTACTGAGTTTGGAGCAACCTGACAGAGTTGAGGCTTGAAGGAGCAGAGCATGTGCTTAGAATTAAGCACAGCTTCCACTCATAAGCTGATAAAGACAGACTTACACTCGAAATTAAGCAAGCTGGACTTAGCCCCTCAGTGATAGATCTTCTGTCACTTTTTCTTTCAATGTTATTTTAAATTTTACTTCCCACTCTCCTGTTAAAAAAAACAAACAAAGAAACAAACCCAAGAAACTCAGCTTCTTCCTCCGAGACTTAAAGCTGCAGATGTCTTCTGTACAAATAAAATCTAAAAGCTTGGTTGGTGACCTGTGACACTGAAGCAAAACTATTCCTCTCAGAGCTATTTCTAAAATACTGGGAAAGAAAAAAAAAAGACCATTTTTCAATGTAACAGCCACTATTAAGGAGCTATTTTCATGTGTGCATGTGCCTGCTCTTCCATGGGTGCATATGGGGAGTGTACAAAATTAAAAGAGAGTGCTAAAAGTGTATTTTTCCAGTCCTCTCTGTGAAGTTAGCCAGAAACATGATAAAGAACAAATCTGGATGGCGCAAAAACTGACACGTGTTCTCTTGCAGCCCATGGCACTAATTCCTCGTTCTGGGCTCTTGCCATGCCTTTTCTGCTACTTTTTTTGTCACATAAGAGACCGAAGCTGGAGTGCTAAAGGCAATTTGGGAAAACAGCGTATAAATTACAGGAACTTCCCTGTCCTGTGACTGCATTCTGCCTAGAGATGTCTTGTTGGTTGGAAAGTTTCTGAAGGACTTTCTTTCCCCAGTGAAAAACAGGGTTATATTGAAATTGAGATTCATATGAGACTGAAGCTTTCACAGCCTAAGAAATTTTTAAACTGGTTTGTCTTTTTTAAAAAATTTTTTTTTTAAACAAGCACATTTAGAAATACTCCAATATTTTCACATTGTGTTTTGCCACTCTGATACTGTGTTACAACTGGCAAACACTGCAGGAAGTGGGTAAACCCCCCCAGTTTTTCTTGATTGCTTTCAGGTCTTCGTCAATAACGAGAGTGTGCAGATATTTTCATAGCAAATAGTAAAATAGAAAATGACACTGTACCTTTAGGTGTTTAGGTGACTTTGGAATTTAGGTAACATTTTCAACATGGTCATAATCTAGGAAATCTACAAGGCCATCATTTTGTATGCATACCTGGATACAAATTAATACCACTGTCTGTATGAAGTTTGAAGGGTTTTATCATTGACTAAGTGCCAGTCATAGGAGGAGATAGAAAATTATATATTTTATAAACACAATTCAGGCCATAAACTTTTTGGAACCTCTAGAAATATTAGAAACAATCTGTTACTAAGTGCAGAATAACAAGCATTTTGGAAATCAAATCCGTCTCCTGTGCAGATGATTCTAGTATCACTTACGTGATCTCGTTTTACCCTTGCCAGGAGTCTGTTCATTATAAGGAGAGAAGGAAGCAGGCAGGGATGCCACAGACAAAATGCTTTACATAAGAAGGATTTGGGGGGCACTCTGCCTTTCCTTTAGTTTTTCAGTGTTTGTGACATCCTCACTAATACCTCTTGGACATATATATTTTTGGTACTGAAGATAGCTGACAATCTTCTATAATATGGCATCTCTGAAACATTCCAGTGCCTCTCAGAAGATTGTTGCAATAAAGAATACTGAGGAAGCAGTGCAACAGCATTTGGACACAAATGTTTATGAAAAGACCTGAATAATACTTGATTAATTTAATAGATGTGCAAATTTCTACCAGCAGAGGTCATTTTCACTCCAGAATGAATTAAAAACAGCTCATAAAAAGCTGTCTTTCTATCTAAGGGCATATCTTAAGAGCAGTATCTTTCATCAAAACAAGTAATCTAGAGCAGAATAAAAAGAATTTTAAAAATCTGAAGCAAATGCTCTTAATTTGATCAAATAAATTCTGCCTGTGTTGTGAAATGCCAACAAAATCTCTGCTTTCACATTTCTTGTGATTATGGAATTGGCCGGTTTAAGCAACTCTGGTGGCCTAAATATTTTTCCTGAACATTTTTATTTGTTGGGAAAAAACTTGCCTTTGCAATACTAGAACCTGCTATAAGTCTCAGTAAAAATGCAGTGGGCAAATGCGAACCATCTGTGTTCTCCTTCTTCTTTATCTTACTCTGCCAGTGTCATCTGTGAGTGCCTTTGCAGAGGGCCAAAGCCCACCCTCACATGCAGGACCTTGGTGGCACAGCTGCCATTCAGGGGCGTCCCCACAAACAGGCTGTGTTCACAGGGATGCACACACACACATCATCTGCCTGAAGATCAATTAGGAATACACACTGACACTGGAGTGTGAGGGAGGTGGTACCTCTTAGGTTTTTAGCTTTAACAACAGTAAGAGTTGTTATTTAGAAAAGGATCTGGAATTAAAAAAAAAAAAATGTTAAAATGTAAGAAATACCAGTCAGGCTCAGCTATGGAACGAACCTGAGAAAACATTAAACTTGTCCTGCAGCAAGTTAGAAATAGAAACAAAAGGAAATGGGTAACACAATGATTCAGGTAAGTGGACATGTATGAGAGGAGGGTTGATAGGGACTATTCATATACTGAGAAACACATACACTACTTATCAGGGGACTCTGATTTTTGGGTGGTCTTGTTACCTTAGGGGTGACAAGGCGCTTAGAAAATCATTTCCATCTACTTTGTCAAACCTGTTAAAACAGCAGCACTCACTGGCCAAACTCAACTCCTGAGGCTTTCCCTTTACTGAGACCAGAAGTTTCCACTGTGGGTGTGCGGTGCTATCTGCTGATGGAATGCAGGATAAAGCCAGTACTGTTTAACATTGCCACAGTGGTTAGCATGTTCTTATTCCACATCCCAAGGCAGGCGAGGATCCCACTGCAGCAGACACTGTGTAAATTCTGTAAGCATGTACTGGCTTCTAAATGCATAAAAATAAGTTCTATATAAATTCAAATAATTCCTAGCATTGCAAGGAGCATAGTTTTATAGGCCATTTGTAGTTTTAGCATATTTTAATAGCAAGATACATTAATTTTTTGAACAGAGAGATCAATTGTCCCTGTCTTTCACATTCAGCATTTTGGTGAACTTTTGTAAAGCCACATGCTTGCCCAGGCAGCTTACTTATATTTAAGACTCCAAGAGCTCACCCAAATGAACTCTTGCAAAGCCTTTGGTTCTTTAATATCCTGATTTTGGGTAACACTACACTCATTTTCCAAAAGATTTCTTTTAATTTTGTGAGAAAATAAGCATTTTGGCAAAAGGTTTTACAGGACTAACTTACAACCAAGCAGAAGCATTACACTAAACACCCAGCAAATACCAACACACAAATTAGTGAAATGCAATCCATCAGATTTAAATTTCCCACAAGGGGAAGGAAAGAGTAAAGGAAAAAAGGAGATTAAGAAAAGAGTAAAGAAAGAAAGAGAGAAGAAGAGACAAAAATAGTTCCTGCCAACAGTGGCACGGTGGCAGGTCCCGGGAGAGAGAGGCAGAGGACGCTGGACCAGGTGCCCCCTCCTGCTGTGCCCACCTGCCCCGGGGGGGACACGCAGCCCCTGCCCACACTGCCCTCCTGGCCGCAGAGAGGGGCTGGAAAACACCTTCAAGACCATAGAGTCTAACTGCATTTCTGCAGCTATGGAACAGTTACAGTCATAGCAGGATAATGCAGTTAAAAAGAACTTGTAGGGAAAACACTGTAATACTTTTTGCTAGATCCGCTGTCGATGTGGATCTCCCACACCTGGAAGAGGCCAGCCAGGTAAGCTACTTTGTTTGGTGTTTCGAGGAGGCCAGTATATGTTGGTCAGGATAGAAACTCAATTGCAAACTGGACTATGGACAGGCTGGGGTCCTGCATAGTAACACACTCAGCAAAGGTGGGCTTGAGTTTCACCCAAAACACCTGAAAGACAATGAGAAAACTTGTCCAGAAACAAGGATAGCAAGGGACAGATTTTGTTTATAAATGCCACTAAGAGTGTTATTAGGGATAACAGGAAAGAGGGAGGAAAGGATGTGAAATATCCCTTCGAAGTCTGAAAACACTGCTTGGCAATGACTATCCAAGAATTAATGCTTGGCAGAGCAACAGGATCTCTGTTTCTCCTTGGTTTACCCCGAGGACTGAAAGGGGAGTTGAAGGAGATGGGTTACTTTGCCTGCTAATCAATGCAAAGGCATATTTTTCTGTTGCCCCATCTCATAATCTTTATTTCATCTAGTTTGGGTGTTTTCTTAAGGTTGCCAGATGTCCCAGTTTCACTGGGACAATGCTGGTTTTTGAAGGTACATCCCATCTGCTCTTGGAAATATTTCTGTTCACTGCTGTCTTACTGACTGTGTGCTTTTGGAACAGCCAGCCAGCAAAGGACTGCAGGAGAAAGGCTGATAAATTATTATAAAATTATGGAAAACTGCACATATTCCCCCAGTACTGAAAATTAATTCTGTGGGCACACTTTTTCACAGACTGTAAATGATCACTGTGACACACAAGAAATTCTGATTTCCCACCACAGTCCCACCACTGCTTGGAGATTGCCCCTTAAAGGGCATCCCTTCCAAACTGGAAGCCATGCATCTGCCCTTCTGGGGGTGCCCGAGCTCCAGTCACAGAGGGACACCTGGGCTTTTGGGTGCTGCAGCCAAGAGAAGACATCCTCTAAAACCAGTGTGGAGAAGGGGCATTGCAAGAAAGCCTCAAACCGAGAGCCAGACTTGGCTGCAGTGGCAGGGCAGATGAAGGCAGTGAGACTAAGCTGCATGTGCAACCCAGGACAGTCCCCCAAGGGAGGGAGGTTCCAGGTGAATTAGCCCAAAGTATCTGGAGGAAGTGGAAGCTCACTGCTCCACTTTCAGCCCTAGGTGTATTTCACAGCTGCTAGCTTCCATTAATAGATCAGTTATAAAGAATGCATCACAACAGCTCCAGCTCCTGCAGCCAGATTAATCTGAAGAATCCAAGTTGCTCATTAATTGAGTTTTCAAAACACTTGACAACATTACACAGGTTGTGATGAAAGTAGATGCATAAAAGTTCTCGAAGTTAAGCAGCATTATTGCTTGATTTTTCTCCCCCAAATTGTGGGGAGTTAAAGTGGAGGAAAAAAATATGTAGTTTTCACTCACCCGCCAGTACAAACAAATATTTGAGCACTTTAGAAATTAGAAATATGATAAGTATATTTCAGCTAGTACCTATAAAGCACTGTTAGTATATTCACAAATTAAAGTTCAAACCTTGTGAATAACACCATTTCAACATTTCTGATGGGAGAGAGGATTTACCTAGTGATAGAGTTCAAAGTGAGGAAGAGTAGAATGCTGAAAATAAAACCCACTAATGTTGCTTGCATGAAATCTAGAAGAAGGATTATATCCATGAAACTCAGATGTCTAGAACAGGATTCATTTTTTCCAGTAACTGCCATCAAAGGAAGCCTGGCTCACCAAACATACCAGACAGCTGGAGTGAGGTGGGATCCATGCCACTCCTGTTTATAAAGAGTTCAGAAATCCACCAGAGTCACCAAATTCTTATTGTCCGTAACAAAACAGGATACTAAGTGCTAACAGCATAGTTAGAGCACAACAGAATCGTAAGGGATT
This sequence comes from Dendrocincla tyrannina, assembly GCA_035047865.1. NCBI lineage: Eukaryota > Metazoa > Chordata > Aves > Passeriformes > Dendrocolaptidae > Dendrocincla > Dendrocincla tyrannina. The sequence goes on from JAWWMP010000081.1 coordinate 48,727,465, forward strand.
AATACTGTCTGAAACCACTGATTTCTCCTGCAATACTTATTTGGTACAGAAATCATTCTGAAGCACTGAAGTAGTGAAAAATGAGAGCATGATTCTTTGGTTTTTTCTGCAATAAAAAAATTAGCAGAAGAACATTATTTTTTTCCTCTGTATTTCTAATCTGTGAGAGGAAACTCTAGAAATGCTCATCCTGCCTTTCCAGTTCTGTCTACATCAGGCAGTTGTCTCACCAGTCAATACAGTCCTTCTTTCTTTTCCTGAGAAGAGATGTCTTGCCTCCAAAGACAAACTCACTGGAGCAGACCATTTTTTTTCTTGAATTGCAAGATAGAGCTTATAAGCAGGTGCTTTAATAACTGTCCCCACGCTGCTAGAAGGCTCCTCTAAGCACAGCCTGTGACACCTCCCCTTCTCTGCTGGCACTGTAGTGGCCTGTGCTGGCCCAGTCTCTGTTTGTGGCTGGAGCAAGTACCTCAGTAAGTCACACAGCTATCCCCTGAAGTGGCATGAGTCATGCAGAGCTGAGGCATTGCTTTATTTCATGTTTGCACAAAGAGGAGTGCTAGGTGGGCAGTTCACAAAGCTGGCACACTGATTCTCTACACTTTACACATAAGTTTTAGCCAAACACAGGAATCCTGGTGCATTGGCTACAAGGTACCCAGTTCTCTTGTCTCTCAGTATTCCACCTTCTACTGGATGTATGATTCCCTTGCTGCTCATTCTAATGAGTCTACATGTTCAGTCTTTCTCTTCGTTTGAGTCAGGGAGTTTCTTGAGTCGGTGGTCCCAATCTCACCCTTCTGGAGATAGCTTCGTGGTGGTTTGGTTTGGGGCTTTGGTTTTTACCTAGCTGGGACTGATTTCAGCACCCTTGCTGAATTGGCTTTGTTACTCATTTCTTACCTCTACCAAATGTCCTTGAGGCCTGTCCGCTGTCAGTAGCACATCCTTCTTCCCAAACTCTGCTGTGCAACCCTAGCTCTAAACAAGCTAAGCCAAATAAAACATCATTCCCCTCCCTTTGAGGTCTGTTTTTCAATTCACTGATAAGTCAAACCCCTGTTTCACAGCCCCCTTCACTTTCTTTGTAACTCTCTGGGTGTATTGTTAAATGTCTCTGACTCTTGAGATATTAGCAGTGCCACCACTTACACAGAAAACGTACAGAAATGCTTTCAGACTGCTGCATCCTGTTTTCAGTAAGGATGGCTGTAGTTTTTCTTTTGGTATTTGCTCTGTGTTTAGAGGATGCTAAAATAAGCTTTAAAGAGGCACAATTCTAGGTACACGGAGCAGAGCAGCACAAACAAAACTTGTTGCTTTCATCAAAGATACAAAAGGCACTTTCATTTGGTAAACAATCTCAAGTGTCACCCCTAACTGGTTAAATTATCTGCAAATAAAAAACCTACACCTGGTGTTTGTATAAATCAGCTCTGTTTTCGATGTCTCTCAGACCTCTCTTATCCTACTAGGGGAAATACATGTTTTTGTTGTAACAGGTGCCTGCTGAAGATGTAAGCATGGACAAATCTCGTATCCTGAATCTGTCCCTTCCAGAATCATACAGTGTATGTGGTGTTTACCACAAAGGCTATGTGCATACAAGTGATGTATCTGATACTCCCCCATTACTGCCTGCTTACTGGGCAGCACATGCAGAGTATTTCCCTCCAGGAAATGTGCTAGACTCACTTTTGTCATAGAATGCAGTTCCCACAGTTTGATGCCTGGGAACTATGAGTCACATCAGTTCAGCAATTCACTGCACAGTTAGACATGAAAGTTAAATACCAAAGGAAACACTTTTTTTTTGGATCAGAACTTTTATCATTGTTTAGCCCAATCTGGATACAGAGAGATCAAGTGAAGTGAGAGTGCTCATTAATTCCAGAGACCGAAGAGGTAGACTTCTAAACTACAGGCAACTCTTAAAACCTACTTGAGGGATACGGAGATTATGCATAAACCTTGGCCGGTTGCACTTATTTCTGCAATAGTTTTAACATATATCACCTCCTTTATAACATTTCTGAGCCCTCCCAACCTGTAACAGCTTTATCTTTAGGCACTACATTCTTCTTAGGCAAGTGGACAACAAAGTCTCTGGCAAAGTAAATTACCTGCTTCAGCCCACCTGAGAAGTCGGAAGCAAGGCGAGACCTTGCACATTGTCCTTCTCAGGCCCTTCACCTTCCTGTTTTCAGAGGACCAGGAATAAAAGCTGTACAAGAGCAAATTGCCCAGAGCTGACCACCCCAGGAATAGTTTTGCCTAACATATTCCTATTCTGGCAGGGTATTGCACCCTTTCAGCTCCTCTTTGCTTCAGGTTAAGAATACTTACCATTGCTGACAATTTGGGAACCTTTCTGCCTACAAAATAGATTTTACATGTGCACGTCACCAAGTGCTGCTGACAGTATGGGATCCCCCTCCTCACTGCTGTGGGAAATGAGGCTGTGCATACTTTGGCATTGCACGTGTAAACGACGAGTGGATATATTTTCTCCAATGTGAATAAAACCGTTTTAACTTCTGTCTATAACTTTGCAGGAGATTTGAAAAATCAAACAAACTCATTAAGGAAATTGAATGATCTTTAAAAAGCGAATCAACTCAGCTCTGGTTTCCTGGAATTTAAGGGGGAAAGGTAACAACAGAATTCTCTAATCTAATCATGACTTGAAAGTAAATAAAATGAGAGAAAATAAAATAGTTACTGGCTCTCACAAGAAGAAACACATGAACAGTGACAGATAAGCAATGTGTCACTTCAGGGACAGAAGGAGTTTGTTTCTCTGCTTCTCCATAATTGCCTCTACCTGGACAGATTTCCAATTGTGTCATCCACATTAAGGGAAGCATTAGGAGATGAATGACTGTAGACTACAAGGTAGTCAGTGACACTACTATCCAAACATACTCGGTGTGGAGTGTGACAATTAAATCAGGGAAAGCAGAACCTGTAAGAAGGCTGCAAATCCCTTCAGCTATTCTGCAAGTACGAGTTTTCCCCAAATATCATAACACCACCTTCTTTCTAATAAACAATCCTTTAACTATCCACACTCTCGTAACTGGGATAAGAAGGGACTAATTCCTTGTAACTGGTTTTATTTAGTGAATGCAATGGTCCCAGAAAACTTTAGTATGGTTCCTGAAACCTGAGGTATCAAGGCACTTCAGACTGAACATTCTTCAGCTGAATTTTAAAAATTCAGCCCACAGTTCTCCTGCTTTCCTGAATTGGCCTAAATATTATTTATATTTTTATATCATTAAAATAATACAGCTTTGCAAAATCAAGGCAATTTTATAACATTTGACTTTTTTTATTTTTCTGTCTTGCTTTTAGAGCTCAGAAAACTCCAGCCAAACTTACCATTTTCATTCCAGCCAAAAAGGAACTGCTTATAAAAAGGCATTTTCAAAGAGGCTTCTGTCACCCTTTACACTGATATAAGATCACTGCATTACACACAGCTCTGCACCTTAAATTTTCAACTCATAAAAAATTGCAGTGCTGACAACAGAGGTCAGACCCACTGACAGGGAGCAGATTGTGTAACAATAACAGGTGATGGGACTAGCAAAGTGCTTCTCATTTTTTGAGAGTGACAGTATGCTTTTTTAGTAGGTATTAATTCAACCTTTGCAGGTAAAGCAGAATATAATGACAAAAATTACAATTCTTTCAGCATAAAATACTCTCAGCTACCCCTCATATAGCTGTGTGTGCCATATGTCACTCCTTGCCATGCCTATCCATGATGGCTACACCTCTCCTAATAAAAAGAGCTGACACTGAAGAAGTCATTAACATTCACTGACATTATCAGCCAATTTTCCCTGCTGAGAGATAACTAGCTAGAGACAGCAGCACTTGCAAAGGAGCAGACAATGAGGATTAGGCATTATGTGTCCACCTGCAAGCAGCTTTCCCTGAAATAGGTGAGGATGCAAACATGGACTTCGAAGTTACCATCCTGTGGAGAGGACAGTGCTGCTGCCAATTCAAGCTGCTACACATTTTTGAAGAGAAAAGAAGATGTGGTCCCAAATAAGGCCAATTGCTACCTGAAGTAATCCACCTACAAAGCCCACACACCTTTTTAGTCCTTTGATCCCTCAGGAGGAAAACTGCAAGTCAGGGTGCAGCTTAAGCTCAGTGACCTTGCTAGTTAAGAGCCACATATAAACATGAGTGCAACATCAGTGGCCCAGAAAGTCCTTCAGTTCAAATTGGCCAATTTAAATTTTATCACAGCCATGAGTTAGAAGCATCATTTGATTTAATCAAGATAATTTTCAGAGTGTAAGTGCACAGCCAGGGTTCAGTAATGCTGATTTGAAACACGCAGTGTAGGAGATAGAGAATCTCCCAAAACATTTTGCTGACACTGACCAATGCCTCAGGTGCTGCATTTGTCTTTTTGTAAGAATTTTTCTTCCTAGTCTTTGCAACTGTTTTTCTGTGGTTTTCCTAGAAAGAAGAGGGCCCAAGTCAATGCTTTGAATCCTGAAGCCTGGTTTCAGGGCTTACATAAATGGGTAGCAGTGATACTAACAGAGTTGCATCTGGTTTTCTCAGTTACGAAGCTGAGAAGCAATCTTAGGTTCAAAAGCCATTTCCTCATTCTCCTTATAGTCATAAAGGAATTTATATTCTGAAGCCATTTCCCTTTCCTTTTTGCACAGCCATTAATACATTTTTTCTTTTTTTTGGTTCATAGCTGCCAAGTCTTGCACAGCTCCATGTGTGAATTTATGCAAATTTCAGAACGCGCTAATTCACATATTTGCAAATTGGCAAGTGACTGGCAAACATGTAAATGAGCTCATTTAGTAATTTTCCTCTCCCTTAAACTTTGGTTTGGGATCTGTACACCCTTCCCCAAGTTATGGCAATGAGGGGAATGTAATGCAACCTGGCATGGCTTGGCTTGGCTTAGTGTAGCCACATGCCCCGAGTATGGAACGAAAGTTGAAAAGCAGCATAGGCTGTCAAGGCACTCTGAAGACCTGCAGATGTGGTAGGAAGGCATCAGAAGAGCTGCAGCTGTATCAGCAGTAAGGTGGTGTGCATGTGACCGTGTTCACCGTGGCCATCAGCTGAGATGTCTGATGGTGTGAGACAGCGCTGGCTGGGAGGGGAGCCAAAGAGCTGCTTTCACTGCAGGGGACAGCAGTTTGGAGCAGAGCTGATGACCTCGGATGAGGGAAAGACAGTCCAACAGGGCAAGGCTGTGGCTCAGGAGGCACGGTGAAAAAAGTCTTCTGGTAGAGCCTAAGGTTTTGGTGTCAAATGGGCAAGAAGGCCACGGAGCAGCAATGCCTTAACGCCTGGGTTCCCACTGCCTGGGGCTGCTGTCCCACTGCAGAGCAGGCAGCTCCTCTGGCACCCGGGGATGTCACAGCAGCTCCTGGCAGCAGCTCCTGCAGGACCTGCAGATTGCTGCTCGCAGGGAGGGCACAACAAAGCTGCCCCAGATGTGCAGGGGTTGGCAACTCTCTTAATTTCCCCTCTTACCAAAAGCAGCTTCCTGCTTTGGCATGAAGGGTCATGGCTCACGGAGAAGATGTGCACCCTCCAGCTTTTCCACGGGTCAGAGCACAGCAGAGCGGGGTGTGAAGTGTGGGCTGCTGAGCTGGGTTACCCTTCCAAGGTTTAGTGCAGCCTCTGATCTTCTCCCTTTATTTACCTAATCCAGGACATGTTTGAAGCCCTGGAGCACTGCTAAATCATACTTTATGAGCTGAAAGTTTCCAGTTGCTGCTTATTTCAGCCAGAAGCAGTTGTGTTGCTTTTCTTTAAAGGCAACACGTTTGTAGCAAGCTATATCACCTCTAAGAATGAGAGATGCCTCGTAATTTTGGTTTACAAAGTTAGCAGAGAGTAGACTCAAAAGGTTAAACAAATCAGTATTGAGAATCCAAACATGAAGGGGAAAAGAAAAAAAAGAGGACAGAGAATACATACAATTTATCTTTAAGTTATCTAGGGCAGCTTGCCCTAGAATTAGCTTAATTAGCTTCATTACCTTGTTTCATATGGAAATATTATAGGTACAATATTCTTTCTGTGGCACTCAGGTAGTTAAATCCACACAATTTGCTTTTTGAAGCTTGGATTCTGCTGACTTTATTTCAAGAAATCAAAAGTATCTAATTTGCATTCACATTCACATTAGTGGTCCATATGTTAGCCCTGTTTAAAAGCTATATGCTGCATTCATTATGAAATACTTGGCTTCCCAGCTTTCTCCTGTTGCTTTGAAATTATTGTGATAATATTGCAACTCTTCTATTTCCGCTATTCTCAAATACAAGGGGTTTTGTGTGATTTCATTCTTTTTCAAAGTCTTCCAAAGGAAGGGATTTTAAATTTTTGTTTACAGTGTTATGGGAACTTGAAAATTGGCAGAATAACTCTCTACCATCATTTAATATGACAGTGTTTTATTCCTCATACCTAAAGCTTCATTACAATATCAGGATTTCAATGTGTCTCTGCATAAGATTTCAGACCACACATGGCATCATGAGTGCCCTTTAGAGTTCTAAGTCTTACTCACTTAACCGAGGCAACCTCTCACAATAATAAGACTTAGCAGCAGTACATTATTGTTCTTTTCCATTGTGGAACACAGAGTAAGGCATTTACTTCTTAGGGAGTTCGCAGTCCAAATAAACCAAAACTGAATTCACAGACTTAAAAGCAATGGCTCACTGTCAGAGGAAATATCCTGTCCATGGTCACGTAAAGACAAACCCAAGAATTCAACAAGGTCTTTCAGGTTGTCCTACTCTGCTTGGGATAGAAGACTACCTACCATATGCTATTACTTACCTCAACAGGTCATCACTCTCTCAGTACTTGCTATCATGGCTGCATTAAAACCATCACCAAAGTATTGCTTTCAGAATAATGAATATCACACTTTGGTTTTATTCACTGGCCTAAATGGGGAACATCTAATGTACGTAGGTTGACAAAAAAATCCTATTTCTTCCCACAGAAAACACTGATAGGTGATTTCCCCTTGGAAACTTCTTTTCGTACCTCTGAAAACTCAAAAGAGAAACTCTTCTCTTACCTGTATGTTCACTGCGGCTCCTGACATTTCAAAAATCCTTTCCCACTTTCCCCAGAGAGCCTTTGGAAGCTCTCTGGGCATCTTAGAAGGTGAAGGATAATCAAGTTTCCACTATGAAAAGAATCTCACAAGAGGGTATCTGCTGAGTATGAGACAAACAACCAGAGGTAAATACCTCAAGAGCAAAGCAAAACAAAACAACAACAAAACCCCAACCAACCAAACAAAACAAAAACCCCAAAACAAACAAACAAGTCCCTCAAAACTCCATTAAAAGTCCAGTGATCTAAAAGAAGAATACTATCCTTCACTAGCCTTACATTTTTACACAAAATCCATTTCAGCAAGTGTTTATTGTGTGAATGAAAGAGAAGAAGAGGGTTTATTAAACTAATTGTTTGTGATGTGGAGAGTTTTAAAAATATTAGGTTTCCTGTTTGGAGACATCTGAACCTGACTTCATTAACAAATTTACATGGTACTCCTGAGAATGAGTTGTTGTTAATGGTCAAAGAGTTCAGTTAGAATTAATTCCCAAGAGTAAGAACAACATCTTTCATAACAAGGGCTGCATATTGGAAGATGCATAAATGTAAGCCATTGGGTTATGATGGCAGCACCATGAAATCAGAAATTTCTGGAGAATCAGACAGAATATTCTGAGCTGAAAGGAACCCCCAAGGATAATTGAGTCCAGCTCTTAAGTGAATGGCCCTTCTAAGGCTCCAACCCACAACCTAGGCATTGTTAGTACCGTGCTCTAGCCAGCTGAGCTAATCTCAGGGTCGTTGAAAGAATAAGCTTCAAATCCCATCCGGTTATGAAGAAATTTGAGAAAAGGCCCTGAGCATCCTGTTCTGATCATATGAAGGAGACAGCACGGCAGGGCAGAGGAGGGAGAAGGACAAAAATTTGCATGAAATATAAAATCAAGCATGAAACCTATGCTGCATAAAGGATCACAAAATAACCACAGAGCATTTCGGATCACTGTGGGCATATCTCTGGCACCTAGCTCTTTGAAATAAATGGGAAATACTGCCTTTTATCAGTGGAATACTTCTCTGCATTTTCACTTTTTTTTAAAATGTAGCTCTTTACAACACCTGGGTAGTATAACAATGCATGATAAATTACAGCTCACTTTCTAGAGGTCCCTGAGTAAGGTAATCACAAATAAGGATCCTCAGCTCATAAGTGAGCTTTCAGCAGTTCCTTCTATGGTGATAGTTTAAGTGCATCATGCTAAGCTTCAAGTCAAATCAAAAATCTTGGAAAAACTCAATGTGTGTAATAAATAGACTGACTTTTTCTGAAGTGCAAGAGTATTTAGATCAGTACTTAGTATTGCTGGACAATATACTGAATCCTCCCCTCCTCCAAAAGCCCAACAGTTTAGAGAGTATAGGCAGAAAGCCAAGACTTCAGTGTTAAAATCAAACAAGCTCCTTGAGTCAAAGACTATTAAACCTCAATTAGCTACTAAAGAGCAATATGGGAGGAAATAAGAACAAAACCTTTCAGTGATGTGTTAAAAACTTAGCTTGTCTGTATAGAGTTACCTAACCCTATACCTCTTTGGCTTACAGCCATAGTATCCATTCCAGCTGGGATCACTCTTGAGAGCCAGCCCCTAAGGTGAACAGGAATTGTTTGAATAGCACGAAGAAAAAGGCACAGATACACCATGTCCAAGATGTTTCTCACTGCTCTGACCAACTGACCAAAGTACAGCTCTGAACATCTTGAAACAATTCATCCATCAAAGTGTGGGGGCCAATCCTCAGTTGTTGTAAGTCACAGAAGAGAGAGCAGAACACCAATTCAGCTGTGGTTCTGTGTCCATGGGTCCGGTTTTCTGGACAGGTATAAGTGAAACATGGCAACAAAATCAATACAGCTGAATATTCACGATGATTAGGGTCGTGCTTCTCTCAGAGCATGTGCTTGCAACTCCCCCATGAAATGAAAAAATAAATAACAAATGAAACCTTAATATTTGGTTTGGGAGGGGATGGAGGGAGTGGGGTGGGAACAGAAAACCAAAAACTTCTCTTCACCCTACACATTCACTGGCTCTGTGCAGCTGTCTTAGACAGAGGTAGTGTCAAGGCACAGAGAGAAAAAGGAACATTTAAGTTAGGGGAACCACTCAGGTTAAAAAAAAATAATTCAGAGGGAGGTGTATTGGGGAGGGGGGCGGGAGTGGGAGGAAGAAAGATAAGCATATGGAAATAAGTATGTAAAATCATCTTCACCAACACTGAAGCCGTGCCCAGATGCAAACTTCCAGTGTTCCATTTGTTTGGCAACTGGATTATCCCAGCTACAGACATCAAACCAGCTCAGGTCATACAAACCCGACAGTAACTTTCAACAGAATTTGTATTTGGCCTCCACAAGCCTTGGAAAATTCATGCAATTATTTTAATTATCTGTGGCCCTGTGAGCACGTATTACTTTACTTCTTTGAAGTGTAGATCTAATGTTGGGAGGGTTTTCTCTCTCTCTCTCTCTCTTCCCCCCACCTCCCCCTTTGGTACTTCCAGCTTATGCAGAAATCAAGAAGAATAATTTACTGGATAAAATGGTATTCGCATGAAAATAAGGTGAATGCTCCAAGTTTGGACTGTCTCAAAGAAATTCCTTCCTGGGTGTTTCGATTTTACTTGCCATTTTAAGCCACTAAATTGGGATCACAGTTCTTAGGATCTGACTGTGTGTTGGGGAAGTGCTTTGTATCGTACAGATTTTTCTGTGGTCAGTTGAGGATCCTCTTGGCCTCAAAAAGTCTGATTTTTTTATCACGTAATTTCTGTAGCACATACACTATCCTCTGCTGCCTGGAGATACATTTCACCAAAACAACACAAATATCTACATCTGTCTTAGGAATCATGTAAAGTATACACACAAAGTGGAACCGTCTCCATTCACAGCCCTTAAGCTGGGGTTTTGCTACTTTCTCCCATTCCTCTCTCAACAAATTTCAGAAGATAACAGCATTATCAACACCTATCCCCCACAGTGTTCTCCTGTCTTATGGATCAGGGTACACGATTCTCCACTGCCCAATGAACACCTGAGATGAATCACTTTGACAGCAGGTCATAGTTTAGGGGCATTAATGATGTAAAAGGCCTGGTCCTGCTCCTGTTGCTGGCACTTCTTCCCAGTGAAACAGAGCTCAAACTGTCTGTGCAAAGCTGGAATGTGTGGCAGATCCCGCATTTTCTGCTAGTAATCTGCTGTAGTTTCATCCTGCACTGAGGTGGCAAATGTTCTTCTCCCCATTTCTTTGTGTGGAGTGTGCAGAGCGCTGCGCTCATGATGAAAAGCAGGTGGCCATAAAGACCTAGAAAAATCTGGACCCTTGGTTTTAAAGGCTGGCTGGAGGTGTTGTGGTTTGAGCCTGGCTGAATGCCTGGTGTCCAACCAAAGCGCTCGAGTCTCCCCCACTTTTCACCTTCCAGAGGGAAAGAGAACAAACTGAGCTGGGAATTTAAGATTAGAGAAAACATATATCCCAGGTCCTTCATTCCCAAGACCCCTCCCTCTATAGCACCTTGCCCACAGAAGGGCTTAGAAGAGCTCTGAGGGACTTCTGTGGTCACTGTCCAAGCAGCTGGGATGAGATACTTCATATGTGACAGGAGAGGTGTAAAACGGGATGGTAAAAGTAAAGTCTGAATTCCTCATTTTGGCAGATCCTTACTTGGTATTTTAACTGCACACATCGATTTGCATCTTTTAGGTATTTACAGTATAAAACAATTAATTCTGTCATCACATCAACTTGTTTAATATCTGTGTATTATGACAATCCGTGGCTCACATCCGAATAAATAAACATTGACTTAATATAATTTTTTCCCTACCATATCAGAATATTGTGTAATTAAATCATCTCACTGGTTGTGTGTACAGATGGCTTAATTTTCTGTAATACCCACTAAATCTCAATTGACTTAGAGGGGACTACTAATCTATTTAAAGTTAAACCCACAATGGATAATTTTGTATCTCGGAAAGGATTTGTCTCTTTAGTAGACTACCATTTTTTAAATGCCTGGGGAGAACAAAAGAATTTGCCATTTAAAACTGCTAGTCACTTAAAAAAACAACAAACAAACCAAAAACAAAACCCAAACAATAAACCCCCCCTCAATTCTGTGGCCATTAACAAAGAAATAAGGCTAACAGATGATCTCTCTCCCTATTGATAATCTTTCCCTGTGAAACATTCCTGTCAGACTGGAACCCAGCACTGAGGGAAAAAGCAAAGCTTAGCCTTCTTTCAGATACTGCTGCATATTCCTACACTTTCATATTACAAAAAAAAAAGAAAAAAAGAAAAAAAAAGAAACAAAAGGGGGGGGAAATAATATATAACCGACTGAAATGAATTACAAGACACCACATTGCTTGAAAGTGTTCAGCTTTTTCGTAAAGTGAAATTTAACATCTCCAGAACCTGAGCACTGAGTTAATTTTCTATTTTTATTGTGTTGCAGCTTTAAAAAATTGCCAATTAAGTCAAATTAAGCTGTTGTGCAGTTGGCTTCTATAATTACTAGCAATAGTTTATGGTAAGTTCAAGCAAATAGAGGGTGTTTGGGGGTTTGGGTTTTGTTTTGTCTCTTTTCTTTTCTTTTTTTTTTTTTTTTTTTTTTTTTCCCCAGAATAGTAGTTTCTTTTTGCAGAAACAATTATCATGGTAGTGCTTCCCAGCAAAGGAAAACATAGCCTGGAGCCATCCTATATTTCATTTTCAGTCCAGCAGTTTTAGAGAGGCTTTTTGCTTTTCTAGCAAATGTACAATAAGAGGAAAACAATCTGAGGTAACAAATACAATGTGGGGTATCATAAAAGAGGCAGAAGCAAACAAGGCGGAATGAAGAGGAAGCTCTCCTGGTCTGGATGGCTCTTTCTTCTCATGTTCAGATTTGCAGTGGCAGTATTTGTTCTATCACTCAGAGCCAGGACTGTAATATTACCCCAGCCACCCCAACAACTTTATTGCTGCACCTGAAATAATTGCAATGAGGGTCCATGAATGAGACTTGTTACAAATTAAAAACCAGACCATGTCCAGAATGTGCTGGTCTCACGCATGCTGTTTGCAGCTCCAGTCCCCTCTAAAAGAGTACAGGGGAACTGAAAAGGTACAGGGAATTGTGGCACAAAAGGTCAAGAGTAGGATTCAGCTTTTGTATGACACTCTTTTGTAAGAGAAATGACTAAATGACTGGGCCTGTTTCACCTTGTCTTGGGATGATGCTCTAGGTATTTAAATAAATCTATGAAACCGTGGAAGACTTCTTTGCTGAAGGCACCTTTGGCCTGGGGAGGATGCAGCTGGGAGCATGGGAAAGTGGAGACAAACAAGTCTATGGCCTTGCAGTGGCATGGGAGAGTAGAAGAAAGAAGGAAAACAACTGAGAAAAACAAGATGTGTTTTGAGTCTTACCAGCATGAGGAGAGACGTGAATTACCTATCAGGAGATGGTGTAAGACTCGTGGACAGAAGTGCTTGGCTAATGGAGTGTGACGTGTGTATGCCTGGGCAGATAAGAAAAAGTATAAAAGAGAAGCCTCCTGTTAATAAAATGGTTCTTGCTGTAGATTGTTGTTGGGTGTTGATGGTTGTGGTTCTTGTCGTTGTTGTTGGTTGTTGCTGTTGTTGTAAATATTCTCTGCACCAGACCTTGGGGCGTGTGTGTGTGTTTGCTCTGTGGCCACAACTGGTGCCCTGTGTGCGGCCACTGCCACATGGAACCGTGAGTGCTGCCAAGATACAGGGAACGAGGGCCTGTTCTGTCCTCTGCAGTAAGAAGCAGAGTACAAGAAACAAAGCTAGCAATGGCCCGTCCAAGTTTAACTGGAAGAAACACTTCTTCACAGAGGTTGTGGTTAGGCTGCAGATCTCTATGTCGGGGGGTGTTAGAGACACTGAAAGTCTGTGTGAGTCAGAAAAGGCCTGGGAAAATTCCGGGGGAAAAAAAATCAAACAAACAAAAACCCGCAAACAAACGAAGCATTAGCATCAGTAATGTATACTACACTGCTGGAGCTGAGGCAAGGACAGGAGTGCCCCAGCCTTTTCTTCACAGCCCTAGCATCTCTAGTGTCATGCCAGCTGTTAAGGAATCTTTCCTGCCTGCCTGTCCAGGAGCACTCTGGCAATGATGCTTCCACCACTCCAGACTGTCACTTACGGGATCAAAAGCCCTTTGCAGCAGTGGCCCCAGTGAGCCAGCAAGTGCCCCACTTGACACCCTTCACATACCACACACAGAGTCAGACAAGATTTCCTTGCCCGCTCAGCCCTGGTGTTTTCTCGTCTGGATCCTTAAAGCAAGCTTTAATCCCGGTGCAGCCACACAAAAGCAGCTTGAGCCCGGTGCCTACTGGAAGGGACCCCAGACCAAGCAATTCCTGGGCTTTTGCAGCCTCGCAGTCCATGCACGACAGTCTGGGATGTTCCTGCTGAGCCCTCAGCTCCCACCATGTCTCCCAGTGGCAGCTCGGTGCTGTGCTGGTGCCACAGGGGCCTGTGCCCTTTGCTGTGCAGAGGGTTGCTGTCAGTGCACACTTGCTGCCGTGGGCTCCAGCCATTGTGCCCTACCCAAAGCACAACCTCAACCTGCTCCGCAGCTGCATGCGAGGCCACCTGCACTAGGTGTGTTCTGGAACATGCCCAGTGTGCCTTTTACTCCGGCACTGGGCACCGTTGTCTGCCCTAGGTGAAATAGTCTAATCGAGGTGAAATCACTTCTGTACTAGAAAGAAAATGACAAGACACTCAATACTGTTTAACAGAGCAGATTTGGAGCATGAAACTATAATTTAGGTAAGACACAAGGTCAAATGCAAACATTCTGGTAGCAAAGCAGCAGTAACACCTAGCCCAACACAAGTTCACAGTGCTTTATAAACATTCACAGAGTCTCCCAGCACCTTCTCTGCTGGCATTAAGTTATTATTACAAGGCCAGTGCCAGAGGAAATTCCAGCATCCACAAGAAGAGAGATTAGCCCTCTTTAGAGAACAGCAAAGCACAATACACAGATGTTAAGTACCCAGCCCAAAGTGATCCATCAGCACAGCCAGGACAGCAACCATTCTAGCTCCCTCCCAGTGCCATGCTTAAAGCTCTTGACTGATCTGTTCTTCAGCTGACAGGCTCGACGTGGATCTCTGCACCACACTTCTAGCACTGCCTGCTAAGTGGCTTATCCATCACCACCAAAGAGGTGTGGAGAGGGAATGGAGCACCAGTCAGCAGATGTCTCAGCTCCAGCTCGGAGCAGTCCATTTGCTGTGCACCTTACAGATTTTCCCCACTATAAAGAATGACTAATTTATTCAAGAACTGAATTTATTCAAGGACTAAAGCCAGTGCCAGATCAGTAAGTGCCAAGTCAGGGGCTATTTAAATGCATGTAGGTAACCTGAGTCCTCCATAAAGCGTGGGATGCTGTGAGAACCTGTAGAATAGTCATCCTCTGTCTCCCTGGGAGGTAAGCTAACAGGAATTGCACCTACTCCACAGTCCTACTGCTGGCCAGGAGGTTGTTCTGGCTTGGACTTGTATGCAATGTTTGCCATAATTTCACCTTTATGTATTGAGAGATTTGCCAAAGGATTATGAGATTATTCCCCTCCTTCCAGGATGTTTTTTTAAAATTCTAAGAAATGCATAACTCCAGATTAATTGCAAGGGAGCAGGAAGAAAAACAACAAGAAGTCCATTTTTATTCTCCTTGAATTAGAAACATGAATTTTCTTCCCCTCCTACTGATTCACTGCTCAGCATTCAGCTAAGATGATCACCGAAAAAGGAAAAGCAAATGAACAGAGATGTTTCTTAGGGTATGAAATACTTTACAATTAAATAAGGTGCTGCAGACTACTGTACTGATCACCAGTGTCTGGTAGCTTTCTGCTAAGCTGCAAATGAATTCAGCACAGGACAGCATTCCAAATTGCTCTTACAAGGTTTCCTTTATTATTTTTATTTGGTTATGCTCTGACTCTCATCCAGAATTGTACTTAATGCCCTCGTCTGAAGTTGTTGAAATGGCACCCCATGGCATAGTGTGACAGTGAAAGGATATTGCCTTTGGAAGCTGCTAATGGTCCATGAAAAGAAAACAGCAGAAAACAGGAGAGCAGTTGTTCCAAAATTATAAGAACAAAAATCTTTACCTTTTTAGCTTGTCAGAGGATTGAGAATGGGGAGAACCCAGCTTTCAGCTACTGAGGGCTTGCAGATCCAGATGGGTTACAAGTCAAAGATACAAGTAATGAAAAAAATAGTGCATTATATGAAACAAAATAATATTTTCCATCTTCCACTTACCACTCAAAATTAATGTTTGCTATGTAACATTATCCACAAGATATCATTATTCCCTAGGATGGGAGAGATGGCCCAATCAAGTGTCATTAGAAATGAGCAGCAAGTGTTGCAAAGGTCAGGCAATCAGTAAAACCCTCAGTCCTGGTAATTCTGACTTAGGCAAAGATACTGGCCCCCCAGGACAATGCCCCACAGAATTCAAAAGGAGCTCTCTGCCTCAATTTTAACAAGCTCAGGAGTACCCTAGACTTACCTGCACATCGCTCCAGCAGGAGTGTTGCAAAGGCGAATCATTTGACTAAAACAGTGCAAACAGGCAAGCTATGGGCATATCCATGTTTTAACAAACCTGGTTGTCCTAATTCCACCAACGTGATGTTTCTCCCACTACTGAATACACTTGCAAAGGTAAAAACAAAGGAAAAATAGAAGTAACACTAATAGTGGCTCATTCATTTAATAACTCTCTCCCTACTCACAAGAACTTTCCCTCCATTCTCGGATGTTGTCTGTGGCTGTAAGTGCCTCAGTCAGAAGCTTTGGCACCTGCCTTTGCAGCCCACAGACCTCAGGAATAATAAGGCACTAGCCAAACCCTTTCCTGTCCCCCACCCGTCTACCAAATTCCTCAGGGTAGGAAAACCAAGGAGATACTGACTTCTTGGTCCCAGAATAGCAATGTGGAAGGGGAATCTGTGTGTCCCAAGTTATTTTAACAGCTGTCTACTTTACAGTGTATTTCACTACAAAGAAAAGCACCATTGTTCTGACATAACCATTACTTAATTGACTTACTACCATAAAATTTGCCATTTTCCCCTTCCCTCTCCAAACAATAAAATGATAAAATAATAATAATAATTAGATGGAAAAACATCACCATAGGAGATAGTTACATTTACTGTGTAATGATTTCCCAATAGAAATTAATTAAAAGCAAATTTACATTCTACATTTAAAGAATATATAAATAATTCATATTCTCATATCATAATTACTCTGCATGTCATACACCAAGGTACCTGCGATTTTTCACTTTATTTGTTTAAAATTTCAATTCAGGAACTCATTATCATGTTGTTTTGTGCTTCTATTCCACTGTGGTAATTTAACAGTCTTCAATAGAATTATGTTCATTTAAAATATATTGTTTTACCATATCCGGTATTTTTAGCATTTAATTTAATTGCTGTAGGCTTCAATTTTACTTATGTGCTATTAACTCACCTTGTTCAGTAATTCTGCTCTCAGAACTATGGAAAGACTACTCCATAAATACTGCAAAAAAAAGAGTTTCACTCCTCTTAAGCCATTTCTGAGTAAACGTCTCTCCATCTCTGTCAGACCAATGATTTCCATACACTCTGAGAGCAAAGCCAGGTCCCATCCTTTCGTTTTCTGGCAGCCATCCCTTTTTCATGCAAACACAGTGGTCTCCCTTGCCCTCTAGTGCAACCCACTGTCCTCTGACAAGCCCTTCCCGGATCAGCACGGGGTCTCCCAAATTTCTGCTTGCTCCCTTTGTGCCCGCTGTACCATGCCGGTGATTTCCTGCCAGAACCCCCCGAGCCAGGCAGGCAAGCAGGTGCTTTGCTGAAGAGGACAGCAAAATGCTTCACTTCTTGTAGGAACAGTGACATGACATGGGAAGGGACCTCGTTCTAGTCACTGGAGGCTTGGTGTCTAAAACTACACAGCACAAAGGAATAAGTGACCCAAGGAAAGTAGAAAACGGTAATTCAGGCTTTTTTTCTGGATTTATACAACTTTGTATCGCCACAAACATGGGGCTGGTTTGCCAGGAAGTCCACGACAGCTTCTCAACTTCTGCTGCCAAAAGCAGGTTTCCTAAACTGTTCCTGCATATAAGCACTGGACTCTTACAAATGTGATACGAATGTTGTCAGGGGGGAAAGAAAAAAAGAAAAAGGTAGAAAAGAGAAAAATAGCTCTTCATCTTCAGTGTATGCCCATCTGATACCATGGTGCGGGTGACAACACACCACTCCCCACTGATTCAGCCAGTGACACGGTCAGGTGGACATTGTTCTGCAACTGATTGACATAGTTTGCAGTGCAGCTTTTACACATACTGACATTTTCACACAATCACAGAAAATGCTGAGTTGGAAGAGACCCACAAGGATCATTGAATCCAATACCCAGCCCTGCGCAGGACCATCCCCAAAAGTCACCGCCTGTGCCTGAGAGTATCAGCCAAAGGCTTCTTGAACTCTGTCAGCCTTGGGGCTGTGACCCTTCCCTAGGGAGCCTGTTCCAGCACCCAATCACCCCCCGGGTGAGGAACCTCTTTCTAATATCCTACCTAAATCTCTGCTGACACAACTTCAGGCCATTCCCTGGGGTCCCATCCTGGTCCCCCCAGAGCAGAGCTCAGTGCCTGCCCCTCCTCTGCCCCTCTTGAGGAAGTTGTCCCTGCAATGAGGTCTCCCCTCAGTCTCCTCTTCTCCAGCTGGACACACCGTGCCCTCAGTGTCCTCACACGCTGCCTCTCCAGGCCCTTTCCTGTCTTTGTCACCCTCCTTTGGACACTAAGTTACAATTACAGACTGATGAGCTCTGACTGACCTGTGTTCACTGGTATTTTTCCTAAGTATTATATTTAACTTGTAACCTCCAAAATGAATATATTATTTCAAATTTTCCCTTCATTATCCCAAGAAAAATGACTTGCATTTATCAACTTAAAGTTTCCTATGCCATTGTGTTAGGTCCTGTTTTCTCTTTACGAGTTTCCTTATGACTCTTCACTGACTTAAAAGACTACAAATTCTTCCACCTAAGAGTTTAATTTCCTATTCTCAAGTGTTAATCAGTACTTCTCTAACTTCAAAAACTAGTCTTTACATTTCCTAAGGTTGCAATAAACTTGACTTTCCTCTCTCATGTATAGGTATATGCTGTTACTAAAAGATCAAAGATCTACCCAAATCTAACTGGCCAATCAGATTATTACAACCAGCTTTCCGAAGTCAGTGACATGGGGACAGGCAGTGTGCTCAGCAACACACTTGGTTTGCTTCAGAGGCCATTGACACATAAATAACCGTAGATGAGATATTTGTTAAGGTCTAGAGAAGAGTCCAGACTCACACTCTTGGCACTCTCTCAAGACTCTTCAACAGCCCTACTCACTGGGCTTCCAAGAAGCAACAGCTCACGTCTGGATGGGACCAAATGTCTCCAGCAAGGGTCAGCCACGGAGCCTGTGCCATGACCTCCCAAAGAATGATAAGAGTCTTCCATCCAGCATGGTCAACACAAGCTACACCTGCCAGAAAAAGAATTCGTCGTTTCTTTCTGTGCAGTGGTCTGTGTCTGTCTTGAACTCATCTGACCTATGATTCAGATTTTTTCTGCAGTCAGCACTAATGACATTCCCATTAAAAATTAATGCCAGCAACACTTCACTTTTGGTAATGGAATGACCTTTGTCAATCACTCCACGAGGAAACAATACAAGGAATCCCCATGTGTAATGTCCCAAAGCAATCCAGACATGGGAAAGCAAAGGTTTGAGCTTTAAGTTTCAAATAACACTGAAGCTGAGCTGAGATTTTCTGTGCCAAGTTTCAGCCTAAAGGGAGGGTTTTTTGGCTACAGCATGAGCCTGGAAAATCAGAAGCCTTCTAGAGGAAGCATCAAATTGTACTTAATTACTGTATGGCAGAGCAAGTGGCTGTGTTACAACACAATCACTCAGTAAGATAATTTCTTATGTTAGCATTTTAATTAAAATAAAGAATACTTGCCTCCATCTTACCCGCTACAACCCTCCCTTCAAATAATACAGACAGACAAAATGTACAAAGCAAACAGAAATAGGATCACAAATCTTAGCAGACTTGAAAACATGACTCAGAATCTTTGTGAGAATTATGGCCAATAAAATCCGAGTTAATGATTCCATAAACATTTATTTGGAGGCAATATTAACAGTGCTCCCTAAAATGTTTCTGGGCAATTAAGAATAAATAACACCTATTATTAATGTAATAGTAAAAAAATGTCATTTACCACACATTTGCAATACTCTAGTTTAATACATTATTAAACAGCCTCCCAGTATGGATTAACACTGAACAGAAGCTCCAGATGTAGAGATGTTTCCCTGTGGTTTTATCAGCAGCAACATGGTTGATGCTAGCCCAATCCTGATCCCAGTGTGAGCAGGGCCTTTGGCTTGCTCTGTTTGGTTTTTGGATAAATAATAACACTTGTGCAGACTTCACACTAGGCTTGGTGCTTTGATCAAGGCACTTTCCAGTGGGCACAAAAACTCCCTCTAATGTTTACTCCTAAGCTTTCACTTTAAAGTAAACTACTGAGGTGAGACCCTGTCAATCCAGCCTTGCATACCCCTTTCTCCAGCCAAAAGGTTGCACAGATTGTCCCCTTCAGAGTGTTCCATCCAGAGAAAAATGGGTCTTCTCCCACCCATGCCAACAAATGGTCCAGGAACCTGCTCTGCACCTTCTTCCTTCACTGGCTTCCCTGAGCAGCATCTTTGCTCACCCCAGATGTAACTGGGGGGGAATCGATGGTTACTGGGTGGCACGAGGCAGGAGCTAATAATGTGAGCTACCCCACTTGTAACAGCAGGAAAGTTCCCAAGGAGATGCAGGACTTTCTTAATTGACCTTTCTCTTCTCCTGCCAGTCAAGTTTCTCAGGGTGAGAAATAGCGTCTTACCCAGCAGGTTTCTTGAGAAAAATTAGTTATATAGCACAGACCAGCACTGCCTGGTTCAAGTCTTTTCTGCTCACTTCAGTTAAAGGGAATCTCATCTTCTCTAGGTCACAGATGCATTCATGGAAAAGCACTGCTGAAACTATCCTGGAGCATCAGGCAGATCCACAAAGCGTTTTTTCAGTGTCTCCAATCTCCATGGCCCCCAGATGCTTAACAAACCAGCAGCCTTTCGTTTGGTCAGTAGCACTCCAGCCTGGTTGACATCTGCCTCCCCACAGTGGGAATTTTTGTTACGCGAGATCATGTCTCCCTCTAGTGTCTAGATGTCTGCATTTTGGAAAGTCATGACCCCAACTTTGAAGGCATAATTTTTAAAGAGTCTGTAAAGTATATATCTACCTATCTGTATGTAGATTCAGCTCTCTTATCTTTCATTCCTGGATGAATGAAAAGGTATGAATTGGATTTTGCTTAAAACTATCCAATTATTAAGGGAGTTAGAGAAATTCTCAGTAGGCATTGTGTCTCCATTATACTGGGCTTTTAAATAAAAAGGACAGCATCTGACCAGTGGGAATGATAGATCTTGATTAAACATTCATGTTATTTATTTTCTACTGGCAGCTAATCTTTGTCCAAATATTTAAATCCAGTCAGTGATATTGAACAGCAACTCTACTGAATTTATCACTTGTGCTTGCTACAGATATGAGGATCGTTCTTTCTTATTTGGCAAGCCAGAAGACATCTACTTGTCTTCATCAACGAAACAGTAGCCCATATGGATTTTAAAAGACAGAGAGGGAAAAAGAAAGAAAAAAAAAAAAGAAGAACCATCTTCAAAGTTTCATCTTCATATGGAGATAAGAGTGGAGATAAAAAGACAAAGGGGACTGGAAGCTTGAAGCATCACAGAAGGTCTGCAATGCTGGTTTCTTCTCAACCCACAGGCAATAATACACTTCACACTGACAATAAAAAGGACCAACAAAAAAAGTATCAGATAGGGAGATTTTTACTTTAGAAAAATAAAATCTCTTTAACCCTAGTATTATGAAGCATATGTGTACATATATATCACCAAAGGGAATTGGAACACAGAGTTCAAGAGTGACCAAAAAGTACTGCCAGTGGCACATACCAAGGATGAGCAGGAGGAAGCAATGAAAGGCAACACAAATCTCAGGGGAGGCACATCACATTCCTCACACCGAGACAGAAGGAAACAGGAAAGGAAAATGACAACACACTGGAGAAATACTGGAAACAAACATTGTTAACAACTTTTGCAACTGTGTTGGAAGTCACTAACAGCAAAAACATTAAAAAAGTCAACTTCAGACTTACACTTCCACTCAAAAATTTTAAGCAAATATTATTATAACAAATACAATGGAAAAAAAGAGGTGAAATTATTATATATTTTTTTTAATGAATGAGTTTCCACACAGAAAATCAATTTCATTTTATAATGGGCATCACTTTTGTTTTCCTTTTTAGTTGCGCTGAGCTTGCCTAAATCCACTTGTAACCTTCTGGAACACTCAGAATTCAACAATCTCAGTATTTCTCCTGACTGGAAAACAGAGCCTGGTCCTGCACCTACCAACATGTCTGACCTCAAATCTCCATAGGGTCCCATGAAGTGCAAGCAATAAACCTCTCTGCCAAGATTTATCATGATCTGAGTTTGTTAGCACCCCGCTTGATCCCCTAGATCTTTCACAGAAAAGAGGAAAAGCCAATGTGATTTAAAATCTACAGAAATGGATGAAGTTTGTAAGCGGGAACAGTGCCCAGGGTTAGATGTCAAGTCTGTGGGGTTCCTTAACCTATCCTTGCCTAATTGCAAAAGAGTGTCTTACCAGTATTTCATATGGTCTGAAATATTTTTAGGTTTTAATAGCAATAAAAATCATAATATGACTGCAAAGCTATAGAAGACCCCTTAACATTTTTCTTAAAATTTGCTGTGTCCTACTGAGGTTTCAAAGACAGTTTTGTTTTTCCTTCTCAGTCAACTGTATTTCAGCTTCTTCTCTTAGATTCATTCTGGTCCTGTTGCAAAGGAGTATCTTAAGTCCATGCCCCTCATTTCCTTTATCATGGGGTCATAGGATTACAGAATATGCTGTGTTGGAACAGACCCTTCAGGGTCATTGTGTCTAACTCTTGGCTAGAGTGTAAGTATGTGAAAAAATAGGTTGTAACTTATTTTAGGTCCTGAAGGAAACCATTATTGTTTACTATTTCCCTTTCAATCATCTGCATTCCTCTATTAAATTTTGCAGCTTCAACTCATCAGCTAGACCACAGGCCTGTCCATACCAGAAAAACACACGTAAGGATAGAGGAATACAACCCTTAAAATCGTGCAAACGCTACCAAGAGCCTCCCCTGCTGCCCAAATGCGCGAACTGTTGCGATGCTCCCCGGCAGCAAAGCATCCCCCGGCAGTGGCTGCGGCTCTCCCACCTGCCCAGGGGTGAGATCGGTCCTGCCCGTGCTCTCCCACCTGCCCAGGGGTGAGATCGGTCCTGCCCGTGCTCTCCCACCTGCCCACGGGTGAGATCGGTCCTGCCCGTGCTCTCCCACCTGCCCAGGGGTGAGGTCGGTCCTGCCCGTGACCCCGAGGGGCACCTGCCCGCAGCCCTGCAGGGCTCGGCTGGAGCTCCCCTCGCTTTCTCCCTCGCTGTCCGTGGTGCTGCTGATCACGGTCTTTAAACACGTGCAGAAGCTGCTTCAGGTAAGCTGTGCATGAAACAAACTCTGTCTGCCAGTCCACACCTGGGCACACAGACGTGTCCTCAAATGTCGGGGCCAAACAGTGGCGAATACCCATCTGAATCATACCTCTCAGGAAAGATGGCTTTAAAAATGTTAGAGTTTAATTGATATTGTTCTCTTAGACCTGCCTCTGCTGAGGAGGAACAGTAAACTCAGGCTTGTGAGGAAAGCAACATCAGCTCACAGTTCACTGAAGTACACCCGAAATTTGGCACAGTGCAACACTGACTAGAGAGGTCAAGAAATATTCTAAATATAAACCACTAGATAAATTACACTCTAACACATTCACAAAGCCTAAAGAAGTATAATTCATTCCTGTCGCAACTTCACTTTTCCATTGGTTTATTTAAATAATTAGCTATTGTGAATCTCTTTCATTTAAAATAAAATAAAAAAAAGAGATGTTTTAACACATTTCAGCTCTGTTCAACTACCTTTTACACATGAATTAGTGTGAATTTTATTGCTGTATTTTCTCAACTTATTAAAAGGGCAGTACTTCACAAATAAAACTGCAGGATAGATTTATTATTTACAGTCCTAGTCCTAGCCTTCATATCTACTTATTATGTATAAAGTGTTTAGTTTTCCAATGTAGTCCAGCTGCATCACTGGAATCAAACTTGTAATTGCCTCTTTGGGATTTCAAACCATTAGAGTTGTGCTTTTATGTTCTCTTTTGTTTTGCTTGAATCACTTTTTCAGGTCTATGAAGTACAGCTGGCACAATAAAAGTTTGATCAATGCATAACCAATGCAGTGTGTATTTCTTCTAGATATATAAAACCCAGGTGAAAAATATTAATCTATGAAAATTGTCTTTGTCAGCTACTTATTCTTGGAAATTAAATCAGTTTCAGTCTTGAGGTGTATGGTTTGGCCTGGGATTTTCCAGTCTGGGTTTTTCAACAGTTTCTTGTAATGTGCACATTTGACATATTACAATGAATGATAGCCTGATGTAAACTTTCAATTGCCAAGGCACATTTATTTTTTCTCATACTCTGATACTTGAATAAAATTTTCCTAGTACTACAGGAGTTAGCACAGGAAAAAGCCTACACAAACAGCCTCTATTTCCTTACCAATTTAGTCTCCTTTCAAGCATCGTTGACATTGATGCCTTTGGAGCATATACTCAAATCCTTTAGGTCTCGAAGTCATGCCTTAGAAATACATGAAACCACCAAGCGCCTGTCTTTGAAAACTTAAACCATTTGGGTTTGGCAACATGAGCTGGCCTTCAAGCCTGGAGCACATTAACCTGGTAGACAATCAGTTCTTGTTCTCTCAGACTGATTTAGTAGCTTTCTCCACCTAAAGTCTAACACTTGTGGAACTGTTGGTGGTTCTGAAGGTGTTTTTCAGTATGAACCAAGAATTCAGATTCTGGTCTTCACATAACATTTATTACACTCTGCCTTTTAAAATAGAAAGCAAAATAAAGTAGAAAACAGGGAACATGTCAGTACATACCTTTTTGATGATAGGTTTTCTGAGTAATGGTGTATAAAAATATTGTAGATATACTGGCATAAAACTGCAGAGCCAGTTTAAACATGGGGTTGCTAGAGGTCATATTTTTCAGCAAGTTTCACAATATTTGGTGCTTGCCTCTGAAGGTTCAGTTTCAAGATTTAAATGATTCCATTAGCCTCAGAAGCAAGACCACAAATAAAATGGACAGTGTTTGTAAACAAATTTGAAGCCAACTGTCAGCAATTTAGATTCTGTGTTCCCATATTCTGATCACGTCACACATAGTACAGCACAGAGCCCTGTGTGGTTCCAGAGCATGATTGACTCTGCAATCATGTCACAGGCATGCAAGCTGCCTGTACAGCACAGCAGAAAGCCTCTCCCAGTCCCACTAACATGTTAAGGAATGAGCCCCCCTTTATGGGAGTCACAGCTAGGGAGGGGAGCAAGTGGACTTCCTACTGCCTGCACAGTGGGGTTGGTACAACTGCATGTGCAAACCAGAGCTCCTCTGTGGACGCATGCATAAAGACACAGTCTCTTGTAGTTATGGTATGGATCTCCTAGAGCCTCTTCAGTTAGGTATTATAAACATGACTATTGGAACAGAACTTGCATCAAAACAAAAATGTGATTTGCCTGAAAGCATCAGGGCAAACAGCTACGCCTAGAGTAGACTGGCCTTGTCTTGTTAGGGTGGAGACTCTCATACCACCCAGAACAAGAGTGATTTTTCTAGACAATATTCAGATTTCTTCTTTCTGCCTTAATTAACTTAATTATGGGATTCATGTTTCTGGAGCTTATATGCATATTTATAATTCAGGACTTGCATTCTACTCGTGTGTTGAAATAAATAGTTAATATCCCTAGAAATGTCAAACCTTACTCACTGTACTTTTTACAATACAATAAAGATATTTTGGATATTCAAACATAGTCATATAAGCAGCTAATACTCACTAGCATGATTTTGCATCTCTCTTGTACCCTGTCATCATATATGGGTGTAGCAAAAACATATTCACAAGTGCAGTATGTCCCATCTTTTCTCTAGAACAAAGGATACGCACAAGGTGAGCACAATGATCATTGAAGGAAAGACATCATATACCACTAAATTTGCCACTAAACTAAGAGAAAGCCCTCAGATATGTTCTGAGATATTCACTTTTAATATATATATTGGAGAACTTTTTATTTGAAAGTCCAACAGACATTTCTGGCAATTCTTCTACGCTATATACTGTGTGAAACTCTTCTTCGAGATTATTCCTTGAATTAAAGCTCTCACTGTGTTCCTACAACTCTGGAAGGCCTGACTGCAGTGGTAATAACCTTCAGTGGTAGCAACCTTCCTGAAATAGCTCAGTGAGTCTTTCAGTGCCTAATTCACAGGGCTGGTGCCACTGGTCTTCATGCCCTTTATGGTTGGCAGTTCATGGTCTCTTGTCTCTCTGGGCTCCCACCCAGAGCTCAATCTGTATCTCAGTGTGCATCTTGAACTGCAGCTTGCAAACTGAGCTGCCTGCACCAGATGTATTCCTCAATAGAAAGCTGGACTTGTGATTTTGAAAGTGTGGGTCCATGCTCTGAATCCTTCTCTATCAGACCTGTCTCAAGAAGAGTTTTCTGCACCCCCCAAGAACGTCCTGTGCAGAACATTCTTGTTGGCAGAGGTTAGCATTCACAAAGGAGGCAGAAGAGTTTTGCCAGAGTAATTTTATTCCTTAAAAAAGGGAGAGCTCACTGGGGAAAATCTCTCAGATAACTGGAGGATGTAGCTCCTTTTATCCTAATTTTTCTCAGCCATATAATGGCCTCTTCCTTTCCTCATTGGCTAAAGTACTCAGAGGGTACAGACTTCCCAAAAATTACTATTACATACAAACAGGTTTTTCTTGCTCTTCTTAAACAGCTATTTCCTCACTATTCTTCTACAAGTTACTAAATCTTTTAGTCAAAACAGCTACTTTATTCTTAAACAGCTTCTCCTTTTCTCACTATTCTTCGGCAAGTTAGTATTGAACAGCTATTTTTATTCTTTATCCACAAATAGCTAATTTCCTTATCTACAAACCATTATTTCCCTCCTCACCACCAACCATCTTCTTACCCCCAAATAGCTGTTTAGACAGCTTGTTTGTAAAGACACATTCAACTTGTTCTTGTCACTCCCATTCCCACTGCTTCCCTGTCAAAGGCTGCACCCTCTCCACTGTGACAATACTTGTGTGTTTATATTCAAGACTACTTCTTTAATTCCCTTTTAAAATAATTATTTTGCATAAATTAAAGGATAGTACTACTACAGTGAAGGGTTGGCACCAGGAAAGAAAGGAAATTTCCTAAAATGATTTTACAAACAAATATTTTATGAAGTAGCATTTGAAACTAAATTATTTCGAGACCTGTAGTATTCAATAACCAGCCCCATGGGCTTTTCTCACACTCAGACCTCATTCCACCATCACATCCCGGTATGGGACAACGGCAGCTAGGGAACGAGATGCTGTTGTCTCTCTGACATATCTCATCCTCTTTATGAAAATATCCTTATCCCATCTAGCTCTTGCTATCATACTGAGACTTGGCTTGCCAAGGTTTAGGCCAATTCAAGCATTTGCAAAACAGTTCCCTAGTTTTGACTATACAGATTACAGTGTGAAAAATAAACTTCAGCAATAGAACTGCAGGCACAACTGCAATTTGGATGGTGTGAGGTGTCTGTGAACCTTGGTTAATCCTTCTTAACACAACATTCAGGTAGGCGAGCAGCTCTACATTCCAAATTGTGCTATTTTAAAGTAAATTATTTTCCTTTCACAGCACAATAACTGCTAACTGTGAATATTTGCAGCCACTACAGGGGTACACATAGGAGACAGAGTAATGGAAGGCTTGTTAATTTATTTTACCAGCGCAATATAATGGTTCCTCAGCACTTCTCTCTTTGAAGAAAGAGGCACGAAGGAAAGATGTATTGCATGTCTTTCAAACTCTCTTTATATCATCAGTGAAATTAGATATTTGTATAAAAACACCCAGCATCGTTTGTAATGCCACACTGTCTGGAACTCCTGCTTTAATCACAGGAAAGAAGATGTGCAAAGCAGGAAGGAAGATACGTGTTCAGCCACACTTGGCCTTGTATCTATGGACTCTCACATGAGGCCAGAGTGTTGACAGTGAAATGCTCACCCTCAGAAATGCTGTATGGAGGTTCATGCTGCAAATACCTTCCGGTTTAAATCGCCGCTAAGCTTTTTCACTCATAGCATCATCAAAAAGAAGAAGGCAGCTTAACCTCCTCTCTTGTACTGATCTAGACATCTGTGATGAAGTAACCACCAAAAAGCATTAAAGTTCATGCAGCCACAATTATCTTGTTTGGCCAGAACTTTCACTAACTAGCAGCTCAGTTCCCACAGGATGCCAAAAGACCACCAGATGGTCTTCTGAAACCCTTTTGTCAAACTCACAATGTGATTTGGATGAAGCTGCAAACCTCGTGTTATTAAGCCTCTTGCTGCCACTACAAGTATTTCTGGACTCCTTTCTGGACTTTTTATCCCCTGCACAAGCCATCCATGCGGAGGGTGGCACACTCAGCCATGGCAGGCACATTAAGACAGGCTGACATGACACAGAGAAAAAGCTTCTCTCAGCCTGAGCTCCTTGAATGACAACCTCCCCCCTCTAGTTTGCTATGGTCTCTCCTTCCCACAGAAAGTCCATATACCATGTCTCATCTGCAAATGATGGCTCAGAAAGGAAACTGAAGGCTCCACTGCACATGCATCCTTCTCCTACCTATGAGAAGGAGAGGTGGAATTTGGTTGTGTAAGATTTGCACAAGAAACACATGAGCCTTGACTTTTCACGCTCTTCTCTGTGAGCTGTCTTTGCGCACAAATACCTTCTGGTGCTGTGGTCGAAAGAAAATTCCTTGGGGTTGAAAGAAAATTTCCCCTTTGCTGGAAGCCCCCTGGTTAAGTCTGCTGTTGCTGGGGAACTCTGTGCAGCCTTTCCTTTGCTCAAGGGCTGAGCCCTGTAGTCTTAATCTTTAATTAGTTTTCTCTCAACCATAAGGTCTCATAAGGTCATAAGGTCTCATAAGGTTTGCCACTGGAAGGATTCTCCATAGGGTGAGGAAGGCACTTGTTTGTGTAAGTAAGACCTTTCAATGAATCTCTTTAGAAGTGCTCAGGCTGAGAGAGCTGCCAGGACCCACAGAGTGCTCTGTCTTGGCATCACAATAACAGGGTTTTCTGCAGGATGCTGTGGAGTGGCCACCGATTAATGTAATTTCAGCTTTGCCCTTTTTGTTTCCCTGACCTTGCCTGACCATGCTCAGCTATGGAGATTTTATATAAGACAAGGAAAAAAAAGGGCCGGGTTAATCAGTCGTTTCACACACTTCATGAAGAAGTTTCACACACTTCATGAAGAGGCCCTTGCCCTCTTCAACCCAGCCAGGCACTCACATGCAAGGAGCCTGCCCCTCAGTTCAAGGGGCATCATACCCTGGACATAGATATGAAGTATTGCCTGTCAAGAAGTTAAGGAAGTTTTGTGGCATTGTTACTTCAGAGCAGTTTGAGCTGAATATTCCTCCAGTGTCTGGAGCAAGTATTACATTCTGAATGCAGACACAATTGTACCTTTGCAAAGACTTGTCATCATATCTGCCCCGAGACAGCTTTCTACAGAGCACCCACCGCAGGGCTGAACTCCCCAGGTCTGTCCATGGTCAGCAATGGGAAACAGGCACCATCAGAAAAAGGTGTGGTCCAGGACCCTGCTGCAAGTGCCCAGAACTGCTGCCTAAAATAGTTTCTCTCTCTCTTCGCTGGCTATAGATGATATCTTGGAAGATGAAACTATATTTGGATGTTATAGTTGTGTTTTCCCTTTCCTCTTCTTGCTGTGTTTTTGTGACTGCTGCTAAAATCTCACTTGCAGTTTCTGCATTGCAGCCTGAGTTTTCATTATCAGAAGGAGTTGCACTGTTATTGGCAACTCCCTCGAACCTGCAGCTTCCCTTTGGTAACTACTTTTCCTAACAGAATATTTTGCATTTCACCTGGCAGACTACAATATCTGCCTAATACTGTGCAGTGGGGTTTTCCACTATTAGAAAGGAGGTTTTTTCCCACCTCCAAGCCTTTAGTCAAAGAAGGATTTCCTCCTCCTTCCATCAGCAAGGAAGTTGTATAATTTGCTGAGCTTTCCAGCCCCGGGCCATGAAATGGGCAACTCGTTAATGGCTGGACTCAAGGGTAAACGTCATCAGGTATGTCGAGTCACTCAGCTGTGTGAGGAATGACCTGGCTTCTCTTCAGTCACCTGGGGTAGCCACCCCTGGGATGCCATGGTTGTTGGTGCATCAGGCACTCTGCCTCCAAAACCTCCAAGAGTCTTCAGGCAAGATTTCTTCTCTGCTTTCTGGAATCACTTTGGTGGCAATACGCTGCCTAATGGCCTTCCATTTTGTGAAATGGCCTCAAAAAGATTGCATTGTTATCACACACCAGCAGACCATTTTTCCTCTGTGTCAGCTGCTGCCTCACTTTTCTAGGTCCAACTCACACGCTCAGAAGTCCCCTGCAGCAAGAGCCTGCCATGTGGAGCCAGTCCAGGAGGTTACGTGTTATGACATGGATCTCAGTGGACAAAGGTTTAAATGGGAGGATGGGTCCCCACGTCATATAGCTGTCTGTTTGGAATAATTTTTCTGGCTCTGACCTCGGATTCTTTGGATTCATCCTGCTAGACTTTCCACAATTGATTTCATTTTCTCTCTGAAGCAAAGGGAACTCACTCTTGTACAGACCCTCTTGATATATCAAATTCCTTCTTTCAAATGACTGATTACATCATCACTTTCTATTTCTTTCCTGGTAAGTGCTGCTGCTACACAACACACTCCTGCTCTTTTAATTCTTCCTTCCACTTTGCAACATGCTGCCCAACACACCTGCAGTCAAGAAAAATCTCCTAAAGGAGTTGTTCCTGAAAGGCTTGTGCTGTGCTTTTCAAGGAGCACTTTCACAGCTTAGAAGTGATGTAATGAAGTGTTGGTCATGCAGACATCAGGGGTTTGTTGTGAATGTACTCTGGGGGCCTGTGATCTCTTTCAGTGGTAAGAGCACAGCTACATATGTGCTGGTTAAGCTCCTGGCATCCAGGGAAAACAACAATAGTGATTTTTGTCAATCTGAGTATCATTTTGCTGTGTTGACATGTACTTTGAGTCCTTTCACTGTGAGCTGCTTATTGCACTAGCACTGTTTCAACTGCTGCTTCTTTAACTCTTCATTGTGGTAGGACTTCCCTTGTTTTCAGGAAGTATTTTGTTTCTTTCCCAAGGCAACAGCATCCTTCATGTTTCAGATTGCTGCCCCATCCTAGTTGTTATGGAGGTCCTGTGACTTCTTCTGCTCTTGCTATCCAATATGAGTTGGTAAGTAGTCACCCAGCCCATGGCTTTCAATTTCTTAGGGGAGGTTGTTTTATGGTATTCACTTCATTTGTGATGCCTGAAGTCCTTCATTTGCTATGCAATGATTTACATTCTGCCATGATCCAGGTTTAGTTTATGCTTCCTGAATTTTGGCTGAACAGTGGTATTCCCTCTTGTCTTGGTCACATACGTCTACATCATCATGTGTGTTTTCTCCTCCTGTCAACAGGCACACACTGAGCAACCTTCTCCCAGGATATCTTGTGTGCTGGTAATAGGCCAGCAGGTATTTCCTACCAAATGTTATAGTTGCTCATCTCTTCTTGCAGTCTCATCTACCTCACCCGGGATAGGCAAGTTATATTCAGAATATGCTGCAAGGTTCTGATAAGTTAGAGCCTATAGCACAGGGAGCTTGCAGCCTCCCTGAATCATTCAGTTGAAATACTTTTTTTGCAGTGATTGGTAAGTATCCAGACTGTCATTTTCTTCATCTTTGTACCCATTTTAGAGGTTTGGCTCCTTTAAATCATGCTCTTTTGTTGGACACGGAGGTTTCTTTACCTCACTGCACCTCACTCACGGAAGTGGCTACTGAAATACCTGAGCTGTCAGTACCAGAACTTTGGGAGGTGACTTATTTTGCAGTTTCCAGTTTTGACCATGTTTATGGGCACAAAAAATCCTAGCTGTTAGAAAAATTCTATTTTACTTGCCTCTGCTATGAAATAGGTTGCACAGGTATAAACTTTTTTATGAAGTGAAACCATTTTATGTCTCAGGACTGATTTGCCAGCATGTCAAACACACAGATTGTGATCTTTCCCCTTGTATCTATATTCAATCTGTATTTCTCCACCAACTGGGGTGGAAGACCTCCATATTTCATATTTCATGTTTCATGTTTCATATTCCTCCTGATGCAGGCAATGCTAGAATCCAAATGGAAGCTGGCTTTTGTCCATTTTGTGTCTCATGAATACAGATTACTTTTCCCCCAGTTATCAGTTTATTCCAAACTGAATGTTGCAGGTTTTCCTTTGGCCCTGTGCAGCTAATTAGACCTAGGAAGACAAGTGCATTGTTATCCTCCTCTTTGGAATGTGCTGCAGCCAAGAAGAGTGCTGTGTCACGGCTGCTCCTTGAGTCTCTTTGGGGGTGCTCTCCCACTGCAGACACTGCACACCCTGTACTTTTCCCTTTGCTTGTGCATCCTGCTGCTGCAAAATTACTTACTTTGTGGTTGGACTCAAACAGCCTTATCAAATAGAGGTGAAATGAAACATTTGTACCACATGAGAACAGAATGTTTTGCTATTTTGCATGGGGCAATTTAGGAAGAAGGCGAAAAGCTTCCCAGCTGTTGAGTCAGCATTTGGGGAGAGGGGGAGTAAGAGTGGAAATAACCTCCCTGAATGGCCAGAGCACTATTTTCTTTTAGCACAGTTTTGATGTTCAGAAGTGGAAAGAGTGTCAGAATACAAAGCTGCAAATAAAGGAAGATGATGCTTCAATCTAGACTCAAAAGTAAATTCACAACTGCCTCTAAATTAAAACAAAGGTCAGCTCAGAGACTTGGGAGCTTGAAGACACGCAGATCCTGCATCTGCCTGCACTTCAGGCTGACGGGACAGCAACCAGTGCTAAGGTGCCAGGAGGATGCTGAATCTCGGCAACATGCCGTGCCAACAAGCAGAGTGCACTGTGGGAGGGTGAACAGCTCCACAACACCGTGCCACAGTCCCAGGCCAGAGCTGCCTCCTACACGGGCATGGATCCGTGTCCAAAATGACTCTCACCTGGGCTAGATTTTTGAAGATTGCCAAAGGATGCAGAGAGAGAACTCAATGGGAATGGGACATTGAAAGCAGCAGTAGAAAACGATTTGCTTCTATAGGTCCTGAATGTGTTTGACAATCTGGTTATGTTTCAAGCATAGTAATTATTTTGGTGAAAGCAAATTTGATTATTTGGGTCTACAAAATGTTTGATCTTTGCCTGAGAAGATGACATTCATTCAGGACAACTTTTATTTTTGCTCATATTTTCTTCTAATTGTTTATGATACAATTGAGTATGACAGACTTTTTGAAAAATGTTTTTATTAAAGAATGACTGTAAAACTTATATCTTCAGACATTTTTGTTGACTTAGGTCCAGTTTGCACTTCGATTTTAAAAACTAATGGAGGTATACCAAGGAGGGACACAGTTTGCATCTGTAAAGTTACATTAGCTTAAGTTCCTTCCTGGAACAGTATAGAAATACACTTTATTGAAAGTATAACTGCAGTAATACCACGGCTATAACAGCTGTAAATAAATTCTTAAGCTTAGTAGAAAAAAGAAAAAAATTAAGAAAGAAGCAAAGAGACTTGCCATGACACAGCAGGGAAGCTAGGGAAAACTGCTACAAGTCTTGAACTCCCCTGTGCTGGACAATATGCATTTCAATCTTCCACGATGGCCACAGAAATGTCCAATGGCTGAAATCTGACCAAAGCTTTGGAACAAGGAGCCAGGGAGCTTACAGAGGACTGTTCTGAGGTGAGCCTCTGCTCTTCCCAGTCTCAGTAATCTTGGAGGGGAGGCAATCAGTGTCACTGGGGGAAGACTGAAGATTTCCTCCAGCTGTAGTGGAGAGAGCAAAGTAGAGCACCCCAAAGAGCTGCCAGGACGTCCTCCCCTCACCCACATGAAAACTAGCTCTGCTCTGACTCTGCAAGAGGAGCACTGTTAATCAGCCTACAGGTATTCTGGCGTCTGGTATTACCTGACAGACAGACACATCCTCTTCACTGTTCTCTCAAACCTCACTAAAACCTTGGAAAACAGCTGTCCAGCCATACCGAGTTCAGGTCTGCAGAGCAGAGGGATGTTCAGGTGTGTTCAAAGAGGCACACCCACAAGGAGGTCCAAGGAGGAAAAGACAAGAGCACAGCGACCTGGAAAGCTAATCCCTTCTCCTGGGCTTCTGTGGGCTCCACTGGGTTTGACCTCTCACCATCAGCAACTGATTAGAGGATGTAACAAGTAAGATGGGAAATATCCCTGTCCCATCAATCACACAGCAAGGAGGCTCCTTACAGCTTCCCTTCAACCCCTAAACCAGGAGATCTGCAGTTTCCCTCCTGGAAAACCTGACTGTTCAGAACCATCAACGGGTGCCATGGTTGCAGTGACTCACTGCAGGAAGAAAATGAATGGGATAAACGGCCAGAAGAAGTGATCCAAAAGACAAAGAAAAGCCGAAAGAAATACTAAAGCAGCAGTGCTAGTGCCTTCGCCCTCCCACCCTGCGCCCTGCTAACAAAAGCCATGAGGAGCTGGCGCACGCGCCCACCGTCTTGTCTTGCTTATTCGAGGCTTTTCGCCTCATCTGGCAGCGCTTTCCGGTCCAGCAGACACCACCATCTAATGAGACAAACTTCCCATTTGCAGACTAATCAGTCGGCTGCACTAATTGCAAATGCAAATATGCAAATTTATATTAATTAATTACTCTGCTAATTAGTTCTGCGGTCTTTTTGGGGTAATAAATCATTGTGCAGTGGAAAGGAAACACGTCCTGTCCCATTTCACTCCACATAAAAATTTAATGTACTCATTGAGGAAAATATATAAAACCCCACCGATTCTGATAGCTCTGACTCTACTGATGGGTTCCTTACAGAAAGGTATGATTGTAAGAAGTCTTTCAAATCTCCAGCAAATGCCATCACTAAGGTGTCTGCTAGCAATTTAATTATCACATTATGAGCTTCAGGAAAAGCTAGTTTGCTGTGCTGCAGTCTGTGACTTTGAGCTCTGTAGATGACACATTTTGCAGCAAATGCTGTTTATATATACATGAAAGATAATCCGGAGAAAAACATCCATTTTGTGCTACCTGAACGTTCTGCTCAGGCTTGCACTCCAATCCCAGGAAGGTGGATTTGCTCAAACCGTAACTATATACACTTTAGTTCACATTTGAATGGGTTGTTCAGGGAAAATGAAAAGTAGTTAAAGAAAAAAACTGCTTGCAGAGCCCTCCCCTGGTCTTGAATTTTGCTTTGTCTCTGATCTATTTCAACAGGGAACTTTGAATTCCCCATCTGGCACCACCTCTGCCTTGCAATCTCACCTCCCAACACATCCTAGAAATAGAGGCTCACTCCACATCCCCCTCCACCAGAATTTTGCCTAGCCTTGGGGGATCTGTGGTCTTTCTTCCCCACAACAATATCTGGAAGGTGCAGCAAGTTCCCCATCCTGACCTGATGCTCAGGCAATGGCATAAAGGGCATCACGCTCATGAAGACCTGGGTACCAAAGCGCATCAGGGTGTGATGATCAATGTGCCAGGTGACAGGCTTATTCTACATCTTCTCGTGTTTAAGATAGGAAAAAACCCCCTGTTTCCATATCATGACAGACCCAACAGCAGCTGGCTGGGAAAAAAGAGTGGCTGAGTCCCCTCAACACATAAAGCAACGCTGGGTGTGCAGTTCATCACAGGCATCCTTAGGAGGCTAAGACTCCACTAGGAGCTTTAGAAAGGCATTAAGCAAAGTGCACCCTCTTATGTCACACAGGTTCAGGCTAACTGGAAAGTTCCCACGATTCTCAGGTTTCTTCACCCTCCACTTGCTAACTTTTCATTATTATATACCACTGTTTCCATAAATGTGAAATGTCTACAGAGCACTTTCTTGAGAATTTGGATGCATCTTGAGTTAATCTGCCTTACAGAGACAGGCTGGAAAGCAGTCAAAGATGTTATAGAAGTCATCAGAACACTTCTAATATCTCAGAGATTCAGAAGTCTCACATGTAAAAAGTCTTCAACAACTGAAAGAAAGTAAAGAAGAAAAAGCGCTCACAAATGTTTTGCTTTATGCTTTAAATTGTTTGGCTTAAATTGAAACAATAAATGATATTTACAAGTAATTAAATTCCACGGGCCTTTATCATTCTAGGTTTAACCACAAGTTGAGCTGCATATTTTTCTCATCATTTGAAACCCTAGGATACTTCAGGATACTTCTCTCCTATTTATTTTGCTTTCCTATCCAAACACTGGAATAAGATACTGTTGAACAAAGGAAAATTTAAAAAAATGCATACATAACAACTTAAATAGGAAGAGCAATTTGTGGAACATCCAAATATAAAATTTATTTTTTAAAAAGTTGCCATTTTTGATTGAAATACGAATACACACCAATGGCTATGCCATTTAACATCATGCAAATTAAAATATTTATTTAAAATCAAATGACCTTCGATCTTTCTAGGTTTGCAGGATCCTGGAGTCACAAAGGGGTCCAAATAATTTGTTAGAGAGTGCAGGCCTGCCCACCTGCTGAGAGCCTTACCTGATATTTAAAATCAAAACAGTTTGTTTTGGTTTTGTTTTGGGTGGCTTTTTGGTGTGGGATCTCTTTTGGGGCATTGGGAAGTGCGTGTTTTGTTTGGGTTTGGTTCGGGTTGGTTGGTTTTTTTGCTTTTTGGTATTCTTTTTTTTAAAAAAAAAACCTACAAGGTTTCACAGATTAATATGTAACGATTTTAAGAAAACTTGACAGGTGCCTTTTAAATAATGGATAGATGTGAGATGGTAATGGAACTTTGTTCTGATTGTCTGTAGTGTGCTTTAAAGAGTTACATTTAAATTGTAATTGCACGGGGACATGAGATATAACTTAAGACATTTGACAAAGCCAGTAGATCCTTTGATGGACTAGCTTCAATTGGAAAGCTTCAACAGGAACATGCATATTTTGCGAATTGCAGTAGGTGTGAACAAAAATATCTTTTTTCTTTTTTTTTTTTTTTTTTGATTGTCTTCAGAATACCTACATACAGTCAGGAAAAAAAAGTGATGCTAATAAAAATTCCATCATGATAGTCTATGTTTATGCCCTTTCAGTTACTTCTGGCTGATATTCATTCTCCTGTCAGGGCTGTGAAATTAAGACTTTTCTTAACATATAGAACAGCAAGACCCATTTGGTATCCAAGATGAAACCCAGATGAGTGTTAAGATTGACAGTGTTTTCACCCTTGTAATTAGCTATTCACACAAATGGGATTTTAGTTTGCACTTACGCTTGGAACATGGCACCTCTTCATACAGAAAGCATCATTCACATGTTAACATTTTCACTTTTGTTTTTTGTTGGCAAGCAAACCAGTGTACTTACTCTTGAGTTCTGTTAGCATTTTGATATATACTTTTCATTATTTATTAGTATTCTGTTTTAAAAAAATTTAACGTGAGCAAAGCATGAACAAGAACTATCACGATGCTCCTTTCCTTGGGCTTGCTGTGGAGGAGGAGCTCACCTGCCTGCAGCCCCTCTGCTGCTTTCAGGTGAATGCTTCCCACAGGCACAGTGCTGAGGCACCACTTTCCAGAATCCTTTTCTTTAAGGCTTAAAGATCACCCTCCCTCCCTGCTGAGGGAAGGATGGGTGGCCTCAGTACAACAGAACATGTACCACGCTGCTGAGCTTATTTGCAGCCTCGTCCTCAGTTGTGCACTGACTCAGTCATGTCTGGAGGAAGGGCACAGAACTAGGAAGCCTTATGGCAATACAGTGACGGCTGCCAGAAATTCATCAAGGATTGTCATGGCTTCTGAACAATCCTATTCATTCTAAATCGAGGAATAAAAGGCTCAGTAATGGAAGGGAAAGTGAAAGGACAGCTGAAACATCTCTGTTTTGCTGGAGCTGAGATGTGATGGATTTGCATTAAGAGTTTGAACCAGAAAAACAATCCAAAATTAAATATCCTAAATGGACTGTGCTCAGTATGTACTTAGGCTAGAGAGACAACTGCCACAAGAAGTGGATTTCTGAAATGTATGTTTGCAAAAAAGAATTGATACACACATCAGAGGTACCATAATTAATTATAATAACTCTTTGGGTCATGCTTCAGGGCTCACAGAATTCAGGAAATGTTGGACAACAGGGTGAGATTTAACAAGGGTAATCTCTTTTTAAGCTTCATGTACAGATTTTAGGGTCTTTCTGCATCAAAGGCTATTGCCAGAAAATAAATAAGAGATAAGAACTATCTTAGATTTAAACAAACAGCAAAAATTATGATGTTCTCAGCTGTGGACTATATCCCTATGTGGTCCTTCCTCTCACGGGAATGAATGCCTCTTGGAATTTTATGTAGTCTCTTTTCTAATTCTTTATAAGGCTAGAATAATAATGGAACGAAGAAAATGATAAGAAAAAACTTGATCACTCAAGTGATAAAGCAAGAGAGGTGGCAAAACACACAAGGACTTTTGCGCCAAACAAATTCATCAATATTGCTTATCTCTATAGAAACAATTGCAACTACAATGGACAAGAGGACAACTATCAGTCTCGATTAAAATAAAGATTGCATAAAAAGTCACTGGGGGGAAAAAAGCACAGAGAAACCCTAAAGGAAAACAGTAGAGTAAGTATATATGGTAAATGCAAACCACCTAAGCAAAAAATGAAAATGATGGTTGGGGAAATAGCAGTAAAATGGGAAAATTCTTTGTCTATACGGAAGCTCTCTGTCCACAGCTCTTTGCTTGCAGGCACTCCAAAGACAAGCATGTCCTCTCCCCCAGGTGGTAAGATACCCACAGTATCAAAGGGAGGCTTGTAGTCATCTTTCTTACAGGAGCAGAGTGCTGCTTTCCTCTCTGCTTCCCCACCAGGCAGTA
The DNA here is from genome assembly GCA_035047865.1 of Dendrocincla tyrannina. Lineage (NCBI taxonomy): Eukaryota > Metazoa > Chordata > Aves > Passeriformes > Dendrocolaptidae > Dendrocincla > Dendrocincla tyrannina. The sequence continues at coordinate 48,766,084 of JAWWMP010000081.1, forward strand.
CCATCACCACGGCTCATAGAGGGCATTGCACAAGAACAGGACTTGAGGCCAGGCCAGGGGAATATTGGGATATAGAGAAACAGGGCTGGGACACAGTGCTTACAGCTGTCCAGGGCAGCAGCAGCAAGCACCTCAAGTGACAATCAAGGTGTGAAGCAGGTCAGAGCTTCAGGCACAGGGACCTCCACTAGTGCAGGTCAGAAAAGCAGAACTGAACCATCACAACCCTACTGGAGATAAAAGAGTCTGGCTTCTGTTTCCTATTGTATCTCAAAGTTCTTTGCTCAGTTTCTTGGGGGATATTTCATTATACCGCACTGGGCAGAAATACTGAGCCCCAAATGTAATAGGTTAAAATGAAGTCGAGGCTGCAAGACACCTTGAAATAGTTAAGAAGAAACCAAATTTGAAGAATTCTTCCACAGAGTTATCACAAACTTTCCATTTGTTTGTTTTTATTTCTGGCCATAACAAAACGCTGCAATAAAGTCCCCTACAATATTTTCAACTGCAAAACTGCATTTAAATTTCAGAAGCTGAACCTTTTGCACTTTTATCCACAAAGCAGGGAAAACCAGATCCTTGCTGGACACTTCAAGCAGAGAAATACCTATTTTTGCTGACAACACCAGCTATTGCTGGAGTTTTCCTCAGGAGCAAACCCCCCCTGCAAGCCCAGCTTCCTGCACACAGGGGTACAGGGGATGGGCAGTCAGAGGGAGGGTCACACTGAGCCTGAAGAAACGTGCTGGAGCCACAGAACAGAAACCATGGAAAAGAACGGGGGCCCCTTCTAGGACAGGACAGACTGATGTTTAAATGACTAGAGAAATACACAGCTTGAAACAGCTCAACGAACAGATTGTTCCTGTTAGGATTATTGACCCCACAAAGGAATGCTTTTGAATTTCTGAGGAGATAGTCAATAGATTTCATTAATGATGAAACATGCCCAAGAAAATTCTGATTTCTGAGAACAGCTTTAGCATGAGGATATTGTTCTGGCAAAGGACCTCCAACTAGCTCTAGTCCTGATCCTGCAAAGACTTACAGTGGAATTCAATTTATCTAAATCAGCCACCAAAAACTTGTCTGTTCTAAGCAGGTTGTCTCAGATGCACACAGAGTTAGTGGAAAGGAGCAGGAGGTGATTCCTTTCCCTTAGTTTAGACACCCCAGGAGAAACTGTTGCCTTCTCTTTCCATTCTCTAAAAGCCAGCTAGGCTGTTGCCTTTGAGTCTGGCCGCTACTGAGTGGTAAACTGGGGGCATGGGGGTCCTTGCCAAGCTTCACCTGCACATGCAAGGCGGTTGTTCAGTGCCCGCCCAGCACGGTGCTGGTGCCAAGCAAAATCCACCTGGACCTGAGCTCAGTGAAAAGCCCCATAAAACTGGGCTCTCTGAGGTTAGGTGGCAAAGGCCTGAAGCCACTCTGTGAAATATGTGGCTGAGAGCACAAAGGCTGCAAGAGCCAAAAATTACAGGAATCTCTTTTTATTCCATAATAGGAAAAAATCTCATTGAAAATGTGACTGACAGATTTGGAGTGAACTTTTGATGGGATTTTAAAAATCCTAATGGCCTCATGTTGGCTCGACCACATTGCCTATAGTGTTTAGGCATTTCAAAACCAAAGTCTTGAACTGAGCTGACAAATAAATAAAGAAATAAATAGGACCCATGGTCAATAAAAATCCCTAAAAAATAAAATAAATCAACTAGTGTTTTGGGAGGATTCTTACAAGTTTGTAAAGGTATACTTTGGGAGAAAGGGTTTGGGGTATTTTTGTTGGTAAGTAATTGCTTATTTTCAGTTCCTCTTTTAATTTCTCTTTGAATTAGCCTCTATTGTAAAGAGCAGAGAGCAAGATGGGTTTGCATGCAGTTCTTTAACATTTCCTTCCTAGCTTACTTAGTCAAAAACTGAATGAAAATACTTTTAGTTAAATAATTTTTCCATCAGTTAATTTATTTTACTGTACCTTAATTATTTTTCAAGCATTTTACTTTAACCAGGATCAAATTGATCTTTGTGCAGTAACACAATAGAAGCTATGAAGGTTAAGTTTGTAGCTGATCCTTGAACCACTTTTCCTATATAAAGCATGTAAATTCACACCTTTTCTTCTGCAAGAGCAAAGACACATTTGTCATATTTGACTCTATCTTGCCATAAACAGAGGTGAGAAAAGCATTAGCACACAAGATTTGACCAACACTGAGGTTCTTTGATCATACTCTACAATTTAAACCTCTGACTTCCATGAAAATGACTTATTCAATTTCTCTGGAAGAGAAGAGAAATCACAGTTGTGTCTGGATGGATTTTATCAGACTGTGAACTAGATGTGCTGTAAATAGAGAAATACTTGAGCAGGTTGGGCTGCAAAGAAACAGCAAAACGTTCATGCTGTGCTGCGTTACCTCTACAACGTGACAGCTTTTATTGTCCTGCCCTGCCCTCAGTCGAGCTCACACCACCCTTGCCTCAGAGAGGCACCAGCAGCATTCCTTTTGCCTCAATCTACCACCAGTAAGTTATTTGAGAAGGGAATCAGCCCAGCTAGGAACAGCATAAAAGTGGAAAATAGGAAACGAAACCTTTATGTTTGTACTGGGGACTTGGACACACCAGGCTCTCAGGTGCTTCTCGAGCTGCCTGAGCACCCTTTTCCCCTAATCACTTACAGACATAATCGCTTGCAGAAATAAATTGGGTTATGTGCATGTGGTAGCAGTGGGCATGGAATTCACAGCAATATTCACAGCATCCCCCTCTGGGGGCTGGTCCCTGATGGCTTCAGTCAGGAACATCTGTCTTAGGTACGGAGTCTGAATAGGAGTTCCGTCATTTTCCTTTGAGATTGAAAAGCAAAAGTGTTTCACTCAGTGATCGTCTCATAGTTTAGAACTTAGAATTCGGTCGATGGGAAGGGCACATGTGTGTGTGGATTAGATGCAGAGAGTGAAAGTTGCTGAGCTCTCAGTGTATTTCCCACTGTACATTTGACTCACCACAGGAACTTGAGCGATGGCTCCTTCATGAAACACTCCGTGAATCAGCAGGCACTGAAACTTCATTCCAGTTCATACAGTGCTCTAAGATATTTATTTGCTGGGTGCTGTAAGAATTGCAAACTTTCCCAGGTGGATTTCTCTTGCACAACTCAAATAAGAAGCCCTTGGTGCTCTAAGGATTCTTTACAGCCACTTGTGGGATTTCACCATTTTCATAGTTTTTATTCCATAACGCTACCTTTGTGCATAAAGAGTTATTAACATTTTATCAATGTCTCCATGGAATAAACAGTCCCTGAGTACACACTAGCAGCATGGAACATTAGGGACCCTTAACATTTCAAATGGGAGAAGAGGGAGCTTGGTGTGTGTGTGTGTGTGCATCTCTTTGCTCCCTCTCTTTCACAAACTGTGAGTTTTAGTAGCGGTTAACACTAGAGCACAGCACTTCGAAATTAACGATAGCCCTGACAATTCTAATTGCTATCCTAATTAGTCTGACAATTCTACTAATTAAGAACATTAAACTTTTTAACAAAGGCTATCTTTTTCTGTTGTGTTTGGTAAAATGGAATTGAGGGTATAAGGGAGCCTGAACTGTTACTTCAAAGAATTGCTGATGATTAAAAAAAAACAACCAACCAAAACCATATCAAGGGAGCGCAGAGGAACATTTAGACATGGTAGTTAAATAAGAAGAATAGGCTATCTGAATTATAGGATATCATAAACGATAGAGAAATGGATTAAAAAAGTGAAACCTGCAAATCCACAATACATGGCTGAAAGAGGATTGCCTTTTGGAAATAATGAGTTAACCCAGGCGCTGTAGGGATTGCAGTCTATCAGACAAACTGAGACATTCCTTTGTTTGAAGAAACATTACTTTTCTACATTTTCTTTCCTTTCAATATGAAACAAAAGCAACGAAAAAAATGTGTTCTATAATGTAAAATTTTCAGCAAATATTTGTTTCAACTATTAAAAAAACCCTTCTGATTTTATGTATTATATGTGATTTACAAAAAAGGCATCTGTTTGAATCTCCTTGAAAAGACTTAAAGATCTTGCTTTTCCTAAATATCTTATTTTCAAAATAAAATTTCATTATAGAGCACTTAACACTCAAAGTTTTATGCAGAAAAATATACACAATGTTCTGATAGAAAATAATTTCCTTTTTTTTTTTTTTTTGCCTCTTTATGCTACAAGGTCACACTGCAAATATTTTCTTCATGATGAAGATTTCTCTTTCTACGGGAGTAAGAGCATTTGCACAGAGTGTCTGCAAAAACCCTCCCTAATATCAGCTTGTGCCACGAGCACCGAATGAATAAAAATCTGAATGGAAAGCAGTATTTACTCCAACCCCCACCAACCTGAGCCTCAAGAGATTTCACCCTTCCAACCCCCAGCCTTGCAGACACAGTGAAGGAATGCTGAGTCCCTCTGGATTTGGCCCATCCTGTCCTGCTGAGTGATTTCCTCCACGGCCTCCCCAGATCGTTCCTGCTCTGCGTGCGTTCACACTGCTCGAGACCTTACCCCGGGTACCATCTGCTGACATCAGCTGCCTTCAAAATTCACACAAAGTACCCTTGGAGATAAATTTTACCTAGATGGCTTTACATAGCAAGATGTCTTACAGGTCCAAATGCAGAATGCAGAAGCCAGCCTGTCTCTCCAGGCAGAAAGTGCCCTTCAAATTTCAATCTACGTCATGCATAAAATTCCTAAATACCAAAATGAAGCCCTGAACATACCACACCACACTCTTCAGAAGGCATGCCTTTGAGCACTTGGTAAAGTGCTTTCTTTTTCTTTTCTCTCCTGGTAACACTGCAGTAACAAGAACTGAACCGCAAGAAATATTGCTCCAAAAATAGAAACTGAGTTAAAGATGACCAGAAAGAAACCAAAACAAGGCCAGACACATCACATACATACTGCTTGGCACTATGAACAATACAATGGGGAAAAAAAGGAAAGGACTCCTAACTTGCAAAAATATATGCATATTCAGTGCGTTTTCTGCTGACCACTGGCTGTTCCAGCGTTTTGCAAACTATGCCCTTTAGGAACTTTTCCTGGTACTTCGAGAGCTTAAAGACACAGACTCCCAGTAAGGCCACGTGAGCCAGGTAGAAATCCAAGAGAGCAACCAGAACAACAGAGGGAAACACAAGCAGGGTCTGGGCTCAGCGAGCCACACTCTCTTCTTAGCAAAGGCAATTTGGCCAGAAAGCTTTTGCCAAACGTCTCGGTGCATTCTGCCCATGGTTGTTCTACACTATTTATTACACTATTAATTTCAGCCAGCCAAAAGACTGAAATGAAAACTCCAGGCTGCCAAAACATATTCCTCAGTTTGCTCTGCACATCCTGTAAGGTGGGAGCACTTTGCAGAGCAGTTACCTTCAAAAGCAACCCCACATTCAGAGCGGGGCACAGGGCACTGATTTTCATGATGACTGGTGGACAAGGCAGCTGGCAAGCTCTACGATTTGCACAACTCCTTGGAGTTTACTTAGACTGAAGAGATGGTAATTAGAGAAACTACTGTTTACTTCGTCTTGTACTTGAGTACGGGATAACCTCGCCTCTTTGCAGCAGATCACAACTTTATGTTGGGTTTGGCAAACTTGACTGACTGTTTAGACAATGCTGCTTCTGAGAAGGTGTCTACATTTCTTATAAAAACATCTATGCAGATGTAAGCAAAATCCCCTCTTGAGCTCTATTTCTTTAGTTGTATACTTAAACAGAGGGGAACTATCAATTTCACCCTAATCCTCTTCAATTTTAGGCTAAGAATCTAAGAAATTTACAGCTTGCAACATCACTGTGTGCCCTTGTCCAGCAAATTTCGTGAAAAACACATCAAAATGGGTTTTTATAGAGAAAAGAAACACCAGTTATTCTAAAAGTAGATATGCAGCTAGAAGTAATAGAATTGTTCATTCATCACTGAAAAAATTGGTTTTTAAATATCAGTTTTCCAAAATGATTTTGGGAATATAGCATTAAAACCCTAACTGAATTCAGCATCAATTTACAGCTGAGATGAAATTGGCTGTGCCTTTCACTTTCTCAGAAACTTGGGGATTGAATCCAGGAAACAGTTTTATAAAATCCTGTTCTATTTGCAGTCAAGTTCCACCATCAAATCTTCAGGACTGTCAGGGGAAAAGTGATCTTGTGGGTATAAGACCTCAAATGACCCAGCTTCCACACTCAGCTGTGACAAAATCTCTGTCTTGTTGTAAAACGGGATGGTCCAGATCCTTCAGAGTACAGTGCTGCCCATCTTCCACTGCCTTCAAATCAGTGAAGGTGCACAGAGTTCGGTGTGACAGGAACAAACAAGGAAGAGTAGGTGTTTCAGTGACTGTACACTTCACTTAACCTCCTTTTGAAAAATAATTCCTGGAGTGTTTATCAAACAGGCGCTGGGCTCTGGATTACTCCTAATACTTACAATGAGCATTTTGAATCAGAGGAAAAAGGTTCAAGATTGGTGCTGTAAGGTCACAGCTTTTCTGCTTTTTGAATGAAAATTGACTCATCATCGTCAGACCAGTATCTCAGGAAGAGTCCTGTCCAAGGAGAGTTATAAATTTAGATAACAAAAAGCAAACCATAAGGAGCACATATTTCCATTAAATAAGATTGAGTCATGCCGCTCCACACTTAATATTATTTCATAAAAACAATAACTTCATCTGAGTTGTGCTGTTGTGAATCTACCTGCATATTTGTACATACAGAGAATGGAGGTTTCACAGGCGATTGCACCTCTGGCATTTATTTCTGTCAGCTGCTCACCTTTAATAATGTGCTTACAAAATACGTTTAAAGAAACTGTTATTTCTGAGTTTGCAGTTGGTTTTCGTTTTATGCATTTATTTTCCTAAGTGTTCATGTATTTCAGCATGCCGATAAAATGTGCCTGAGGAATGCATGTAAGAGAAAGGAAATGATGATTCTTGGTTAGGAGCTCACCTGAACTTGAGGGTAAAGAAAAGTCGCTTCTGTAACATGAGGGCTTTCTCCCTGCTGAGTTTCAAAGCTCTGCTGCACATAATGGAAGCGTCAGACTTTCACATACAGTTTGCCAGGAACTTTTACAAAGTTCCCCTTACAAATTATTTTATCATTTCCTGGGACAAAATTGTCCAACAGAAGCTAACGTCACTCTTAAGTTGTCTTTTACATTTGTGTCAAGTCCTTACTAATTCAAACTTTCTGTTTCCTTTCATCTCACATTTAATTTATAGAATGCATCATATATATGATCAACAGTCCTAAGCAAACTGCTCATTGTGCTTTCTGTAAGGCCACTCTGCTCCTCTGGGTCAGCACTCACCACATGCTCAGAGCTCCCACCGCTTCCTGCAGGGGCTTCACCCCAGCAGCTCCTCACCCTGTCGGACGCAGCACAGCATCCCTCCGTGGGTCCTGATAACCTTGTTACCGGGAGCAGGGTATAGAAAGGGAGCGACAAGGATTGGGAACGTCCACACAGGAGATCTAGGGAGAATACCCCATGAGGCAATTCTTGCTGAGGGCAATTTGCAGTTGGGAGAGGAAAGCAGCCCACGAGCTTCAGAGAATTTGCAAGAAAGTTTGTAGAAGAAAAAGCACACATCATAGCCCTGGGGTCTGCTTGGGGAGGGGGAGCAGTGTAGGTCTCTTTTGGGGTCACACACACCCGCACTGTGTCTGCTAACAGGGACTAGCTGCAAAGTCAATCAAAAAACAGGCTCTGATGGGGACAGAGTCTCAAAATGGAAACCCAGAGGCAGAATGCCTGTGAATCACTGGAGGCAGCGGCAGAGGCAAAGGAGGACTCGCTGTCTGACTGAGATTGCCTTTAAAGAGGGCACGCTGCTCGGCAGTGTCGGGGGGTGTGCTGCAGCCAAGTGTCCCTGCTGAAGCTCCTCAAGGCTACGGACCTTACTGATCTCAGAGCATCCTCAAGGTAGGGTAACAGAGAGTGGGACAACCCCAGTCACCAAGTCGGGATGAAAAAACATGTTTCTCAGGTGTACTGTGGGACTGCTTCACACTGCAAAACAAGAGCAGGCATCTTAATGCCCTGAAGTTTTAAGAAGTGATACAGCTACATGACTGGTCTGACCAGAATATTTTACCTCAGGGAGAGAAACACCTTAAATCCCATATCACAAGGCACATATCACTTTATATCTGGTATTAAAATTTTCAGGCTATACTGTGCTTTTGCCTCGCTAGGTGGAAGGCATTTTATTAATTTAGGGAACCAAATGTATTTCCCATTTTAAGATTATTTGGTTCCACCATCTCTCAACTCATTTATATTGGTGTGAACCAGAAGTAACTCAAAATTAATAAAATTATGCCAAATGTGTGTTACATCTAAATGACCCATACTAGACCCATCGTAGTCACATGTTTCAGAAATCTTAGAGCAAGTTCCGGCCACAAACTAATTTTTGATTAACCATAAGCAATTAGTGCTAAAGACCATTTCCAGATTCTAAATTCAAGTCTTACTCAAGTGACTCCCATTAAAATAGAGTAACTAATCCCTTTACAGCTCTTTCATACTTGTCACTAACAGCCTATTCAGAACGTGAAACTCAGGATGCCTGATTAGAGCAAGAAGTACATCCTCATTACAGGAGGTGTAATGCAAACTATAGTTATATTTTACCACGTTAGAAGATAGGTTAAGAGTTACATTTTCAGACTAAACCAAATGCTCTTGAGCTAATGTAGTTTATTTCCCTGAAGCCAAGGGTCCTTACTGGTGTCTTCGTTAATCTCTCCTGAGCCAAGGTTGTATATCATCTTAGCACTGGTGGGAGATGACTTGGTCAACTTGATAGGAATGGCAAGTTCCCCTCATAAAAGCAGTCTGTGGTCTCCAGCAGCATCCTGGGGACACAGAGAGGCAGGAGAAGGCTGGGTCTTCCCAGGGAGGGACGGACACACATCCCTCCAGTCCCACGGTGTGCTAGCTGCATGTGGAATAGGCAGCTGGCATGCAACATGCAAATGGCACATTGGTCTGGTTCCTTCCCCAGCAGCTCCTTTTGTAGGGACACAGTCCTGCCTTCACCAGAAAGTCCCAGTTCTGGCCAGTCTGAAACTCACTGGGGTTTTGCAGACCACAGTCCCTGCTCAAGACATCATCCTTCTTGTAAAACAAAGCGAAAAAATAAAAAAAGCATTTGAAATAAATAATCAAATAAACCACACAGAGCAAAAAAAACCACCAAAACAAACAGAACCCAAACCAACCAACCAACCGAATCCAAAACCACACCAAAAAATCCTGCCAAACAGGGATTTCCACCTCCTCCAGAGGATTAAACTCAGCAGGAGACTGGAGCCATAGTTTTGCACACTATTACCCATCTATTTGCCCCCTGTGCTCTGGCGTGGCAATTTAGGACGCATTAGATATATATTTTCCCTCAGTCTTGCTCCCAAGGCAGCAGCTACCCAGGTGTTTGGGCTGCGGGTGTATGGCAGGAGGGCAAACTCGCATCAGACCCTGAGTGTGGTAGAGTGTCCCCTGAGTGGGGAGTCTGGTATCACAGGATGGTCACTGAGACTAAGATGCAGTGATGTCCAGTGCATACACTGGAAAGAGGAAAAGAAAAAGATTCAGCTCACTTCCCCTTTGGAATGGTTTCCTGCTGCCCATGAGGTCCCATTGCTCCCAGTGCACAACCAAGACTACCACACTCAAAATGTTCCTAAGTTCCTTAAAGTGATGTGGGTTTCCTGTTTCAGCAAAACAGGATGATGTGGGCCAGCTAGAAGAGGGTGGGAGAGGATGAGGAAAAAATTGTTCAAAAAAAGAAAAATGAAAAGAGAGAGAGAGAGAAAGAGTAGAGACATTCACTGGGGCTTTGATGACAGCACATTGAAGTTACTTGATGGACTCCCCATGACTGAAGAGCACTTTGGGTCGTCCCCCTGATGCACCATGGAGGTTCTGCAGTCCTTTGAAGTCAGCATTATTTTAGGGAATCTATCAATGACTCAGTATTATTTCAATTAATCTATTAATGTTTGGTTGTGTAAAATGTATTACAATAATACTGCATTTGAAATATATTCACTTTTAGTTCAAAACTATACAGTCTGAGCACAGAAAAAAATTGCAATAAGTATTCAGTAACATATTTGGTGCTGTGCATCCATTCTATAGAGTGCATTTCAGTGTATTTTGTGTATTATTCTTCACATGCATTCACAGTAGACAGCAAAGCAGCAGTTATCGGGTATGCTGTGAATGCATATTAACAGCAGTACACATTTGCATATCATGGATCCATAATACAAAATGCGTAGTAAAATCCTTATGAAAAGTTATTATGCATGCACAGTAGAGGCTTTTTAAACCTTGATATCTCAGCTATTTTGTTTCTCCACTATTTATTTGAAAATATTAAAAAGGTCAAATGATGGATTAAGAATCTGCAAAAATATAATGTTACTGCTACAGAGGGAATCCTTCAACTGAAATTAATTCATTTTGGTTTTTAGCAGCAGTATGAAAGCCATTCAAAAATGCATTTGAGTAGCTTAAAAAAAATAAATAACCAACTACTTCCATAAGTAAAAATTATAGAGAAAATATTTTTGTAAAAGTGCATTGTGGAGGTTGGATGATATAATTGAAGATTTTGGTGGTCTTTCCCTTAACGCAGGACCACTGCAATGTCAAGCTTTCCTTCAATTCCTCATAGTATTTTTAGTGTGCATTGAAAGAGGTTTGGTTATTCAGGACCTTTCATATTTAGATTATCATGCACGGTATAATACTCTGGATATGAAGAATCCTTGAAAACATCGACAACCCTTAGGACCTTTCACAATATAAATCTTAATAGATTTATTCGTATTGAGAATAATGGGATTTTACCCTCTGCTCTGCTACACAGGCTGCAATATTTGAGATCAAATGAAGCAAATGTTAGGAACAGTACACTACTTTTTCCGTTTGGACAGTTTCCCATAAGTTTTAACATCTTTGTCACTTCAAATGCATTTTCCTTAAAAAAAAAAAAAGAAAAAAAAAAAGGCTCAGGCTCTCTAAAGAATGAGTGATATGATATGTCTCACTTCTTAAAAAAACAAACAAACAAACAAATGAAGTTTGGGGTGAGGGCTCTTTTGGGGTTTTTTGGGATGAAAAACTCTAAAATAATTGAGCACATATATGTAGATGTACAAAAGAATTCTCCCCACACACGTGTTTTTCTGCTGTTGCTGCCTTATTTTTTATTCCCTTCTCTAATCAAAAAATGCCCAAACAGATTTAAATGAAACTTAAAAAAAATAAATAAAATAATTGGATCAGGGCTGGGAACATAAATGCCAAGCTTGGGCAAAATGTGAATTAAAGCAGATGAAATATAAACCCTTCAAAACCAGGATTTATAATGGAAATGCTGACATGGACCCATAACAATAGCAGCTCTGCCAGGGATTATTTTAATACTAAAAGCTTATTCCACTGCTCACTCTTTTAAAATAGAGAATACTGAATCACAAAAAGCAGTGATACATGATAATAATGAAAGCAAAATTTAAAAAACCCCAAACATTTCTAAGATGACACATCTTTTCCCCATAACTCTCTTGATATTGCTAGTCCTTAAATTAAAAAAAAAAAAGGAAAAGAAAAACAAACAAAAACCCCAACCCAACCCAACCAAACAAACACACAAAACCCCCCAACACACACACGCCCCCCAAACACACCCAGGTGAAGTGGACTTTGCCATGAGCTCCATGGCAAAGCTGAGCTGAGAGCCTTTGTCAGCTCCATTTGACAGTGGGTTTGGCTGTGGAGAGACAAAAGGGTTAAAGGGGGAAGAGCAGGGAGTGCAGGAGAGGCAGCTGACTGGAGAAACAAGGGCACGAAGAGAGGAGCAGCCAGGGGTGAAAATGGAAGAGCAGGGGGAGAGTTTTAGGAGGAAGAGCAGGTTTCCAAAGGGAATAAATCGGTTTCTAAAGAGATTTTGAGGAAACATTCACAAAAAGCCCAGTTAGGCAGAGAAAATTTGACAGAGGGGCAAAGCCTTGGAGCATCCCAAGTTCCACCTGTGAGCAGGTGCACCCCAGGCACATTGCAGGGGGCCAGGGCAGGGCAGGGCCAGCGACACCCGCCACACACTCCTGAGAGAAAGGCAGCACTTCTTACATCTTCAGCTTGTGTGTCCAGCTTTCCAGAAACGCTCCTCTTCTTTTGGCAATGTCACAAAGCACCAAGGGATGTGAGGGGAGGATTTCTTACAGACGAGGAGAGGTTTGCTCCTGTTATCCTGTGCTCTGGGGCAACAAGCTGCATGCAAAAAATCCCCGCACCCCGAAAATCACTTCCAGCAGCATCACACACAAATCACTTTTAGTGACCGTGCTGTGCATTACAGCACCAGCATTACTTCCCCATTCCTGCCTTCCTTTTCTTGCCTTTTCCTTTTTGCCCCCGGGTACCAGGTGCGCTGGAGGGACTCGGATCATACAAGACAGCACTTCTCATATAAACAACATTGCATTAGCAACCACAGGGCGGCTGTACCTGTAGGCAGGGATAGCACTAAATGTTGGCACGTCTATCCGTGCAGCCAGGCTGCTAAAGAGAAGCAACTACAGTGGAAATGCACCTACTGTATGGGAAATGCTGGTGCAGAAATTTTTTCTTTTCTTTCTTTTTTTTTTTTCTATCAGTCTAACCTTCTGTGTTGATACATGAATGCTGGTACCCACTTAGAGAGATGCCAGATGATCAGTGCAGAATGAAGGTCCCAGGAGAAAGGCTCACGTGGTTTTCTCTGCCCCGTGACGTCACTAGCAGATGGCATGGGTACCAGCTCTGGCAGTTGGCATCAATGTCACTTTTTAGAGATCAATGAGATAGTGCAGATATACACAGATCTAGACTCCAGGAGACGATGCGACATTCAGACTGAAAAGATTTGGAAGGCAAAAAATGAAAACTGATTGTTGAATGAAATAAAAAGCTAAGGTAATACAAATAAAGATATATTTCAGTTGGTGCTGGGTGTGCATGCAAGTGTTTAAAGATACAGTATCATTGTCTTGTATTTTATGTGTGCTATTTACTGTCTAATAACTCCTCCTAACATTTTATTCTTCTGATGCAATTGCAAACTTTCATTGCTTTTATGTAATATTGCAAGTGTGTAGACAATACTGATAGAGTTAGTCTTTGACCGGGGTTTTTGTTTAGGGGTTTTTTTCTATTAAAAAAAGTCCCTGCGTTTGGTTTGCTTGTCTCTTTGAAGATCGTGGGATCCAAGCTTTTGCTGCTCCCAAACTGCAAACAAAAGCAAAGTAACTGGGAAAAGGAAATGATTTTTCCGTTCCAGGCTGGATTCTGAGCACACGTGCAGGATTGCAGTCAGAATGCACAGACCGCTCCTGTCAGCTCCGAGCTGGAGGAAGACATCTGAGCCTCGCAGAACATAAACACTGCTATAGCGTGCAGGGGATTTTTCACCTCCCCCCCTCGGCCCCCCCACCCCACAACTAATGGGGAAGGGAAAAAAGGGGAAAAGAAAAAAAGCTAAGAAGTTGATTCTAGCTAAACAGATCAGATCGATTAGAATTTTTGCTTGGAAAAAGGAAAAAGGAAAAAAAAATGGTAGGGGGATTTTATTTCCTAACTCTAATCTCAATACATTCAGGGTTAGATAATTCTGATTTTTCTCTTAATATGAAATAAGCAATGTGTGATTTTAATACTAAACATCAGAAAAACTGCTTTGTTTAAAAAAATTGTTTTACTAGCTGAGTGATCGTGGGGGATGTTCCAGTATTTTTTTCTTCTCACCCACTGTAACTTACTGGAGTTTAATATCTTGACACATAAAGGAAGGAACATGGAGGGAAAAAACCCCTACAACTTTGAGATACAAGTCAAAAAGTGATTTTAAAATATTTATAGGTAATAGACATATATTTATATTTATAGGTAATAGGTAATAGACATATGGCACTTCGAATTTTAAGACTGCACTTGCTCTGCTCAGTTTTCTACCCAGGGGAATTTGGATTAATGAAATTTCTGTATTGCTTTATCATGTTTTGCATTTCTTTGAATTCCATGGTGGTGAGGCTTTGAAGGGCTTGTTTAAAATAAATGAGCAGGGAGCTAATTGTATTTTGTAAATATTGATTTACTCTATACTTCTCTGTGAGAAATGTGTCTTTCTAGCCTCAAGGTCCAATGTTTTCAGTGATTTTAGAATTCTCAACAACTTTAATGATTTAAAGCGTGGGCATTTGCAACTGGCATTTTATGCAAAAAATATAGATTGTGCACTTACACACACAGTCCTATCCAGAGAGCGTACACGCAGGCACAGGGAAGGTTGTGAGGCTGTGTGTGTGTGTCGGGAAACTTTGGAAATGGATATATTTAAACATTGTACTGGCATTCTTTCAGGTAACTTAAGATTATAGAACCATGTTAACGCTACCGTTTGATGAGTCTGTTGTAATGCCAGAATCCCAGATGTGTAGAAAGTTTTCAAGAGAAAGTGATGACCAAAAGCAAATGAAGAACCCAGAAAGCTTTTCAAAGCAGATCGTGCTCCGAGGAAAGAATATTAAAAGATCTCCTGGAGAAGACACAGAAAAAGAGGAGGAAGAGGAAGAGAGAGAAGAGGAGGATGAGAATGGCTTGCCTAGGCGAAGGGGCCTTCGGAAAAAAAAGACAAGCAAGATAAGAATGGAAAGGATCAAATTCAGGCGACAAGAAGCCAATGCTAGAGAGAGGAATCGCATGCACGGCCTTAACGACGCCCTGGACAATTTAAGGAAAGTGGTCCCTTGTTATTCTAAAACACAAAAACTGTCCAAAATAGAAACTTTAAGATTAGCCAAGAACTATATTTGGGCTCTTTCTGAAATCCTGCGAATTGGCAAGAGGCCCGACCTGCTCACCTTTGTCCAGAACTTGTGCAAGGGTCTGTCCCAGCCAACTACAAACTTGGTGGCGGGATGCCTGCAGCTGAATGCCAGAAGTTTCCTGATGGGCCAGGCGGGCGAAGGCACCCACCATACCCGCACGCCCTACTCCACCTTCTACCCGCCCTACCACAGCCCGGAGCTTGGCACCCCCGCCGGGCACGGGACTCTCGACAACTCCAAGTCCATGAAACCTTACAATTACTGCAGCGCTTACGAGTCCTTCTATGAAAGCACTTCCCCAGAGTGCGCCAGCCCACAGTTTGAAGGTCCCTTAAGTCCTCCCCCAATTAACTATAATGGGATATTTTCCCTGAAGCAAGAAGAAAGCTTGGACTATGGCAAAAATTACAATTACGGCATGCATTACTGTGCAGTGCCACCCAGGGGTCCCCTTGGGCAGAGCTCGATGTTCAGGTTGCCTACAGAGAGCCACTTCCCTTACGACTTACATCTGCGCAGCCAGTCTCTCACCATGCAAGATGAATTGAATGCAGTTTTTCATAATTAATGAGGAAAATGAAAATAAACAGTGGTCATTCACCTCCCCATCTAATTAAGAGCAAGCAGATGCTTGGGCACTGCGTAATTGGCACAATTCTATTTAACATGTTTATTAGTTCCTAAAGTGTGTTTCAACTAATGTGGGGATTTTCTATGTAGTAATAAACCTTTTCCCTTTTTCTGATAAGTATTTTCCTTTTTATTTTTTTTGTCTGTAATCGCTGTGAGATTATGTTTCCTCACAGAGATTATTTCTTCTTCCTTTTTTCCTTTTTATTTCCCTGTTTGCTTGATTTGTTGAGCAGTGTGTCTGAACAATACTGCTAACATAAAAGCATACACACTGTAAAAGTAAAGTCAATGTCTATTTTGATTGTACAGTAATTATACAAATGCATGTTATTGAAATCAGATTAATAAAAATTATGTATTTATAATTGGTAGAAAATATATATTATGTATTTGAGGAGAACTGGATTTAAAATATTCAGAACTTTAAAGAAATTATCTCGGAACTGATATGGGCTTGCAATACGCAAAGGTGAGAGTGCAGCAATATTGAAAGCTATGCAAAAAAAAAAAGCGGCCAACAAACAAAAAAAAATAGTTTTTGGCTTATTGTTTTTTGGGTAAACCAAGGAAAAACAGTGATTGTCACTGACATTATTCAGCCTGAGATTAGAGTGTTGCTGACAGGGGCCACATGCTGATATTTAGATGATGTTGTCAAAAATTTGCCTCAGTTATTTTGACCATATATAATGAGCACTTTTTTTTGTATAATTCTGACTTCAGATGTAAAGGTTTGTTATAAAAATGTATAACTGTGGTTTCTCACTACGTACTTTAAATGCAATTAAACATAGATGTTTCCACTTTTAAAATACATCTATTAGCTGCGATGCTGTATTTTGTCTGATACTTATTATTTCAAAGTACACAGCTGCTTTTGGTCTTGCCTACACAGCTTTCTTCATAGGACTTCACAGTGCTCAAGTCTGGGCATGGAAGTCACAAATTATCAGGGCAAACCTCATGTTATTTTCAGAATAACGTATTAGTGAAGCAGCAGACCCAAAACATCACAGAAACAGCTGTGTGATAAATGAAACACCGGTTAGAGAAAGAAGGTAACTTTATGTCTCAATGCAATGCCAAATGTCATAGAGAAGGGGCCCTGAGCCACACACAGGACACGAGCTGCCCCTCCAGCCCTGGCCCATGGAGGAGTGGCAGGAGCATGAGAAGGGCGAGAGCTGCAGGGAAGGTCTGCCTGGACATGGCTCAGCTTAGTCTTGGCTGATAAACAGCACCAGTAAACTATAGATGTGTCTGCAATGCACAGCAGGTCAGCAGTTAGGGGATCTACATGGTCCCTTACACCTTAAAAGAGTTGAGCTTAGTTGAGCCCCAGTCATTTTCTAACCCGTCAGAGCTATTTATCTGTAAGCTCCTGAGTAATAAAATGAATGAACAGTCGATCTAAAAGCCAAGAGACTTTAAACCTCTGAGCAAGAAAGACTCTTTATTATGATGGATAAATAGCAGCTACCCAACAAACAAAAAGTAGGGAATGAACAAGTAGGGCATATGTTTTTATAAGCTATATAAAAAATGCAAAATCAACGTGCAAGTTGGAGACCCCTGCCTGAATCACAGTCTGGGTCACAGTTTGTTAACCCATCAGTCTCAGAGCCTCACCTGAGCATGCAGCTTGCCAAAGAGGGGACAGGCCAACTTTCCCTCATAATTTACCTATTTCCACAAGCAGGACTAGCTGTAAATATTCTGCCCTGTCAAACACTGTTGCTCCCTCAGGACAACAGCAGCCTGACATTCATCTCCTCTAAATAAGACCAGGCTGCCTCCAATGGACAGGAGCAACAAGTCCCAAAGTTCGTATCAGGGTCTAAATGCTTTCAAGTTTGCAGAGGGAAAGGGACAGACCAACATCTTCTCTAGACAAAAAAAAGGCTAAAATGGAGCCTTTTGGAGCAGAGTCTTAGGCCATGGTTCAGGGGATTTGGCTCTGGATTATCCCACTTCAGGGTCCGGAACCATGGGAGGTACAAGCAGCAAATTTATGCCTTGGATGAAAGGTGATGCCTGTCAGCTCAAAAGCATCCCCAGCTAGTTTGCACTGAATATAAGAAGGGTTTGGGAACAAGAAGATAATAAAATAGATTGGTTTTGCTGTTATTCAGAATTATCTGATCTTCAGAAAAGCGTAAAAAGGTAGTTGGAGAGAGAAGGGGGCAGAAGGCAGGCAGCGGGTAGAAAGCACACAGTCCTGGGCTCAGGTTCGTGCACGCTGAGAAATACTAACCTATAACAAGGAGGTACAGACAAGTGGGCCCAGAAACACGGGGTCCTTGGAAGAGGCAGCAGGTGCCCTCCCACCGAGCAGTGGCAGCAAACTTACCTAACCAACTTTCCTAAGAGAAGCCTCCTGAGAGTTCCCCCAGCCCTTCCGAGCAGCCTCGCTGCCCTGGGGAAGGGTGTGTTTGCAGAAGCTGGGAGGGATGTGAGCAGGCAGGGAGGGAAGCGCCCGCCGCAGTCCATGCAGCAGGCACCAAGGGCTATTCAGAGCTCAGGCGCTGCAATCTGGGGGTCTCCAACTCCGTGGCCCTATAGGAACTCAATAACTCAGGGGCCAGTTCCCGTTTCCATGGCTGGCAACAGAAGCAAAGGCAAAGGGGAAAAAAAAAATCCCTGCCAGTTCGGATCTTTCTAGCCCACTCCATGACAGATGGGGAGGCAGTTTGCAGCCAGATTCCTGCTCTGGTAGCTCAAGGCAAGCACCACACTTGTTCAGGGCATTGCAAATTGGAAAGTCATTCCAGAATAAATAATGGAGCAAGTAATAGAAAAATACTGAGACAGCATAAAAAACCTCCCACATTCTCTTTCAGTAGGGTATGGATTATTTAGAGACATGAAGGGAGGGGATTCCCTCGAGAGCAGGCTCTCTGACATACCTTCTCTTGCACGCATACAGCAAACATTTCTCTGTATCTTTGGTGGCCAGTCACAGAACATAAGGTGCTCCAAGCATGATTTATAAAAGCCTTAGAAGTTGCCTTATTTTAGGGAACAAATCTGAGTGCTGAGAAAGTTCCGGTCCTTTAAAAATCACAGGAATAAAACCCAATGGGTTTCTTTGACTATAATCTCCACTTTATGAGGTTTGTCTCCTTTCATACAGCAAAACAAAGCTGCTCATATTTGCCTGTCTTATTCTCCTCTTAACTGCCTTCACTTCCTTGTGGATAGAACTCTGTAAAAGAGCAACTGCTCCAGAAAAACCAGGTGAGAAATTCCTATTGTTCCCTGTCCTCTAGCACAAAACTAATGAAGCCTTCTGCCAATTTTAGAGATGGGAACCCCAAAGCTGGCAGAAGAAGAGCTATTTCATATGTAGTTTTGTTACACAGTGGAACTCTTTGCCATTTATTATATCCCAAAGTAACATTTTAGTGTGATTGTTAAAAAAGCACTGTTTTAATGGTATCAGAAACACATTCATTATTTAAGAATGGCTGTATTGATTCAGATTAATCATCCATCTAGCCTAATATCCACTTTCCAATATGAAGGCATAGAAAAGTTGTCCAAAGATTTCAGAAGAGGGCAAGGAAAATAGATATTTGTTCTACTGATAAAAATGCTGGAGAAGAAACTGAACATCATGTTCCAGGATTTCAGCCAGTCCTGACAGAGACAGGCGTGTGCCTGAGTTGGAAAAAGGGCTGGGAAGCGTAGCAGTGTTTGCACCCTTTCCCCTGGAACACGGGGCTCACCAGTAAGCACCGAGCAGGAGGGACTGGGTAGCGCCAGGCTGTACCTCTCAGCTCCGCCCCAAACAAACCTCACCAGGAGTGCAATTTCAAACGAGTGGCCCAAGACCTGCAGCCGTAGAAATTTCCGTCTGACCACAAAGAGAAAAGGAGGGGCAATCACTGCTTTGCCGGAGCTCAGACCTTCACTAAATTAGAGTAATACACTTGGTTTAGGACACATGCTGACTGTGCTTCTCCCTTTGGGATTTTCCGCATTCTTTCCCTTTGTAGCTATTTCTACAAAGATTTTTAAAATGTATGGAGATTGTACAGACACAAGCAATTCCCTCTCCCATTTTTACCCCTATTTTAGTCTTCTTTCTCTGCCTCGTCTATAGGACTCTCAAATGGCAGCAAATCAAGTGAAATGCCACCAATAAAGATGAACAAAATCCCAGTGAAACACATGGCAGAATCTTTTCTTGCAAAAGCAAATAGCATTTGTCTAAATCAAAAAGTAGTTGCGTGGTTTTGTTTATCAGATTGTGAATCTAGCTTAACTGAAGCCTACGGTTATATTCTGTGGTCCCAAGGTCAAAGCAGATTTAATCTGGGGACCAAAATCTTCCAACTTTTGATGAACGAGTAGCAGAGATGGTAGTGCTTTAGACTGAATTGTCATGAAAGCAGCTTCCCTTACAGAATTCCAGCAATTTCCAATTTAAACCCAAGAACAAACAGTAATCCGGCTGTGGGTCTGACCCAGAGCTGAACCACGGCAGCAGGTTTTGATTTTGCTCTGGAGAGACACAGATCAGAGTGGCGAACAGCTGGCACCGTGCCACTGCAGAGTCTCAAGGGCAGCCCTGTCGTGTCTCACGGATACAAATCGAACTCCCGTACACGGGGCTGCCATGCAGAATCACACGCCCAAACCTTTCCACCCCACAGTTAGAGCAAGGAATTTCGCAACATTCTTCGATGCTATGCCAAGTGGATGGCCTATTTTCCTGCAAGCCTTCCCCCTCATCTCAGATGATGTGCAAGAACGAGCTAGGAAAAGGGAAAGGAGAGCCAAATTTGCAAGCAAAAGAGCTCTGGGGGGAAAAAATTTCTTTTATTTTTTTTCCTAGTGCCTGCAGTGTGGAGTCCCTATGACTCGCAACCAGCTCTGAATAGGCAGCAGCTACCAAAGTTGTTATGGAGTTGGAAAGAGATTTTCTTCCCCCTGAAAACACCTTTTTGTCTTGACTGTTTTCCTTTGTCACTTGCTCCTTAGACTTACACATTTATCCCTGCAACTGCATTACTTGCATTATTTAATTCTATTCTTGCAGGATGCAATTCTACACCACGTATGTAGAACGTGTTATACAGAAACAAGCCTTATCTGATGGTAGTTGAAATTCTGGACTACTTGAGGGGGTTAAAAATATTGCTGAAACAAAGCAACTCTTATGATTTATTGTTTTTCTAGGATATTCAGTGTGCTCTCATTCCCACCTCAGTCTTGTGGACATTGTACTTTCTGATACTCTGGGGATCTTTTTGAATTTCTGTAGAAGATTGCTCAGCACATTTGGGTATTTTTTGCCCTTTAGTATTTTTGATTTTTTATTTCAAGTGGAGTTGAACAGTATGTGAAATAGCATTTTTCAAACTGATGACAGTTCCTGGTCTGTAAGTGTACCCACATTTAAAAGGTTAGAAATTCTGAAGTGTTTGAACATTCTGTTTGCAAATGCAAATTCTATTAATCAGCTGAATTAGAGGTTCTTGTACAGACAGAGAATCCAGTCTAAAGCACAGATTATAACATAAATTTTGTACTCATGAAAACAGGAATGTAAGGAGTTGGGTCCATCTTGTTTCATTGGAGTTCAGCAGATAACCAGATTGGAGTCTAACTCACATGGGAAGCTAAGCATACCCTTATCCACTACGTTTTTTATTTACAGACATATGAGCAGATGCATAATGTTTAGAAGCAACTGAAATGACATTTCTGTTGGGCAGACGGCTTGCAAACAAAGAAATTCTGACAGTAGCTTCCTCAGAATCCATGAAGCCCACATGAGTGCAGGTGGGTATTGTCTCTCACTGGGAGAAGCGCTTGTGGGAAGGAAAAGCATTGTCCAGACACTGAGAACACCATAAGCAGGACTCTTGCTAATTTTAATAACTAAGCAATTGAGATTGCACTCTGAAATAATATGGGAGAGTCCATGCCAGTCATGATGAAAAGCCCTTTCCCTCTGGATTTACAAAGAGAGCTGTTCTTGTGTTTGGCATCTTTGTCTTGATAACAGGCAATACTTCAGGAAAGTAAGTAAACATTTCCTCCACAATAGATACAACAACCACTCTGTTTCGCTTCACACCCGTCAGTTCACATAGAGAGGTACATGCTGGGACACAGCCTTTGCATGTTCCCATCAGAAAGCGGGAAAATTATTTGACTGAATACATGTAGTTATTCTAATCAAGATGCCAAAAGGGCAACAAAAGTTATGTGTAGGGAGACAGTGAGTGAATAGCCAATCAATATGTCCAGCCACAAGTTCCCAGGTGTTTAGCTACACAAGCTTTCAGCCCTTTGATTCAAATTAGTCAGAACCATCATGTCCAACATAACCATCATGTTCCAACAACTTCTAAATTCTTATTCTTACTACAGTCTCAGTTATTCCCTTGTTCGATAAAATAGAAGCTTAGCTGAAAGGATAAACCTGTTCCTGTGCCTCATTTCACACTCTCCTTATAGGAGAGGCTTAAGATAATTAAGTCCAGAAATCAGAATGACAAATACTGCGACCACAGAAACCTCAACATTAAGGAGTGATGCAGGATGTGAATATATGCCACGGGAAGTGTGACCACAGCTTTCCTAGGGGACAGAGTAACTCAGGGCAAGGTGCAGCGCAGCAGCCAGTGGAAACACAGGTGAGGGAGTACTTGACTTCTGCGAGGAAAGAGCAACTCCGTGGTCCCAATGAATTTAACTCATTATCTCCTCAGAGACAGGTACATTAAATATGAGCTGAGGTGCCAGTCTGCTTTGCCTGGACAATAAATGTGTCCCAGATACAACTCTGTCTATCCCCATTTGGAATGAGGTGGTTGCTTTGCACAGCAGGTCATCTACACCATAACAGTTATTACTTCAGCCTTCATGCTGGATTAACAGGCACTTCACAACAGCTGAGCCTGCAAAAGATGCCCTAGAGGAGCCTCTGCTGCTGTACCATACATCCACATCTTACTTAATCACGGGTTCCCTGTGCCCTCAGGTACTCACACAGATGTCAGCCTGTTCTGTAAGATAGTGACTCTGCCGTGAGTGATGGTCTCTACCACAGGCACAGCCTTATGGAAAAGCTCTTCAGTGGTTCATTTAAGCTCTGCCTAGTGGCCTCCATGAAAGACTAACAGTACATGCTGCAATATCTCACTAACATTGTGATCGTATTCCCTTAACTCTTTTTCCTATCTGTGTGTTGGGATGTGCCCTCCCTTCAAATTCAGTGCTCTTCTGGGCAAAAAATAACACTACAAAATTAGTTTAATATATTAAAGATGTTATTAATGGATGAAGGCATAAGAGGAAATATTTTCTGTGGGACCACAGGTTTCTAGCAGCCACAGAATGCAAGCATACACTCACCATTGTCCTCTGCCTTCGTACAGTTTGGGAAGAAACTCCTTCTCCTGAAAAGATAACATTGGCAAGGCAGGACTACACACAAGAAGGGATAATCCCTGTGCTCAGATATCCTAGGTCCTTCTCTCCTGCAGGCCAGTATTTGTGAAGGCAGTAGTAGACAATACAGAGCCTTTGCTTGGTTTGCCCATTTCACCTGTGATTTGCCCCAGCTCCTGCATCATGTGTAGGTAAACTGGTCTCCAGTTCACTCAGTTGCTATGTGACATTTTTGAAATATCTAGAGAACTGCAAAATAAATTCAGTCTCAAATTATCATCTAACCTTTTATTTTTAAGAAAAAAATCCTCAGATTTTTTTTCCTAAAAGTATTTAAATCTTACCAGTGAACATGATGCTAGTTATTAAAAAACAATTCTGGATAAATTAGCTTGCAGCTACAAAATTAATATAATTCATTTATTACTTGCAGCCACAAATCAAAATGCTGTTAACACTGCTGCATGCAATTTAATATGCACAGTAAGTTTCCATATGGCTTCAATTTTAGGTTCCCTGGTCACTTCAGAGGCTCATTTGCAGAATGATCTGTAGGCATGTGAAGTCAGCTTGTGCTTACTGGCAGAAAAGCTTTTCAAGATGATTCCTACACAGGCACAACAGTTCAAACAGGTCCAAAACCTCTAACACCACTTGAGATTATCATATCCTGCACCAAAGTGAGGAGTATCTACATGCATTCATAGAACTACAGATATAAGCATTGTTTATTATAAAAGGCCTCCATAGTCAGACCTATTACCAGTTCAGCCTCCTGACCATGAAGACACATTTATTTAAAGTATCGAGCATTCAATACCTCTTTTAGAGCCAATGGGACCATAATATAATAACAAGGTGTTACAACATTGACATTACAAAGCTTAAAAAAAGTCTACAAAACTTAAAAATAACCAAGGAGCCTAAACTTTGACAGGGACATATAGATTGGCTTTATGTGAGCTTTTGTGGAGTTCTTTGCAGAACGTACCCAGAGCTGTGCATGCACCGCTGTTGTCTTCAACACATCAGCTACAGAAAGGCAATATGTTGCACATACATTTCATTTTCAGTAGTCTTGTTGCAGAACCTTGTCATGTCTGGATGAGAAACAGTGCTTGTTTTCAAAGTTGTCTCTCTTACCTTCTTCAAGCACACCAAACTCCAGCAATACCAAGCTCATTGGTGCTTAACACGCCTGCTAAAGAGTCAGTACAGTGGATTTATGCCCCTAGATTCAAGTCAGGTCAGTGGATTGCCTGACTGAGAGAGAGAGAGCAATAAACAAGCCCTTTCCAAATAAAAGCAGGCCATGAACGCTGGCATCCCACGCCACAGCTCTAGTCACTAGTCTACAAGCCCACACCAGACACGGCAATGCTCATTCCTTCCTTCTTTCTCCTTCTCCAAAAAACACACCCAACAAAGTACTTCTCATAGCCAAAGCAAGATGTTTGCTCGTTGGAAGTTTTCTGATCAGCTTTGCTAATAAAGTTGTCAGAGATTCCCCACATGTTTCCACCTTTCTTCAGTGTGGCCCCAGCTGTGGCGTGGTGGTCAGCACCAGCTCAACAGTGACTAAGGCCAAAATCATAGGCACAGAATTCTCCTTTCTTCATTAACAGTGCTTGCAATTGGACCACTGACACTTGTTCAATAAGTCAGCAGCTGTTTCTGTTCGGCACTGTTCAGCTGTGCCTGGGTTTCACTTATAGCTGGGAAACGACACCAAGCACAACCCCAGTCATATCCAAACTCACCATAAGAGGGCATGGAGCTGGGGAAAAAAAGAGGCTCCCACATCCCAACACAACACATCAAGTAACAGCCAGAAGCACCTATCACAGGCATGATCACAGCCTAGGATGAGGAGGTCAGGCTTACCAAATGCCCACTGGGTTACTCAAAAAGAATGAGAAAGGGCGGGTCTTGATGACTGTTGTTTCCTAGAGACATCTTTGAGGCGTCGCTAGCTGTTAGTGGTTCAGATTATTAGTTGTCAGCACAGCCCCTCTCCTGGACAACGTTGTTACCAGATCTCTCCGGGGCAGCAAAGGCATCAGCACACCCTTGCAGGCAGGCTAATCACAGATGAGGAAAAAACATCAGAGATCAAAGCACTAAACTGAGCTAGGCTCTTCTAGGATTTTAGGTTATTTAGACGTATTTATAACCAACACTTTTGGGGCAAACCCAGACTAATTCACTGTGGAAGAATGGAGACAGATGGAGGGAAGAAAATCGAAGCAGGCAGGCTATTATAACTGAAGTCTTACTCTTTCTGGCACTCCTGCCCTCAGTAAGCCCCGTCCAGCAGAAGGGCAGCACGGTGGAAAGCAGGCTCAGATCCATTTCCCTGCATTTACACAGTGATCTCCCGAAAGGGGAGGGAGCAGGGGAGCTGCCTTCTTTGTTTTAGTATTGTCAACTATTGCTACCGAGAGTCTCTCTCCAGTGTGTTATGTTCTCGTAAGCTGGCAGACCTGTTGGGAATATAATGAGGTCTGTGCATGCACCTCCTGGTGCGATGCTTAAAAACTCCATTTCTAACAACATATTCCTCAGATGCTTGCCTGATTTTCTTGAGGCATAAGGACCAGTTGACTATGCAAATGAAAGAAGAGTATTAAGGAAATGAGTTTGACACAAAGGGAATTGCTGGCAAAAGCCGTTACTTCCTCTGGGCATAATGGCAAGAGACAGCTGCTTCTGCCAGTCCAGGAGCAGTAGCTGAGGGGTTAGCACAGCTCTTTTGAAAATTTTTAACCTGATGAATAACTAGGCAAAGGCTGCCTATAGTTATGAGGCAGGACCCTCAAACCAAGATCTTCAAATCGTGCTCTGCTGTTCCATGTTATCACCCACTGTAAAAGCACACAGGAGTGAGAGGAGATAATTTTTGTAGCAGTCTCTGAGTTTATTGTCTGCAAGTCCTCTGTAGCAGGAGGGGCAAGACAAGAAATGGCCTGTGGGAATGTAAGAAGCATTGTCCTTTGCAATTCCCCAAAGTGCTATTGTAAGAATACAGTTACCATTTTTGCAGCAAGATGTTACTTTTTTGGATCAAAAGTTTTGAGATGTGAACAACCTCAAAGACTGTAGAATAAATAGTCACACAAGTATTTAATCATTGTACACAATACTATGGGTTTCTTTTAAATTTTCATTACAGAGTGATTCCCTCAAATAAATTTGACAGCAATCGTAACTCTGATACAGATATTTTGTCAATCTGTCTAATAAATAGTAGCAGAGTAGTGTAACTGACGTGCATAGGTAAATATATTTGGACTTACTGATTCTTAAATTGTTTGGAAATACCTACAGTAATCAGTACATTCTGATGCTTTTCTTTCACCTCCTAAAGAATCTGTCACTTGGAGAACTGGCACAATGCTTAGAGTACCATTTTGTGGAAAAAACCCACAAATATTTATTGGTAGTATTAAAGAAAATGCTTGATGCTTTTCAGCTCTGAGCAGAATAGCTGTTTGGGGCACCACGTGCTATGAGCAGCAGACAAAGGTAGCACAGAAATTCTTCCATAGGGGAAGACCTTCATTTCAAAAAAGGGAGAAAACAAACCTCTCACTATTAAATGGTTAAAAGCATACCATGTTAAAAAAATATATAAAAATATAAAAAACTAAACGTGTGCACACTTCTCCTGAGAGGATGGAGGCACCTGATGTTTCCCAAAATCCCAGAGAAAGGAAGAGGTAAACAAAAATCATTTTTCCTCATTCTTCTGCTCTTTTCTTAGCACTTCCCAAGAATTATGATAAATCTTATCTGAGGTTATGTGTGCTCTCCATTAGGCTAAATCCCTAGGCAAGATTCTGCCCTGATTCCCACCAGCAAAACCTCTTTAAATATAGGATTTACTCAGGTATTAATGAGAAAAAAATGCAAAAATTCAACCTCCCCCACACTTCTACCCAATAGCAAATCCAAACACCTGCTGTTGAAGCATTCCCTCCTTTTTTTTCCTGTCTCCTCCAGAACACTTCACATTTAGGAGCTGGCACCATTACTACTGTTCAAAGGCGCAAGAAAACCCAAGATGAAAAGGCTGTCCCAAGCAGTTCCGAAGTGAACATATGCTTAGCGATCCACCTTCTGAACTGAGCTGAACCCGGACTCCCGAAATCAGATTTCAGGCGTGTGACTGAGCTACCTTGGCTAAATGGCTGCCATGCATCAGCTGAGCCCCAGCAAAAAGAGTTGAAATTAGCATGTGCTACCCTACATTTGCAACAGCTCAGCTGCTACACAGGAACTCATTAAGCTATGGTAACTTGCTCAAGAGTCTGAGAGCTCAATGTGGTGCTTTACCCAGTGGCCCACATAACTGCCCAAATCAGGCTCTCTGCCTCCCTGCCAACACACCTCCTGAGCCCATCTTTCACCAAGGAAGGATGTGCCCAAGAAAAGCAGCTCAGTACAATTTTCCAGTGAGATGCTTCAGAGGAAGATTTATTCAGATAAACAGAGAGATTTGGACAGAGCTCTCTCTAATTCAAATATACTCCATGGCTGGTACAAGGATTTTCTTCATGTCCTGTCTTTATCTTCTTTTTCATATACAAGGTTTTCTTTTCCAGCCCACCAACAAGAATTATACTATTAATTTCTCTTACCTTAATTATTGTAAATTTTTTCTCCTTATGTTCTCCTCAAGACTTTCTTCTCCAGAGCACTTCAAGCAACTGCTTTTTCCTAGGGAAGAAAATTTAAAAAAAGAAAAAAACCAGACATGTAACCCTGTTTGCATTCAAATCTCCTGACTCTTCCTTCATTTAAAAATCCAGTTTCAAACAGTTTCTATCCTTCTCTTTTCCTCTCCAAACCATCTGTTCATATATTGTCTACCAGAAATGTAGTGCAGCAAACTTTATTTCAGCTGGTGCCATGTGAAATGCACATCCTGATTCTTGAACCCTCTTATAGGAAAGAGGGCTCCCTGCTTACTTCCGTAATCTCTTTTGGGGTACTGTAAATGTATCATTTATTAAATGTAGGATGAAGATCACATTAAAATGTTCTGTAAAATTTAGATGTATTTTATTTCTTGTTATTTTGCAACCTGTAGTATCTACCAGGAGAAAGACCTGCAAAGATAATTAAATTATATTAAATGCAGAGCAAAAGTGCATAACCCACTCTTCCTGACCCAGTATAGCTCAGAATCTCAGGTTTTGTAAAGCACTAGTTTAAACCTTGGGGTAAGTGTTAGCTTAACTATTATATCTATGGGTAAAAAAAATTGGATTGGGCCAAGAAATTTTGGTCAATTGCCAGGATAAGATTTGTAGTTTTGCAAATCAACGAATACAACAAGAAAATCATATTTTGAAGTGGGAAAACCAGTTGCTGTCTGATACCACAAACTCATCAGAGCAGCTCAAGGAGAAGCAGACTGGTCTGCTCCCCTCTGACAGTATTCTCCTTGCAGTTTCCACAGGTAGGTATCATTTCAGCTTTGTACTATGGCACATAAACATTGATTGTCTGTCAGTTACCACTTAACATACTATGAGGCTTCTCTTAGGCTTGTGCCTCCTGAGCTCACGGGCAGCTGGAGTCCTGCTCAGCTTCAGGAATACCCCCCAGAGCTGATGGCTGCGCTGTGCCAGCACAAGGTCTTCTCAAAATTGCACTTTCCTGCCTGAGGGAAGGAATAGAAAAGGGAGGATTGCTGCAGTCGTTTTCGTCTGGTTGGGCAGGGACCTTCCCTCTCGCTCAGCCCAGCCCCGCTGGCTGTGAAATCACGGAACCCCAGAGCAGGCATAGACATTTCCATTCCTTACCTGTTCTCTCTGCTGTCTGAAGGACATGTCACTTACTGCTCCTACAGTGAGGCAGTGCATGGATTTACAAGTCAGCCTGTCCATGAGGGGCTCCTGCAATCTCTCTACTGTCCTACAGCTCCCAACACTTTCTACCCAGGCAGCAAGGGCAGGGCCAGGGAAGGGCTGGCCTCAGGTTTGCTTGGTACAGACACCAACAGCCTTCCCCGTGGCAGCTTTGTCAGCTCACTGGCAGGTTTGGAAGTTGTGTATTCACAGCAAAACCTTGGGGAAAAGACACGGAAAATGTTGTTCTTTGGCATCTCCATGAGGGAATCCATCCTTTAGCTCAATCAGTAGCTACTAGAGCGATGGAGGAAATGAGATGTGAATCTTTTTCAGCAAAGGGGAAAGTGTATCTGTCCCTAAGTGCTCACATCTAGATGCCGTGCCAGAAGCACAGAAGCATACAAATGAAAACAAAGATGCTTTATAATAAAAAAAGGCAAATAGGGAATGTTCCCCAAAACTAAGAAGAATAGAATAACATAGCACACTAAAAAATTGCTGGAGACAAAACCAAATGCATCCTATTGCATTTTTCCAGAGCTAGGAAGAGAGTAACTAGTTCATAAATTCCATCAGGAGCTTAGGGATTTTTGATGTAATGAGTTTTACAGTTTCAGAGGAGTCTGCTTTGCTAATAATTATGTAACAGTAATTAAATCTGAAAAAGGTTGTACTCTAACTATGTTGATTTATTGCAGCTCCAACAAAGTACTCCTAGAGTGTGCTTTGGAGCGTGCACCTCCTCCCTCCAGTTTTCTTTAAATTCTCACAGAGCACTGGGTCACAGATGGTCTGAGATGCGATATTTTCCCTATTAAATTCCTAATAATCTTTTTCCGAGGCTGAGTCATGGAAGCCTGGGGATTTCTCATTTTAATTAGAAGGTTTAAGGAGCTAACTCTGTTTGAAATTTCCTCTTAGGAGATATGGGTGCAGGTGATCGCATTCAGAAGAATGACACAATATCAAGGCCAACATCTCATTTCCATATTAGATTACAGCTAGTTTGGCATAACTCCTGATCTGGATGCTGATGAGGTGCCGCCTGAGCAGGAGGCACAAACTTTTACCCTTTGAAACCAGGATTATTTTCGGATTATGTCTGAAGACATTTTAGGCTCTAGCTGGATGATTCTTACCCTACCACAATGCTGCATCACCCTGTGTAGAAACCGTTTAGAAATGTGAATTATTTATTAGTCTGATTGAAGTAATTATTCTATGTAATTTGAAAGGCTGCACTGGTAAGGATGTTCATATAAAGAGATATACAATATTGTCCAGAAGGCTGATCCTCAAAGTATTCAAGACATTAGTGTTTCATATTAAATTTTATCTGCAAATATTATAAAATCTAAAACCAGAGCATTCACCCAGCAAATGTTTTAGGTATGACTTCAGCATTCACAGTATGTGAAGAGCAACGTCCCACCTCTGCCATCCAAATGAGGTTATTCTTAGGCCCTCATAGCTGAGTTTGATCATTTCATAGAATGCCTGTTGTTTAAGAGTTAGTCTGGTGTAATATTCACATGTCCCTTGATAGTGTGTTGTGAAAAAACCCTACTTCTTGGAAGACAGCTGTTGAAGTTTCATCAGCTTACATTATACAGCCAATTCCTGTGCTTTAGAAAAATAAAGAGCATCTCTTATTCTTCCAGCATGGTACACAGTTGTCAAGAAGTCAGATGAGACATTCTTTGCCTTTTATAGCACTAGGTAGCTTCTAGACAGTCAGAAGTGACTGTATTTTGGGAAAATAAAGAATTTCACCCGCTCTCGACTGCACCACTTAAACATGCTAAAAATATAATTTCATTGGAAGTAGTACTGCAGCATATAGACTTGGCTGTGAATAGAAGAAATTGCCTTTTCTACATTAAATCCTGCCAGTTGTGCCATCCATGAAGGTATTTTTATAAGCCTGAAGTTTTAACTTTGTTACGCATTTTAAAAATACTCTCTGTGTAATTGTTCAAAAGTTTAAGTTGCCATAAATTGTTTATGAGGTTTAATTTCTATATATAATCAATTCATTTGCATATGCAATTTTTATGCCCTTGTTGCTGAAACGCTCTAAAGATTTGGGATTTAATTTCAGGGAAGGTATTTCTCTTCTACATCACAGAATCAAAAAACCAAAGACACAGAGTCATGCTTTATACTGTTTTCCAAAGATCAAATTCAGCCTTACTGTCATATCACAGGCTGCAAATGCCTCACAAATAGGGTCCCTCCCACTGAAGTGCTACACCACTTGTGAAGGAGGAAGAAGCTTGTAATGATCAAGACAAGCCAACCCTTGCCTAGGACATAATGAGAAAGAGGAATCTGGCCTTGCCCGAGATTGCACATAATCAGTTTGTATATGAAATCCCAGTATGGGAATGCTAAACCAGCTACTCTTCTGAGTGCCCACAAACGCAGCTGAGGCTGTGACAACTGCCTGGATTTGGCCACTTGCTTCATGACACCTTTTGTGAAGGCCAGGAACAAGGTGGCTCAGGGTAGATGCCTTGCCAAGACCCTCCCATGGAAGCAGCTTGGCCTGTGTGGTCTCTGGTTATAATATCCTTTCTTGTCATCAGAACAAATGTACATCCCATGCTATAATTGTTTGGGAAATCCAATTGTATTATTTTCCCCAAAAACTGATGGAGGCAACAGAAAATACTGCTTTTTAGGCCAATTCATACAACCACTGGGATGTAAAATGAGCTCCTCAGCAGAGAGCCAGCAGAAAACACAAGCAGCAGCATGTTGTTTCCAAAGCAATTGGACTTGAAGCTCTTCCCATTAAAAGTCCAACAATGAAAACACAAGGAAAGGTAGATTCAAAACACTCTGTAAAGCAAAGAGTTAAAGAGGCAGATGAAATCACGTTCTGTAATGAGTTAAAGAAAAAATGTCTCTGAGTTCTGATTAATGACCAGGGACACCTAGAGCTGCTACGCCTGTCTCAGCAGTACATGACTGGTACATCAGGGTAATGTCTAATAACTAATCTTTGACACTAGAATTAAGTCATTTTGCAAGAAAGCAGGTCATTAGAAGCTAAATTGAAATATAAGTAATACTATCTCTGTGGAGGATTGTAAATTAATTGGGTTTTAACAATAACATTTGTGTATTTTATTAAAGCAGTGTAAGAATTCAGCGAAGAAAAGAATGTAGCAGATAAACAGGGCAGGTGTTGATGATGCAAATGAAATAGATGACAGATGGTTAGTAGCACGATCACTCACTGTGTGTGTATAATGGATAGAGGTAATCAAATTCCTTTGTGAATTGGTGACTTTCTTTACATCAAGAACTTTAACTGTGCTGTGTTTATACAGCTTCTCCTTAAAAATTACCTCCCCTCTTTGTCATTAGCCTGAGGTGCAGGACATTCATATTTGTGTATTGTCACCCCCCCAAAAAGATAACATAAAAAGGCACCAGGCATGCAAATAAAAGCCCACCTGGGCAACCAGCTCTGTTTCCAAAGGGCTGTGGGGTTCTGAAGAAGCCTGTCCCATCAAAGAGCAGCTCACCCCCTAGAGAAGTCCAGATGACCTCTGGTGAGAGGTTTTTCCTCCAGCCCTGTGAATGAACTGCTGGGCTGACTATGACCCCCAGGATGTGTTTGCTGCCCCCCAAATGCCACTTCATGGCTCAGTCTTGGAGGGAAGGAACAAGTTAATGCTGCAGCAGAATAACACGGCTGTTGGTTGCTGAAGGGAACTTGCTAAGCTCAGCTCATTCCATAACAAGTAAACTGATTTTTGAGGGAGATTTATTTCATGGCCCCACACAGCTATGCTTGGTGATTTGACATAGACTGCAAGAGAAAATCATCAGGATCTAGATGCAGAGCTATCACATAATTGTATATCCATCACACACGTACAAGAGCACTCAGAGAAAAAGCAAAGAATGCTTGAGCCAGCACTCACTTTGCAGAAAGCTGCTCCTGTTCTGAGCAAAAATAATTGGTTAAGGACTTCAGACATCATACCAGGAGCCAATCTATTAGCAGAGCAACTTTCCAGGATGGGTACAAAATGTTTTTTTGCTTCAGTAGATGAGAAATATTATCTACACACAACACTTGCTTAGCACTCTGCAATTTCATTAAAACAAAGCCATGCCTTTTCCATGAAAGTACTCTGCACACGGCAAGGTTGGGTGAATGCCTGCAACATATTTCTAGGCTTGCTCATGAGGCCAGGTTGCCACTGCTTCAGTCCCTGCTCTCACCATTACAAGCACAGCATCACTGCACCGAGGCAGCCCCCAGCTCTTCGGAGGGGTGGTGTTGGAGGGTGTCATTAGGACAGCACAACAAGGCAATGGTCCTCGTGCTCTAGCAAAGTATTCCTGTAAGCACCTACTTTGCACAGCCCTTCCTCATCCTCAAGGAACAGAAATCATGCCTGAAGTAATAAGAAGGGTGGCCAGATCCTCTGCAGCATCTTTTCACCACAGCTAAATTCTACTCGACTGCCAAAACCTCTCATAGACACTAAAACTGTTCAGCAGAATGCTTTGTTTGCTCTAAGGCTAGAGTAGATTCAGGGTCATGGTGTCAACTGCTTGTACCCTCTTCTGTCACCAAAAGTTGGAGCCTGGATAAATGCAGGTCACTCACCATGCTTATGGAGATAAACATGGTGCAGAGTAAATATTGTGCTTGAAGCTAAATGCCAAGAATTGTAGCAAGCTGCTGTGGTGGGACCACGGGCATACACAGATGCTAAAGAAGGTTTACTGCAATTTATACTAGGGAATCAAAAAGTTCTCTGGGTTAGATGCCAGAGCATATTATTTAATATCTTTTCTAATATATCAAGACTGGAGTCCTTGGCACTGTTTTGGAGCAGAATGCTTTCTCCCCCAAAAACTACATCTACTCCCTGTTGAAAGGAAATCGTAGCGAGTGGCTGTATCATCAGACCAGGGGAGAGGCATGCACAGTCCAGAGATGAAATAAAGGACTGGAACGACATTCAAGACTACTGGAGGTTTCAGTTTATTCATGCTGTATTTCTCTTTTAGAATGCTTTAATATTGTACAACTATTGTTTTGTTTAATCATGTCTATTCTTATGACTGACATCTGCAAAAAATTTAACAAAGTTATTAGGGAATTTTATTATTTTTCCCATGGGAAAGCAGCATATTATTCATTTTGGGGACAAAACCAGGCAAAACACAGAAACTTTAAGTTGTTAAAGAAACTATGCATAAACCTTTCGGTATCATAAGTATTTGGAATGAAGAGAATTAGTGTTACTGAATAATAATGAAAAATCCATTTAGAAAATATTTTATCACTGCCTTTAAATTGCATCTGCTTAGGCATCAAATCTTTGTTGTTGCTGTTATTGTTTCTGTTCTTTGCCTCTCCTGCAGAGATAAAATGCAAAGAATGAGCTTGGTTATTTCCTTTTAGAAGCAACTAATTGCAAAATAAATGGGCAGTGCGCTAACATTGACTTTGCATTGCATCTAACCTTGAATGAAAAGCTGTGGTAGGGGAAAGCATGGACTGTTGCACGTTTACCGCTGGTGGTGGTTAACAGTAGAGAAGAAGGTATTTGGACTAGTGGATATAAAAAAAGGTTTTAGCATAATGTACACAATACAGAAACTAGCAAGAAACAAGACTGCATGCAGAAAACATGCACACATTATTTGTATGATCAAGTTACTGAGCCAAATATTATAACATGAATGAGATCCCATATGTAGGTATTTAACTGTCTTGTGCTTGACCTGTTGCTCCCAGGCAAATATAAAGAAAGGGACTCGAACAGGCAGAAACTGTGTGTAACCAGGGCTTTCCAAATGGCTGTCAAAAACAAACAGAAGTTTTAAAACCAGATCTCTATGACAAGCCTGTGCCCACTGTACACTCCAGGCAAGAACCCCAGTTCAATCAAGCATTTTACTACTTCATGTGTTAAAATAGCATTTTTATAACACTATTTTGACAAACTGCTGTGTCAAAATAGTTTTGATGACTATCAAAACTGATAAGAGATCTTAGAATCAGTTGGCACCAAGGTAAGAGTCCTCTCCTATGGGGACTGGAACTACTTTGTCTCCATATCGGTCAGAAGCTCCTTCAGGAGGGCACACAGTTAGTTCTGTGTCACCTAGAGTTCACATTTCTGCCCTGGCACCTAATACCCCGAAATTTGTAAAGAATTACCTGCTTAACAGGAATGAGAAATTGAATATGCATTGATTTTAGCTGTCCCCTGCCCCCCACCCCAGCTCATTTTGGCAAATCCCCCAAAGCTCTCAGCTGCAGGAGACCTCATTCATGCATTCCACATGTATATTAACAACTGTAGTAGTCTCTCAACTCTATTCCCATGCTTCTTTGGGATCACCACAGCGAACTTGCATTGACTAATATGTGACATTTCACTCACCACCTCAGGGCAAGTGAGGAAATATATCCCTCAGAGTTAAACTAAATTAAGATAGATTTCAGGTAAGTAGCCCCTTTCTATCCCTGCATGTGTTGTGGCAAGTGGGTCTTTTGAAAAATAGCAGACGTGCCAGACTAGATTGACCTTTCTGCCATGCAAATATCTTCCAGAGTTACTGGTGTTGAAAAGCTGAAATACAGAAGAAAGTTAACAAGGAGGAACACCCTTACAACATTTTGTTTCTTAGCTTTTCAAAATTCCTGCTGCCAAACCGAATCTAGAGCAATCTAGAGTCTGATCCTCAGTTGTTTATTCATCAAAACCTTACTGTGTGGGGAGCTGGGAAAAGGAACAAACACAGAAGAAAAGGGTCAAACCACCACAGGTATCTTAAATTTCACTAATTTGCAGAATCCAAAAATAACAAAAGACTCCCCCTTTTTTATATATATAAATTACATGGGTCTTTCTTTGCACTATTTTGGAAGACTCAAGAACTCACTGAGGTTAAAATAATGGTCTGCATTCAGAGAGTTGAATGCCTCCCTCTTCCAGCAACAAACCACACATTAACTTGCATTTACACTACGCAGCACTTGCAAGGATGAGAAACTCTGCACCACTTCGGTAGTGTGTGCTCTCTTAAATGAAAATTAAGCACCTGTGAGGGGAAAAAGCACCAAATAATCCCTTTTTCACCCTGAGCCCTGCCATGCCTATGGGACCTGTTCTTGCACTGAAGCACTACCATCATATGGGTCTCAATAGTGGTAGGTGTGGGTTTTTGAGATGGGAACAGCTAAAAAACATTTCCATCACTTGTCCATGAACATCAGCGGGAGAAGAGTGGAGGCATCTGCCTGTGAGCAGAGAGACTGACAGCCACAGAGCAAGGGTTGGACACTGGGAGGCAAAACAAGGCAGCTCGGTGACCCCATACAGGCCAAGGGACAGAAAGAGCCTTTAAAGCAAGCTGTGGAATCTCCTAGGACAGAGAGCAGACTTTTAGAAACAATTTTAAAACTTCTCCATCGGATTTACTTTTTAAAGGTGTTACTGAGAAGTAAACAGCTTTTCTTTTTGGAATTTTTTTTTTTAATCTCATAAAGCACATAGTTTCTGTTACATTAATCTAATTTTGTGGCTGATATATTAGGTATGTTTGACAATGAACTTCCCATGTTTGTCTTTAACTGGAATTTTGGAATAGGAATCCAAAATCGAAAAGCTGTTTTGTTCATTTGTTTCTGAGAAAATCTGTAACCTAAAGTTATCAGCAGACAGTAGAATCCAGTGATATGACACACATAGGTGATCCATGACATCCACAATGCAGTCTGGAAGGATTCTGAGTTGCTTTCACAAGAGCTTGGCTGTTGTGGATGGGCAGCTGAAAGGAGTTTCATCATAGGGAACTGCCTGGGAGATGGGATTGAGCAGATGCTGGGGGAGAGACCCAGAGGGCAGCTGGGCCAGAAACACATGATGAGACCAAGGAGAAAAAACCAGTTTCTGCCCTGAAGCACATTTCAGCCTCTGCACTTACTGGTAATGAGTAAGGGGAACTTGAATGGTGCTGCTGCTGTTGAGTAAGGGGAACTTGCATGGTCCGTATGCTGTTCAGACATGACTCAAAGCTAAGCAGGTCCTTACAGGCTGCACCACAATGGCACTCAGCCAGCACGGGGCAATGTAACACAGCCACTGTCACGGCAGAGACTCACAAGTCACAGTTCCCCGTAACAGTCGTCTTGTCAAACTTAGAAATAACACTGGCTGATCGATATGAACACAATGCACAGCAGCAGTTGCTTATAAACCACCTGCTGCCTCAAACAGGACCACTCAGTTGCAGTGGCACTGCACCTCCACATCCACAGGGGACTTTTGGGAGGCAGCACCCTCCTTGCCCAGCGGCTCAGTTCTCACAGGCATCCCTGCTTCAGTTTGGTTTCGGGGTGTCTTGATATAAACAACTAACAGAGTACCCTCACTGCTCTGGCATTTTGTCCAACTGCCACGTGCTTTAGCACAGGAGACCCCCAGCAGGTGAAAAGGGGAGCTTCGTGCAGCTGAAGGGCTGCCTCATGTGCCACTCCCCATCCCTGCGCAGCCACAGCCTCCCGCTGCAAAGGCACACGACAGCACTCCCTGGAGAACTGACCATGCCCAGGTGGTCAAATCATCCCCGCTCTCCCTTCTTCTGATCTTTATTCTTTCTGATGCTGACATTAGTGTTTAACCATGGCAACACTGTGCTCTGCAGCCATCAGCTGGACAGAATGTCAGCATGCCTCATTGGTGCTGCTCTGTAATTTAACAGCAGTATATACAAATTAGGTCTGCCTCCACTGAGGGGTTTTTTAAGAGATGTCATATTATTTTAAAGCTGCTTTCTAGCAGCCTCCTTACTAGTGGTTAAGGGAGAAGAGAGTTACTGGTAAAAATCTTTACTTGAGATGAAGAATTAGGTCATGCTTTTGATAGTTCATTTGTGGAAGTCACCATGCCAGATATAAAATGTATAAGAAATAGATTCAATAGAAACAAACATCTACCTATGAGATTTTCTACTAAAATGATCTTGGGAAAGAGAGAACATCGGATTAGGAGAAACACAGTTTCCCTCTTCTAACTTAGAGAAGTATATGCCTGGTTTTTTCCATGCAGATGCACATCTCCGGGTTTTTTTGGTTTGGTTTTTTTCCCCCTCTGCCATTAGGGTCAGCAACTGTCCTTGAAAGAGGCTGTATGTGTGGCCTCATCAACAACTGCTCACATTTACTG
The DNA here is from genome assembly GCA_035047865.1 of Dendrocincla tyrannina. Classification (NCBI taxonomy): domain Eukaryota; kingdom Metazoa; phylum Chordata; class Aves; order Passeriformes; family Dendrocolaptidae; genus Dendrocincla; species Dendrocincla tyrannina. The sequence goes on from JAWWMP010000081.1 coordinate 48,804,151, forward strand.
TTTTGTAAGGTCTAGTTTCTAAGTGACCTTCATGATACCACTTCACAAAGTTAAGAGTCACCTGCCTGGTACCTTTTAATCAAAGCTCCTTTTGGAGCACGTTTTTGAAAATAGTAAGAGAAACAGAGAATATGTTTTTCTGTCTAGAATATTTTAATTAGTGTTATTTGGTTTTGCTAGGTCTCCTCCCAGCACTGGTCAACTACAATGCACATGGGAACCAAGACCGGAGTTTTACAGAAAGGTTTTTAAATAGTTTTACTCAGGACTCTGCATCAGCACATTGTTTTCAAATGCTGAGTATGATACATACACAGCCTCTATGTATCTCCCAGATTTGAATCTTACCTACAATTATAGGTGGGGAAAAAGAAAACAAAATATCTTGTACCATTAGAGGGAGATAGGAAGAGGAGGAACAGAAAATGCCAAGCCAGGGACAGGTGATGTTTCAGAGTCAGTTTCAGTAAAAGGTGATCCCTTATAAATGATTAGGTGAATTTTTTTGCACCTTATGACCTCTTGGAGATCACCATCTCTGACACCAACCCCAGTTTTCACATTCACCTAGGAAGACCTGAGCCTCTCCTGCTTCAGCACGGCAGTAATCCACCTTGCCAGCCTGACAACAAGCCACAAATGTCGCCGTCAGCATTGTAAGGGAGCAGTAACAACAGCCTGAGCACTGACAGTGAGCTATTCCCTATCGGGAAATACTTTGATAACAATTACAGACTTCTTTTGTTAACTGCTTCAGTGACTGAAGCACTTGATGTACAATTACTCATCACACCTGGTTTGAATACCTTACTCAAGGTTGTTGGATCAGTTGGCTAAGGAAGATTATTAATTCCTCACCACGTGGTGTATATTTTATGTCCCATTATTTGTACGTATTTACATAACAGTTCATGTAAATCTGGAAAATATGAACAAACCTTTTAGGAGTACTCTCCAGACAGAAGACAGCATTTTAAAAAACCCAAACAAACAGACAACAACAGAAAAACCCTACAAACAAACAAAAAACCAAAACCAAACCAAACAAAAAAAAAACACCAATAAAAGGGCAACCAATAAAGGTAAAATAACTTGTTCCTAAGGCCTAAGGAAACCCCCAAGGTCTTTAGAAATGCTGCTCCGTCTCTCTTTCAGCTTGTTACCAAAGCAGAGCAGATTTTGAATGATTATCCCCAATGAGTGAATTGCCTGCTGGGGTTTATAACAGTAAAACACATTTCACTTATAAATGAAATGTTCTTTTCAGCTGGCTGTCTCAAAGCAATCCCCGTGCTCTGCTCTCGTATGAAATACCAAGATTTCACATGTTGGTGATGCTTTATACATACTGATACTCCTGTTCACTAAATACATGTATTGTCTGCTGTGTTATCCTTAGCCGTGTTATAATCTCTATGTACACCAATTTAATTGCTACTGCTGCTAAGATTATCAGTACTAATAACAGCAACTAAAGCACTGAAAATACAGCAAATGCTTTCTTAGCTGAAGGTCACACTCTCCATTGACCTGCTCCTCCCTGTATGCCTCTGAATTTAGGGTAGCATAAATGGAAAAGTACAAGCCAAGACTGAATTTGCTGCTGATTTTGTACTATGCTCAAAGCCCTGTCCTTCTTTAATCACAGGAAGCTTCCAGCACAAAGGATTTATGTGCAATTCTGTTGCAAGCAAGGGTCTACCCCAGTTTGACTCTAATCCCATTGCAGTCAGAGGAGGTCCACCCTGACCTGTACCAAACCCTTACTGTCCATAGCATGTGTATAATTACTAAAGAGCAGCAGTATCAGCTAAAGCTGTTTGAGCAGGACCTATGATTTCATAGGGAATAAAATCTCTGTTTAGGAAAAAAATACTAAATCAGAGAAATAAGTTTCCCCACTATACTTTGTAAGATGTTTAAAGAAAACTACAGAGATGTATCATTCCTTATTAAATATTAAATGGTTCTGAAAGAGTAGTTTCTAAGGGGGGGGCATTTAATTTCTAAAGAGTCCCACTGGGTTTCATCTCTTCTGAATTCCATGGGGAAAGAGAGATAGAAATTGCATTTAATAATAATAAAATTCTGACATCAGGAGAGGAAAACATCTTGCAAGCACTGCAAACACCCCAGGAAAAAAACCCCAAAACAACAACAGCAACAAAACCCCACAAAAAAAAAACAGTAAAAAGGATTATTTAAACAAAAATGAAGGACAACTCACATTTGAATATTATATCTTAGGGCACAGAGCCAAATGCAGATGCATCTAGCCATGTTTTGGACTGAGGCCAAATTCGCTCCATCCCAGTTGTTCAATTTTATAGCAAGGGAACAAAAAGGGGGGTTGATATAATATGATCATTTGGTACCAATGTTTGGGGGCTTGTTAAGGTGCAAGTGAGGGCATTTATGAGAAAGCAGAGCATAAAATTAACAGTGTTCTTCAAACCAAGGGATGATGTGTGCCATGTAGCACTGTATTTTGTGATTATTTCCGAGAGCAGGAGGACAGCTCAGCACAATGATTTACAAGCAAAGACGTTGTGTCAATCCACTGGGTTTCACTTCACAACCATCTTGAGAAAAATCAAATCTAGACATGATACACAGTGACAATCCCAAATATACCAAGGCAATTGTATTTCTGTCTGCAGGCAAGCAAACATCTACAAGGTTTTTATTCTTCTCATAGCACTGATAAAACAAGTGGTATCTTTTGCACATTCCGATGTCTGGGAATATTAGCATGCTAATATTGGGTTTTCCTCCAGATTGCAATGCAGTCACCAGGCCCCCCATGCCCAGCAGACAGGGAGGGAACCTGACAGCTCTGGATTGGGGCAGAGCAGAACAGAGGGTTATCAGCAATGCCAGAGACCCGTGCCCTCCCTCGTCCCTCCAGTCACGCTAATGTTTTTCACGGTGTGGAGGATCACTGAGTGAGGAAGTGACAGCTGCAGAGGCAGGACCAGACTCCACAGACCCATGGGAGATTAGCAGGTATATTAAGGCTGATCCTGTTGTCATTGATTTCCTCGCTGTCCTCTCTGCAATGCGAAACTCTCCCTGGGAGAGTTTTGGGGCAATAGAGCAAAAGTTGTGTACTCTAGTGGGTACCCAAAGTGATTGGGGCCAACTGAGGTGACAAAGAGTCTCTGTGCCCTCAGCCTAGACCTCCATCACAGTGACAGTTTGGGGTGGTTGTTCTTCTAAGGGTGGAATGCCCACTGTGAAACTAGCGAGAAGCTCAGTTAAGTAAATTCTAGTAATGATTAATAATCCTGGAAATTTGTAGCTGCAGGAAGTCAGAATAGCTGGTTGGAGGGAGAGTGAAGAGTCCTTTTCATATTTGGGATATTCACAGTGGCCAAAGAAACTCCCTACAAGGGGAAACACAGAGTGCCAAGTGCCAATCTTCGAGTGGGGAAGCAACGTGACAGCCAGAGGGTCAGGGCTGGCGTTAGTGCAGGAGTGGAAGCACGACCTCCTCACTCCGTGCTGCCTGTGACTGCAAATGCTGCTCCTGCAGCGAAGGGGAAGGGTGAGGCCAGGCCACCCAGCACTGCCGTGGCAGGCCCTGGTGGCCCAGGAACACCTGTGACACATCCTCCCACACAGGCAGAGACAGCAACAGGTCTTGGAGGACCATTTTGAGTGCTCGCCAGGCTGTTCTTGGGCACACTTCTTTAAACCTAAATTCAGCCTGAGTACAGGCGGCTGCCTCACAGTTGAAGTCAATGAAGTTTCACCCACCTACACCAGATCTGAATTGACTCTATGAATAGACATGTACAGGGTAGGATATTCAAATTCTGTGGTTGCCAAAACTAGACATCTGTGTCAAAGCATTTGACAAGTGCACTGATATATGTCAGCAAATTGCCTGAGGTTCTTGCTGAAAAACTACGGCAACTTTCTCATCCTGAAATACTTCATCCACACAATGATTAGAAAATGGCTGAAAAGGCAAAATGCTAATAAATGCCTGCCTGAGAATTTAACTGTATGATCACATTCAAGAAATGAGACTGCAACTTAAACTGTGTTATGTTCAAAAGAAAAAAAACACTCAAGCCCACAATGTTCACACATGGTACCTTCAAAGCATTGCTAGAAGGAGCTCATGGGATGGGACAAAATACTTTGCAATTACCAACTCAGCCTGTAACCACTGCAGGAAATTCAAGGCGATCATGATCATCGATCCCAGGGAGCAATCTCTGTGCAATGTAAAAGGACAAGACACAATATGAGTGTTCTGTTTTGCAATGAAGGTGGCTTTATAAGCATCCATCACTAAAGATGAGCTGCTAGAGAATACCAGAACAGCTGATCCAGCTCTTTTATCATTAGGTTTTGTATTAGATTTCTTTTTTCCCCTCTGGCATAAAAACCCCCTGAACTCAGAATTGCTGCAAACCCACAATTCTGGGCTCTTATCATGCATTCACTGATTAAACATTCAGGAAAAAAAAATCAAAACAAAATAATGACAACAGCATTTAAAAAGAAAAAATAAAAAGCCAGCAGATATTTTGAACTGAGCCTGAAAAATTAAACAAACTATGTACAAATGAAAAGGTAGTCACAGAATAATTTAGTATAGGAGCATATTTTATAAAACAACTGAGATAAGGCAGTTTCCAAAACCAAGCACAAAAGACAGTTTTTCTAAAAATATGAACCCATCGGGAATAAAAACTAGTCAGAAAGTACTGAAAAACTCTGAGAAGCAAATTGCCCCAGTGCACTGCAGTTGTGACTTGGCTCTATTCATTCTGCATAACAGCACAACAGTATTTGACCCCAGTTTATGTAAAGCTGCATTGCACAGCATTGCTGTATATTAGAATTTACTGTAGCTTTAGCTGTGTTACTGTGATACCTGAAGGTAATTTTATGCAATTTGCATACAGGCAGAAACAGTATAATTTAACATCAATTAATTGCCAATTTCCTCATATAAATACTGCAAAGAACTCTGCAATTATCAAATTATCTAAAGACAGTAAATTGCAATTTGGGATGTTGCTTATTTATTAAAGTGATTTAGAAATTAACGTAAGCACATTGTCTTAAAGGCTCTAATGCAGTGACTCAACAAAAAAGTTACTCTGCCTAGCACAGGTGGTTTTGTGATTGTGACACATTAGGAAATGTCTCTGTGTTTAATGGACCTCAAACTCACCCTTCCTCTTGAAAATGAGCTATTGAGTTCTTTGATGCAGAAGTGCCCGGGAAGCCTTTCTGGAGTCAGAGGTAAAACACAGCCTGTTTGGCTGACTCACCTCTGGAGTTTCACTCAGGTTTAGCCCAACCTTAATTCAGCACCCTAGTACTTGTGATTTGGCCCATCAGAATGATTCTCAGCAAATATGTTACATACTCACTACAAGGTAAAGCAAGCCTTTAATTACTTTCATTTGTCTTGCCTCCAGGCAAGAGCAGCTCCTCTTCCCCAATCCCATTGCTAGGGCTGCTCAGAAGACCCTGAGCAAGCAGCAAATCTGGGACCCCAGGGCAGAGGGGCAGGCTAAGTCAGCCTCAGTTAACTCACGGCAAGGGAAGTTTCTGTGCATGAAAGTAACTGTGAGAAGAAACCACTTGTTGCCCAAAGTTTGACACTCATTGCTTACATATTGGATCAAGCCCATGATTGGGAATGACTCAACAAGAAGAAAAGCTGAAAACGTCTTTTAGCCACAGGCACACAAAAACATATGTACTAAACAAATGCATATAGATGTGAAGGTACACAGTAAGGTGAAATGTGTCTAATGTACTAAAGAATCTGTAGAAGCATGCATAAATAATGGCGTTTCCTATCTTAACGCTGACACTTTATCTGCAAGGTTAAGAATTTCCGTGGTATGCACTTACACTTTGCTGTCTGTTGGTTAGTTATGCTAAAGCTTTCCTTGGAGAACCATAGTCAGGGATCCACATATCTCTTTTTGATATGATCCCAATAAAAGAGCAGTAACATTTTGACAATTAGCAAAAAAGTGCTTCCATTCAATCTCCTGCATTGTCTTCACCACTACAGTATCAGAGCACCTTCCAGTCGAGCAGACATTGACATGCGTCAGGTTTGTTTGTTCTTTCTCTCTTCTCCTCACTAGGACAACTGTGTGTGGTGTTTTCCTTCTGCTTTTTCCTTGCATGCACAGACTGCTGGGGAAAGCTTATCTTGGGGAAGCTAGGGTAAAGCACTTAGGCCAGTGTCAAAGATATGAAACTCTGTGGTGCTACTTCATCTTTGTGCAAAAGCATTACAAACTCATGCAGAGAATAACCTTGTCCTTCAAGTAAACCCATCTTTTAGCCTTATTTTGTTCTCTCATTGACCTACCCTAAGTATTTACTGCACAGAGCAGTGCTGAGGGCTGAGTCATCAGCATCGTGAAAAATTCTGAGGATTGGTGAGGACATGGCCACAGCCAGCCACTGGAATTCTTAAAAGTTTAAGCTGAACTGCGTTCCATTAGCAGACATCATCATTTATGTCACGAAATGTTGAAACCACTTTACCACTAAGAAGAGCCTGTTAACATTTTTGGTTAAACTCTTCCAACAGAAAATTGGTGTTGTGACTAAAATTAAATTTTTACAAAAAGTATCTGCTTTCTATGGAAATTTTGCCTGCTTGTTGAAAAAATAAAAACAAGAAAACTCTTTGAAACCCATTCTCTGAAAAGTTCTAGTCACAAGCATAAACTTAGCTCCTTTTCACACATCTTGACAGTGTTTAGATCTGTTGACAGTGTTGTTATCAAGAAATGCCGAGGGGACACGGACAGAAATCTGTTTCATGTAGCTCATTTAAGATAGTACCTTTTCCTACCGTTTGCTATCCCAGCACAGCCAGGATGTCCAGAAATAGATGGAAACAACTGTGTGCAAAGGGTGGTTGGTGATAAATCCATCAACATTAAAATTCAAGGTTCAAAAACCTTGACAGCAGGAAGGATCCAGATTTGAATCTGACAGCGAAATGAAAAGAACAAGATTCTCAACCCCTTCCCTGGTGATCTGGGGGATTTAATCCTAGGAAGCTGCATCACAGCCAGGTGCAGGTTGCCATTGCCATCCCAGAGGACTGGGAGACTCGGTGGCACTTCTAGGGATTCGTTTTTGTTAGACTCATGACATTGCTACTGCTGTTTGAAGCCAGGAAAAGTAGTATAACAACACCTGCATAGACAGGACTGCACCAGAAGACTGAAAACTGATTTCAGCCTTATCTGTTCAGGGTCTGAACAACCTTTACATTTCTTTGTTAAGATCTAAGATTCTGAGTAAGTCCACCTCACATTTAATCAGCAGCTACCTGCCAAATTTATTCTAATGTAATAGTGCCCCAAATAGCTCATTTGTTGTTAAATTTGCCTCTTAACTAGTATCACAATAGACCATTTACAATTACTTACAAAGAAAAATAAAAGGGGGGAAAGAAACAAAAAAACAAACCAAACAAAAAACAAACAAACCCTCCACAAAAAACCAAAACCAAACCAAAAATCCCCAAAACACCAACCAAACAAAAAACCCATGAAGAACTCACCTCCAACAAAAAATCCTTTCCCTGGTTTTAAGTCTTCCATGCCAGGTGACCATTTTGAAACTTACTCTCCTGGAAGTTTTAGGCAAACCTGTAGCTCCAAAGCCCAAGTGCCTGAAGTGGAGGCAGAACTTCTTTTCCCAAGGAGATGAGCACACTGCAGGATGGAAGGTGCTCACCAGAAAACAAAAAGAGATAAGGCCAGGCCCTGGAGTCTCATCTCCTTCCTTTCAACCTCCCATCAGCTCTTCTCCCAGCTCTTGCTCTATCAGGGGTCTCAATATTTGTATCAGGTTGCATAGCTTTGGGGTTAATTGAGTTCTCAGGCTCTCTTTAATCATTTTCAGCACCACCATGGTGTCAACTCTGAACAGATGAGGTTTAGACTTAAATGAGCTCCCAGGGGGTCCAAACACGAAGCTGCTACTACAATCTCCTTTCTGGTGACGTAAATGTCGTTTTAGAAATAAAAGTATAACAACTAAGTGCCTTCAATAGCAGGATTCAAGAACTGAGAATAGATCTGCTCCTCATCAAGTCACCTGGCCTGGTTGTCCATAAGCGTCCCAATGCTGTGTCTTGCTGGTGGTTTCCTGCATTCAGGACCCTGGTTCATATGAACACTATGCTCAGTTAAAAGGGGGAGACACGTGGTTAGTAAGGACTGGCCAACACGTACAGATGTCAAGTAGAAATGTTAAAAGTCAATACTGAAAAACAAAGGAATGTAAAACCTTTTCAAGAAACCACTTCAAACATTAATAAGACATGCATCTTCTCAAACATCACCTCGTCCAGCACTGTCCTAAGGCAGAAGAAAATGCAAGGCCACGTGTACTGAGGGCTTTACTTGTCACCTGTATAAGTCTGTTGGTTGTCTTGCCATACATTTTGCTAAATCTGCCTATGGAGATTCTGCAGGGAGAAAAATCATGTCTTTGGGGGACAAAGGTGCAACCTCCACTGTTTTTGGGAGGTACCCTGCAGGGAGAACCTGGGGCTGGGACTGACATACCCAAAATTGGTTTCTTCAGTGTGGGTTGCATTATGCCACATTTCAGAAGAGGATGGGACTCACCATTTCCTGGACACAGGCATCGAGTGTTTTGGCTGTGAGCAGCACCAGTTCTTCAAAATCTTCTTTCTCATCAGCCAGGGATGAGCAGATCATGTATTTGATGTTAGCAGTAAAATCTCTTTAAGGAAGTTCTGAAACTTCATGTGAGAAAACGTCTTAAGTCTCAGGAAGGCAAATAGTGAAGACAGTTTTGTGACTTTTTTTAATTTTTTCTTTTTTTTTGGTATCTATACTCCTGTCAACATGAATGCTGAAGTCTCTGGAGGTAAAATTCTGAAGCCTTTCACCATCATTGCCAACAAGGTACCAGTAAACTCTGTTATGAAACCTCTGGGAGCACAGTAAGTGACCAAAATTGTATGTTGACCTTGGCTCTGTTTTCTGTTGTTAGATGAATGAATTAAATCAGATGTGTCTGATCTGAGGGACAGCTTGAGTTTTAAAGTTTAAAGGGATGATAAGTGTAGCCTTCCTTTCTCTCTTCTCTTAGTTTGTGATGAGCCAGTGGCCTACTGAGAGAAAGGAGGCAAAGGAAGAAACAAGGAACAGACTTACACTGGGTTTGCAGCGTCTTCTGCCCAAGTGACTCTGATAAAAGCTGTATCATATTCGCCATCTCTGGGAAAGTCTGCATATCATTTGGTGGCATAATCTTGCATTCATACTGGTGTTAGTGGGAAAAAATAACAAAATGTTCTTCAATCAGCTATTTAAATAATTTCCCAGCATCCATGGCCACTTGGAAGTACATACACATGTAAGACTGGCCTCTTAGCTATATTCTTTCCCTGAGTATCCCTAGGAAAGAGCCTCTCTCTCTGCTCAGTCAGGGATGGAGTCTATCTTCCTAACTGAGTCAGTAGATTAAGGTCCCTAATGGCATTTTCTTCTATCACCTACTTTTTTCAAATGCAATTGGATTTATGAATGCCACGTTTGGAAAAACAAACTTCTGCAGCAGTTTCTGGAGTCTGTCCCATATGGCAGTACATAGGGACAGCTGCCAGGCTCCTCAGCTGTCCAGTGAGATGAGTACAGTGGTGGCTAAAGACAGCAAAATCTCTACTCTGAAACTGCTCTGGAATGCAGGAAGCCTGGATTTTACTCCAGTCTGTCACGGAGTGTTGTGTGATTCACCTTAGGTAAATCTTTTTTATCTCTCATTAGCTCGTTTTCTTTCCCAATCACTTTTTATATTTTTTCTTCATGGTATAAACTCTTTGAGATAAGAGCTCCTGGTCTTTACGTACAGAAGAACAGAAGACCTACACTGGCCATTACATAATTAAATCACAAATACAGCACTTCAGGTCTTTGGTATGTGCATGCAATTTTAAGCACTTTACACACAATCAGTTAAATCTGCTTTTCCAGAGCAGTAAATTGACACAGGACACTCAAGTGAAGAGCTGCAACTTCTGAGAATAAGTAGCAAACTATGGACCACAGCCTTGAAACCCTGGCTAATAACCACCTGATCCTCTTTGTTCCCTTTCTGTGGAATCTGCTAAGTTGGAGGTACACTCTCCTTTCCAGTGATACACATCTGAAGAGCTAGATAAAAAAAAAAATCCTCTAAACTTATGTAACAAATGCACAAGTGTATTTTAGCTCAGAACTATTACAGTTCCAGAGTTGTCTTTACATGTCACAATCACATTTTCTTACCCATGCTTTTACCATGTGTTATAAGCATATGGCATGTTGGCAATGCATGACAAAAATGCACAAAAAGTGGTGTCAAAAAAATATCCTACCAAGAAGTTTCAGATGCTGCCTATTACTCTATTTTGTCTTAAGTCAGGCATCTTCTAAAGTACCCATTTTCTTGTAATCTGAAGATTCTCTCTACTGATGTCAGAGGCTTTTATTTTCATACTAAATAGAAACGTGCAGCTCTGGAAATCACTTGATATTCTGATCTCTTGCTGACAATAGATACAGGTTAAATTGCCAGCTGGTTTATACCAGTGGAGAGTGTAGACCATCTGGCATGGTAGGATAGGTTGACAAGGGGAGAACAGTGGCTTTTATCTACCTTGACTTCAGCAAGGCTTTTTACACTGTCGCCCATAACATCCTCAGAGGTAGGTTCAGGAGATGCAGGTTGGATCAGTGGACAGTGAGGTGGATCAGGAGCTGGCTGAATGGCAGAGCTCAGAGGGTCCTGAGCGGTGGGGTAGAATACAGCTGGAGGCCTGTAGTCAGTGGTGCTCCCCTGGGATCAGTACTGAGTCCAGTCTTATTTGACTTGTTTATCAATGACCTGGGTGAGCCCTCACCAAGCTTGATGATGATACAAAACTGGGAGGAGTGGCTGAAAAAAACCTGGGAGGAGTGCCATTCAGAGGGCCCTTGATAGGCTGGGGAGTTGGGCAAAGAGAAACCTAATGGAGTTCAACAAAGGCAAGTGTAGAGCACTGCACCTGGGCAGGAATAACCCCAAGGACCACGACGGGCTGGGGGCTGACCTGCTGGAAAGCTCTGTGGAGAAGGACCCTGGAGTCCTGGTGGATGACAAGGTGACCATCAGCAGGCAGTCTGGAGCGCCAACGGGATCCTGGGGGCCATTGGGAATAGCAGGCTGAGGGATGTGATCCTCCCTTTCTGCTCAGCCCCAGAGAGGACATGCCTGGAATATTGTCTTCAGTTCTGGTCTCCACAGTTCAAGGAAGACAACCCATAATCTCTGCCTGTTCTCTCTCTCACCAGAGGGAGTGGGGAGAATGGCTGTGTGGAGTTTAACTTCCACCTGAGAGCTTTTAATTGGAGCCCAATGAGAGACACAAAGGGTTGAGATAACAACAGATCTGCTCAGAGTGGATTGGAAACAATTTTGATCTAAGCATTTGCGTGTTAGGTACAGAGCCCCCTGCTTACAGTGTTGCTCAGTCTGTTCATGTGGGTGTGATACCCAACCCTGTACTCATTTTGATATATGTACTATGTGCCCATCACGCTGCTCCCTTTCAAAGCAGAGAGAGGAATCAGGATTGCTCTGTTGCTGTAGTGTGTGATATCAATTTATGACATTATAACATTTGGGAGTGTCATTTGGGATGTGTATTCAGTGTTGCTCTCCTGCCCTGGCCCTGGCTGATCACTCAGGGTTACAGATTACCTTCAGCACAGCTAGTTCTCTCAGGTTCTGGAACCTGCTTGGGGGCACTGTTAGCACCCTTGAGAGAATACCCCCAGACACTAAGAGTTTCTGTCCTCTTCTGAATCCTTTTGTCAATGCCCACAATCCAGGACAGGCATCCCAGTTGCTTGGCTTCACTACCATCTAGTTTTCTATTGTGGCTCACGATATCCCAGCATTGGAGCAGCCAGGTCACCAGGGGCTCGTCTGACTGGTGGCTGAATTTTTTTCATGCATCTCGCAGCTCACTCGGGGCTAGGGATCAGGTGGTTATCTCTGGCCCTGCCTCTTCCTCCAGCTGTCAGGGCACTGCTTCCTCTTTATCCCTCACTAAGTGAACTGATTTGGTCTTGGATTTCTTCCGTGTAGGGGCAACTGGAACTGGCACGGGCTGTTCCTGGGGTTCAGCTGCAGTTTGAGCGGCCCCATGCCTGTTGGTCTGCTTTCCTCCTCTGCTCCCACTGTGGTGGTGTTTAGTATTGAGCACTGTCTCATAAATAGCAGCCAGGGCTCAGCACCTGGCAGGATTTTGTGCCTCTCAGGAGCTCCCACAGCATTCTTCTTTCACATATTTCATTACTTTAACAAGGTCCTGTACTTGTTTAGGGGTGAACTTACAAACCACTGGAGGAGGGAAGTCCTCCAAATTCTGGCCAGTTTTCTCCCATATTCCATGCCACTCATGACTATCCACCCTCAGGGCAGTTCCCTGGAAGGCCTTCCTCAAAATTGTCTTTTGTATCTCTAAACATGGTGGGGACTGCACTGAGGAGACCTGACAGACTTGGCAGCAAGAACATGCCTTCCTTAACATCCAAGGGAAATTAGAAATTCTCAAAAGCTGCTGTAACAGGCCTAAAGGAAGAAAAGGGCATGAAAATCTGGGGGAAATCATCTTTCCCTGTGCCCCTATAGGCTGGGTACAATTATCAATGGACTCCCAAAGGTAGCACCTGAGGTAAGGGTAAGAGAGCAATACTGAATACACAGCCCAAATGATCCCCATTGCCCTTGATGTTACCATGCCATAAGCTTGTTGCCTAAAGTCAGAACTTAAAAAAACACTCTAAGACTCAAACTCCTAAGTTTTAGGAGGCAGGCATTTGTTTATTACAGCACTCTGGACAATTTCAGCATGCCAGGTGCCCTGGTAATTATTTTGCCAAAGTACACATGGAGGTATCGTGGCTACAGCTTAGATGTTTGCATTATATGATGATTCATTTTTGTTTCCCATACTCCTGTTACATACTTGTGACATTTCCCAACACTTATTAGCATGTATACATATCCTTATAGGGTCTCTGAGGGGCTTCAGCGAGGGTCTCTGGTGGTCATTTCTGCCTGGAGCCCCCAAAGTCCTTAGTGACTGCCTTATGAGTTACAGAACAACTTGGTGTTGCCTGGCTTGCTGCTTCGGTTCCGTTCCTCCGTTTGTCTTTACTTTGCTTGGCTAGTTTCTTTAAATTGAGGTTTTGGTTACACGGTAATTTTCGATTGTACATTCCTGTTGCAAGCACTTCTAGTTCTTCAGTAACTTCTGTTACATCTCAAAACTCTGGTATCAAGCTGAAATTACACAGTACCAATCCTGGTCCCACTCCCCAGGAGAGAGTCCCTTTCCCCCTCCGCTGCCGATGAGGGGAGGTGGTGCAGAATCACCGGTGGGTCCCAGCTGTGCCCCCTCCTGGCTACTGCAAAAATTAACTGCGTCCTGGCCATAACCAGGACAGTGGCATTATATGAAAGTCTTTGAAATTCTGCCAATGCTTGTAACAGAAGAACTCAAAATTTGCAGGACACGCGGCACTGTTCAGGGGTTAATAAATAAATAAATAAAATTAAATCTCTTTTCTATAAGCTAAACAATACCAAGTTGTAACTTTTGGATAGTGTCTCCATGGACTTCAATGGACCATAAATATTCCAGCAAATTAAGAAATCTTAATGTTAAATGTTTTCCAACTCATTCTTGTCATATTTCGATGGAAGAATTCCCCTCTGTTAACCAAGTCAGTGTGGTTTACATTCCTTGAAAGAGGTCTTACCACAGCAACTTCATGGCTTTTATGTAGAAGTGCTTTAGGTATGTGAGTATAATCACAGAATAACTCCAAGAGAGGAGTGTGAGAGACTGGAAAGTTTGTGGTTAATGGCCTAAACAATGAGGGTGTGAACTGACAATGGGCAAAGTCTCTGCCCAGGTGTAGGGAGCACACCTATCCCCAGAGGCTGCAGGCTGGGTGCTGAACAGGACAGGTGATGAGGCACGTCCTTCGAGGTGGGATAGTGCTTCTCATCAGCCCAAGTCCTTACACAGGTGTCTCATCTGGGAAAACCCCTTTGGGAACTACCAGGACATTCACACGTAGCCTGAAGGTGTTCACCCCTGCTGATGGGCCATGACTGGCCTCCCGGCTACGCGGACACATCTTAGAAGGTGTCACAGACCGTCAAAGACTCCCCAAGTGTTCTGTGACTCACACCATGCAGTGTACAGCTGCCGACTCCAGAGCAGGGACCTGGGCATTCCCCCTGGGCCTGAGCATAATATTAACTCAGTGGACTTTGTGTTTCCTCCACCTCCGACAGATGAAGACAGCAACCATCACTTTGAGAAATGGACACTGAAATTGCAATGATCAAGTCTCACGCTTTCTCTTTCTCTTTCTCTTTCTCTTTCTCTTTCTCTTTCTCTTTCTCTTTCTCTTTCTCTTTCTCTTTCTTTCTCCTCATAACTTCTTAAAGTTTGCTAAGTTTGTCTTACTTCAGATGTTTTAAATTTTACCAAGTACCTTAACCTATCTCAATGTCCTTAAGTTTGCGAGTAGAAGTTTGCTATTGAATCTCCTGAGAATTTTTTTGCTTCTCCTGCAAACCAACCCGAGTAATCAAACTGTGCTCCCCTAAACCCATCAAGCAGACCAGGGCATAACACAGAGGTGTCCTCCTCTCCTGCCAAAACACGCTACAAACCAGCTGGTTAGAACACCTGAATTCTATTTTATTGAATTCTATCAGACTGAGAAGGGAGTAATATTTGGTTGCCTCAGGTTGAGGACTTCATTTCGCTGCATAAAAACTAGAGCAGCAATATTCCAGAAGGAAATGGGCACAACAATATTTCCTGAATGGTTTAATCCTGTTTCTATTTGTGAGGAACAACCCTAACATACCTTCTGGCTGAAGCTACTGCAAGGATCAAACTACTCCAATACGAAGGTTTCTGGATCTTCATTGTATTGAAACAAGCTGGAAATCAGCATTCCTTTGCTCAGTGTGTGCAGGGTGTGAGCACACTTCCAAATACAGGGGCGTCTTGGGAGTGATGGGGAGGCACAGAGGGGGTAACAGGCTCAAGGATTCTGTGTCCCAGCCCTGGGTCGCTGGTTTTACCTTCACCATCCCTCCCTGTCTAGGCCTCCCATTTCTTCTACCAGTCAATGTTTTAAGCAGAAGTCAGAGAACATAATTTGACTGTGATTGTACATTCTGAGCAGAATAGCTTGTACAGTGTTGTTATGCAGCCTGAAACATAACACAGTGAGAGTTACGTTTGGTACAAAACATTCAGACTGGTGCCTTACAAGTCAGCTCAATTATAACAGAGTTTGCATTTGCACCTAATAGTTGTGAGCATTATAGGGACTCTGTACTGCATGGTTGAAGGGTTTGATTTCAAACAAGGCAACAAAAAGACTGGGAAATGGCCTAGTTGCATTTAAAAATGTTCCTCCACATCTAGCAAGAAAATCATGCTAAAATAATCACAGTAGTCTAAAATTAAGTGATCAGATTCTATTTGCAAATGCAAATGGATCTGAAATGCAACGCTACTAACCAACTATGTTCTAAAGGCCTCTTTTAATGCATTTTATTATAATCTAAGGGAACAAAATTAAAGTACTGCTGTTGGTACATTATGTGTGCTTAACACACAAAGATCAGTAATTAAATATATTTCTGCTGGTCTTGTGACCATATGCCTGCAATATGTAAAAAAAATTTTTTCTCATTTCTTTTGTTCCCAATCCTGACTGCCTGTCAGAGTGAACCCTCCAGATTCCTCTGTGTTGGTATCCATGGGCTCTTTCTTGCCAAGCTGCCAGTCTGGAGCGTCACACCTTACTGCCTTTAAAGATTGCCCTGCAGAGATAGAGGAAAATGGCAATTTTTACATGATGCAGTCTGGCAGCCCAGGAGATTTGAAGTCAGAGCTGGTGCCAAGATTTACCCAGGAGAGCAAGCAGAGGCAAAAAAGAGAACCTGGGCCAAAAGAAAAAAAAAAAAAAAAGAAAAAGAGAAAAAGGAAGAGGGGAGTGAAAGGGAGGCAAGCATGGCATAGTGGGAGCAGGTTTTTTGATAAAGGAACACAAGGCTAAGCACTGGACACTACATGTTGTTTGCATGTGTTTATTAAGAGGGTCAGGGTCCTAAAGAAAGTCAAAAGCAAGAGGTCGGCTTTTTTTGCATGCCCCAAATTGTAGTAGATTGCAGAATGTAAATGAGACAATTATTACACCAATGCTCATCAAGCTGTGCTGGAAAGACTTCAATAGCCTGATGAATATGCATGCAAATTTGTTAATTAAGTTAATTATTCTGCTGAAAATTCATTTGTCTTCCAAGGACATTTTCCCAATGATTTTAACATGCTTGTGCCATTAGTCATGCTCCATGCTATTTAACATTACTTTTTGTCCACTTTTTCTTTTTTCCTTCCTTCCTTCTTGCTTTTCTGTTCTACTCAGTTTCTGTTGTTGTTGCTTTTTCTGGCTTGCTTTTCTTATTAAAGCTTTAAAACTAGATGATTGTTTCTCTTATGTGACCCCTGCAATGCTGCAAGATGCTAGCAGCCAGCTCCATAGGAATCCCCTAAAACTAGATTTCATTCAAACACTTCCTTCGTAGATACAAAAATCCCTAAAATGCCACCTAGGAAAGAGGGGGTGCCAGGGGGGTGGAAGCAGGGGGACCAAGCCTCTCTGCCATGGAGCTCGAGACTGAATGGGTCCCCAGAGGGATGAGGAGGGAGCAATCTGTCCTTGCTGCAGGCTGTTTCCTCAGCGCAGCCTTGCTTTGGCACAGGGAGTTACCTTGCTCCAAAAGGTGCGATCTCCTCACACCTCCCTTCCCTCTGCCTGTTCAGCTATACACAGAAACATATGTGTTCAAAGAGGAACAAGAACTGAGACACTTTCTGTCACCATGAGGGCCAAATCCCGTTACCATGGCAACAAAAGGGAATCGTGAGTTTAAAAATCATGTCTAAATGGCAAAATGAGATAATTTAAAGAAACAGAAGGATTTTTTTTCTGTTTCCGTGCTACAGAAGCACAGTATTGTTACAACTTTGCACAATTGCATTCTCAAAAAAAATGGCATCTTTTCTCCATCCATTCTGAAATCCCCATCATTTGAAAATCTGTCAAGAGTGCACAGTGACTATTTTACATTTCTAATATGAATTAGGCTTTTTCTACAGCTCCACGGTGTTTAGCTGCTGGTTCCTCTTAACTTCACTCATTCTTATTCTATTATTCACTTGTTCTATTCCATTGTGGATGAAAAATAAATTATTTAGTTTTTCTCAGCAAACAGGAGAAGTCCCATTATGACCTTGGGATGCTTTCTGCCTTCCCACAGCAGAAAGGGTACCAGGAAAAAGCTTAACAGACAAGGAATTATAAGGAAGCAAAAATTACAGATAACGGAGTTTAAGAAAATTAATTGGCAACATTTCTCTTTTGTGCAGTCCTTATACATTACACAGTCTGAATGGCACTGTAGTGTCACATAGATCGTAAACCAATTAGGATGATATTCTAAACCCTGTAATTTCTCTAATTCCATCTGCTTTAGATGGTTTAATTAGTGAAAGTTGCAAAAGCCAAATATATTAGAATATTTTGAAATCAAGCCCAAAGGCAAGAAACAAGAGTTACCAAAACCACTTGATGTGCAAGTGGGCATATTGCATGAGTACATGAAAAAGGCAGGGGGGAGGCTATTTCTTTTCATTTTTTTTTTTAATGGATTATGGGTTAAACAATATTAGTGGTGAAATGAACCCAATCATAAAAACAGACAATGACAAAATTGCCATGGACTCTAAAAGGGTATGAATTCACCCCAAAATATGACAATCTTTAGTCCTAAGCTATTTTTGAAGCAGGGATATAACTGCTTTGTTAATTACCTAGACCCCATCCTACTCCTTCAGAAATCAGGTACGAACTCCTCACTGGGAACTCTGGCCAAGCCCTTCATTAGTAGTATGTAGTTGATGGACTCTGCAACATTTCTGACCTTAAGGTGGTGGAAGCAAAGAGCAGACAACGGCCCTTTTATTTCCAGAAGCTCTGTCCTGAAGCAATTGCCCCTACTGTTTTATATTCCTAAACTTTGCTCAATAAACTTGTGAATACTTTGATAAAAAACTATATCTCACTTATCTCACTTCCTCATGCATGGAAGAGGGTTACACAAACAATCCATGAAATCACTAACAAACTGGAAAGAGTAATATCCTTCTTTAAAAAAATGAATTTAGCAAAACCTTAAGAATGTCTAAAACCAATTAAACAATTGCACCACATCATATTTGTTTAGTGATGGTATTTCTCCTGCAAAGCAACTGTGCATTATGATGGACCACAAAGAGCTTCAGTCACTGGTGAGTGACAGTAGCATACTGGAGACAGGGTGTATGCTATTGCAATGTCTGTCACCCTCTGATTGAGACACTGTAGGTGTCCAGGGCTGTCTTTGCTCACTGTGAAATACTGCAAGGTAAAACTGTTACTCATAAAAAAGATTACTTGTCTTTCCCCTTAATGAGAACACAATAATAGAAGTCAGCTATTAATTCATGGTACCTCCTACAGTTTAAACAAATCACTTTTGTTCTAGCTGTTGTGAAAAATGTCAAGTCAATTAATATATCTAACATAAAAACAATTGTCAAACAGTGATGATGAAACAGAAAAATTAAGGGGAGGCAACAATTATATAGCACAGTCAAAAAGAAAGGGGGACCTTGTAAAATACCCGTGTCATTATAGGGCAACAGCTGTTCTCTGCAACTGTCAAGAAAAGTTTTACTAATAAAAGCAGGCACATACTCTTGCGTATTTGATTGTATAGCCATTTGTAATGTGGTACTTCTAGTTAAGAGGAGAAATGAACATCCTTTTCTCTATCCAAAACCTACACTCTTGGCTTCAATTAAGTCATATCAGAAGCAGTTGTAGAGATGAAGGACAACTCCTGTTCCTGGGGTTACTGAGCTGTTTGACTCTTGCTCTGCTCTGTTTAATGCAGAAACGAGGAAGAAACAAAGAAATGGAGGCACATTGCAGAAATGAAGGCAGCCAGCTTGCTTTCACTCCCCTAGCCTAAAAGCTGCATCCAAATGTCCTTGTGGCAGCTGGTCATTGTCACTGTAGGTGTGCTGGGAACATACACCCTTCCTCCCAGTTCACAGTCCACTGGTAAGGAGTGGCCTGAGCTTGCACTTGAAGTTGCTTAGAACAAGTGAGTCTTTTGCTAGTGACTCCACTAGTGCAAAGCTGTCAGATCACGGACAACAATTTGGGCAAACACTACTGCAGTTCAGATTTTCAGGTAATCTCAAAATATTTGTGGTCATATGTTCTATTAAGTGAGCAAATTTGGGTGAACCATGGATAAGACTTTGTGAGTAAATTTTAATAGAAGGAGGCAGCTGAAAGCCTCCTTCCTTTAGGCAGCTCTGGTTCCTGTGCCTTTGCTTCATATTTCTTACTCCTCTGGACCTTTTCAGCACATTTTGGGATTAATTGCCACTCTTTGGTGCTCCATGACCCCAGAGCAAGAGCAGAAAAGATTTAGCCATACAGACAATATTAGGCAATCCAGGAACAATGAAAGATCAAGATAAACATTTGAAGCACAACAAAGCAGAAGTAAAATAAAGAAGATTCAAAAAATCCAAAGTTAGGGAAAAGAAGGAAAGAACTAAAGATAGCTATTTATTCAGACTGTAACAGCAGAACAATACTGTTCCAAAAGGGTTAAAGTTCCCTTCACAAATTAGTATGGAAGTTCCACAAGTATGTGGAATATCCCACCCATACCTCCTCACAGGCATAGTCAGCAGAATTAGAGGTCAGCAAGATGCCTGTTGATCGTCGCTGGGAAGCCAGTCTGTCACCTTCTGCAGAGGCATCGTGTGCTACTTTTGCACCACCTCTCTGGTATTTGGTGTCCTCGAGGCTCAGCTGGCTCTCAGCTCCCACTGGCAAAGGGGAAGGGCATAGCTCCCTCTCCTCAACGTGAAGAGGGGCAAAAAAGCAATTCCCTACCCATCACAAGGAGCAGCTCCTGTGCTGATGCCCTTCTTGTTGCTGTAAATCAGCCAACTCTCGACAGACTTGTTTCCTATTCTGACAGTAGCAGCATTTCCTGGGTCACGTTCAGGGCAGCAGACTCATCATGGGGAGACTGTCAGAAACTCCTCTCTCCCCTGAAGGTTCTAGCCTCTTGTCAGGTCTGTGAGGACTGGCCCATGACAGGACACATGTATTCCACAGACCTGCACTGCTTCTTTGGGCTTTGGACCTGCTCCTGAAGGAGGTCTGTGCCTCCTGGGCACGGACAGCAGAAGTAGTTTCACCATGATGTGGTACTGACATTGAGTCCAGGTGTTTTTTACAAGCCACCAGAGCAGAAAGAATGTTTGTTTGTTTCTTACATGATCTAAAGTCATGAATGGAGGGTGGTTTTCTACCCTGCCTGAATGTACCATTGACAACAGCACTGTTGGAACATAATATTCCCATGGTACCTTTAGGCTAAAGTTGGGCCATTGCATCTCATTACTTCCTTGTCCTGCTGCTTTCCAAAAAACACCACTCAAGTTGCAGACCACTTTTACAGACAGAGCTGCACTGCGTTGTTTCTCATTCCACTGATCCTCAGAGAAATACTTACGGTGTCCTGAGGGACCGTTTTCCCCAGAGTAGTTCCCGTTAGCCCACCACCAAATCAGAATGTCTGGGTCACTCTGGCCAACGTTACAGGACAGGACACCAAATGCCTGTTCACTGCAACACCAACAGATCCCTTTCAGGCGTGCCAAATAGGGTTAGCAGTTGATGCTGATAACTTTGTACAATTACGGCCACAGGTAAATTTTGACCTCTTTTTGAAAAATTGCCTAAATCCTCATTCTGGAGTGGGAGAAGCAAAACATTCACCTGGTCCCTCAACAGAACAACTCTAGCTCATGTAGTTTCTGCTCTGAAATATAATGCTTTAGAACGACAAGAGTTAGATCTGTATGGTTCTGTCAAAGCTGACTTCTGCTTTCGTTTTCACTGCCCCACCTGTGTAAATCAAACACTCACCTATGTGGATTAAAGGCCAAGATTTTACACCTGCTCAACCTATTTTTCATGATATTTCTAATTAGTGTAACGATACCAATGTTGAAATCATAACAACACCCAATTCAAACAGTGTAGTCTACCACAAGGAATTTTCCTAGTTGGTGGTGATCGAGCCTGGCCCCGGATCCCTGCCCACATGGTAGGAGGTCCAGGTACACTTAGACCTTTAACCTTTTTAGCTCCAAACATGTCTCTCATCACTTCAAAGTATCAGTGTCACCAGTCACATACCAAAAAATCAATTCATGGCTTTCAATCGGACTGTAATGATAAAGTGAATTTGTGGAGTCATGCTGGCAATGCCATGACATCCATATTTGTCGCAGGGATTGCATCCGCTCAAGCCTTAGAGCAGATTAATAATTGAAGGTGTTGGCTAGCTAAGCAAACCAATTTAACTAGCAAAGCACTTAGTGAGCTCTTATTAGCTGTTAATTCCGTGAGGCACGCTGGTCTGCAGAACAGAGCCATGATGGAGTTTTTGTTGTTAGCACAAGGCCCCGGATGTGATGGATTTGAAGGAATGTGCTGCACGCATCTTTCAGATCACTCGCAGTCAATCCACCAAAGCATTAAGGCTTTGAAAGACAAGGTACAGAAGATCACTGTGAGCAATGAATGGGGAGGGCTGGATTCCCTGCTCGACGGACGGGGCATTGGAGGGGGGCTTCGATCAGTTTGTAAAATTGTGCTCACTGTTCTTGGCATTTTCCTTTGGATTTTAATTTGTGTTCCCTGCTTGTTGTGATGTGGACAATGCTTAACAGCAAAGTCAATTAATAGAGTTTCACTTGTAGAAAAGAAAGGGGGAGATGTTGGGGTTCAAACCACGGATTCCCCCGCAAAGGGCCCTCTGGCTGAAGCAAGCAGTCCTGCTGCTGAAACAAGCAGCGTTGTCCTTCTCACGGGAAGGAAGCCTTGGGAAATATCACAGAAGTAACAGGTTATGGCTTGCACAGCAGGTGTTTCACAATAGTGAATAAGGTCCTGTGTATTTTTGCTTAGCAATCTAGAATATTGTAGCAAATATACAAATTCCTTGGTGTAGAATAAAACAACCATTGTTAAAGCTTAGAGGACATAAATATGTGTTATCAAACTTAATAAAAGTTCTCGTTTTCATTCTTGCAAAGCAACTGTGTGTGTGTAGTTGCTAACGGGGACCGTGCTGGGAGTGGTTCACATCGAGAACAGAGACAGCCCTCGTGCTCTTGTCTTTTCTGCTGTCTTTTCTGTTGTCTCCCCTGCTAATTGTGGCTGTGACATGGAGGTAGCATCAGTGCTGGTAAAACCTGAAACAACTGACAAGTGAGGCTTCAATTGCACAATAAACTTAGAAGGAGAGTTGACTCAGCACATTATTTCATCAATTAATTCCCTTTTTCAAAAAAAAATCCAACTCAGCCAATTTAAAAAAAAAAAAAAGTGGGGGAAAAGAAGTGGCAATTATCAGTGAATTAGTCATGGCAGATTTGGGCTCTTCTAAGACTGGCAAGGCTACAGAACTGTATCTAATCCTGTCACAGTCTCAAAATTAATATCATAGCCCACTCTCATTCTGTCCTCTAGAGCATTCATTGTGGTCTTCCCTCTGCAGGAAAGACTATCCTAAACTCACAAACTGCACAAATAAAGGCGAACACATCCAGTGTGAGTGCTCCTTGGGATCATAGCTGGAATTGCCCAGGCAGTCCTGAGGATGCCAGACTCTTGTGACAGACCTCCAAGACAGGGGAAGAACTCTGCTCAGGGTACAGGGGTTGTCCACGCTGCAGCCACAATCAGGCAAGAGTGTAGCATTTCTTGCCCCATTTCTGATGGTTGGTACCTTCTATTCTCATTCACTTCGCTGTGAAGGCCAAATCCATCCTGTTCTGACAGCACAGCTGTGTTGGTCAGAGGTGTGATGAGATGTGTACTCTGACAGCATAAGCTGCCACCACGCTTTGGCATGTTATTTTTCTGCAGTTACCATTAACACTCACAGTGAATAAACCTCTTAATGCAGATTGTCACAAATCCCCATTTGTCTTCTGTTCTTTTAGGCGGAGAAACACAATATGTATCTGCATTGCAGTCACAACAAAGACAGCGAGTTCTGCCCACGGTCCAAGCCAGTTTTAAACCAGCAGCCGTGTGAAGGCAGAGCCTCCCTGCAGACCACAAGGCACAGATCAGCTGCTGCTGAGCGGACCTGCTTAGTGTGAATAGAGCGGCTACAATTGTGGTAGCCACTCTTGGACAGATACACATTCAAATGTGTTACAAGGCTCACCATAAAAACCACTAAAGTCTTCATCTGGAGATGCTCCTGTGAGTTACTCACCAGTGAGGAGATACTTGTGATTTCTCTCAAAATCCAAATGCTTTTGAATCAGGAAATTGTGTCAGCAATTTGAGCCTCTGGTTTATAAAAAGGAAAGCAAAAAGTAAATCTTTAGCCAGGAAAAGAGTCAGCAAGTGAGACCTCTCTTCTCAAAGAACCGATGAAACGACAAGTGTCTCTAGAGATTTTTTAAGGGCTGGACGTACGAGCTGTTGCTTATCATGTTTTGATTTATTCTGCACTTCTTAAAACACTTCATCTGCTCGTCTCTGCAGCAAATGCCAGGGAAAGTTTTGCCATGCTTTGTGCTTGCACTAATGTATGCTTATCCACACACTTGAAATTCTAGGAAATACATGTTTCTGAGAGTCCAAAACCCAGCGACATCAACAATCTATCCTGCTGGCGTTTTCAGGTTTACTTCAGCAACAGAACAGTTTAAGCTCTGTTAAGCAAACATCAGGGTCTTATACCACAATTCCTCATTGTGATATTACTCCAGTACCCAGTCCAAAGGAACAGGCACACACTATATTTGAGTGATTAAGAAATAAGAGACATAGCTGGGAGGGCTTCCTGCCCCACTTACAAAGAGCCATGTGTACTCCCAAAGTGCTGGTGGAAGACAACACATACAGGTAGAGAGAAAAAAAAATCAGGGAAAAAAGCCAAGAAAAATGAGAGAAAATCAACAAGCCATGGGCCACTAAAAAACATAACTGGTTGCAACAGCATTTGCAAATGAGCATATCACTAGAATTACTTAAGGGCAATAATTAACCACATGAGAATTACTGTATACTGAATTTCACCTCCCTGTACAGATATTGATCTGAAATCTTCTTGAGCAGAACAGATCAGGTTTCAGTGGATTTCATGACTTTGCTTTCAATGGGGAAAAAGTAAAAAGACAGATGCTGAAGATGTACAACAGTTACTGTGCACAGATAGTGCAATGCCAGTTAAAACCCAGCAATTCACTGGCAGGAACTTATTCCCAGTATTGCATTTTCTGGTGTTTTATATGAATTATCTCTCTCTTTTTTTTTTTTTAAATGACCCAGAGAAATACGGACTTCTTTGTAAAAGTAAATAGGGCACCTTTTTCAACTTTTCCTTTCCCTCCTCTTCTTTCCCTCCTGCTCCCTCCTGCCACCCCCCAGCCCCTGTTTACAATTTCAGCTGTATTTACTGATCATCAGCAAACGTGTAAACGGGGCAGTGGGAATGATTAACACTCTATTTAACCAAGATCTTCAGCCTCGAGCTTGCAAATGTTGCTGGGAGCACTGGTGGCTAAAGACAAGGTTTTCAACCAGAGCCGAGCAAGGGCTAAATGTTTGTGTCTGTTCTGCAGAAAGGTGAAATATTGAAAATCTAAACACAAACGCACTGACACTGCAAAAGCAAAATCAAAGGTCAGTGAGAAACCAATGGTTCAAAATGTTGCCGGGGATCCTATTTGCATTTTTTTGATGGCTAATTAGGTCACAAGGGTTAATATGTTAGAGAATGGTCTGTCTATTGTTATGTTGGTTGTCAAAGCCTATCTCAATCAAGCACAACTACAGATTAGGGGGCAGCTGTCTTGATCAAAATCTGAGCCCTGGTTTATTCTCATTCTAAATAAAAAGCTTGATAGTATTTTAAAATATTTTTCAGCCTAAGTGCCACTGTGAGTAAAAGTAATGCTGAGGAAAAAAAATGATGTCAACACCGCCATACCACACTCTGGTACAAAGCTTTAGACTGACAGTTTAAATCTGGGAGAAGTTCCCTGTTTTTTTCATAAGA
This sequence comes from Dendrocincla tyrannina, assembly GCA_035047865.1. NCBI lineage: Eukaryota > Metazoa > Chordata > Aves > Passeriformes > Dendrocolaptidae > Dendrocincla > Dendrocincla tyrannina. The sequence continues at coordinate 48,829,489 of JAWWMP010000081.1, forward strand.
AAGGTTTTGCTTTCCTCAGCACCAGTCCAATACCACACTGTTTCAGGAACTATCTCCATCTGAGCAATATTGGCCAAGGACTTGTGTCCCTGCAATATTGAACTGGAATGAAACCACTATTTCAAAGGGCATATTCCCCCATTATAGTGAACAATTACTCAGCAGCCTAGGTCATTTGAATGGACACATCACTTTAAACTAAACTTTTGTTTCTGTTCTGCCCTCTAATTACAAATGCAAAAAGCTATTTCACAATTGTATATCATTGAAAAGGAAGCTGTGATTTGAATTCACATATATCTGCCAATCTGCTATGTTTTTCCATTGTACTGTGAACAAATCAGATGGAAAACCTGAGGTACTGACCAGAGATGTCTCTTCATCCCTCCCTCTATTTCCCTAGGAAAACAAAGATTTTTCCCTGTGAATGAGTCTGTCAAAGAAGTAAACTGATAGAAGAGTCAATTCTCCTGCTTTGTCTTATACAGTAAAGCATTTAATAGAGCTGAGTAAGTACTTCACAGTTCTTAATTTATTTAGCAAGTTTTGATGTCTCCTGTCTGAAATCTGTCCCTGAGAGATTTCTTTTTTACTGTAGTTCTTAAAGGATTATGAAAAAGTGGCACACAGGAGGTTCCCTTCCCCCCTTTTTTTTTAATCAAAAGCACATTTTTAAAAAATCATTTTATACCCACTTTTGCCGTTTTTCTACTTTGCCAGTTACTGCAAAAACCAGAGGAATGTTGCAACCATTTTTATTCCCAACTTATAAACCATTCCCATGCGTTATAAACAAATTTTGAACATCCATCTGATATGTCACTTTGGGCAGATCAACTAGAACAGAAGTTACTTGCTTCGTCTCTCCCTATCACAGTGGTTCTCAGAAGGAAGATGCTAGTAAATTATTGCATTAAAAAGTTTCATTTTTCCTCATAATAGTAATTTCAAATTCACAGTTTCTATAAATATGCCTGTTAGTAAACTCCAGTGTGAAATCTCAGTATGTAAATAGTAAGATCATTTTGATGTCTACTCTTTTCTCCCTATAACTCTATATATGGAGCAACAAAGGTACAGCCAAGAAGTTATTCTCTCACCTCTCAGCCTTACTGCTTGTTTTCCAGGTGTTAGACCCAGGCTAGGAGGATGACGTGTTTGGTGCAATTTATAGCACACTTCCACGGCCCCATGAATGCTTCAGAAGAGTGCACTGCAGGATTCCTCCCCACAAAGTCAATGGTCTCATCTTGCAGTGGACCTTTAGGGGCTTCCCCCCAACTGTACAGACAGTTAATCACAGCACAGGAGAGCACATCAAGAGAAATGCTGATGTGTCCGAAATTTTTTACCGTTTTTTTCTCCAGTTACACCTTCTATAAGACATCCTATTACCCACATTCCTCTTCTCTCCTTTACTTTGACCACTAAGTTCATGGAAGGGATGGTATCACAGAATTGAACTTTTAGGCTGAATTCTCATATCTCTGATGTGATAATGTCCAAAAGTATTTGGAAGGAGATCATCACCAGTGAGTTTCTATGATTAGAGGATATTATTTGCATATTAAGAGCTTTAGCTGGTCACCTACCAGACCAGAAGAAACTCAATTTTCTAACTATATTCCCATCTCTGGGCATCTACTATGGTGTGTGGGACCTTTCTTTTGCCTTCTTCCATTGAAATGACACTGGCCACAGCTATGACCATTGTCCACTCCTCATAGTCCTCTGAGAATCTCACGTAGTAATACCTCTTGAAAAGACCAAACTCTGAAATCTGTAATTTTCTCTTACTTTCATGGTTGTTAGTACTCTACTCCTCATTTTAAGTTTGCAACAGTATTTCAGGAGTGCTTGGTGGTGTGTGACTATGCATGGAGCTGCCTATCTGTCCTCCATCCTTTGCACACCTGATTATTGGGGCTAAAGAGCTGAGGAATAGCGGTGCCCACGTGCTTCTACTGCTGCTCTGATCTACTTAGCAAAAGGTGAGCAAGACTTGAAGCTTAATGATGGAAAGCTTTGGGCAAATCTGCATATTTCACTGAGGTCTGTTTAAAGCAGAGGTTGTATGGCAGTTTGGCAAGCCCTGGCAGAACAGTGAGTTCTTCCATACACGTTCCCCTGGACTTGACAACATTCTGCAGCAGAGATGTAACCCTGCACAGCCTGTGGTGCTAACATGCCAAAGTGAAATATATGCAATTACTTTGATAGAACCAGAGCTCCACTTAAAAAATGGAGACCGAGGACTGATCCAGCATCGTACCTGGGCCCTCCCAGAGTGTCACCGAGCCAGCAATGCAGTAATGCTGCAGCAGCCCAGCCCAGCCATGCTCTGCTGGCCCTTCCCTCTGCTGGCCCTGGCTGCAGCTGGCACACCAATGGCCACGTTCTCACTGCAGCAGTTGGCTTCTATTGTTTCTCTTGGGCATAAATAGGCCTCTGCCACTTTGTTTTACCCCTGGAACAGCAAGTGCCCCAGCGAGCTGCTGCATTGTTTGTCTCCAGAGACCAAGGGAGAGACTGCACTTTTTTCCCAAGAAATGACAGCTGCCTGCTCTTTGACAAGGTGAATTTAAGTCTAGCACAGCAGACATACTGAGAAGAAAACAATCCTCACCTGGATTGTGCCTTCAGCACGAAAAACAGTTTCCCTTGGTGATTCCTGCCTGTTCTGGGCAGTTTAGGACCAGTCCTCCAGAGCCCAGCTGCTCCTTCTTCCCATCTTTGACCTCTCCACTGCTGTTTGTGCTCTGTGAGGAGCCAAGCCAGGCCAGACTGCACACCTCTCTTTACCCTTGCCTGTTTCTTTTCTTATATGCTCTCTACCCTTCCTGATGATTTCTCCTTCTCCTCCTCCCTGTCCCACACCTGTTTGAAACATATTCACCTCCTTCCTCCCCGCTACTCACTGCAGCAGCTGCCAAAACCTCTTCTATTCCAGCCTCTGAGAGCATCCCCTGCTCCTAGTCCTAACAGACCATGCATGACCCATGAAGCAGCTGCCCACCTTCCCCTGCAGCTCCCAAAGACTGCCCTAGTGCTCTCAGCAGGACGTCTCTCTTATGTCCATAATTGCAGCAGACAGGCCAAAGGCCCCAGTTCAGGCAAGAGGAAGCACAGTTCGGGGCAAAGCTGTCAGTGCTGCTGGTCTTTCTGGTGGGAGTCGAGGACTGATGAAACCCTCCTGTTTGATGCTTTTTTCTCCCCTTTAACGTCCTACTTCTTCTGGAGTGCTGCAAGCCTGCCAGGAAGTAGGCTGACCTAGAGAGAGAAACAGATACATTTTTGGTGATGAGAAGGGAGCAAGAAATGGGAGGGTTTCTCACTGGTAAGAAATATCCTTCACAGAACTGCATCAAATTTGGCAGCTCTGAGAAATCTCGCTGGATCTCCTCACCCCATCATATGTCACGGCGAAATGATAAAGCACGTTGTTTGCTCATGAAACAACAGTGGCGAAATCCAGAAAGTAGGACACGGCTTTCTCTTGAGTGGTGCCACCTCTCAGCCAAAGGCCAGCTGGGCTGTGGAAGGACCTTTCCCACTGACATTAAACAATTGTATGCTCTCACCCTCCATCATGACTGTTGTGATAGGAACACTTGCAAAGGAAAGCAGGTAGGTGATCAATCCACACTACAAGAAAGAGCAGGGGTCTGTTACGTGGTGACAACCCATCTCACAAAGAGCAAAGATTTCCACACTGAAGGAAGGACCAAATGGTTGAGACTGAGTAGATTTTCAGATACTTTTCAGAAGTTTTGTATTTCAACAGGATTATGATGATCTTTTGCAGGGCCACAACTGCCAAGCATCCAAGTAGCCCCAACTAAAGAAGATTTTCTTAACTGAAATAAAAAGGAAAATTAAAAAAAAAAAAAGGGATTAAAAGAACGTTCTGCTTAGAACTTTGGTACTTGGTGTTTTTCCACATACTAACAAAGTACATGTGTAGGTTCACAGATACCAGTCTAAACTGACACCTTTTTAGCTTTTCCTGTTGCCCTGGAGCCTCGTGCAACAGAGGGGTCTCAGTGCTTGCAGTCCCCTGCAGCCCCCTGAGACCATGGCATTCTTTGTGCTAGGGCTGGCTGCAAAGCCTTTACCAGAGGAGGCCTATTCTAGTTTTCTCAACTAACCTCTAAAATTCAGCCTTCTTCCCAGAAAGGGAATGCAGTCAGAGCCACCATTACCACTCCACTGCAGCCCAAGTAACTCCTAAGTACGACCCTCCTAAGCATTACTCACATACCCTACCTGCCCCAGCATGTACAACTCATTGTAGGAACCTCGGAATGGTTGATTTCTGTATTTATGTTTATATTTAGTGAGTTATGGTGGTGACATTGCTTCCATTTTCCCCTGTAACTATCTAATACTTCACAATACATCTTCTTTGCACCAACGTGGTGTTTTATCACAACTATTTGGTCAGATAGTAGTTATTTTCATAACAGAATGTCTGCATTTTCTATAATTGCTGTACTGTCCAAATAGGATTATCCAACCTGACCATTCTCATATAATGCTTACTAATGTAGCTATGTTAATCTTGTGCAAATTAGGAAACGAAAATGTAGAGAGTTTAAATGGTTTGCCACAGGGCTTACCAAGGGTCAGCAGTGAAGCTGGACACAAAGTAATGCACCAGATCCATCCTGGGTTTGTGATTTCTCTTCCAAGCACCAGTCCAGTCCAAAATAAATGAGCACAGGATTATTACCAGAATTTCTAATACTACATAGCTCATGCTATTTTAAAAGTAACTTCAGATAAGGAAAAATATAGCAGCCAGGTTTTGCAAACATGTCGGGTTCCCAAGAGAAGTCTGTGCCTGCTGATGTCACAAGAGTTCATCAGCAGGATAAGCATACACGTCTGTCTTTGCTAACAAGTCATAGAGCAGAATTAAGGGTGACACGTTTAACTGCTTTTAATCATTTTCTAATAGGATTAAATCCATATTTCACAGAAATTTGCATCTTTTGCATTGTGATTCAAAAGTCAGATTCTGCTCTATTCAATTAGAGTGTGTGCTGTACAGAAGCCCCACCAGTACACTCATTACTAGCCATGGGTATTTTTCCATGTTTAAAGTTTTCTATGTAGAAAGTTTTGGCCAATTTTCTTTCACTTGTTCTGAGTAAATACACTTGTTTTACTGCAGAACTTACTCAGGCGAATTTCTGTTGGCAAAATATGATCACAGTATTGTGAAAAGTCAGAAAAGATGTTTTTTCCCAGTCTTCTCCCCCGCCCCCCCTTTCTGACATGTTTCTGTTTTTCTAGGTTTGAAACAAAGAAACATATTTCAAAGGTGTTTTAAAATTTTTAGCAGGCCTGGAAGAGACTGAAGAAGACTGATTTTAAGTGAGGCAGTTTGGTATCTCTGCCCCCACTAAATTAAAATGCAGGCCTGTGCTTCATTAGAATGTTGACAACAGCAGCTCCAACTAATCTCTGGTTGTTCTAAACAGCAAAGTAAAAGCAAAACTGAAGTGTGAGGAAGCTTTTGTACAAAATCCTTGCAAAAGTAGCGTGATGCTTTTGAACCAGTCTGCATAGTATTGAGCCTCAGTGCTGCTGGCAATCTGCACCAAACCCAGGGAGTTAACTCAGAAATATCTCAAGTCATATGCTAAAAAATGGGAGATACTGGTAAATTGTGCCAGAAAGCTAAATCAGACCCAGTCTAAATTGTGCAGCACAGTAAAATCCACTCCTATAATGAACTTACACCAAAGAAAACAGAAGTCACCTTCTTCATCCACTGAATGTGAATTTTCTCACGAATCTAAAATAATTAACAGCAATGTGACCGTATTTTTTTTTCCCTGAGTGCAAAGGAAGACACCAGGAGAAAAAAAAAACAAGAGGAAAACAACCCCATCGAAGATGGTTTAATCTTTAAAATAGATGACTACCCTCTGGTTACTGCTGGCAAACCTTGAATGTCAGAAAGAGAAAAAAAAATGGGCAAGAGGCAAAACGAAGGGAAAGGGGGACCATCTCTTCCAGCTCCCCAAAATCCCGGCATCGCACTGACCTCTAGGGGTGAGCGCCGCACCTGCAGGGCTCCCCCGGTCTGGGGGACGTGTATCCGATCCACGAAAGGAGCCTTCTGAGGATTTACTCTGAGGATCACCCAAAAAATCCTCCTTGAGGATCTCGTCAGTGCATCCAGATATTTGAAACAGTGACCACGTATTTCCAAATATCAAACTGACACAAAAAGGCTGCTTCACAGAGAACAGATTAATGCAACCACCCGAGGGAGAATATGATCTCATAGTGGAAGAAAATAAATCCAAAAAGTAGTCATCTCTGCCTGTTGAATGCACCGAGTGAATGAAGGATGCCTTCCATTCATTTATTGCTACTCAAACGAGATACAGACACAGCTATGCTAGAGAAATAATGCACTGAAAAACCTCCAGCGATCCTTTGCACCTAAAAGGAGGCAATTAGTGAGTGTTGTTGCAGGAGAGCCCATTCCTGATTTAAAACATTGAGAATCCAGTTACTGTTTACTCGGGGACTCCTTTTTCTTGCCAGACCAGCTTAAAAAATTCTGTAAGGCAGAGCAATATGTATGCTGGCTGGTTATGTTTTAGCACACTCACCACTGCAGGAGGAATTAAAAGCTCAGCCCTGGTTATTTGTAAAAGTTGTGTAATCAATTTGTAGCATGCATTAAAAAGCTCCAGGGAACTGGAATAGATTCAATTAGTGATTTTACTAGTGTTCAATGAATCTGTCTTCTTAGGGAAAAGACAGGGGACTCTAAACCGGAGGTTGTAACTTTCAAATCCCGCTTCCAGTCCTACCACAGCTGCTCAGGAAAGCTGGAGCCCCCCTGGCAGTCCCACTTGCACCACTCCACACTGTCACTGATGGGACTGAAGACCCTTCGCAGGGGCGGCTCTAGGGAGGCAGCAAGTGCCCCGCTCAACCCCCGACACACACCCCCCACACCCACACTCACCAGTGTTCCTTACCAGCTCAGCCCCACGTTTGCAACAGCAGTTTCAGACATCTGATTTCAAGTCCTTTAGTCACGGCACAGTCACACAAAACCCTCCAAGGAGGGACCCCAGACCGAGCAGTCCCTGGGGTGTTCTTTTCCATCCTCTCCCTGCGTGGCAGTGTGGGGTGTTCCCCCTGGGCCACGGGCTGTGTGTGCTCTGTGCTGTGCT
>JAWWMP010000081.1:48836793-48886576 GCA_035047865.1 Dendrocincla tyrannina
GGTGTTCCCCCTGGGCCACGGGCTGTGTGTGCTCTGTGCTGTGCTGCTGCCACACAGAGCTGTGCCCTTTGCTGTGCAAAGGGTTGGCATCAGGTCACATCTTGTTGCAGGGGGTTCCTGCCTTTTCTCCCCACTCAAAGCACAACCCAAACCTTGCACCACAGCAGCACACCAAGCCACCCTCGCTAGGTGTGTTCCTCAACACCAGATGCCACTAAGGTCCAAATTCAGACTCTGGGGCTATGTGCAGGCTTTTCCCCAGAGGTTACCTGGCCTGTACTGGTATTTCAGAGCTAAGCTTTCACGTGGAAACAGTTTCACAGGGAAACAGCTTTATGGTCTTTTCACTGAACATGGAGGATTTCCTAACGTTAGCAGAGGTGGAACGTGGCTACACGTCTGCTACCCTGGCAGAAACAGAGGGGTCTCAGCACAGGGTGCCTGAAGACACAGCTTACAAAGACTTAGGAAGTGTGGATGTTAGATGCATGGATCCAATGTGGGAGAGGAGAGGAGGAGGTAGCATATAGCAGGCCAGGGAGAAGACAGAAAGTGTGATGCTCTATCCACAAAGCTGCTGAGGAATGGGCTTCCATCTCCTTCCACCAGGGGTGATTCTTATATGTCCAAAGGTATTTAGGCAACTTCTCTGGTTGTGTCCCCAAAGCAATTTCATTGTGATTAAATATTGAAAAAGCATAAACTCCTCTGGAACAGAAAAAACAAATCACAAACGAAAGAGCAGCTAGTTAGGATTTACTGGACTTGACCACAGACAGGGGAAATACTGCTTGGTATAAAAAAAAAAAAAATAAAGAAAAGAAAAAGGCCCACTGGTTCTTTAAGCAAGGGACAATCTGAGCAAACAGCCTTGCAAATCAATCATCCATTACAAACCAGAACATATTGGCGTCTCAGTCTGCAGTCACTCAGGATGGGGGGCGAAGTCTCCTGATGCCAGCATTGCTTGAGGCTTTCTGAGACATCTGGTCATTTTATTGAAAGGTGAAGACTGCAAACAGAAGTGAACATACATGAAAATTAATTTAAAAGAGGGGGGAAAAAATCTCGCGAGTGTTGTTGGGCTGATTTCAGGTGAATGCAATGCGTTGACTGAGCAGGAGCGGGCGGGCAGTGTAACTGAGCTTGCTGCACGAACAAAACCGACAGCCAAAGCAATTGACGATATTTTCATAACCCCGCTGGAAACAATAAAAACACAAATTCGAACTGAAGTTAAGCGACAAAACACGAGAGGTCGCTCTAGAATAGAATTCCAGCCGCTGGCAGCTCCCATTAACCCTGTGCGGGGACAGACAGAGCAAACACAGCTATCCTGCAGCGTACGAAAGATTGCAACCTGGCTTGGGTTTTCTCCCTCTTCATGTGGCTTTTTCCAACATACAAAATGTTTATACTTCCATGTCCAAGACCAGCTATTATATTTTTTCTCTTCTCCCACTGATATTGAAAAAAAAAAAAAAAGTCAGATGAAACCAGACTTGACCTAAGAGGAACGTGCCAAAGTGGAACTAATTCCCAGAGGAGAGAAGAATGGCATCTTCATCCGTTCTGTTCATTTACTGGTAAAAACATAATTGCCCACAATAAGTAGTGCAGCTTCACCTAACATACAGTGTTTATCAAATGGGGAAGGGGAGAAGGGTGGGAGTGGGTGGTTTCACCAAATAACCAAAAGCATGAAGAGCTATCATGAATGAGGAAAATGGGAACAGCCAAATCTAGCTACAGCACCCGACAACATCGTCAGCTAACATCCCCTGAGTGTCCTTACTCTGTTTTCGGGAGCTTTTAATCTGCCTTTGCAAATGAAATCTCTTCTGCCATAGTTACTTTTCTCCTACTGGATTCCCAAGTACACAAGGAATTGAGTTATTGCCTGTTTTCTCAGCTGTGCAGTGATGCTGCCTTCATTAAACATTGCCTCTCAGCTGTTTCCTCACATTTGCAACTTTTCCTGCAGCATACAACTGGATTTCATTGAAAGAAAGCTTGTCATTTGGTCAATAAAATTCACATTTTTCAAGAAAGAAACTGAAACCTTTCTTCTCATTACCTACATTCATATAAACTAATGATACCAGGTTGGTAATGAATATGTCAAATTCCTGAGGTAATTTGCACTCCATGCTGGCTCTGGGTGGGCTTGCAATAACACTTGCTACACTAAAAACATGAGCTGAAATCTTGGCCTCATTTGAATCAATGGGTGGTTTTTTTCTCCTGCAGCCTCCACAGGGCTTTGCCTGCTGAATTCAGTGGCATTGTCTGTTTGATTGCTGTGAACATGGCCATATGGACAGAGCCTTTGCCACATGGCGTCACAAATGAATATCTGATTTTTTTTCCCTAGGAATTATAAGGCGTGTATACTGTGTGATGGTACCATAAAATACTTAGGTTAAGTCCATGCTCCCACCAAAATCAACAGTGAAGGATTCTGGTGATCTCAAAGTTGCAGGATTTCGCCCTAAAATATGCAGGGCAGTGTTTTAATGGTGGAGAGCAAAGGATTTACTTAAACTTGAGTCCTGAAAGCAGCTTTGGTGCTGAGTTTTCATACATGCAGCTATGCAAGTAGAGTGCATTGCCTTTTCACTGCTCCTTCCCAGCTTTTGACTGCTTTACAACACATGCATTTTCTGCTTTTGCTACACAAATGTAAGATTTGCTTCCCCCCACTCCCTTTCCCTGAAGTGAGGGGCATCTATCAGTTCAAAGATAACTAGGTAAAGCTGAGTAGTCAATGATAAGCATGGGATTAGGGAAGATTAAGTCTTGCCTTCATTTTGTCGATCACTTACGACTTCCAACAAGTATCTTTAGGAAAGGAATGAACACTCCTCTATTTTCTCAGTTTCCTGTTCTTTTATTTGGGATTTTGCTGTTAGAACAATTACAGTATTTGAGAAAAGGGAAAGTAAAGTAACAAATACGGAGAAGAAAAAGGAGTACGGGAAGGAGGAGGAAATGTCTCTGTCTGAAAACACAACATGTGGCTGGGGAGTGTCTCGATATGTTCCGCCTTAGCCCTGGGCCAGTATTCATTCAGCCTTAAGAAGGATGTCTCGATGTCTCCAAGACGTGGACTGTATAACTATCACAGAAAATTTTCATGCCTAGCACTTCTTTCAATGATAAAACGCTTTGGGTTGTTGGCTAAACTGGCCTCAAAATAATGCTGAACTTTTCCTTGTCTTCATTTTCTCCTGCCCCAGCCCTCAGGCACACCTCCCTCTCTGCTCCTTGAGCTCCCTCTGTTGCCTTCAGCTCCTCAGGAAATAAACGCAGCTCTCTTCAGGCTGGGTACTCCACAGCCATCATCATCTCCTGGGTCCTGCCTGAGCTTCATGGTCTCAAAAGTTATCTTCCAGAATTATCTTTAGGAAGAGCATACTGCAAAGTCAGTGGGACCAATTCAGATTTCAAAGAATGATAGAGTGGCTTGGGTTGGACCTTAAAAACCCTCTAATTCCAACCTCCCTGCCATGGGCAGGCATACCTTTCACTAGACCAAGTTGCTCAAATCTCCATCCAACCCGGCCTTGAACACTTCCAGAGATGGAGCATGCACAGCTTCTCTGTTCCAGTGCCTCACCACCCTCAGAGTGAATAATTTCTCCCTAATATCTAATCTGAATCTACCTTCTTTTGGTTTAAAGGCATTTCAGTTTGAGGCCCTTTCAACCCTGTGCTTTGAATACCCACAGGGCAACATCCCTGGGCAAGCTACAGACAAGGGGACAGTGGGTCCCCTTCCTCTGCCTGGAGCACTTGCACAGAACTGCAACGGGGAAGTGCAAAATACCATGTGCTAGCACAGAACCACACAGACAACTGGCAGGAATAGCAGAAATTTTCAGAAAATTCAGTAAAGGACAAATTTTCAACAGCCCTGGGTTTCTTTCAATGCACTTTTTGAAGTCCACACAAAGACAATAAATGCCTAAAATGAGTAATCAACACAAAATCCCAGTGGCTGCCAGGGAAGAAGCCCTGCCTAGACTTTTGCATTTAACTTCCAGTGCCGTGGACATGCCACTTTGTATGATGGAGCCTGTTACAAGCTGACATCATAAAGTGGTGTATAAAAGAATTTAAAAGGGCTGAGCCAATCCTGGGAGTAGCTGTGGACCACTAAAAGTATAGAAGGAGTTTAGACAGAATGATGAAAGCAGCATAGCTGAAAAAAAAAAAGCAGTGCAACAAGTTTTTATCTCAGTGTCATTTCTGCAACAACAACAAAAATTCCTTGGAGTAAATTTCTTGATGTGATGCTAACTCTAATGGGGAAATCGGACAACTTCTTAGACATCAAGGTATCTTCCAAGTCTCTTATATTCTTACAACTGTTGTGCAAAGGTTGTTTGCCTCCCAAAGACTGTAAACATCATGATTTCTGTTGTCATCTCAGCCTTTTAACAATAAAGCACTCAAGACAACAGAAATGGTTTTTAATACCTCTTGTTCAAGATCTCCCTAGCAGAGCCTAGCTCCCTGTACACAGAAATTCAGCCTGTTTGAGTTTACATGGTGTCAGGGTTACCTCCATTTGGCAGGCTCGGCAGCACTAGCACTGGACTGTAAACAAATGAAGTTTTGTGGAGAGAAAATATTCACTCAGAGCTTCCTTTGCTGAATATTGCAGAAACCTAAGGAAGGAATATTGAAAACAAGCTAGTGGGCAATCCTCATTCCTTTCCACTTCCAGTATCTTTTCTAAATTCTTTCTTTCCTCAGCTACCTGCTAATAAAAAAAAAAGCAAAACACTGTGCTAATTAAAAAAATTAAAATTCAATCCCTAATGTACTTTATCCAAAAGTGTCACCAGGGCCTTACTCAGTGCAGTTGGCTGAAGCTGCAAGGGTGATGTTCATGGCCATTAGTGAGCATCAGGGCTGGGCTGCTCTTTAATTTTACAGTCATCTTGCCTTCAGTAACCTGTAGGTTTTCTTTGGCAGGCTGCTTGCAATGGGAATGGATTGATCACTGCTGGATTGCTCGGGAGCTACTTGAGCCTTATAGACAATGGTCTTGTGAGAAAAATCTCTTATTAAATTTAGAAAAACGGCAAGTATCTGTGAAACAAAGGAAATATAATGAACAGGAGAGTTTGATTACAACACGTGGTGGGTGCCCAGGTCACGCAGGATCCCCAGGAGCACCCCTTCCCATTCAAAAACCGCTCTGTTAAACATTAAACCTGAGGTTAGTAACTCTTGTTCAGTTTCTTTGCTTGTAATAAACCCGGGGTTTCTATCTCTCATAGTCTTACTCCCCCTCAGGTTTCCATTCACTCAACTGTTCCAATTGCCTCCACCGTGTCTATGCTGCAAGTGCTTGCCATAAAGAAATTCAAGCATTTAAAATAAACCAGATTTTTTTTAATCAACCAAATGTTTAACATTTTTATTGTTTTGGAGACAGGGGAGTGTGTCTGTCTAGGATTCAAGGTCTATCCAGGTTTCAAGTAGTCTGAGGTTTGTTGCATCCATAATATAGTCTTTGAAGTCATAGACTCAACTGAGGGCATGCCAAATAGAAAAAAGGGATCCCTGCCCCATCACTTTTGCAGTTTCTATAGTCCAAGGCACCAAGTCAATTAAACAAATGGTACAGGACAGAAAAAAGAGCTGAAATAGTAAGACGCCTGACATTACAATAGGTGAACAGCAGGATGCTGTGTGGTATTATTGTAGGCATCACGAGACACAAGGAGTTGAAGGTGATTCTCCTTATTATCCAAGGTGGCTTTGAATATCTCAGTGATTCAAATTCAGGACAAATGAGGAGAGTACTCATATTAAAGGATATGACCCATATTTTCTTAACCCAGCCTTGAGCAGGGTGTAGACTCATAGCCAAAGAAAGGTGTTGGAGTTTTAGTAATTTAGTTCAGACTAGGAAACATCTTTTACAGTGAAATCTTGACCGAGATCAACATGCATCCAAAGTCCAGCTATCACTCAAAGTGTGTTCTGAACAGAATGACAAAGATAACACTGCTTCATACTAGAATAACTTGCTTTCAAATTTTAGGTCCAATGTCATGAAAATCTTGTTTTATTCTCTTTCACACTCTTTGTGTTGATTGTGGAGTTTTCAAGAGCTGACAGATTTTTTACATCATTGAGAACAATCAGTAGGATGAATATCAAAATCCTGTAAGATCCTCTAACCCTCCATAAGTTCGGGAATTATTTCACACAACCGGGTCTAGAGATTGGAACATCTTGGCACTAGGGTAACATCAACATGCAAACAATAACAGCTCTGGAGACAGACAGGTGAGTCTGCTGTTATTCAGCTTTAAAAGTACATATTTCAAATTATCCAGTAGTTAAATTTATGTGACGAGTGTTGATGGTCTACATGAAATGAGTTTTTATGCCTGTCTAGACCCTGCTAAAAAATTGCCAGCACTAAACTGATTTTGGCTTTAGTCATAACTTCTGCTCTCAAATGTATCTGCAGCAACAGGCTCAAGGACTAAGACTAATTCTGCTAAATAGCACATGCATGTCAGCATTACCATCGGCTGGCCCATTGAAATTTTGCTCACAGGTAAAATTAGAATCCAACTGCACATTCCCAAAGCATCTCTTGTTATTTCAGTATGCAAATGGCAACACTCATCACAACGCTGGTGTTGCTTTGAGTGCCTACCCACTCTCCAGGGAGGGGACTGGGTCCTTCAGACTTTCATTCTGCCACATCTCAACGCTTTACATATCTGCTGGAAAAAAGGAAAACAAAAGAAAGAGTGGGGAAACAAAGCAGAAACCTTTATTAGCCCATCACGCTATGCGATTGCTGCAACACAAAGGCATGGAAGAAGCAGCCACCTGCTATTTTGAGGCTCAAATGTTCTTTGGGTGGACACCTTTATCTTTCAGTCATGCTCCTGGCCAGTCTTTACCAGCACTTTGGCTTTTAGGATGAAGTAAGCAGAACAGAATTTGTTTTGTTGTTGTTGTTGTTCATACTGTTGATTGGCATCTGAAGGACAGTTTTCCTCTGGGAACAACCTGAAATGTTTTCCTGCAGTAGCATATGTTTGTGGTGCCAGGGGTAAGGTATTTGTTATCAACTATATGATAGAAGAATGCTAGACAATAAAACAAACTGTAAAGAGCTCTGCCAGAAGGAGTGAAAACTTTGAAAGATGGAAACAATCAGAATGTTTTGGTATCACTTTGGTGTGGTTTGAAATGGCTCAAAAGCATTATTGGGAAATTGAATGTTTGGAGGGTTTGATATTGGATGCTTGAGGTATTTGATAATGGGGATATTGTTGGTTAAGTCTGAAATATTAATTTCCTTCAGAAGTAGTTTTTGATGAGGTGAAAGAGCTATTGAAATTCACAATCCAAATGCAAAAGGTCAAGGTTAAGAAAAAAACAAACCAAACCAAACCAAACCAAAAGCCCCTCCAAGACTGAAAAACCTAAACTGTTCTCCCTGACCTTCCTTATTCAGTTCTTCTGTTCTCTTATTCACTGTAAGGCAGATGACAACTGTCTGTCATAGTGTAATCCCACCTGACAACCAAACCCCACGCACTCCCTCCCTTCCCAATACCGAGGTTTGGGAGCTGGACAAGCTGCTTGTTGCAGCCCAGCCCCTCCCTGCCTGCTCCCAGAGCCAGCTGGCTCTCCAAAGTCACGGGCACATATTATTCCTGAGAAGATTCTAATTAGACACAAAAGAACAATCAGTCACTGGAGTGACCTTCCCAGTGGGGTCGATTTCAGCTAATTGCCAAAATACAGCCAAAGCTTCCCCATAGAGAACCTCTCTGATTCCCTTTCAGCTCACCTAGCAAGAAGGCATCACTCCCCAAAGATTTTCAAACACAGCCATGGGATGGTTCCCTGATCTTCTCGGTGGTGAGAGTAAAATATTTGTGTTCCAGAGTCCACAAAATGGTGGATGAAAAGCCCTTGAGAAAGGTTATCTGTGACAGAGCTTTTTATGTCTCTTGTCATTCAAGATATCTCCTAGAGAGCTGGCAGGCTCCGTGGGGCCAGGAGAGCATCTGGCGCACGCATGAGGTTCCAGGCACTGCACGAGGGCTGTGGCACCTCACCTGGGATGCAGTGTCTTCGGTGGCTGCCTGTATTCAGGAGAGATCAACTCGGAACAGGAAAGAAGGAGAGGAACTCTTTAAATTAAAAGACCTTGAGGGTAAGAGAGCAAATTGGGGAAAAAATGACTGTTAAAATGACCATCAAAAAAAGTTGTTAGGTTTTAACAAGTATAATAAAGAAATTTAACTGGTTCTACTGGACTTTGTTCAGTTCATAAAAGGAAATATATAGAAGAGTTGCCAATGAAAATAGGACATTGAAATAGCAGACTGTCCATGTTCCTAACTGCGTTTCAAAATTTCCAAACAAAACCTGTACATCATTTTGAAGGGTTGAGGCTGTGGTGGGCTTGGCCTTTTTGTATGATTTGTCCACTTACAAAATAAGTTTCAGTCATATACATGTCTGTCCATCTGTCTGTCTGCCTGTCTACCTCCCTCCCTCCCTCAGATATCACAACCATTAGTGCTTTGACAAGGTACACTTCAGCCTGGCTAATAAGTTGGATGAAAAGATAGCTGAGGAGCAGACCACGGTTCCTGATGAACCTCCTGCGGGCCCCAAGGCTGCTGATGTATTTGGGAAAGCTGCCAAGTTTCCAGCACAGACCTTTCTTTCGGTCTGCAACAACAGTGACATATTTCAAACTACATTCAAGGTGGGAAAAAAACCACTTGAATTCAAGTTAGTCCGTTTATTCAGGCAAACTGAGAGAAAAGGGTAATGACACTTATGAAGCAGAGGAGAAACTTCAGAGGAGACCAGGAGGAAAAGCTGGCAGTGTCTGTAGAACGGGAGTGAGGGTGGGATGAAGCCCAGCTGAGCAGGCAGGGGAGTATGAGGCGAGGCTATTGGAGTGTGACATGGGACACCTGGTCAAGATGAAACACGGGGCTCCCCTTTGGTAAAGGGACACAGTCTTGGGCTAAGAAATAGGACACCATACTACCTTGATTTTGGCATTTGCCAATCTCACAGAAGAAACCCTTGTATTTGCGTAGACTGTTAGATTTGGTTTCTTATCCCCCACCCTGAAAATTTAAATGAAGAAAAGTATTTTGTCCTATTTATATAATCATCTATCTAATCCTATATATAGATTTCATTAATTTAATACTGAACAGGTATTCTGATCTCTTACTGGGTAATCACTTTATTTCCAGTTTTCTATTCTTTGCCATTTACTTCAAATCAGCAACAAAATAGGTAATAGGAATTTTAGCAATCACTCTGCTTACTTAAGTTAGATAAAAATAAGGGAGCAGATCATGTCCAGTTCCCAAGTGGCTCCCCTTCCCTGAGAGACTGATGTAGGACAGAACACATTCTGTCCATGAAGTGGTCTCTTTGCTGGACAAAGTGATCACTTGCTTTACTATTCCTTCTATCTTTTTGAATATAGCAAAGAGCAGCACCATTAGGACTGAATTACCCAGCTCTCAGACAGCAAACCCAGAGGAATACTGTTTAAACGACAGAAATTGCTGTACGTTACCACTAACACAGATCAGTGCAAAGCCTGTCTCATGATGTGTGTCCTCAGCTTCAAGGGAGCTTATTTGAGTCCCTCCTCACTTGTGTTAGTATAAATCTAGAATAAGGTCATGAAAGTCAATATATCATATTTGAATACGTCTGCAGAGGGAGATCTCTGCTCAGGGTTAGTACTTCATTAATTCCTGATTCTTTACAGCTTTTGAACTGCTGGTTAACTTACTGAAATATTGCACATCTAGAAGCTCAGGCATTAGAATTACACTAACTCCATCAAAGGCAAAGAAGAAACAAACTAGAAATATGTGACTTAATCATTTAGGACAGTCATAGGAAAGCATGACCAAGACATGAAAAACTAACTTCCATTGCTCTTCTATTAAGATGATTCATCTCTCCACTATCATTCTTTACTTCTCTCAAAACCACTTGCAAATAAAGTTGCCATTTGAAATACCAAAAGCTTAGACGTGCTACAGTAAGCAGTCATATGACTTTTAATCCATTTGTGTATTTGAACCTACATGAAAGAGCTGCTTTTATTGTGTTTCTGATAATAAACCAACTGCTGCCAGAGCACACTGAAATGTACTTTGCATCTTTACTGACTCCCAGGACACTCTCCTTCAGCCTTCTGGGACTCAATTACCCAGTGTGCTATGGGAACTCAAAATTAATCAAATCAAGACATCTTACCTAGGGCTACTCAGATCAGTATGCACCCCATGAAGCCCAAAACGTGTGGAGAAAAGTCTCTTACTTTTCCCATGGGGTATTTCACCATGAAATGGAAAAGATTTAGCAGAGAAACTTGCATTATGTCCAATCTGAAGAGCAGGCCAATGGCCAGTATAGGGAGCCAAAACATCAGACCGGTTCCAGTCCCACACATGAGCCGGGCTGAGCAGCACACTACCAAATTAGTTGGTTTTTCCATTGTAAAGGAACATCTTTTCTTGATACTTGATCTAGTCTGGATCCTGTTCTTCCTTTCTCAGTGAACCTGGAAGAAACAAATCTCTTAAAAGGTTGTGGGTTTGATTTCTAAAACAAAGCCACTTTTTCACAGAAGTCTTAAGAGGTTCTTAAAAGCCATTTGGGAAAAGGTAGCACACAAAATTCTGCTGTGTACCAACTGCTGCTCTCTGCCCATGGGAAAGGCTTGAGGTGAGCAATGCCCACAGAGGGCAGGGTTAGCTTATCCATCCTCTGGCCCCGCTAGGGGAAGGACACTGCCTGCTCACACACACAGACACATCCATGCTTGCATGATAACAAAGAGACCACGGTACATCCCAAAGTCTCTGCTTGTTATTTTAGCTGCTCCAGCACTAAGGCTTCCACTAATCTCCAAAAGCAAACTGGCCATTGCACTCCTCTTGGCAGCTGTGTTCTCCTACCACTTTTGCCCAACCATTTTTTTCCCCTAAAGAAAGCCTTCCTGACTGAGAACATTTGTTTTCACTTTGAAGGGTGCTACCTACATGCCAGAACCCACATCTACTTGGAGCTCTCCTAATGCCTTTGGAATTGTGGTATGTAAAGCTGTGGTCTCCCACCAGTCCAAATGTGCTCTGAGTCACAGGTCAGGTCCTGACTGCCCAGGCTGTTCTTAGATATGCAGCCAACAGTCTGATACAGAGGAAACAGACTGCTTTTGTAGGGCTGGAGAACGCTGAAACACTTAGTATAACTAAAACCTTACACCCAGCTTCTGCTCCCTTGGACACAGTAAGCACGGGGATGTACAGAGCTGGAAACATTCTTTCGAATATATTATTTAGCTACTGTATTCCAGTTACTGTGGAATAGCAATCCTTGCAGGAAAAATACAGGAGCTGAATAATTCAACTTTCATCCAAATCCATAGATTGAAACAGAAACTGAGTTCCATAGGTTGACACTCCGATCATAGGTCAGTCTCACAATCACATGGGGTTTCATTGGAAGGTTGATAGAGTAATATTGATGAAATATAAATAATTCCCACTACCTTTATTTTATTTTCATGGCTTTAAAATACTGTAGTCAAGCTAGTTGTACTCTTAGCTTCCAAATAGCTTGATAAGTCATAGAATTAAGATAAAAGATGCCTATTATCCATGCGCAGATGAACACATACATATGCTATTTAATTCAAACATACAGGAGAAAATGTCTCACACAATTAATGGAAAAATACTTGAGCTGGACAAGGACATAAACTGACAAAATGACACTATTATAATAATTTTGCAGCCGTTTTTTATTCCAAAAAGTTGTATTTTTTGTAAACTTGACATTTCCAAAACAGTGCAAGTGAATTAGGTGAACACAAGCTTCTAAATACAGGTGACATCAGTAAGAGTGAACACAGTCTTCCAACCACAAGGTCACAAAAAGAAACATAAAATTTTATAATACATAAGCAATGACATTCTGAGAAAATGGAGTGACAATGGTGCAGATACTCTACTGCATATGACAACCACGTTCCAAAAGCAATTACAGTCTTCATGCCAGTTTAATCAATGAACAAATGATTAAATAAATGAACAAAATCTACTTTCATTTATATCCAAGAAACGATAGCAAGTGGATGAACTTGGACAAAGGACAGAAATGAGCTCCATGACTCCCTCAGTCCTTTAGTGAACCCAATATTACATATTCCCCAGCCCCATGGATGGTATGCTTCGAACTTGGGCAGGACTCCAAAATGTGCCCACAAACAGACACATTCAAGAAAGTCGACCTTAAATATTGTTAGGGACAGTTTTTGTGTAGCTATTGCTTTCAGCAGCCTGGGCTCTCTGCACATCACTGGCTTGGCACGTGAGGTCATGTCCATGAATGTATTAAGGCAGACAGGGCTGTCTCACAGTTCTGTTTGGCATTGCAAAAGCCTTTGCCCCTTTGAGATGGAAGGATTGCTTAAGTGGGTTACAGGCCTGGGGTTCACATCAGGCATAATTTCCCTCTCAGATAATCCAAGCAGCTTGGGAGATGACTTCAACTCAGAGTCTGCTCCAGTATTTTCTACAGTTTGCTGACTTCCTCATTATAGCTGAGCAAGTAAAGAAACCAGGTTTATTCAGAAAAGAATAGCAGGCATTTTTGTTAGCTACAATGGCCAAGTACCACAGCATACTAGTGACAGTCAGAGCACACCAGTTGTGTTGTTGCTTGGGGGGAACCGAGGCAAACTCACCTCCAAGACCCTTGGTTTTCAAATTAAATGGTCACACAACTGCTGTGAAAGGTGACAAATGCTTTCATCTCTTGGGAAGTGAAATTCCCCACTGTGCTGTGGGCCACCAAAGCTGTGAAATGACTGTGATGGATTGATGCCATGATGGAAACTAAATGGGGTTGCAAAAGCACAGGCTTTGCATTAAGGGATTATTTTTGTCTTTAATTCCCCTCTCCCTTCTTCCCGTTCATATTTTTCTGAGATAGTTTTCTTCCTATCCTGAGAACAGCTTCAGGGGTACTATCTGACACCTTGCACACTGCAAGCTTCAGATCTCTGAGATGCCAGAGGATGCACTTGCGAATGTTCCTGCCCCAGGCTAAGTGTCACCCTGCAGGGTTTAGAGCTAGTGCAAAGTAAGCCTGCTGGACAAAAATGGAATGCCAATTCAGCAAAGCTTTCAATGAAGTTGCCCCAGACAACTGAAGGCATTGCCTCAAATGGATTAACCCCAGAGAACTTTACAGTGACCACCCCCAGCTGCTGCACCAGGGGAGCTGCACACAGGAACTACCCAGCAGCTGGCAGATGGGACATCAGAGCCCTAAAAGCAATTGCTACAGCATCCGTGTCTCCAGATTTTGGTACAATTATATTTGTAATGATTTCCTCATTTAAAACAAAACAGCAGATCTGTAGCAGTTATTTTCTACACATTCTTGAAGCAAATTACCTTTTCATAAGATTTTGGGATAAGAAACTGGTAGCAACCAACTGGTATTCGTGGGGCTTTCTGTTTGGCTGCTTTTTAAGGAGTGGAAAGGTGCATCGACAGTACTTCAACAGGAAGAATTGGCATGTGCCATTGTCCAATCTGACTATCCTAACTGCAAGCAGGCAAGAGCCACAGCAGAACTGGATTAAAAAAAAAGAAGAGTGTACATGTGGAAACAAAACCATCTGTTCCAAAAGATCTACTGAGGGCCTAACAGGGATGATACTCAGAATTTGTGGATCATTTCAAGAATATGGCATTCATCTGGCCAGCAACTAGATTTTCATTAAGGGTTCACTTGAGCTGGATCAATTCTCAGGCAACTCAGGTCACAAATCCAAAAAGCTCACTATGGGCTCAGTCAAACGGGATTTATTTTTATTTGATTTTTACTTCAAGCAAATAAGAAAAATATTTTTGCCCTGAGACAAGGCAAAAAAAAAAAGCAACAAAATATGAAATGCTAAATGGGTATTTTACCTTTTTAACTCTTTTCTTTACATACTTTATAAGATATCTCAAAGAAATAAGTAATTTCTATTTTAAAATAAATTTTTTTAAAGAAATTTTTGGCAGATTTAAAAATAAATTTCTGTTTAAAAATGGAGATTAAGAATTTCAACTTTTCAAAGGGAACTTCCTTTTTTTTTTTTTGGTGAAAACTTTTAAATTCATTTAAATTCACAAATAGTTTCACTTGTGCCCTGAATTATTTTTTCCACAAATTTACTTTTTAAGAATTTTGGGGGGGCTCAGTTTTAGGGACGGTGGATACTGAAGATTCTTACAGCTAATGAACAGACTCCTTTTTTTCAGAAAGTACTTTAAGCAATTTCTTACTCAATTCACAGCTGTGAATCAATCTCATTTCCAAATCCTCTCCAACTTAGATATTTTGCAACAGAAAACCCCAGACAAATTAGGGTAATACACCAGCAAAACGAAGTGATGTCAGAACTATCATTCTGTGAGGAGTTCCACAGCCTCTCGTGCTAGAAGCAGGTTCAGATGAGACATGAGGAGGAAACCCTTCCCTGTGAGGGTGGGCAGGCCTGGCACAGGGTGCCCCGAGGAGCTGGGGCTGCCCCTGGATCCGGGGACTGTCCCAGGCCAGGCTGGACGGGGCTTGGAGCAGCCTGGGACAGTGGAAGGTGCCCCTGCCAGCAGCAGGGGGGGTGCAAATAGACCTTTAAGGTCCCTTCCAACCCAAGCCATTCTGTAATTCTCTCTCTCTGTGATAATAAAACTGTGCAGTCAAATACCACCAGCCTTTTGGGTTTGCACTCTGATAACAAATCTGCACTTCACTACATGTGGCTATAACAGCATTTTGCCTTGGATTCTGGATTGAATGATCACTGTCACACAGAATCTGTCAAATCACCATTGATTGTTTTAAGAAGGATAACTGAATAGACTAATAGCTTTTCTTGCCAGATGTTGAATCAATAAACTTTATTCCCTTTAAAACTATTTTCTCCCTAATGCATGCAGGTAGTTAATAAATACTGCCCAATACTGTAGTAATAGCAGGCACTTAATGCCAGTGGAGGTAAAAGGCAAACAGGAATATGGATGTGTTCATCTTTTAAAAGTTGGAGCTATAACGAACTTCACAAGGAGGAGCAAGGGTAAGACCTGTTCTCAAGCAGATTTTTGCCCTTCTCTTCATTCAAGTTTCCAAACTCCCAGCTGTTTTTTCACCATATCTTTAAGTAATAAGACATTCTGCAACCTTTAAATCCTGGTTTCACTTTCTACCACTGAGCTCTACCCTTCTTTCCTTTATATGGATTTTATATCAACATGACATTTACTTCTTATTTACACAAAGTGCAAAATACAAGTAGAATCTAAACCCAAGTCTTACAGAGTTCTACTATTTCTGTTCAGAAATCCAAGAGCTTTTTCAATAAACATGGTTGAATTATTTAGAACTGGACAACTTCTAATTCAACAAACAATTTCGGTAATTACCAGCAAGCAAAGTGGCAATCTGAGATCCAGTAACATCTGCACCTTGACTAAACTTCCTTCTTAACTCTTGAGGAAGGATGACATTCAGTGCTTGGAACACCCAGATAGGGAATCTCAAGATCCAAAGATCCAAATATTTTAATCCTTGCAGCTACTTGTCTCTCTTAAAATTATTGTATATACGGACTCATGACTTATGTATATAATTCACAAGGCAGACATAATGCTCATGGCTTGCAGCAATTTATGACTTGATAGTAACAAATCACAATCATTAACAGTAGCTTTAAAACCATCCCTCTTAATATTAATATGCCTCCATTTATTTATTTATTTATTTATTTATTTATGTATTTATTTATTTATTTATTTATTCATTCCAAGGGCTTTGTCAGTGCCATAGTGGTTGGCCCAATTATTTCCTTCTGGTACAGTCGTGGACTCCTATAAAACCCCTAGAGACTTCAAGAGAAAATTTCCTGAAGGAAAACATTCTGATACCTTCTTCAGTGAACCAAAGCAGTCTCCCTCTTGCTGCGTGTCACTGAGGAAGCATTTTCATCCTCTCCCATCCAGGCCAGTAAAGGACAGACTCAAGGTACACAACATCACAACTATCACGAATGTGAAATACTTTAGGTTCTTTAGTTTAGAAATCAAGCATCAAATTCAACTCAAAGAAAGAGACACTGAAAAGATTTTGGCTTATTTCCATTAAATGGTCTATATACAATATTACCAAGCCTTGTGAATTAAGCATATGAGGATTTCAGTTACTTTTCTCCACAAATCTCTTTTCTCTCGCATTGACGTTCAAAAGTACAATAGAATTTATATATACATACATGTATTTCCAAAGATTTAGCCAGATATCAGTGCTTGAGTGAATTATATACTATTCAATAGAAATTATAAAACATAGATACAAATATAAAGACATAGTCAATATAAAAAGCTTATATTTATAAAAAATATTCTTAGCTAACAGTCTTCCCCTGAGGGTATACCACATAGTTGGATTCATAAATATTGCTCTGCACTGCAGCTTGGTTACCAAAGTTCAAAGCTGAACTCTTAAATGAAGTGGGAATTGCTCCAGTCACCTGACATGGCTGCAGTGGTTGCCTCAGGATATGTTCCCTAGTTTTTTGGAGTGATAAAGACACAGCATCAATGGGGTCTCCGAAAAATCTGGAGAAGATTCCTTCTTCCACATATGGAAGATATGAGAGCAGGACCTCTAGGCTAGTGAGCACGTGTCACATGACTGGGTTTTAGTTCTCGTGGGCAGTTCACTGGTTTTTCTGGACCCAGTTCCAACTGTCTTCATTCTCCTTTCGGCTCTTTTCGGCCTCAATAATTTCTTTGTACCTCCGGCGGAAGAAGCCCATCTGCAAATCAGAGGAGACGACAGCGGTAAGTTACAGTGTCATTAAATTGAAACTCACTTAGTCAGTGTGGCTCCAGAAAATGGTGTGCATAAAAAATAAGCACAAGGTTTAGTATTTAATTCCTCCAAGGGCCAACCCGAAATCATTGCACTTCATTTACATTAGTATAAATGAGATCAAACTGGTCCCAAGTCTTCATAAATACTCTGCTCCTTATAGATGAACTACTTGGAGGTAAGAGGTCCTCTAACATGAAATGCACACGAAGTGTTCCTAACAAATACAGAGCAGAAGAGGCAGACACAGGTTTATTGGTTTCAAATAGAGACTCCTGTAAAATTTGGAGCTGAACCTGAAGCCAGATTAGCACTTGGGTCCTGAATAAATGGTGACAGAGTTTTATGAGCGATGCTCTCAGTGTCCACAGCTGCCCCAAACAAGAGGGATCAGAGGAATACAGTACACCCCCCCGTGGCCCAGCATTTCAATTCCAACTATCATCACAGATAATCCCTCCTGCGTATTGTCTTGCTTCCTAAACCCTTGTACTTAAAAAAATGCAAGTGAGTTTCATTTGTTTGGATAAAAACTTCTCATATCTGTGGGTTTTTTAAGTCTTTCAGAAAACCAAAAATTATTTTAATAACAGACTTTGGGAAGCATTCAAGAATAACTCCTCAAACTCAGCAATGCACTGTTGAGATCACTGAAACAATATTTTGTTCACCATAATTAAACATTTATGTAACTCCTACCACTCTAAACTTGTTTTCTTACTCCTGCTGTGTAAAACATGATGTTTTAATCTTCCTTTATCAACCAGTTATTGCCACCCTTTGTTCCCAAACTGGCTATATGTAGGAAAATTTTGTGCTGTTTTGTCATAACTAAGATTTCATTAAGTTGGACTTTTTAGTTTCAGTTTTCAGCACCTTTAATTTTCTTCGAGTGTGTTTTAACTCGCAGGGGTATGAAAGGCAGCATGTTCAATCTTCCAAGGGTGCTTCTCCAGCAGAGCTCCCTAAAGCCCAAGCCCTTGCCAGCGCCCTCAGCTGCATCCTGAATTCACAGCATGAGACTGCACACCCCATCCTCTCATTCTGCCTCTTGCCTTCTGTGCAAAGGACATAAAAGCTGCAGCAAGGTCGAACAAGCCCATTTTTCAGTAACTGTGGGCCACAGCCCTGGGACACGCTAGAGATAAGGGTACCCTGCTGAGTGCAGAGGGGTACCTGACATACACCCCTGCTGCCCTGATTTCAGCCAGGACAGGGGAAGGGTTTGCAGGAGCAGGAGGGGCAATGGCTGAGACCCGGAGGTTATTCTATACCCCCTCACACCATCGCCTGGGGCAGGGGCAGGGAGTCTCTTCCAAGGAGAACGAGTTCCTTCAACTCGAGTAAGCATGGTGGAGGGAGCAGTGGGATGGTGCTGGTTTCGGGCTGGAGGGAGTGGTGGGGTTACACTGCCTTCAAGCTGGAGGGAGCAGGCAGGGCAGTGTGGTTGTGGTCAGGTGAGGCTCAGTGAGCACTCTGTGCGTGAATCACTCTCTCTTGTATGCTTTTGTTATTAATAATTGTTGCTGTTACTGTTCAGTTTCTCATTGCATTGCTGGTTCCAGTAAATTTCTCTTATGTCAACATGCTTTTGCACCTCCAATTCTCCTTTCCAGCCCACTGCAGGGGAAAGGGGAAGGGGAGGGAGGAGTGAGCAGTACGTGGTTTTAGTGGGAGCGCTAAATTGGTGCATACCATTCCTAAACAGCCTTATTTGGCACCCAAGGTGCAGCTTGAAGGGTTGAGATAACAGATATGCCCAGAGTGTGTTGGAAACAAATTTTATCTGAGCATTTGTTGTATTGGGTAGAGAGGCACTGGTGTTTGTGGTACCTAACCCTGTATATATTCCCATATGTGCTCCTTGTGGTGCTCTTTTTCAGAGCAGGGAGAGGATTGCTGTACTGTGGGATGTAGATGTCACAGAATAAGGGGGTGGATAATGCCCTGGTTCCAGCCAGGTTTCATTTTGCGGTGGTCAGGAGGGGGCATGGCTGGCACCCGGAGCTTATTCTGCACCACCCCAGGTCATTTCCAGGGCTGCTGGAAGGGAGGCTCTTCCAGGGAGAAGGGATTCCTTAGGGTTGAGCAAGTGTGGTGGAGGGAGTGGCAGGGTGATGCCTGTTGTGAGCCCGAGCGAGCAGTTGGGGTAGTGTGGCTGTGGTGAGGTCATGCTGGGCTCACTGAGCATTTTGTATGTGAATCACTCTCTGTTTTGTACAGGGTTTTTATTAATATTGTTGCTGTTACTGTCTGTTTTCTTATCTCATTGCTCTTTCCAGTAAATTGTTCTCTCGACCTGTGATCTTTACCTTTTGTGCCTCCAATTCTCCACTCCAGCCTGCCCAGGAGGGGGAAGAAGGGGAGGGAGAATTGCATGGTTTTAGTGGGAGCACTAAGTTGGAGGATCCCATTCCTACAGCCACTTTATAAAGGCACAATAGGTAGACATACACACAAATGCCCATGATCTCAAGCTTACAGAGGTTCCATGACCTTCTGGAAGCACCCTTAAATAACTGGAATTAGACCTTATAAGTCATTTACTCATACTAATTCTCGTGCACAGACTGTGAACACATTATCTTTCCCATCCATCATAAATACAGCTTCATCTGTTGCTACGTACATGCAAATGCAGGGAGAATGGTGGTTCTGTTAGGAAAAATCACCCCATGGAAGTGACACAGTTTAATTTCAGAGGGCCATGACTCCCTCACTGCCTAGCATCTTTCAGAGCCCTCTATGCAAGGATTCAGGAAGAGAAAATGAAAGAGGAGTTTCTCTAGTTCCCCATTCGTCAAACTTATTCTCAAAATCAGATTAAATTCTTTCTTTAGCAGAAAAGTATCATTATTAGTAATTTTGGTACTTGTGCGAAGGATTTATTCTGAGAAGACACACTCAAGAGAGCACCATTATAAAATCCCAGTGAAAGTTCACCATTAATGCCAACAGAATTCACTTCAATGGAGACCTGAAGCAAAGCTGAGGTTTTTCTGGATTTTCAGTCTAAAATGGAAGTGAATTATTATATTGATAATGGAAAAAAAAGGTGAGAGCCTACTACTTCTCTGTTGTTCTGCCCTAGCAGGATTAATCACAGGTACTTATTTACTCACAGGAATCTGCTGCTCCTGCTTATATATGTTCAGGGAGCAGATGTGTTGAAAAAACGGATGCCATTTTTTGCATTATCAGTCTTTATAAAAGACCTACATGTTTTTCATTAGCAAAGAAAACTGCCACAGGACTTTACTTCCTTAGATTAACAAGAGAAGTTCAATTTCTAGTTTTAAACCCAGGTTTTAAACCCTTAAGGTTTCCATCCCTCATGCAAACACATATTTGGTATAATAAAACTTTCTCTTGAAGTCATAATCAAAATTACAGAAAGGCTTTTTAATTTCCTTGAGGCCCAAACAAACAAAACCAAATTCCTTCCCACTCTTATTTTAATAAAAAATGTCTGTTTCTGAACATCTGCTTCAGGAATTGTCTTTAAAAGCTGGTTGTGAGGGTTTTGGTATTTTACTATTATTTCACTGGATACACAATGCTTTTGTATAATTTTCCAGTAGGGATAAAAAGTGAGCTGAAAACTGTAATAAATATTAATAAAGCATGAATTCCTACATCTAGAGGTGATTCCACTATGAAGAATTATGTTTACTTGCTGCAAATTATGTGGATACTCTAAAATTATGTTGAGGACTGAAATGAAAGCAAAAAGAGAAACTGAGCCTTATGGATTTTTTTTTACCCTTTTAAAAAGAGTGGTCAGAGATTATAGATATATTTCTCATCCTTTAAAGACAAGGATGTGCTTTGTTATGCAATACTGTTCCTTAGAGTTTAACACCACATATTTCCATTTAATGTGACAGAATCCCAAACATCATCAGAAAGGGATTTTTTTGATAATGGCCATGAAGAAGTAACAACACAGTCGTTGTCTCACAGCATTCTGCACCTCCATCTCCTTACAATTAACTGATTTCATTCAAAATAACAGCAACGTTAACCTGGATGGTGAGGGCTGATAAATACCTGTAGCAAGTTGAAGAGAACATGTGAATTTAGCATAGAGGGAGAGGCAATAAGGAGGCAGACATTTGGACCAAAGCAGGAGAATTGGTACAATCTGGTGCTGGGTATACACTGGCTCTTTTTTCACTGGAGCTGAAGTGACACCAGAAGGTATCTTTTCCATGGCTAACACAAAGCCATTAAGGAAATTGAGAAGACCCAGTGAGAAGAGCACTGAACTTCAAGCAAGGAAGAGGAGAAGAGATCCTCAGCTTTAACAGGAGCATTGCTGGGATCTCATTTGTAGAATGGGTGTTTAAAGTGGGCCAATGGTCTCTGACACATTTCATGAGCAATGAGACTGATACTGTTCATTTCTCCCAAACTTTGCTTTCCATGCATATAGACACACGTATGTGTGTACACGTACAGATGTACAGAGCACAGGAATACCCAGGTCCAGAGCTGTGACCCCCTCAGGCAGTCTGGGGGTTCACCCACCCCCATCCAAGTAAAGGACTGAGGAAAATACTTTGCTGAGCAACCCTCTGCCTGGGGAAGGCACTCCTGAGAGGAAAAGCAATAGGAGAATGTCTTTACAGGAAGCAAGGAGAGAGCACTGTGGGAAACTCAAGGGTTATAATGGTAGAAGAGGCATCAGCCACTAAAGACAAGGCAGCAAATAAAAAAAGGGTACGTGGGCTAGAGTAAGTGGAGGTGCTTTAGGTTTTGAACCTAAGCCACCTACTTATAGCAGCTCTAATATTTACTTGAAGCACCTCCAGAAAGGACTCGTTATTGGTTGCCCACTCACAACCTGAAACCAGCCAGAGGTTTTACACATTTCCTTTCATACAGCCATCCCAGCCCATGCACCCTTTTCTGGCAGAACTTTACTGCCATCTACAGTGTGTGCTGGGGAGAAAATATGTGTCTGGCCAAACTGAACAATAAAGCAGCAGCAAATCTGTTAGGCTGGGGTGGGGAATTACCTCTGTTACTGTGAAGGTATTTCTTGCCATGTGAAACACTGTCAAGCCCTGTATTCAAACGTGAGTATTTAAAGTCTCTAGCATACACAACTCCCTTTAGCTGCCCTGCCAGGTTTAAATCCCTTGAAAATCACAGATAAGTCATATCTAAACCCACTTGCATAGAATTAAATTCTTCAAGCACTCACATGAACTGAAAACTTCAGTCGAAAGTGATTTAAATGATTTCAAACTGCTGAATTAACACCATGGCAATTTTTTTTTCCTGCTGCTACTTTGTGAACATCCAAAGGCTGAATTACTGGACCTGATATTTTTCTAAACTCCAAAAGTATAACCACCCAACATTTCCTGCAGTATGGTCCTGTGGCAATTTCTTTAGGGTGCCAATTACAAGTGTATTTGAGTGACAAGATTACAAAATAAAATTGAATTTGCAGTTGGGAAAAACCAAAGTTGATCAGAGGGCAAGCAGTATCACTGCTTTTGCTATATCCACTGTTGGGCAAATTTATAAAACATTTTTATCATACCCAACAAGGCTTATTCTCTCAATCAGATAAAAAGATAAATAGTTTGAAATGTGGATTGTAAAAGAATGGTTATGATAAGCTTTTTTTTGTTTTTAAGTCTTTTTCCCATTAATATAATTCATTAAGAAACAGGAAAAAAAACTACAAGTACAGTTACATACTGCTGTAAAAACAACATTATGTACTGATTTACAGTAGTGTTTCAAGGCTATCACTGAGCTAGGAATAAATGTTTGTGAGCAAAAACATTCAAAAAGGATCCAAAACTATATCAGAGACCTTTAGCACTTTTTGTACTATTTTTGAATTGTTTAATTACATTTTAAGTGCATACTGAGGTGTTATGCTGCACACAAAAAGGAGTGATTTTTAACAGCATGGCTCTGTGGCAAGATTACTGACCACAGTACAAACCAACAAGTAAAACCAAAAGAGAATTATAGGGGTAACCAAGAAATAAATAAAAAAGGAAGAACCACTGAAGAAATCTGCCACGGAACGAGGCTTTGACAACATACCTTGGGTTCAGTCTTTCATCTGGCACACAATTTCCTCATCTACTCTAAGCACTGTCCAGTCATACCTGCTGAACAGGCTGCATTGACATCATGAACCTTTTACTGCCACATTGCTAATCTAGGCAGAGATCCCAAGCCATTCACCTCGGGGCACTTCAGAAAGAATTAACTTACACATCTCCTCACTTTTTTTGGGTGTGTGCTCCTTGGGCACTTCTCCCTTCACATAAACAGTACCACAGCTAGAAAAATATGCAGCTAATCGTGGGTCAAAGCAGGGCCAGGAGCCTCATGCCAGTAAATGCCACCAGTTGGCAGAGCAACACCCCCCCCCAATCTCTGCAGAGCAGTGCTGCTGAGATTAGGAGCATGGAGTGTTCCCCCATGCAGAGACTGATAACTGGTTATTAAGTGCATCTCACTTTGCCACTGCCAAGAAGGCAGGTAAAACCACTTTGCACTTGGGTTTGCATGGCCCTGGATAATTCTGGTAAACCCCCAGTGCCAAGGGGATGCATCGTGTCCTTTCTCCCAATTAAAGGACACTTGCCACAGTACATAGGGGTCAAAACCAGATATGTGTATCAGCTTTTCCACCAAGAACTGGAAAACTGCCAATCCCTGTAAAGAAAAGGCATGTTTGGAAAGGAGCCATGTGTCCTGTCTGCAGTTAAAGGAGAAAATGTGTATTTAGGAGGAAGGACGATCGTGTGGCTGAGGTAAGCTCCTGAGGACTCAAGGGGTCTGGTTTGATTATTCACTCTTTCACTGAGTGTTGGAGAAGCAAATCCCTTAACTTTCCTGTAATGTAGGTCCTTATTTGCTCAGTGAAACAAGTACAAAACAAATAAATACATATGATTCAAACATCAGCATTCCATGAATGGCTGTGCACTCATACAAGATGCACTGTGTACGTATACACAATGCTATATATACTTATGCAGCTGGGGGACTGAGGCAAAGAGGAGTTCAGCAGCTTGCTCCAAGCTTAGTTCTCCTCCACACGCACTTTTCTTAATTCCTGAAGTACCATAAATACTTAGTCCTTAACAAAAGATGTTATATATCCCCAAATGAGTCAAAGGCTAGATGAATGAATGTTGCCTGATGCAGCCTAGGTGGCAGCTACACGGCAAAGGTATCCCAGGGGGAAGCACTGCCCTACCACCTTTATTCACCATGGTAGCAAGGAGCTGCATTGAAGCCAACTGAGCAGCTCCCGGGAGAAAAGCTGCACAAGAACTGGTTAGAGGAACAAATTGTTCAAGAGTGGAGTGACACTCTGCCATCAGTGACAATGGCAAGGCATGCTACATTAAAAAAAAAAATAAAAAAAAAGAAGACTGAATCAGATTTTCTGCACTGGGTCCCTCTCTGGGTGCAGTTACCTGTTTCGTGCACCTAAACTCATCTTTTCCACGCATGCTGCTGCTCTGAATTGTGCTTCTACTTTATGGTACTTAGTCTTAGTGACCGGTTTTTAAAATTTAGCCTTTGAGAAAGGCATAGAGCACTTTGTTAAAATAATAGTTTATTTAATGTTTGCTTTAGCTAAGTTTATGAATTGGCTGGCTGTTCTTAGCAAAATAGTTTTTCTTATTATTTCAACATTACAAAGTAATTGCCTAATAACTTGTGTGTTTAAAAACCATGCTTGTTTAGTCCTACAGCATGTGAAATAAATGTACTTCCAAAAGCTATGGAGGACTACAGACCTTCACCCTAGGTACCAGCAGTAATAGCCCAACTCAGCCAGGCTAGATGAAAGTAACTTAAAAGTTAAATGCAATTTTGTGTACAGTGCTACTTCTTCTCTGCCATAACAATGTCTATCAGTGCAATACATTCGGGTCAGATACAGATGCCAGGGATCAAATTCTTCCATAATGACTGAACTTATAAAGATCTTTCAGTGCTGAGTTCTGGTAACTTGAGTTTAATGAATGCATGAGCTTCCTGAAGGATGGGAACTGTGTCCAGTAACTTGCAAGACAGCCGGAACCAGTATATTTATAACTGCAATTAAAAACTGAATTGGCCAACCTTAAAACTTACATACACTTCCAAATAAAGATTTTTCCCTATTGCAAAATTTTACTATGTAGTTTATTTTTTAAAAAGGTCATAGAATGAACACAGCCATGATCCTAAGATCATCTCTGGTTATTGGTCTCAGAACTCAGAAAGAACATAATGTCTGCTGCAGATACGTCTGGACAGAAACTGCCTTCTAGAATCCCAGTAGGGAATGGGACAGTAATTAGAGATATCTTTCCTGTAAGCGTAATTAATTTAAGACATATCTTGATCCACGTTTTCCATTTCCTCTCCAAAGGGAAAAAAAGAAACACTACTGAAATATTTCTGGCTTTGTTTGAAAACCCGAGACTAAACATTAAAGGCTATTTCTGGAATCAATAAAAAGTAGCTTTAAAATCATATTTTGATATATTTGGTCTGCCAAAACTATTTGAATGGAAGTTGTACCATGTCCATAATTATCAGAATAAGTCACTTCCTTGGGTTAGTCAAACCAGAGGGAAATGGATATGGCTGGTGTAAGTTATAATACAGCATTTCCCACTGTGACACCAAGCCTAAAGAGAGAATTCAGACTCAGCAAGTCACATTTGCTCTGCTACTGGCATTTGGGTTTGAGGGCTGCTGAGGACTTCCAATAAATCCACATGTTGTGGCCAGCAGTGGGGAGCTTGGAACGGCAGGGTCATATTTGCAATTTTTCAGTCTACACACTTTTTTTCTTTTCTGGTTTGGACTCCTGAAAATGATGGCTACCTTTCCTTTTTTCTGAAAGACTTTGTGGACCACAACCCTGCCTCTCTCTTGCCAGTGGATTACATTTGTTCACACGGTGCCAGAGTAAGAGCGAGACAGCGGCAGTGGCTGTGATGTTCCCGAAGCACCCTGGCACGCACAGCTCTCTTTTGGAGGACACTGGGGCCGGAGAGAACACTCAGCCACAGCATTGCTGTTACACACTTAACTAGCTCGTTCTATCAAGAAAGATAACAAAGGCATTTGACAAGTCCTGGACACAGACCACCACTGAAACGTTGCCACTGCTGAGGGGAGTGAACAAACATTACATGGCAGCCAGCAAACCCACTGGTGAACGCAGTGCTTTGGCTGCAACAGCAGCATTAACCATTTACTTGAGAACAATGAAACATGACCAAACTCAGTCTGCCTGTAACATTCAGTCAGAATTCAAAAAACAGAGCAAATCACCCATGTAGACTGTAGAAACCCCAACATTTGAGTCACTCTTACAGGAATAATAATTCTTTTGGTCTTGGTAAGCCAAGGCTCTACAGACATTTTGTGATGCTCACTTTGGTTCAAGGAAAGGAAACAATAAAACAAGCTTTGACTGATTTTAAGAAAATGAGCAGACTTCAAATGATTCACCCAGCTTCTGCCTGGTGAAAACATAATCACTTGCACAGACAACCAATTCACTGCACTGTCCCATTCCTGCCTCAGGGTTTCCTAGATGTTATAAATAATGAAGGTCTATCCATGTTTGGGAGATAGTATAGGTTGGGCCTTGAATCACAGAAGTTAATTATCTCCTCACTGCATTTTTATTATTTATAACAGAATAATACTGAAAAAGCCTAATTCTAGGCCTATTGAACCTAGAACCTGTATTAAAAAAGTAGCACCCTGAGAAGCCTAAACAAGATAGCAAGTAGCAACTTACTTAAAGCAACTAGGTAAGTGGGTAACAAAACCAATAACATTGAAAAGTTTATCAGAAACCCTGTGCAAAATGCAATGTTTTGAGGACTACGAAAAGAAGAATTTCAGAGAACATAAATCAAGCCACAGTTTTTGGAGCTTTTATGGACAGCTATGGGTTATGTGGTACCTTCAGGTAGGGGCCATACTTTTATAAAAGAGGCAAGCTGTAAAATGAGAGGAAAAAGGTGGTAAGGAACTCGGAAGAAAGTGTGAGAAACTAGTGCTGACATGTTTTTGAACCAAGGAGAGATGGTGAAGAAGAAAAAGAAAAAAGAAAGAAATTAGAAGTAGTATAGATTTCCTAAGCTCTGAGGCAGTTGGTGCGTCCATCTACATCTCGACAGGGAAGACCATTGGGAGCTGTGAAATGCACCCTTCCCATCAGCAGCCTTTCATAAATGATCTCCCAGCAAGCTGAGCTGACAGCCTTGTTTGTCTGAACATCAATTATAATCCTTAGTTTTTGGCTTCACCGTAGGAAATGGTTTATTCTTAGAATGATATGTACAGAAAGGAAGAAACATGTGAACTGGGAACAGGCACAACTCGCATCAGAGTTAGAAAATGCCACTCAGTTTCAACAGGTTTCTCTGTCACTGTTGCAATGACATAAAACTAATTTATTTTTAAAGAAAGCCCACCCCCTCTCCCTCGAGGTGCACAGGGACATACAATTATGGCACAAAACCTCGTTGGATTTCAGTGTAGTGGAGGAGTATATGAATACATATATATATACACACACACACATATATACACATGTATATTTATGTAATCATAGAAACATTATGGTTGAAAAAGACCTCCAAGAGTATTGAGCCCAGCCTTTGACCAATCACCACGTGATACTGGCAGCTACACAGTTTTAATCACTTTTCTCTAAAACAAACCCTTAAATTCTTGACTCCTTTAGTAATCATGGAGCTCTGGGGATAAGCCCGGGAGTAGAGCTGGCAAAGCCTGGCTGTTAGCTCTGACACAGACTCTAGCCAAGGTATCTCACCTTCCTTTGCCTCAGCACACCTGCTTGCAAGAAGGGCTATGTAAACCTGCTGTTAGTTACTTGGAATAGTTACTATTACTTGGAATGTCTCTCAAAGATTTCATTCAACAGGATGGAAGCTTCTTCACATGTAACTGAATGATCCCTATAAAATTTTAATGAGCTCAAGTCTCAAGATTAACCCAGGAAGCACAGGACTGTATTAACTCTAGTAGAGACCAAGAATTGAACTTGTGTGAGTTTCTCCTGGAGACCCACAGAGAAAGGTGATTTTCCTCTTATCTTGCACATTTTCAAACAGTTTAGCTCATGTCATTTTATGACAGGAAATGACTCATACAAAAATCAGCCATATAGCAGCAGTGACTCCTTTTTCAAAACAGTGTCATTGGGACACAAACCCTGGGCCTCTTCCAATCTCACATTTTCCCATTCTCATGGTTATTCTCCCATTTAATTTCACAGACCTTTTTTTTGCTTTTACTCTTTCTGCCACAGAAAGAGAAAGCGTTTCTTACATGACAGAAAAACAGAAGTTATGAGATATTCTAGACAGTGGACAAACATTGACTTTCAAATGGAAAGCACAGTCAATTTTAACCAGACCAGTACATGCTTAAAAATCTTCAAAACTGATGATAAAAATACTTTAAATCTATAACCCACATAAAATTTATATATTACATGAAGTAGATGTATAATCTATAATGCAACTCTACACACATCTATATAATTTATAATAAGAATTCGCATGGCCAGTTTTTGGCGCAGGTTTGTAACTCCGTTTCACAGCCTGACAACCTGCAGTGATATGACCTTTCGCTGCACCCTGGGGCTGTGACCTGCCCCCCAACACAGGGGCTGGCAGAGCCTGCAGCACACACGCTGCTGAACTGGGAGTCACACTGCTGGACGTCTGCCACGGCAAGCAAAATAGTGCTGGCCATGTTCCCGTGTGTGCATTGGAGAGTTACCGCTCTCAAAGACAGTCCCTGACCTTGACTGTGGTCTGTTGAATTTATGGATTGGTAACAGGGAGCTGAGGAATGAAAACACTTGAATTCCTTACCCTTCATATTTACCACACAAGACGGCCGCTGCCAAGTGTCAGCATCAGCCCACTCTTACCCTGTAACAGTGCCAGGGTAGAAGAACAGCCTCTTATCAGAGATGGTATGAAGGCTGTCTTTTAGCAGGGCCAGGTGTTCTTGCTCTGATAACTAACTGATCTGGAACTCTTTGCCTAAGGGATGTGAAGAATTTATTGCTGGAAACTCCTCTGCCCAGGGCATCTACCCCTCGAAAACAGGAGGTACCAATAGATTTTTAGTGGACATGTACCAAATTTCTTTGCTGGTCAAGCAAAGTTGACATGATTTCAGGAAATCATGCTGAAATCAGTGAGCCTCAGTCATCCTAAAACCAGAGAAATGTGAAGTACCTAATTGTAATATAACAGCAGATTTCTAAGAGGGGTGCTCTGTTGTCCTCAAACGGTAACAGAGGTTTCAACTTTTAATAATCAGGCCCTAAAAAAGACCCCACTTTTCACTGCTTCCCAACCCACAAAAGCTTGCATATGAAATTGTTTTTACTGACTAAACTAATGACTTCTGTAATAGAGCAGACAATTATTCAGTTCCTAAAGCAAATGGATGTTAAATGCAAGGGTAAATTTAAGCTTTTTTTTCCTAGAACTAACTTTGGTGTTTATGTTGCATCTGTTACCTTACCTTCCATAAGAGCACAGCCAGTAATAGGAAGATGAGAATTCCCACCAGCAAACTGATGGCAATGATCCATCCGACAACATATCCACGAGGCTCCAGATTGTGCAAAGCCTCAAAGACCACCTACAAAGCAATTAGAAAAAGATCCTTTTATGATTGAAAATTGCATTGTTTTTTCTTGTACTCGTCTTATGAAACACACTGCACGGTGGCCTCACTGGTCATATTTCATCTGTCAAACAAATATGGAATGTGTCCTTAATTTAGTGCTTTCCATCTATTTTTTGCAAAGGATTTAAAGCTTTCAAGTGAACTTTGAGCACCCATGTGTTGGATCCAAAGAATATCAGCTTCCACTCCAAAATAACAGCTACCCTGCCAAGCCCCAAGCCCAGACACTGAGCTTGTTCTGGTGCAGGGCCACCAAGGTGCACGAAGTTTTGCATTAAAAACTCCATCCTTTGGATTGGCAGGGATTGCTATGACATTTTGCATGATTTGTCGCACCAGGTTCTGGCTGTGCCAAACACCCCGATGCTTCACATGAAACACTCATGAGGAGCTGGCTAACTTTTCTTTCACCAAAAAAAAAAATAAAAAATTGGACAACTCATACATCCCTATTAAATACAAGTCTTCCCTGATGTGCTTCACATGACACATTGTGTGAAAGAGGCAAGGGTACATGCAGCCATGGGTTCTTCTGGGAGTGCAGAGGGCTGTTCTCTCTTTTTCTGTCGTATGTATGGCAGTGAAATACAGCCAACAAAGAGCCTTCCTTCACCATTGGCTTAAGGAGAAAATGGGAGCAAATGATAATATTCCTATATCCTCTGGGAATTTTCAGTCTCTTATTCCAATCAAAACCAGTTCCTTAGTGGAAAACTCAAAACCAGCTCTCCTCAGCAAGGGCTATTTCTATGTTAAATCTTACAGTTTCATATCCAGCAAATGCAAAGAGCCAGCAGGGACTGTTTGAAAGGTAATACATTTGCTTTGTCTGGCTTTGTTTTGTGAGACTAAGCAGTTGGCTTTTCTCCTCCTTCACAAACCACTGTCATCATCTTTGCTTAAAAATGTCAAAACCATTGTGTAGACATGAACTGTTACACTAGTCTTTTATAAAAACCTGTTTGTTGAAAGTGAGTGAAAATCCAGGAGTCACAGTCACGTACAACTACCCAATCCAAGATACTCACCTTTAAGAGGCCAATAAAAGACTCTGGTGTACTGAGGAGCCCAGAAGTGGACACAGGACACCGAATGTGGCCTCACATGGGCTGAGCAGATAGCCAGGATCACCTCCCTCAATCTGGCAATGAGGATGACCTAGTGCACCCCAGGATGCCACTGGCCACAAGGACACACTGCTGGCTCATGGACAGCTTGTCGTCCACCAGGACCCCCAGGTCCTTCTCCGCAGAGCTGATTTCCAGGAGTTCAGCCCACAGCTTCTACCGGTGCGTGGGATTATTCTTCCTTCATTTACCTTTGTTGAACTTCAGACAGTTCTCTGCCCATCTCTTCAACCTGTTGAGATTCCTTTGAAGGGCTGCACAGCCCTCTGAGGTATCAGCCACTCCTCCCAGCTTTGTGTAGGCAGTGAATTTGCTGAGGAGGCTCTGCCCCTTCATCCAGGACACTGATGAACAAGTTAAACAATACTTGACCCAGTATTGAACCTTGAGGGCCCACTATGGTGACAGACTTCCAATTAGACCCTGTGTCCCTGATTATGACCCTCTGGGATCTGCCATGCAGCTAATTCTCAATCCACCTCACTGTCCACTCACCCAGTCCACACTTCCTGGGTTCGTCTATGAGGATACTGTGAGAGACAAGTGTCAAAACCCTTGCTAAAGTCAATGCAGACAGTATCCACTGTGCTTCCCTCATCCAGCCAGGTAGCTGTCTCTGTAGGAGGCCATCAGGTTGGTCAAGCATGATTTACCTTTAGTGAATCCATGCTCACTATTCTGATCACCTTCTTGCCCTTCCTCTGGATGGAGGCAGCCTCCAGAATGAGGTGTTCCATCACCTTTCCAGAGACTGAGGTGAGTCTGGCTGGCCAGTAGTTCCTTGGGTCCTCCTCCCTTTTGGAAGACCAGGGTGACATTTCCTTTCTGCCAGTCCTCAGGCACCTCTCCTGATGGCCCCAACTTTTCAAAGATGATCATGAGCAGCCTTGCTGTGGTGTCATGACAACGGCGCTTGTAAACATAGCAAATGGACACAAACTAAGCTCTGCACACACAGCATTATCCAAACATATTCCCAGAACTAGCGTCACTGTGCTCAAAATAGCTCTTGAACATGGACCAGTTCTTCACTTGAGAAAAAGAATAATTTTAGCATTTCAGATATCAGCACAAAGCCTTTGTCAGGCTTTTAAAGACATTTTGCTGACCCGAGAGTTTCCTAAGCAGCAGAGCTTCTTCCCTCACAGCCAGTGCAAGGAAAATACCAGAGAGAGAGATCAAACACAAATCTTGTGCCTTCTTCATATTTCTGAGCCAGCTTGGGAAGATGATCTGATGTAGCAGTCCATTTTTCACAAACACTAAGGTTAGAATGCATCTTATGGACGCAAGTTTGATGACTATTTCTCAGATGACAAGGCACTAAGATTATTTTCCTCACTCTAAAAAAACACCCAACTCCTTGCATTTTAAGAATTGCCAACCTTAGTGAAGAGACCTTTCAAGCAGTCCCTGGATGCAAAATGATGCAGTGCCTTCTCTCCACTACTCAGAGAGCAAATGTTAATGTATCACAACCTCCAGCACAATAGAGCTGTACACACTTCATGCTGCCAAAAGACAGAGCCAGGAATAGCTGCAGAGATTAAATCATACAGAATCTCTGCATCAAGAACTCCACATTCCAGGTTTGAAGCACACCGGCTAGAATAGCTTGGCTACAGTTTTGCACCCACAGCATGAGCTACAAAGGTAGAGCAACAACAGGTTCTTATCTATCTGGTTTGTTCTACTAGTCTGGAATCAACATACATGCATAAAAAAAACCCATTCATGCTTTGGAGAGTAACAGGGATGTTGTGCACAGTAATGCCCCCAGCTGTCTTAAGCCCTCAGAATCTGCCTGAACTCCTACTTGGTCACTGCAATAAGTTTTGACGAGGAAGGTACCAACAACAAAAAACCCAAGCCAAACCCAGTCAAATCAGCCTGAGCAGACAGTCAGTGTACATTGCATGTCTGGAGTATCAGAAGGAAGCCAGTACAGTCAGTGGCAGGAGGCCAGGGAAGCAAGTCATCCCTGAGGGGGAGGTTGGAGCCAGAGGGTGATGGTGCTAGAGAGAGGCACCCCATCTGCCACCCACTGCTTGACCCACTGGCCATTGTGCAGGCTCTGAGAGCTGATCTGGAGCAAACTTTGAGTTCCTCATCCTGTCCGCCCCAGCGGCACAGCCTCTACAGGGTGGCCAACATGCTGGGGAACACAAGGCAGTCCCCAGCTCAAGGCAGCCCCAACACCAGAGAAGACAGAAGTGATAAGAGTAAGTGACACAGAAGATAAGGGGGTGGGGTTAGGGAAGCATCCCAGCGAGGGCAGTAAGGGCAGCAGCCGTCTGGGTCACAGGGAGCACATGCAATGGTCATAAAATATGGAGTGGATGAGAGGCTTGTTTTCAGACTGATGAAACGCCAGGGAAAGGCCATGAAAAAGACTTGTCTTGACAATGTATGAGGAGTTTCTGTTTCATATTTATCTTTTTCATTCCACAGTGTACACGTGGGATCTGACAGTGGGGATGCCCAGGAGGCAGTGCAGCTTGCCATTTAGCTGTCTGTAGCTCATACCTCAAGCAGGTTTTACACGAATGCCCTTCTGAAAAATAAGTGAGATCTGCACCCAGTGACTGATTTCTGAAATGCTGAACCCAGAAGAACAAGGGCATCTACCAGCTCATCTTCTACCTATGCCAAACACTTGCTATATCCTGATGGCTCTATCTTGGTTAACTAACTAAGAAGAATCAGAAATTTTTTAATTTTTTTTTTAGTGCTTTTAAATCACCCTATTTCATAAAAGCGTATGAGCAAGAAGTTAAGAAGTTAACTGAGCAGGAGTTTTTGAAAATATTTGAAGTTCATACTGTGCTAAAGCCCTTTGAAGAACAGGTACACGCTACTGTACTGGGACTCAGAAAGACAAGAAACACACTTCAGCAAAATCTGGGTAGAAAAACATAATTTTCCTTTGGTTTTGTTTATGCACACTGAATGAATTTTATGCACTTGCATCATGAGCCACAGCACCATGGCTTATAAAAAAACAAAAGGTATTTTATTTCTGTATTATCACCCAGAGTACTTCTGGTCTCTCAAACCACACTGCATTGCTGTCTGACTTTTCCATTTAAGTGCTGTTATGCTTGGGGAGACTTCAGCAGTAAAGGCACCATTCCCCTGTATGTCTGCCAATATATGTATATGCAAACCTTTTATTTTTTTATTTGTTTAGGTATACTAAGAAAAGCATTGTAAGTCCTTGAGAAAAACAAACCTGAGGTGTCCTTGCAACCTGCTTGTCTCTATCCCTGGGAAATTAACTGTATTTTTTTTGTTATTGTGTTAATGTTTATTTGTTCTGTTCCTTTACACAAGTGTGTGTTTCTGCCTGCCAGACTGCACTGTAAAGGCAAGAAAATCTGTAAAAGGAATGTTACAATAGCGGATGGAAAGGTAAAACAATGAAATGAAAACCCCAAACATGGTGAAAACAATAAAGCAGCAAATAACCCCCTGGCACGAGGCTGCAAAGCTGCTGGAGGAAGGTCCGGACAGGCATCAAGAAACTCAGCTGGACAGAACTGGTGCCTTAAAACGCTGAGTGTTTCTGAAAAACAAGGGAGATTGGTGGTGGATTGCTGAGTGGAAGAAGTATTCTCAAATGCATGAAAAGAAGGCTGGGACATCATGAGCCCTGTCCAGTACCACAGGCTGCTCCTTCCAACAAACACGCAGAACAGCACAAAGTCCTCCACGCTGCAGGCACACGACTAAAGCTTAGGCATGTGACTATGCATTTAAATCCCTTCACATATAAATCTGCATATAAAGGTATCTGGCAGGTCCTCATAGTCATATGTTTCATTTTTAGAAGTTTTCCCTTTTCCTGCTGTTCTTCCCCAAAATGTATTTGTTTATCATTGCAAACATAAACCTAAATCCCAAGGGCAAAAGGAGTCCATGGAGCACAACCCCTTGACTGTGCTGCATTAAAGCTGTGGGGTCTGAGCTGAAATGAGAGAAACGTGCACTCTCCCCAGCAGGCAGGAAATGTTCAAAGGCCTGATGGAGCACACCTGTACTGAGCTGACAGCACCAGTCAGCTCTAAAGCAGCCCTAAGCCTTGCAGGGCACTGTGCTGCAGGAGCTGCATGCATTTTAGCTGGGCTTGCCTTTTCGTGCATTCAACTTTGCATGCCCTCACTTTCATGACAGGAACAAGCAGAGGCATTCGGATGGTTTTGCTGTAGTAAAACCCAGCCAATTCTTGCTTTCACACTTCCACAGGAAGTCCTTTTGCTCCTTAGGAGCACTCCTGCACACAAGCAGGGAGCACAGAATGTGGAGCCTTGGATCTGGTATTTGACTACTGTGGTCTCATGGAGCTTATTGTTGGTTTTGCCTCACATGCAGAGAAGAAGGGAGCCAAACCTTTGTGGAAATGCATATGCTGAAGAAAATTAAGATAGCCTTCTGAAAATACCACGCCATCAGTTTCAGCCAATATATACTTATGTTAATACCAGTGTCCTCACAAAGCCAAATCCAAACTCTGCTCACCTTCTTCATGTGATTTGTCCAATATAAGAGTTCAAACAGCTTATTGTAACCAGAGACAGAAAATACAATTCCAAATCACATAAAATCATATCCAAATCCGGAGACATTATTTCTGGGAATTGCACAAATTTGTTTTCTTTAAAATGGGTTCAGTTCAAGACAGCCTGCTACGCAGCTTAGAGATCTTTACATATGCTTTGCCATCTCCCCGATGAATTGCCTAGTGGAGTTTCTGACAAACTTGGTGTTTAAACGGGTGGTCCACTGGTCCTTCTTATACTAGCATCACATTCCTTGTCCATTTGCCTTCCTTTTCCATCTGTCTTCTTTGCAGAGAATTTGCACTCTGATAGTATACACGAGATTGTAAAAGTTCCCGGTGAAGTAATGACATCTGGTTTTAAAGAACCATTTAAATGTGCTAATAAGTCTACATTTAGCCAGAGAGACCAAAAAGGCCTTTTCAAGTTTACCATGATAAAGTGCCCAAGAAAATGCTTTTCATTGTTAGGGAACACTGCCGTAAACAGATTCGTGCACAACTGTCCAGAAGGAACTGCAATCCAAATGGATATGGTCCAGCAGTCCATGCTCAATGAAGGGTACAGGATGAACTTTAAAAAGGAAGGCAGGAGCATTAACAAAGACATTTTCTTTCTCCTGTCTGTATTTCCAGCCGAATAGCTGTGGCTTGCAACAAGTACTATTCCCTTCTGCATTCCACAAGGAGGGAACAGGGAAAAATGAATACCTTAAGCCAAACCACAACTTAAATTTTTGTCCGAACATGATCCTATGCAAAACATACAGCAACGGTGAGGGCAACAGACGTATGGAAATAGCATAAAGGAGAGAGCAAATGGCACTCACAGGAGAAAGGAGCTGAAGCTGAAAGCTGATGTTACATGGCTACAGCATGTCAAGCATGCTCGTTCCCAGCTAGGACTTCCCTAGACCTAGAAGCACTGCCTTGTTTGAAGATTAATAGAGCTTCCCAGCACACACAGTGCACTTTGGAATTGATGAAACTCCAGACTTGACCAAAGGCTTTCTGGGACCAGGAAAAGAACAATTTCTTTTTCTTCTTTGTTTTCTTTCTTTTTTTTTTTTTTCCTCTAAGCATTAGATAACAATGAAATACAGCAGAGCTTGCATTCCTAGATAAAAGCATTTCCAAATTTTGAACATTAAATAACAGTAATCCCACACAATTTACATTATGCCTATCATTCTGAGAGATTCTAGAAACCTTTACAGATGAAAATATTTGGCATAGAGATCCTAGTTCTTCTATTTCCGTTGGAGCATGGGAATCAGTCTGGTGTTATTGCGGTCATTAACAAAACTTTGCCATACAATTGCAAGATTTGCTCTGTGCAAGCTGCAGAATTAAAGACAGATCAACAAACGTATTAAAAAATCAGGGCTGCAGGTCACTTAAAAGGCACATTCCCACTGAAGCTTAGCTATGTTTTACTGTGCAGTTGCCAAGCCTATTCTTTAATGCACTTCAGAATGGT
The DNA here is from genome assembly GCA_035047865.1 of Dendrocincla tyrannina. Lineage (NCBI taxonomy): Eukaryota > Metazoa > Chordata > Aves > Passeriformes > Dendrocolaptidae > Dendrocincla > Dendrocincla tyrannina. Next base: position 48,873,680 of record JAWWMP010000081.1, read on the forward strand.
CCAGAAACCTGACAAAGAAAATAAAACAAAAGGGGGAAAATGAGGTCCTGTCATATAAAAGAATTCCTTTTCTAACAGGTCTAATAAAATTGGAAGTTAAAACTAGGGTTACAGACATGACTGTTGAGGAATACACCTGGTGTAGGTAGCTCGGTTTGCAAGCTGGAGACTGAGATGCAGATGGAACTCTGGGTGGGAGCCTGAGACAAGAGGGCATGAACCCTGTAGTAAAGGAAGAATGGGAAGATGGGTGATACCTCTGATCGTCATGTGAGAGAGAGGAATAGGAAAGTAAACTTTAAAATTTCACTCGTCAAAAATGAAGTTGAATTTGGGTGTGTCCTCCTGATCAATTTTCACGTGGAAGTATTACACAACGTGGCAGCAGCAAACCAAAGCCATTACTTGCTCCCCTTCCAGTAGATCAGCCAGTGCACAGTTTCACTTATAGCCTAAACTATAAAGTGAAGTCACCTTCAACTTTAATATTTCACCTTCAATTTTCAATCCAGCCTCATGCAGATCAACACAAAATGTGGTATCAGCTCATACTTGATTTTCACCAGCTCAGCACAATGGAACAGTTAAATGAATCTCCAAAAGTTTAGACATTCTTGTCCATTTTCACAGCTACTGAAATATCGTTAACACTTATAAATATTTCATTCTGGCACATGTGAAAACACACTGCTGGAGTTTTAAGTCTCTGCTAGGTTTTCAAGGAAAATCTGAAGTAGATTAAAGCAAACCTTAACCCTAAAGCAGGAAGCTAAAACTATTTTTGGCATGAATACCTCGAGGGTATGAAACTCTGAGCTGGTAAAACACAGACCCCTCTGGGTCCACATAAGGTCACTCACTCTGCTGACATGGTTATCACCGAGAGCAGAACCATGGAAGCACAGTTCACAGCACTGGGAGCCCAGTCAAACAAACCTGGGCCCAGCCACAAATCCCAGTTTGGATAGAGCTCTCAGTGACCTCCGGCCCACTGGGACAAGGAAACCTTTCTCTTCAGGTTTATTTACTTACTGGTTTTTCTTCTGGGCTCCCACTGGGCACCTCCACAACTCTGAGGTCACGATCCACCCTCAGCCTTGCTCTTGTGACAAACTGGATGACTGAGGAACTGTCCTGAGCAGTAAAAAGAGGAAGAATTAAGGGTGCAAAACAACAACAATAAAAGCACCTCTGCCAAAAAAAAACCCAAACCATCAAATATTTGCCAGTGTAATAAATATATCTAGACAATGCTTAGTAGAGGTTAGGTTGACAGTTAAATACTAGTCTGGTTAAAACCCTGCTTTGAAAAAAATATACCTTATGCTCACAACAGACAGATATAACTGAGCACATTATTTTGCATTAAAACAGAATCAGGTATGCTGCACTTCAAACATGTTTCCCACATTTACCAGAAAAGCAAGACAGAATCTTGCCAATAACACAGGCAGGCTCAATATTAACCATGGAAAAGAATTCTGATTTGTTTTTCAAGTGGACAGAAAAATTATATACAAAATCTGGGATAAACTCCAATATATAATAAACTCCTTAATTATTTCAATCTGTGCATGACAGATATCTTAAATATTTACTGTACACCTCCTTGTATTAATATCTATTACTGCTATGAAATGCATTTGAACAGGCACATTCCAGTAAGATGTCATTTCAGCCTAGAGGTTGGTCGTTTGTACACAGTTCACCTTGGGAAGGGAGGGAGACAAGTAGCAAATGGCACACACTGGTGACACTGACCCAACACGTGCCTTTTAAAGGAGTGTTGCTAACAGTAATCCTGGAAGGCGCCCAGCATGTGGGATGAATCCTGGCTATTCCCAAGTCTGGATTTTCCAGAAGCACATTTTGTGTGCACTCAGTGACTTGTTTACATATTGCAGCATTTCTATAAGCATGCAACACATACCTGAAATTTCTGGCCTCACCCATACTTCCTGTTTGCACATATGAACAAACATCTACAGCCTCATTGGTTTCAACTGGAAAGGCTCAGGGCTATCAATTAGTCTAGCAACTGTTAGTTCTAATTAGGGCTGTCTCTGATCCTTTGAATCTAGCAGCGATCAAAGACAGCTTTATTTTAGTAGGCTCATGCTAGCAGCCTTCTCCTCCAGTTTTCTTACACCCTCAAAATCTTACAGGATCCTGCAACACTGACAGAGTCAGCATTTTTGTAAGGAAAGGAAAACAGGTCAAAATGCAGCAAATCACTAAAAATTTAAAAGATTTGCTGTCTCATTCAGTAGTTTCAAAGAAGACAGAAATTAACTTGCAACCGTTTGTTTCTTGTCACGAATGTCAAGCTCAGCATTAATACGGTCATGATGCATCTTCTTGGAACAGTAATAATTTGAAGTAAAAATGACAAAACCCTGCCATCTCTGTTTGCACAGAAAGAATGATTGATAGCTGGTCACAGTTGATATTCACTTACTGTGTTTTTCATTTTTCAGAATGAAAACTTTCAGGAATCCATTCAGCTTTCAGAAGTCTCTAGCCTTAACACCATGCATACAATTAGGGGGCTCATTTGTTGTTTCTCAGTGTATAAATTTCTGAATGTCATTTATTTCTGCCTTAATGTGTACTGGGTAATTATACACTAGGATTAACACCTCCATACACACTGATGATAAATACCATATATTCAATACCATGATTTTTTTAATACACTGGTAAAGAGAAGAAGAAATGCAAGTTCTGAGTTCATTGGCAGACATAAGCACAACTAAATTGGCATTTCAGACAATCTACAGCACGTACCCTCTTGAGTATCTCAGTATTCAGCAGCATGTAGATACTTATATCACAGGACTCTGCTTTGGGGAGGGAGCTTAAGGTGCAATGTATAGTTAAGCAGGACCTGCCTGGCCTTTCACAGTCCTACAGAAAATATGGAAAAAGCTGTTAGGCAAAGGAGGTAAAAGTTCAGTGACAAACTGTGTGACAGTAACCACACCCGAAATCCAAGGTATATAGTCAACTGCTAGAATACAGCACTCCTGCACTGAAATAGCAGCAACTTTCAAGACCTGAAGACAGCTGCATACAGAGATCTGACTGAAAGCAAGCCAGGTAATAAAACTCTGCCCTCTACAGAGGTGCTGAGCCAGGCAAGCACCCTGAAGGGAGCAGGGACACTGCTGCACATCAGCCCTCTGTGGGGGTCAGCCACCAAATACAGTGCAGTGCCCCCCATGTGCCTCTGAGAGAACAGGGAGGTGCTGGGGACCGACTGTGCTGCCACGTCAGGCGACTCCCTTCCCACTGCAATTCCTGAAGCTTCCTATTTCCCTCTAAAAATCAATTACATCACTAAATGACCCCCAAGAACACCTTCAGTATTGTCACATATGCACCAAATTGTTCCTCTCTGATGAAGTCTGTTTCAGATTTCAGGCCAGGCCAGGCAACACCATTTGTAGGATATGCTGTATGTTCAAGTGTGTCATCAGTGGTGCCATTTCTTACCAATACTTTTCTGCCAGACTTCGTGAAAAAAGCAAATATTGTGTGGAAAATATTTTCATTCTCTTGAGGAACAACGCATGGGCTGCGGCTTCTGTGGAAAGAACAGCTTCCTTTGTCTTGACCAACCTGCATGCACAATTATAATCACAATCATTATTCTGAATTAAACTAAATAATTCAAGAGGGGGGGATTAGCCTGTCCATAAAAATACACCTACATCTGAGCTATATGTCTGGACTACCATTAATGGTAGAAAGAGAAAAATAACCACTTTGGGAGTCAAATAATCCTAAAGAAAATATCTGAAGTAAGCCACCCAAACCATGCTTTGGAACTGCTTTGACTGGATAGGATATGAATGTATCTAACGTAGCTCATATGTGGGTTGTCTGTGTTCTACACGCCTGAAGACAGAGACAGAGGAGAAAACCCCCAGCAAAATCTGTGAATCAGCACACAGCATTTGAAGTCAATAGTGTTACCCCTTGTATTACCTTTTTTGCAACTGTGTTTATTTGATGTTTTGGTCAACTCAGCTGTTTCCCTGTTTATATCAGAACTAATGAGATAAATGACACCATTCTCTAAATGCTCAAGCCTAGACACTAAGTTTGTTCTTTTACCTTCTGCAGAAATAGTACAAAACCAAAGTTTTTGGATCATTAGCTCATTCACTTGTCCAGCAAAGTGGATGACTGAAGCAAGTGAAATGTACCACCCTGATAGAATGAGCTGCAGTCAAGATAACCTTCCTCAAGAAAATCCTTCTCAGTTTTTGCAGCTTATGAATATTCATGAAGAAATTCTACCGGAATTTAACAAAAAGTATGACAACAAAGTATCAGCAAATTCCTCCTGCTGCCATCCTTACAACCTGTGAGAGTAAGAGGGAGATTTTCCCACAAAACACCAGCTGACATTCTTACACATCCTGCTGCTGACATCCTCACATCCTCTGACAGGATGAAACCTTGTACCTTATTCAAATCACAAATCCTTGAAAGAGGGAGGAAAAGAGTTATTAAAGAAATGAAATTGCTGCATGTTCGGAGTCTGATTTGGCATTAAACAGTTTATATTTGAGCTCAGTATTACAAGAAAGAGGCAAACCCCAAAGGTCTACCTAGATTTTCACCACTATTTTCCAGACAAGTGATGTCAATGTCTCTTGGAAAGATGTACTTTTTCTGACCCACACGTTCTTCCTAATCTGTTCTTTGAAGCATGTATTGATAACCTGCCTTTACATAATCTGTCCTTACATTCCCAAGAGATACACCCACAGTTTACAGTCTCCTTGGGAGAAACTGGAAATTAAGATTATGATATTCACCATTTGTCCAGATCACCTGAAATGAGTTTTCATTATTTATGGAAGGTAAGAGACTCACAAAGCCCATGGACATCCATTTCCTTTGATCTTTCACATGGAAATTAAACCCATATCAACTAGAAGGTTTATGTCAAATCAAGACTAGCAAAAAGTCAAGATCTCTTCAGTACTTGCTCTTTCTTCCTGAAAGTCTGAATTACCAGACACTGGACAGATGTCATCAGATTAATGCAAGAGATACAGGAAGGACAGTGGGAGCTTCTGCACTATACCAGCTTTGGGCACACTCTTCAAATAGTCCTGCTTTACAGCCTGTAAAAATATGGTGTAAGAGCAAACCAAAGCCGAAATATCCCACAAGACTAAAAGGAATTATCTAGCATGGAGCAACATAAACCTGGTTCTTTCTCCTCTACACGATTATATATCTTTTCTTTAAACTGAAGGTTTAAGAAGGCATCCTTTTTAAAACATTTTAGCTGGAATAGAGAAAGGCCCCTCCAGAGGACCAATTCTGAACTTGGAGATACTCTTTCCTCTCTGTCAGCTACACAGCAATCCTACCTGAGGTGGTGACTAAATTCAGTCATCCATATTATGAGGGAAACATGCAAGGAGCAAGCACCTCCTCTTACCTGCACTGCTTTGAAACAGACCTGAGGCCACTTATACCCTGGTTCAGTAGCCAAAAGCAGAGCTTAGAAGATTAGAAGGTTAGAAGGCAGACACTACTACTTGGCCTGCAGAATGTGGTGGAATTCAGGAATGAGGTCACACTCCCCTGTTTGTCTGTGATCAAATCAATGTCTGCTGGCAGCCAGCAGGCAGGAAAGGATGGAGGGCAGCTGAGCAGCACTCTGCTTCCTTTAGCACTCTTGGAAAGCACAGAGCTACAAAACCAGGGGAAAATTAACAAAAAAACTTTGAAATGGGTGAATCAGGATGAGGTAGAAGGAAATCAATCTTTTCTAAAGGACTGGCCACAGCTGGTTTGGTGGAGTTTGTTTAGGTTTTTTGGTTGGTTTGTTTTGTTAGGGTGACTGTCAGACACATTTCACATCATCTCTTATTCTCAATTTTTGCAAGCATAAAGGTTCAGTCAAGCAGTCAGGGAAACTTTTCAATCACCTTTGTTGCCAATGAAATATTCAGCTACAGGAACATTATCAGGTAAATAAACTCTTAGCATGAAGCTCCCAAATGCTCCTCAGCATTATGTTGAGACTGAACTGCCTCTGTGAAATACAAATCATGGTTTGGCCTCACTGTACATAAAACATATCATGGACACTCCACACACACACACACTATATCCTAAAACCCTTCAGGATCTTTAATCGTGCTGTATGGGAATAGTGTGTTGAATTTATTACACAGGGATCATCCTCTCTGACTTTCCCTGCATGTGTAGGGATTTATGAGAGTACTTGGGCTTGGCTTGTCACTCCAGCAGGGAGGTACCAGTGCAAGGGGGACAATCACCACACACTTCCCTGCAAATGGAGAGGGTAACACCATGAAACACTTCTTGCCAAGAAGCCAGGTCAGCCAGGGATGGTTGGAGTTTCTAGGAGAGGCAACACACCTGCTGCCTTTGTACATTCCTTCCTGCCATCAGCTCTGGCTCCCACCTTCAGGGTCCTGGCAACACCATTTCTTGCTCATCTGTAGCTACTCTTAGAACATGGCAGTTTTTAGCAAGCCTTTGGGGTCATTCAGAAAGTGCTGGGGTTTGGTAGCAAAGAGTTTCTGAGTTTAGGCCATACTACGTGTAACATGAACTTCACAGGTGGACTGGAAGCCAGTGGCACCTTCTAGATGTAACCTCAACCCATTAACACGCATCAGAGGCAAGACCTTCCATTTCCTTTTTCAGAGCCCTGTATCCTGCACAACATGTTAACCTGGGAGAGGGAAATGAAACCCAATTTCCATACAGGGGGCTGGGACAAGTCAGTTGAGGACCGAGCACAAGAAGTGGCTATTAGAAGAAATGGCTATTAGCAGTTGTCATGGTGCTAAGAATGTGCAAGTGATAGGAGTCTCTTGGAAGAATGAGACAGAAAAAGAGGAGGAAAACTAGCTTTTGCTTCCAAGAGAACAGTAAGTACAGTTTCTCTGCTGAACTTCTACACATAAGAAGCTGAGGGCTATTCCTGTATTTAATGACTGGTATTTTACAAGATGAATGGGTGAGCAAATTTGTATCTTCATCTCAGTCTTTATATACAACACTAGACTTTCACCAATGCAAAAGCGTTATTTATGGTATTAAAACTTAAAGTTTCCAGGTTCTTCCAGTAAGCCTGACTCCCCTCGAGTTGAATCATCACTAGTTACTAGTTATGAGCCTGGAATTAAACTGGTACAAAGAGCATGAAGGTGGAATCCAGACCTGAGTGCATGTGATAGAACCAAACCTACATCCAGCCTCAGAAAAAGTGCATGGGTGAGTTCAGGGAAAATGCCATGGGACATGAGATATCTGGAACAACAATTTAATGTGCAGGAAACATGCTCAGGGTCTGAACACAGGCCAGTCACTTTGCAAAATTGTTAACATTGTTCAACTCTGAAATGGATGCCTTTCTCATCAGCGCTGACTCCAAAGGACAAGGAGCTTGGCTGTGGTCTTCCTGAAAGTGCTGCCAGAGAGTTTTTGGAGAGTTTCCTCCTCTTATATATTTTTTAACTGTTTTATTTATGCACGAATAACTAATCAGTGGTTCAAGTTTTCAAACTTGACAAATAAATAGCAGATGCACTTGTGTGTCTTTGTTGCTAACCACAGCATATTCATCCTAATATTAGGGAAAAAAATATACATGTGTTCTGATTCAAAGATACTGATTCCCCCTTTATTAGGTGAAGAGAGAAGAATTGATAGGCAGGGTTAGTCTAACATGTCACACTGAGAAAAAAAGGGTACTGACAAGAAATTCCAGACAAGGGCAGACTTTCAACAGCAGATAAATAAGTTATGTAAATATGTTATCTGACTACTTGCTCCATACGCCAAAAATGCATAACATTCACAGATAATGAAACATGTCTGAATCAGAGCAGTTTTGTTGATTTTGGCAATAAATTTAAGAGCCGCTGAAACAACAGAAAATAATTTTTAAAATGAATCCATTTTACACAACCTTTGAAAGACTTCAAGTGAAAATGGCAATGATTGCAAGGAAAATCAGGAGTCCACAGATCTAAGAAGTAAGCTTACACAGCCATAAGGACAGGCAAAATTTCAAGAGCAGAGTGGAGATACTAAAGCCCTAATTCAGCTGAGAGGAGGAGCACACCACAGCTCTGCCTTCTGCTCCTCAGACGAAAGGAGAACACCAGATGCATGTTTGGCATAAATCTGTGCTAACCTGATTGCAGTGCCTTTAGATGTTCTTCTGATGCACTTAATATGCAGCTTAATTAAATAATCAGGTTTGATAAGCATGATCTTGCAGCATTTGCCTGCTCTTGGTCCTGCAAGCAATCTGCAGGCACTGAGCACCATCCCCAGCGGTGCTGCGCTCGAGGACGAGTGATGCCTTGATTTTTAGATTACTAGTCTTTCTTGAAACATAATTATTTTTCTACATTCAAAGTGCATTTTCCAAGAACATCCTCTTTGGAATTTTAAAAAAAATTCACTGCTTATCTGAATACCATAGCACTTTCATTGCTAGAAGATTTGGCCAAAACAACTGAAAAACATCAGAAAATTTGTTCAAATCTGGTTTCACCTAAAAATGGAAGCTGTGAAGTCAAAGTAAACTGTCTGCCATGTTAAGCAGTTTTGCCGTATCCTCAAAGATGCATCCAGCAGTGCACAGAAAGATTATTTTGAAACGCTGGAAATGCCGTGAACTCTGACCAAGGCACAGCTTTTGTGTAGTGATTTAGATGGCTCCATAAAAATGCTATTGGGTTTTTCCCAGTTTAGATTTATTTAAAGGTCTTAACTCAGGAAAGAGCTTGATTTTGTGGCTGGGCACCCTTTCCTGTGTAACAGTGGAAACTTAACTGAGAGCAAAGTTTCTCTTCACTGAGTTTCATGTCATCAAGCTGACATTAGGAAGAAATTGAAGAGAACTCTTTCTGAGCTGCTTTGGGCTTCTGGTCCCCACATCTGAAGGTGCCTCTGGCATGCTGGAGCACAGTGGGTGCTGCTGCCTCCCCTCAGAGCCATCCTCAGCCTGGGCCATGCTCTGCTGTCTCCTGCCAGAGAGGGGCTCCCCGCCAAAGCCTCGCTCAGATGCTGCCACAGAGCTGCTCCACACTGGGGCTGAGCTGAACAGCCCCAGCTACCCAAGCAAAACTGCTTTGCACTAGTCATTTAAAGAAGCAACCAAAGAGAAAGAGGCAGGAAGGTCAGAAAGTTTCTGTACATTTGTCTGTACAAATTTCTGTACAATACAATTCCTGGAATGAAGAATTTCCTTCAGTAATCTAGCTATACCTTTAAACACGGTGCCAAAATATGTGTATGTCACTGTGTGTATAACAATCACTGAAATGAAGAGACTACAAGTGGGATGACAAACACAAAGGGCTAAAATAAACCTTGCTGTAAGTGCAAAATGTTCCTGCCCAATCTTTCTGTCAAAGGTGGCAACGAGAATTGCTATGGGAAACAAAATTTGCTGTATCAAGTACTACCAGCAAGTATACATATCATATATATCTTTTCAGAGACAAGACCTGATATGTCAAAAGACATAAAAACATAATTTTAAATTATCTACCAACAAACAAGAGGTTTTCTACATCCTGATAACAATATAGAGGTTTGCCTCTGTTTGTGGAGCGTGCAGTAGTGAGCTTGACAATCTCAACATATACTTCCAGGAACACTCGTGCACTACCAGCACTTCAGAGAGCTTTGACAGTCCTTCTCTGCTGAAAGTTTTAAACCCCAGCAGTGAAGTAGCCAAAGCATCCAATTCTTATGCTGGAAGATAAAGCCTGCAGATAGTAAGCAAAAATTACATTTAAGGCTTTAAAATTGCAAAGATTTCTCTTTCATTATATAAGGGAAGAAAAACCTCAAACAGTCTGGGACTTACCATGGAATGAGACAGCAAGCTTTAACATCTCCCTAATTTCTTCCTGCTCCTTACAGACATTACTGTACTAATGCCAGGAGGAAAATTACATGAGTGGTATACTAAAGTGGCCTTAAAAATGTAATCTATCATCAGCCAGGAAAGACTTGTGGCTCTGGGACTGACTTTCTTTTTATTTTTTATGTTTCAGCATTCATGGGAAGAGAATAAAGTTTATTTCCGGTTTTCCTTATTGAGCATGATAAGCATTTCTACAGTCCCATGCTCAGGAGCCATTAACTTAAAAGGCAACCTGTAAAAGGAATTCCCTTCCATCCCTCCAGCTTTTCTTTACTTTTTTGAATCTTACTCATACCTTACTTTCATAAAGGCACAATCCAGGTCTCATCCACATAGAAAGAAGTGTGAAGTGAATATGCCAATAGGACAACTGGAGGACTTTTGTTTGTCCTGCCAAAGAAATGGACCTTTTATTTTGCTCCCTAATTGGAAAGAGATAGGAAGGTTGGATCAGGAACTAGGGGCCTGAGCTAACTGGCCATCACTCAAGGTTGATGGGAGCAGAACTCACAACACTGGGGTTTAATCCCTTTTTTGCTCTTTGGAGATAATTCTCGAGGTCTAAGCTTAGACGCCTAGGGACACCAAGGGAGACTAGATGGTTTCTGCATTACCAGTGGCTTGTAGGGTTTGTATTGCTTTTCCCCAACAACAGGTTGCATTTCCTTGCATGTTGTTTGAAGGAATTGTACTTTGCAGTTTGTCTTGGTAGAACTTTTAAATTGCTGTTGTGAGACCTCCTTGCACTGCAGGCTGAAGATTGATAGTAGGCAAGTATGTTTTTATGAGAGTTGTCTGCCTATACCAGCATTCCCTGGGTCATTTTGACTACTCATGGTCAGCAGAAGTCTACTGCATGACTACCTAAACACCTCCAATATGTTAATAAATATTAGCCAAGCAAATCCTGGCTGGGATAGTGGTTATCCCTGCTTTACAGAGACAGAATTCAAACACCAAATGGTTTAGCTGAGGCCACACTGGAAATCTGTGTCAGTGCCAGGCACTGAGCCCGTGTATCCCAGGTGTTACTACTGCAACAGAGAGAGCATCCCACTCTCCACCCCACTGAGTTTTTATTGACTGAAAAGCAAACTAAAATCATGGAGTTTTTCAACTTTTTATAGACCAAATACAACTAAACAAACCAACCCTGAAAGCAGAGGAACTTTGGAAAATGGTTTAGAACAGCTGTTTTTCAAGAGAATTTTTGTAAGCATAGTCAATAATAATAATAATAAGTAATAATAATAATAATAAGTACTTCAAGCTTTTGCTTATTTTCACTTTCCCAGAATCAAGACTGCAGGAAAGGCAATAAGGTAACAGAATCCTTTCAGACAGTGCAGGTGTTTCTGTAATTATGCCTTTATGCCTATAATCCAGACATTCTAGCTGTCAGTGTTGACAGAACTTGCAGAATAGTTGTCATTAATACAGAGGATTAGGAGGTGTAATTTATCTGTAACTGACACTGTTGATACAGCATTTGGGATTTGAATACATAATGGTTTTTATTTTAAAGCTAACAATTCTCTTGCTGCTTCTCTGATACACAGTAAGGCAGTGAAATTTATGGGTGAAAATGCACAGTAAAATCATTAGAGTTTGTGTCTCAAATACATATACACCACACAAGATTGTTTCAGGAGCCAATTCCTTCACATTGCATTGAGTGATTTAGCCTGTCAGGCACAAAAACCAGTAAGAGGAAGAGAGTCACTCATGGCCCACTGGAACAGTCTGTATCTCTGGGAGGTGTTAATAGGAATTATTATCTTGCTGCTCTTGGAGGAAACGACAGCCCTCAAGCTTCCTCTGTTCCTGTTTTTTAGCTTTATTGCAGAAATTGTTTTAAGATTTTCTTCCAGACAAATTCAGGTCACGGAATTTGGAGTTCTGCCTTAGAGATGCTGAGAAGCAATTCAAGGGGTATTGGAGTTCCTGCAGCACTTCTCCCAGCAAAGCCTCCAGTATGTACAGGGAATAAGTTGACAGTAAAAGCCAGAATTAAACAAGAAGATGGATGAAACACAAGTGAAGTTCTTCTCTAATAGAAATTTTTAATGAAAAGGAAATTATAGAAATTTTCAAGTAATTTTAACTAAAGAATTTCAACACTGATATTGGTTTTACATAGTAAATATTTGAATTCTGCAGTGGTAAACAATATTTTGGAAGCAGATAAGACAAATTAATAGTTGCTTGTTTTTACGTATTTTTGTATTTGTTTTCTTGCAGAGGTTTCAAACCAGCTTAAAACCACAATAAATTAAACACAAGTTTGTTAGTGGGAGTGTTGTGATAGAATAGTACAGGTGATCACACAGAAGAGCTGCCCCCAAGCAGAGAAGTTAGTCTTAAGACAAATGTATGTTCTCCACTCTTCAAGTCACTGCTTATCTATTCTTTCACAAAGGAAAACAGTGCTCATTACACTTGTGTGTGTTTTGGTTTTGAACTGAAAGATCAGTAATTTCCTTTGGGTATCCAGCTAATTTGGATGGCAAGGGAAGCACTGCTTGACTTGCCAGCCAAAGAGCTGCTTTCTGGGGCCTCCAGAAAGATTTTCACAATGGGACTTCCTACCAAATCAACCAGGGTATTTCCTGAAGCTGCTCATAAATTAGCAATGTGGCCAGGATTACTCTGGTGCTGGCTTTTTGGAACTGGATCAGATTGTTGCTTTCCTCTTTATTTCCAGTGAAGGTAAATAAATTATGAGCAGCAAGGGATTAAAAGCTGGAAACCATGTTTGTCTGTTTGAACTGGATGACCTTCTTCCCTCCTCTGGAGGAACCAAGCAGAGCCTGTTCAGATGAATCAACACCGAGAATATAAAAAACTGTGTTAGCATCCTTGCTGAGATAAGAATCCTATAAGAAAGTAGGATGTGTATGTTGCAAGTCTCTTCAAAGAGTTTGCAATCTAGGCAATGAGAAAAA
>JAWWMP010000081.1:48886676-48911513 GCA_035047865.1 Dendrocincla tyrannina
TAAGAATCCTATAAGAAAGTAGGATGTGTATGTTGCAAGTCTCTTCAAAGAGTTTGCAATCTAGGCAATGAGAAAAAAGGAAATTTGGGAGAAAGAGGAAGAGGCAAAGAAACACTATTCTCAATTGTTTTGATGGAAAGCTCCCTCCCTGCATTAACTCTTTATTTATTAGCACAATGCTCAAGATCACACCACCCAGCGGGACCTCCTTTTGGTAAGCCATCAGATGTACAACAGCAGTGAAAAACAAGTTAAGCACAAGATTTAAGGGTTTTGCCTTGTTTTTCTAACAGCTATTCAAAACTATACAGTCCATGCCATCCTTTTCATATAACTCGTGCAGAAACAGTGACATCTATGTCTGGAAACTAGTCCTTGCCCACGTGGTGGCTCCTGTACCCCTCACCTAATTAAAGTGCACAAAACAAGGGTCTAAGACAATTCACCCAGAGTTCTGGAAGAGACAACACAGAGCACCAATTCCTAGAAGGAATTTATCACACCCTTTCTCTTCCTCTCTCTTGGCTATATAGTAATGTGTGGAATGACTGACTTTAGAGGAGATCCCGACATCTGGGGGGCCAAATCTGTTCAAAAGACTCACACCTTGCTGCTGCTGCTGTGGGCACAGCCTCTCCCTCAGCACACAGAGACAGGGGAGGGCCAAGGAAAGGGGTCACACTCCTTCAACAGGCAGGAGGCCAAAGGAAAGGGGACCTTCTGCAGATAAGGCTGGACTAAAGAAAACACTAAAATACAATGCCATGGAAGGTGAGACATATGCTGGAGCACTAATTCAGTCTAGCTGCAGAGTTGACGCAGTCTGTACGCTGGTATTTTTGTTTCAGACAATAGTCCAAGCTGTTTCTCAGTTATTTTGCCTTTAGTGCCCATCTGTAAACCATATCTGTTTTTATCTCATACCTTCCAACAGCAAAAATCTTGGAAACCAGCTTAGAAAGATCTTTTGGATCTATTTTTACACATATTCATTGACATTGTTACCTACATATCAGCAATGGCAATACTTTTCACCCAAAAAGCTAGAAAAGTAGCTAACAACAAGAAAGTGTCCCGAGGAGCTATTTTCATCTCACAAAGGCAGATTACTCTGAATTTCAGGACTAAATTTACCTCAGTGGTAAGCTTTTCTTCTCTTGGCCATCACAGTATAAATGATGGTATTTTAGTGGTCTAATAAAGGCTTTGAAAGTAATAAATAAGTATTAGAAATGAAATCTAAGAATGTGTCTTCTTTAGCACAGTTTATCTTGAATTTCTTTGTAGTTGACACGAAATCATCTTTTGAGAAACACTGTGTTGAAAGAATAGCTTTCTGTATTGCTTATGTTTGCTAAAAGAACACTCAAAAAGAGCCAGTTATAACAAGGACTATAGAAACATAGATATTGATAATGTATTTAGACCTAGCTAGTATTTTTGCAGATAACCACAGCAAAACACCAGGGAACGTGAGTCAGCTTGGTGACACATCCTACTGATATTACATACACCATCTAACCCTCCCTCAGTCAAGGAGGACTAATAAAGCCTCAGTCCTCTTTGGAGGCGTGGCTTGGGGAACTGTTCTCCATATTCCTTCCGTGTTAGCCTGACCCAGTTTTACACAGCACTGTAGGGAACCAGGAACATACAATCAGTTCTTGGCCCCAGGTGAGGGAGAGCAGTCAGCAGCTGCAGGGGCTCAGCGGCTTACCATGTGGCCACAGATACAAATAACCTTTCCTTATCTTAGAAGAGACTGATTCATCTAGTTCTGGTGGACTTCTGTTGTTTCAGTCATCAACAGCTTTCAGTGACTCCCTGGGCTCACAACACGTCATAACATACTCACCATCATCTGCTGAATATGAAAGATTTCATCTCCAGTGGCAGAGAGGCGGTTTGGAAACGCAATGTCGAGAAAAGCCCCGGGGAGAGTGCTTGGTCCAGCATTGTAAACCTGTAAGGAAACAGATGAATACAAATAAAGCTACATACATGACTTCTCGTACATGGGAAATGACTGTAGAATCAGAGCTGGCAGTAGAGGCAAATTTGAAGACATTCAAGTCCTTCACAGGATTTTCAATGTCTTCAAACTAAGCCTTCTTTTGTGAGTGTCAGGATGAAGTCAGAGGATTAGCTTACCTAACATTCTTTGGCACAGCTCACACATGAAATGAGAAGTGGGTTTGCAGCATAATTACCAATCATCAATACAAACAGCGTAAGACTTCACCTCATATACAGAGACACTGCTAGTACATTGAGTGTTTTGGTAATACAGTCTGAAAGGTTGTAAGAAATATTGCTGTCTCAGTTAACATTCTCATTTCCATCTGGGGTAACCACTGCCTTATATCCTGCACATGTTTTCCTTATGGAGCAGAAGCCAAACGATTATTGTGACTGCTGGACTGTGGGGTTTCTGCCAGCAAATGCATGTGAACAATTTCCATTCAAGTTCTGGAGTTTCGAATTAAATTCAATTCCTAATGAAAAATATTAGCTTTCTATCAACCTCCTTCCGAGACATTTTCAACAAAAACTCAAAGAGTTTCCCATTCACCATGGAAATGTATCCAGTGACAATTCCAAAATTTATGATATTTTGCTGAAGAGAAGTAATCCACAGAAAAATTTCATTGACAGTAAGTTTTCATTTGTATCTACATTTTTTAATTAGGAACAATATTTCCTGTTTCTTTCTAACAACACAAATATAAATGCACACAGTAAAAACATTAAGCCCATCAGAATATTTACCCACACTGAGCCACTACTGTCAAAAGAGGTAGCAATCAGTTGTTAGCTGTGTGAGGTACAAATATTAAACCCAGTAGGTTTTCATTCTGCAAACACTGTTTGTATTTGAAGAAATGTCTGACTGATAACGAGAATCGGTTCGCAGTGCCAGATCCTCCCAAAAAGGCTGAGGCTGCAGGCAGAGGGGGAAATCCAACTACAATGGAGCATGGGAAATGCTATGTGACACACAAACCTAAGGTTTCATGTTGGACATTTTAAAAACCTTGATTATATCACTGAGATCAGATAGAAGACTACTGCAGAAAAGGCATTTTCATTGCATATCTTGTTACTAAAAAAAAAAAAAGACATATAGATCCGTTTCCTTATTCACATTGGACCTGATATAGCTTCTCACATATAAAAGCTGCTACAAGGCCACATAGTTTTTGTAAATCATCTCTTTTTCTTGGTCAAGAAACTATTGATTTTCTCCATCTGGAGAAGTTAAATAAATGGAGGGGAAATCATTTAAAATAATTAAGCAAAGAGTGACACAACCAATGCTTTGCCCATTTTGACACTCTACCCTTTCTCTCTGACACACACAGTTATAAGGCTTGACACATTACTGGAGAGCACATCAGTGACTTGTTACAGTGCAATTTGCCACTTCTATACGGAAAAAATTAATATTGCAACTTCTAAGTGTGTGCGTGAAAGACAAGAGGATGGGTAGGACAAATGGTGGCTCTGCCAATACACAGATTCTCTCTCCCTTACCTGTTATCACTTTGCATTATTGAAAACATTCATCTAATTAAAAAATCAGTGCATCTCTTCTTTATCTGGTTTTAATGAATAACTGGCTATGGGGACGAAAGATGGGGAAGACCTATAAATCCTCAAGAATGGAAATCAGAATAACAAGGATTAATAGCCTGGTTCACAAAAGCTTTAATGTCCTAAAATGCTGCTTTCCCTCCTTCTCAGTAAATAGCTAAGGGCACTGCATGACAGTGGGGGCTTAATTGCTCTGGACTGCAATCTGTCCACAGAGGCAGACATGTGTTACTCATTAGGAGCTGAGTGGCACTCGTGCCTACGAGAACAGAGCAGGAGAAGAGAGGCAAACCACTATTTTTCACAAGAAATGAGCCTACCTCTGCATGACTTATCATTCCCTAGTTCCATCTAGTGGTCAAAAAGGGTTTGAGTGGCTTGGCACAGATCCACTCACACCAGTGAAACACAGCGCGAGTTAATTTCGAACACATCACGAGAGTTTATTATAATAAATCATCCATATATTTTGCCATATGAGGAACCCACCTAAATGGCATATGAAGTGGAATATATAGGTAACAATTGACTAATGCTGAGATGCTATATTTGTTAAAAACTTCTCCCACCTGTCTCTTTAGCATCATCATCTCTTGCCTGTACTGTACTCTTACCAGTACTGCTATCAGCATTTTCATAATGGGACATTTAGCAAGTGTGAACCTCCTGCACAGGCATGTCTTTATTGTCATGGATAAAGGCTACCCACTCCTCTGCTCAATGACCACACCATTAAAAGGAATTGCTTCTCCACTTTAACCTGTGACTTCATCTGAGATGTGGCACTCACGTAACTACAGATCTTTACTCAGCATGTGATGAAAGGTAAGAGAGAAACAAATGGTAGTGGCTTCATTCTTAGGGAAGTGGGATGCCCTGTTTGCAAGTCTTGTTATAGAATATTTAGATAAAGGAGATATGCCATCCCTGCATGCTGTAAATATGATATCCAATCAAGAATACGCTGTACAGGATTATAGCAGGATGCTCTGCCTTGGTGGGGTAAAACAGCTTAAACTTTACCCTCTGTGCAAAAGTTGCCAGTGGTGGATGGAGAAGGGGAATCAAGCTGCTTTTGGTGTTGAAGAATGCTGAGATCAGCCTGAATCATCTGCCCCAGAGTTAAACATTCCAACAGTGTTTTCTGCCCAAGACTGGCACCAGTGAGCATGTGTCAGGCAAGGCTCCTGATAAAGGAACCAACAAGTGCTAGCACCAATAACTTGTCTAAAGCTGCTGAGCTGAAGGCTGCACAGCTGACACAGACAGCCTAGACACACATGACTGACAGTCAATCCCTTCAGATCATAAAAGCCCAGTCCTGCTTTTAACAGCAGGAACTTCTACCATAGTCCTTTGGGGAGAGAGGGTAGAGATTCCTCCCTTGAGTGGGGATGCCCCTCAAGGTCACTCCTTGAGGCTGAGCACAAGAGCTTTGCCCGTGGTTCTTGGTTTGGGTGACTAACAGCAATCTCTACTTAATAATTGTTAAGTTGCTTTGAAATTATTGATTCAATAAATAGTGCACAATAGTATTAGTAAAACTACATTGTGTTGTAAATAATTCTTGCTGAAGTATAGTCTAATCACTATCATAATCAGTTTCAATAAATAATTTACATTATTCATGTAAATGTATTTGTTTAGTCATCCTTAATCCTGTGGAACAATGTCATATAAAGGCTCAATTACACCTCTATAACCTTTAGACAAACTGTTGACTAAGTCTGGGGCTGGGTTTAGATCCAGCTGCACCCAGACTCCTCTCTGGGAAGGAGTTTAGAAGGTAAGGGAGTCCTTTCAGAACCTCATGACTCAACAGGAGGGTCGTCCTGACAAACATTGTCTGAAGCCTCCATTCTGCCCATGACCATGGCTCAAAACCACGGTCAAAAGTTCAGACCACACTCCAAATAAAAAAAAAAACACAAAACCAGAATGTGCTGTCAAGCAGGAAAGCAGACAAAATAAGGATGAGTTTTACCTGCAGTGTGAAGTTGAGAGACTGGAAAAGGCATTCCTGGTTTTCCAACCGAACAAAGTTGGACACTTCCACAGAATCGCCGTAGAAAAATGAAGTAGGGAAGACTTCTCTGTAAGATCAAGACACAGATATAGTAAGCTGAGTTTGTCACCACAATTAAATATATTTGTGCCTAGCTGAACTGCTCTCCTTGCTTTATAGTCATGTGAAATTCTATGGGACCATTTTGTATTAATCTGTTGTTTGTGATTTGATTCCCTCTTTGTAACACTAGACTACACAAGGAGCATCTCAACTGAGCTGGGTCTCTGGAAAGGGTCCTGGTGTAATTTCAAACAAACCTTAGTCCTCCTCACTGTCTAAAACTCTGCTTCCTTCCCAGGTTGTCTTTTGGAGTCAGAGCTTTTTGAGACACGATTTTAAGCCTGTTTAGTTACATTTCCTTTTTGCCTGTCTGCCTCCTATGTAAGGGATTGCTAGGGGAAGCCGTGGCAGATAGATTCACTCCTCCCATTTACAGTGTTGTGCTAGAAGGCTTCTCCCACAAGTGGTACAAGCCCTTCAGGACTATTTATGACCAGGAATGAAGTTTGTTCCCCTAGATTCAAATGTAGGATAATAAGCTTCAAAGAGACATATCTAAAGTATTGCCATTACCATTTTCTCTGACAGTTGGACTTTTCTGTGAACTTAAATTAACTAAACCTTGTCTATGCGAAAGAAAAAAATAATCTAAACCTGTCTGTGAGAAAGAAAAAAATGGTCCATATAGTCATTTGGATGGGGCTTATAAATTCAGACACCTTGTGCTATAACAAAGTACAACCTGAAGAGAAAGAGCCCAAATTTTATTATCTTTTGGCACACAGTGTTCTGTAGGCAAACAGAGAACAAACCAGATGAAATCATTCCTATCTGTAAATCTGAACAACAATCTGTCTGTACCAAAGCATTACGAAGCAAGGGATACAGAGTTAAATTTCTAAAGAACCTGTAACAATGAAAGCATTCAAAACCTTCCAGAACATGCTGCTGAGACTGTACTCTCAGTATACAGATTTTCATCCTTGTTAATCATCCTGTGAGGTCTGACAGTGCCCTTCATTTCCCTGAGCAGGCTCAAATATACCTTTTACCCACTTTGAAAAGGATTTTATTTCCATGCAACTAGATGGAAATCAACTTTATGATGCAAAACCCAGCCTAGGCCATGAATCTGGGTTTACCCACTTTTTCAGTCAAATCCCGTGTCAGTGCAGGTTAGCTTTTTTCCTCCATAAGTAGCATAGTAGTCAAGGGAATATTTGATTTCTACTGATGGCAACCAGCACTGGTCATTTAGGCAATACCCCTTACCTGGGAGTTCCCATAGCTGGCAGCTAAGCCAGACCCTGCCCTCCTGGGGACGCTGCTGATGAGGCTGTGCTTCCCCAGGACATTGGGCAATTCATATCAGCTTTCTCTGGCTACATGAATTCTAATTCACCTTCTGTGACCAGGTGCCCCAGTGCCAACTCAAGAACTGTTTATGCTAGAGGATGGTCTGTCTGTTGAGACTGACCACAAATCTTTAATTCTAGACTTAGATTGTGATGCCAAGTGGCAGGGAAGAGTCCCACGAACAGAGGCAGGAACTTGCAGCCTTGGGGAGAGGACACAACAGCAATGTGTTACACAAGTATTTCAGTCGAAGGGGAGTGACACTCCTCAGTTCAATAGTCACATGCCTCACAGACTAGAGAGTAGAGACAGTGGGAAAATGAACAGAAACAGAAGCAAATTCTGTTTGTGACATTAAACAGAAAAGCAAACAGCCTTCACCAAGCTCCTTAAAATCCTGGAACATTCAACCCTAACCTTTAGCTTGTTGACTCTCAAGCATTTCCTTAAAGACATGCCCTAAGGAACAGGATGTGATTTACTTGTTCTTTTTTTTGTTTTATTTTAAGGTCCATCAGATAAGCAAAATCACTTGAATTCAAATATATCACTAAAATACCTACTGAAAATATGATGGTAACTAATTAGTGCTAATTATAAATGAGTGAGAAAGAGGCACAGTGTTGGAATGAGTACAATTTCTAGATACTGAATGAGGTTGTCTGTACATCCAGAATCTGAGAAACAAGGAAAAGCAACAGTCTAGCTATGTGTGAACAAAGAGAGGAATTCATTTTTTCACTGGAAGACACTCAGATGTTATTGTAGTTGTTATTATTATTGGTGGTGGTGTTCTTTGGTGACCAATACTTACCCACTGATGGATGAGGCCACTTCGTGCATCAGAGGCACCGACAGTGTTAGAGTGTTATCATGCAGAGATTCAGTTCGTTCTAGGTTTCCACTGTGCCAGAAAAGAAAAACAAACATTCTGCAAATTGACAGCCTTTGCAATGTATCAGTTTCACAGCTACCATTCTCTGCCTTGCAGTCTGAGCCACTATTTGAATATCAGTTCCTTCAGAAATCTTGGTTAAGACTTATATTTTTTCATCCAAACTTCGAGAGGGCACACACATCAACTATGTGTCTTATGGCTGTTCTTCTGTGGCTGTGACATGATCAGGTTCACAACAACAAAAAAAAGATGTTGTAACAAGGTGAGAATTCAAACATCTGTGGGAAACTATGGCAATCATCCTACACAGTGGAGAGAAACAAGGACATTTAGACTTCATTTTCTCCCAGTCTGATGGCACATCAGTTTGAGAGGGATATACACACCCCACGTCAATGAAACAATGCTTTCTTTGTATCTGCATTCTATTACAGCACCAATTTGGTGCCACTGCAAGCAGCTTTTTTGGTGAGATCCGTGTACTGAACTGGCCATAACCTCTCAGCAGGTCCACCCTCCTCCTCCTCCTGCACTTAGCTGCTAAAATGAAAGAACTACTTTACATTTTCAAACTCTGTTGCCTCAGCTGCTCAAGAGCAGAAAGAAGAGCAAGAACAGTGAGCAATTATGTCTCATTTGAGTCTATTTCAGCATGAACCCTTATCTGTGAAGTCTGGGAAAAGCTCCTGAAATGCATGTCTAACACACAAACCTGCATCTATTCTGATTCTGGTGGCGAGTCTGCTTGGTGAGACAGCTCAGAAGGGCATGCCTTGGAAGACATGTATTTCCCATTTCTTTAGCTGTGACTCTGGAATCACTTTTGCCTTGCAGTTCATTGGATTTACTCTCAAAGCAAACTGGCAAAACAAAATATAGATCATATTTATCTGAGGACTATCACTGAGAGCAGGAACATCCCAAGTGATACCATGTGGATTATGGGTTGCTCATATTATAAACCCAGAGCCTGCTGGCTGCATACATGCACAAATACAGCTCAGCTTTATCCAGCTGACACACTGGCTGTGTCTGCTAATAAAACTATGGCCCAGACAGAAAGACCCACCAACTATCAATCCTGCAAAAAACCCCACTTAATAAAAGCTCCTCCTCTGAATAGGCTCACAGAGGAGTCCAAAATGGAGACATTTCTCATCCAGCACAAATACTGATATACCATGGTGTCAACAGAATAGGCAAGTAAAAGTCTATATAAGGTTCATGGATATGTTCTTATCTGTTTCAAATGGAGCAAAGGTACCATCAGAAAGAATATAACTCAGTCAGTCTAGTTCTAGAAAAACAGTTCACACTTGGAAGCAAAAAAGAGAGTTTGTTTTCTGAGGGTTTTTTAAAATAAATAGTGCAAAAGCAAAGTAATGTAATGTTGAGTTCTTCCTCATCTGTCCCACTACTGAACCAGTCTCTTATTACAGATGCTACTGCCAAATTTGCAGCTTCAAGGGACAAGCTTGAGTGGCCACTTGAATGGCAATACTTGTTTTCCCATGCCAGTGTGACAGCTCCTCTGTGCCCAGCCATTTCTGCCAGACTAGCCCCAGTTTTGTGTGCAGTGTCCTCAGTCATTGCAGTCTGGCCACAGCACAGGCACTTCCTCTCCAGGGCCTCATCACTGACACTACCTCAGGGCTCCCTGAAACTCTTGTGCTAGGAAGATTTTGTTACCCTTATTTGACAGCAAGGAAACTGAGAATTTGCCCAAAGTCACAGAGAAAAGGAGGGTAATCAGCACTGAGACCTGCACCGCTGTCTTTGGAGGTTCAGCTGATTCTTCCAAGCTCCTGGAATGAAACTTTCCCTTAACATCTCTGAGCAATCACACTCTGTAAAGATTACTGTTCATTTTTCTGCTCCCTCTAAAGGCACTGACTAACCCTTCTCGCTGGTAGGGCACAGAGATATGAGCAGTGAGGTTACAGAGGGAAGTCCTGTGCTATCAAAGGCAGGGAAAATAGCTGGAAAACACTGGCTGGTGAAATTTAAAGCACTGTTGACCCATCTTTGCACCAGCTGGAATTCACCCAGCACATACTGATACATTGCAGTATCACAGGGTCATCTAAACACAGGATGAACTTGTCCTCAAGGAGAATAAAACTTCCCTGCTGTGCAAGACAGGGTGATGCAAGACCTCTCTTTCAGTGCTGCACGCCAGCCCTGTGTGCTGTAGGACCTTGTTCCCACCTCCAGCTGTTACTGTAGGGCAGGACTACACCTCATGAGAGTCACTCAGCAGCTGCTACATCTCATCTCTCATCTCCAGCCCTTTGGAGAGGTGTCGTCCAGTTTGGGAGGAGAATTCAGGTTGGAGACTCTGATTTTGACATGGAAGGGTATGCAGTGGGCTCCCTCCCACAGAGTGGAAGCAGGGGCTGGTCACACATGCAGCATGTCAAAGCAGAAGTCCATGGCCCATGTTAATGCAGCTGTGCACTGTCTCCCACGCAGACCTGGGCAGTGCTTGTGACTGAACCACCCTGGAGTCTGCCTCTTTAGGGTACATCATCTTAGGAGGCACAGAGCATGTGGCACACCTCTTACTCTGCCCGAGATAAAACGCCTGTGGTGCATACTTGGCATCACCCTACTGCAATGCCTGTTTCAAGTGGCCTCGGGGAAACAGCCTATTCAGCTGTTTTCTGCAATCTGTCATAGCTCACTGAAGATCCAGAGGGGGAAAAATAGACACACGACTTTGGATCCTGTCAGTGAGATCCCTGACCATCTGATTCGAGCATTTAGCTTTTTTGGTTTGCATCCAAGAATGCTTATTTCATTCAAATGCTGGAACAAATGGGCCTGTTTGGTGCTGATTGTCCATGTATAGCTGAGCAGAGCTTGATACAGGGTCCAGAGAGATGACCACTGAAACACAGGAGCCTGAGAGAATACAGATTGTGCCTTCAGAATTGCAACTGCCTGGCAAAGAAAATCTGTGTATGATCCCACCTCATTTTTCAGGAAGCTTCAACACATGGTTCCTCTGCATTACCAAAATACATGCATTTAGCCCGAGTAATTTAACTTAATTTACTACACATATAGATGTCTACAACTAATGTCACACAACTGACAAGCATATGTAATACACTTTCCATGCAATAAAGAATACCCAAGCCATTCAGATGTATAAAGGTCCCCTTACCTTTGGGCAGTGACAAGGAAGGTCAGTGTTTCCTCCTGCCCAGACAAGTGGCTTGTGTCAAAGATCACACTGAACTCATACTGTGCAAAGGAAAAGTAGCATTTAGAAACACTGCATGTTGCCTCAAAATGTATTTATTCTGAAACTCCACATATATTTTACTGGCCTAGTTCTACAAAATTAGCATATTTTGACACATATAAGAGAGTTTCCTTTACTGCAGATTATGTTTTAAATCTTAGCCATTTAGTCTCTCATAAAATACTAGTTTGGTTTTTCCCTCATTGAGAAAAGGCCTTCACTAGAACTGCCATTCAAAGATATTTCTTGCAGAGATCATCTGCCAGGGAAAGAGTTTTCCAGTACAAAGGGGATCACTACCTGAAACTATCTCAGCACCAATGTATATGCTTGCTGGCAAAGACACCTTTTGGGGGAATAAAGGTCATGCCACAGGCCTGGAGACTTGGAGCAGGTGGCACAAGCTAAAGGAGTATTCAGGACACCCACCAAAACAGGGGAAATACTGTGCTGATTTTCAAAGAACTTACTTTGATGAATAACTTTCCCACGTAACAACTTTTCTGCCTAAGTCCAAAATGTGTTTTGGCCAAGTGAAACAGTATCCAGATTCACACCAGTTCTTTTTTCTGTTCAGTTTAAAATATTTCTAAATGTTTCAAAAGAGGGCAAAACAGCCAATAAAACAGAAAACAAAAACTTTCATGCTGGGGCAAAGGATGTGCCAATTCAAATGGAAAGAATTAGCTCATGAAATTGAAACTTGCCGAAAAATTTCAGACTCATTTTGTTCAGGTCATCCTGAAGTTATTCCTCATTTTTCCATCTTTCTGAGCTGGTCATTTATACAGCTCAGTTTCGTGACTGAAAGAACCCAGCTGGATTTTTAAACATTATGAGAGAGTGTATCTTCTATTTCTGAACAAAATCCTCTTAAAAAAAATCTACCAGGATATCATAATATGAACCAGCTATTAACACATTTTCATCGTAATTTGTATAAATTCAATTGCACTTCAATGTGAAAGAAGACAATAATAAAAACAGAGTAAGGCAACATAAATAAGATAGAGAGTCCTTTTCTAATTTTCTACAGAGGAAACATGCAAGTTTTTTGCAGCTGTGACTCTTGAATAATTTTTCACTTTATGGCAGTACACAGGACACTTTCATTGGCTCTGTATGGTGGAAAGGAGAACAGCTACCCTCTGTCACTGGGAAAGGCTTGGATATCGGGGTCAGAAAGCCAGAGAAAGTACCAGTCACCGACATTTAACAGAGCAGTTTATTGCCAGCCACTACGTGGAGACAGAAGTGAATGAACCATTACTCTGCAAAATGCAAATATGACAACATTACCCTAGATTTGGATCTCATGAAAGGAAATCCCACACTGCACTTGAGGAAATCTGATTCCAGCAACTCACAGGCAATGCCCAGCTCCTCCTGTAAGAAAACAGAAAAGAACACCAGATGATAGACTTGGGGAGAAAAAGAGGATTACTAAGAAATACCATTGTGATGAAGTCTTGTAGAAAACTAAACATTTCCCACAACAGCACTTCCTTACTCCACCTCAGTCAGAGCAGCACTGGGAAGGAGACAACCATCAGAGCCTTGCCCCGAGGGATGGATCAGGAGGAAATACTGCATGACTAAACACATCAGAGTCAGGGGACCAGCCCAAAGACTTGGATAACTCAGACCATCAGTTCTTCTCTCTGCTTATTAAAAGACAGCTTTCAAATAATTCAGAACACAGGTTTCCCAAGGTAGTTTTTCCAATATCCATACCATAAAGAGAGAATTGTGTTGGGAGACAGTGAGCGAGCCACGCCACACACAGATTCAGGAGAGAAGGTTAATGTCCTGGTGACATTCCCTGCCTTCATCTCTTGCTCTGCTCCACAAGATGACTCATGTTGGTAAGGACACCGACCTTCTTTAGTGAGACAATGGTGCTTAGATAAAGTAGAGGGATGATCCTCTCCTCATACTAAACACCGACTATGAATATTGTCAATAATTCAAATGCCAATGGTCAGAGCAGCCCTATCCTGCTTGACTGGTGACTCTGCTACAAAGCAAATACTTCTGTTGAATGAAGAGTGTTGCATTGCTCCATAAAATATCTGGCTCCAGGACAGCACATTCTCATCTCCAGATGATTGGGAAACAGTTTAATGCTCTGTCACCGTGGGCAGGTTCATCTCACTATACTTTAGGGTAGGATTCAGCTCCAGAATCTGATCTACACTTTCAGGTGCCTGCACAGCAAGTGATGGCTGTGTGAGCTGCTTGCCACTGCTCCCACTGCAGCCAAAGGATGTACACAACAGTTCAGCACATCAAATGCAGCTATTTCATTTAGACTGAGCTGAATATCTGTCTAGGCCCTCCTGTCGACTTCATACTCACTGGAACTAGAGTACTGCTATGCAGGTACAGTATGAATGCCTACATTTTAGATATTTGAATCTATCAATTATAAAATCTCTAACTATATTCTAGACATGTAGCTGAGAATCTCTTAGCTACAGGACCTATGAGTTATTTGACCTGTTTTCAGTATTTACAGAAATTTGCAAAGACCAGGCTCTGTTTCCTTATGTACATTTCCCAAATTACTTCAAATACAAATACACACTTCTTTAAATACACACTTCAAAGGTACAGGGGAACCATTCTCAGCTGGAACAAGAATGTGTGGAAGCAGCTTCCTGAACCACAGACTTGAGTTACAAGCATCTGCAGGAAATGCCCCTCTGCCTTTCATATTCTGATTCAAACACAGTGTTACTGCTCTACAGACATTTTTGTTATTCTAATTAGGCATCTGACATAATTCAGATTCTTGACCTCCAAACTTCTTCCTGTGGTAATCTGAAAGACTGTTTAACTTCAAAATCATGGTTCAAACCAGGGCACACACTTCTAGAAAATGATAGACCAAATGCTACCTTTCTTACCTGACTCAGACAGGGTTTCACTGGTTTTGTGAGAAGTCAAACTAATGTAAGGAGAAAATCAATGACTAATGGAATGATTTTACTGCAGTACTACTAAAATTCCAGACTAGTGAACTCCCCATCCAGCTTCTCCATGGGTTTGTTTCCTTGCAATCTTCAGTGGGCTTCTATTTCCAGAAATACAAAATACAGCAATACACTGCTTAGCAAATCAAATGTCTAGCCTCAGCAGTGCGGAGCTGCCGTCCTCATAGAACGCATTAGATTTGCTCCTCCATTGAATACAAAACGGCAGAGCAAGCGCTTCATGGGTAAAGCATCCCCTGCACTCGCCTTTTCCTCTCAGCAACCTGTGAGGTTCTCAGTTTATCAAGTGAATGCAAATTCTGAATCCAAATGAAAAATCTCCCAGCTGTTTCCCCTGGGAACATTCCTGGTTCTGGGTTATCCAAGTGTCCCTTGCTAACTGGGGCAAACATTGAACTGTCTTTCATCAAATCCCAGCCCATGTTCTTTCAAGAGGGGTCTCTAATTACAGAGCTGCCTGGTGGTGACAGTGACTAGGCAGACCCAAGAGACTGCCTTCTCTCCTAAGGCCACATCCCTTCAGAGATGTCAAAGAACGAGATAACAGAAAGAACTCTCATCTTGGTAACAGAAGAGGAGCACACCTTCCTTTTGCACACTGGTGCCTTTGCAGCCCTGGCAGCTGACAGGCAGATGGTTTTATAATTGCCTGCTAAAGAAATTACAGATAACATTGCATTGGCTATTTTTGCTGTTGTTGCTTGGACAAGTTTAGTGGGTGCAGTAAGATTGACTTGAACAACCTTCTGGCATCATTAGCACACCACCAATTAATGATCAATATCAATACAGCATACTGACGAGTGGGAAAAGGTTCTTCTGTGACCAGGAAACTGGTCAGGACACCGAACCCATCAGAGCACAAGGAATATCAGGACATATGGTTTAATTTTAGGGAGTTCTGTGAGGAGCAGGGAGTTAAATGTAATGATTCTTATAGGTCCCTTCCAACTTGAAATTTCCGTGACCCCAGTAATGATGCAAAGTAAAATTGTCCAATGCTAGGAAACAGCAGAAATAAATTTGGCTGCACCACACTGGATCAGCCTTCCCCACATTTATAAACTACAAACACTACCCAGAAAACTTTTCCCATGGGCTCCTTGCCTTGTTCCATGATTAGGATAGAGAAGTTAACCTGATGAGTAAATATTTTGGTTTTCATTCACTGCCCCCTGTTTAGCTTCAGGCTTTATTTGCATTGTGCTGTTTAGGAAGGAGGGGAAATCGTTTCTTCATGGGGTTTCCTATGGTGGTCAGCTCTCTGACATGTGAGCACTAAATAAACTCCATTTTCACGCTGTTCCAGAAGGCTGAAGGGTTGGTGCTGTCTTATTTTACAAATAGGGAAGAGCGGTGCAACTCAGGGCTTACAGAAATGGTGGATGTCCCTTCTCACTCATATTGGGTAATGCTTTTAAGGAGCAATGCTTCCTTCTCTCTACCACCCAGCTGAGACCTCAGCTATTGCATGAGTTTCAAGTTTACATAGAAAACACAGGCAAAGGGGTTGGAAGTTTCCCTTCCAAAAAGACAGTGTGAAGCTTTATCTGGAAAACTTTGGTTTCTTTCTGAAACATTTCACAGCGTTTCATACTCTTAGTCAATCAGATAAATAGCCAGATAATTAGTCACACAGCTGTATTATTACTGCATAACAAATATTGATCTGGTTATGAGAAATATGAAGCTCAGGCTGGCTCACAGTCTGTTTGTCAAAGTCCTTTATCACAGAAAGGAAAGTTGCTGATAATTGTAACATGAGCAGTGAAACAGTCAAGCTCTAACTCCATTATAAGGGGCACATGGGGAAACAAGGACTCAGATGCTGCAGCTTAACACTGTCAAACATAACCCTTGGGGTATGTGATTGGGGGAATAAGCAGAGGTGCAACAAAATGGCCTTACTTCTGGACATAAAGGTTTTGAAGTTTAAAGATTGCGTGTGGTTCCAACTAAGCAGTGCAGGAAGCTGGTAATGGTCATATTAATGTAGTGCCTAGAAGCAGCAGCCTTGGAACGTTGCAATTTGCTGAATTTAATGCTTGAGAGAGGAACAATTTCAGCTCCTGTTCTTCCCATCTCACTGCTGGTGCAGTGTGCACTGGGGGACACCAGCTGTCTCCTCCATGGGAGGACTTATTGATTAGCCAGTACAACCTGACCATTCCTGCCTCGCTTATGTCCAACCAAAACCCCTCCAACTGTCCTGAGCCTTATCTGGCTGTTCATATAATCATACTCTCGTTTTATTTTTCCCACCCTTAGGATCATTCCTTCCTTCCCCAAAGGTAGAACAACTCCTCTGAACTGATGTTGGCTTTGGCCTCAGTCCAGAGTCATTACTCCACTTCCTCAACTTTCTCCCATGCCTCATCCCCAGCCATGACTGGTTGCAAGCTCCTTGGCTAAAACATCTCCTTAAGCAATCTTCCCCAGCCCATGAACTCCCCTTCAACACTGGTGCTCCAGATTTTTATCTATGTGATAACTCTTGTACCAAATTATGAGTATAGGAAAAGCAAAAATATACAAAAGTACAGGCCACCTGTGCTCTCATAGGGAAGGTGTGAATTCAACTATCCTAACACTCATTTATGACCTACTACTGCTGGGCTTTTCTAAGCACACAAACTAGGAGCAGATACTGCACCTGAAATATCAACAAGCAGATGCAACAGAACGATGCTAAACTCGCAAAAGGATGTGCCAGGTATGGCTTCTGCTGATTGTTAAAATAAAAGCATACCAAGACAGTCAAGAGAAAGTTGTATTATTTTCTGAGCTTAGGGTAACTTCTGTACTGCTCTGAATATTGTTGCTTATCTGTGATAGAGTTCACTTCATACTTTTAAATACTGTTCTGATTACCCATTATTTTTAGCAAACTTGATTAATACTACCAGGAATTGTTAAAATAATCTGTGTATTTTTCAGAAGGGGAAAGAAAACCCAACTTGTTAGAAAACACATTTGCCAGCAGTTTATGTTTCTCTGTCCTTAGCTATAGTCAAAAGGCTTTTTGCTATTGTTTAGATTGAAAAAAATCTCCCTTGCAACTCTTGGCTAATAGCACATATATTCTGGAACTGACGAGAAAACGTCCTGGAAGCCTTGATAATATGTTGGCAGAACATTCCTGTTTCGAAGATGTTGAAAATTTACTTAGCTTGTAAGGATTTTGTGGGTTTTTTTGTGATGGTGCACGTTTTCCAAAGGATACAAAAGCAGAATGACAGGAGTGAATAGCAAGGAGCCCTGCATTTCTTGTAAGAGCACACATTCTTGTTATTGCTTTCCTTGTTGTTATTAGTTTTGCTGTTCTGTGGTGTCTGAACCGTTGCAGTTGACACCACGTAGGATTGTGAACAGTATCTTCATCCAAGAAGTCCTAAGACAAATACGCTAAGAAAATATCGCACGAGAGGGCTACTTGCACAGTCTACCTCATGCTACACTAAGTCTCAGAAGTTAGGGAGTATGAACTTACCTACTATATCCTCTCCAGTGTACAGACTTTATAACTAACTCTCCCCATTAATTATCTGGAAATTCTCTGGCCTGTTCCAAAAGTAGAGGCTTACATTGGGTGCTGGGAAGATTTGCTAAATTTGTACAGTTTTTTATTATCATCACAGACCCTGACCTAAAATACACACTTATGTCTCAACTTCAACTTGAACTCTTCATAAGGAGGGACACTTTCCCAAATGACAGTTCAGATGAACATCTGGATGTTTTGTTCCACACAACAGGACAATTACATAGCCTGGACCTGCAATTTAAGAGCTTCTTACTTTTGGGAGATATCCTTGTGCACATATCTGCTCACAGCTGGTAATCTGCTTCCCACACACTTAGCTAGCAGAGCTGGGTAACACGAACTCCTCCCATGTCAGGAACCTAAAATTAAGTCTCACCTCTTTGATGATGTTTGAAGTGGCTTCTTCAAATCACTCTTCATAATCATGGTCTAAGCCCTTCAGTTGTGCTATCAACAACTTGTGGGTTTCCCTAGGGTTTGGAGAGCAGAATTTTTATTTTGCTCCTACCCTTATCTCTCCCTGCCTCACAATTCTCTAAATGCCTTCCCTGAGGCCTCGAGGATATGAAGATGTGCCAATTGAGTTAACAGCCACCTCCTGTGCGTACTAATGTACTTCCCACAGCAGCTGAGGTCACCAAAGAATGTGGCTCACATGTGCAGTGTCATCAGGGATGCCTGAACTCATACAAGGTTAGGGATTTTTTTCAAATAAATTCTGGCTCAGACTGAGTTTCCCTGTGGCTCAGAGCAAGTACAGCTCAAAGTAGTTTAATCTTGGGGGGCCCCTCTCATGTATGCAGCTTGGTTTTTCTAACCCAAAATTCCACAGATACCACACTTCCCTCCAAAATTGTGCTTCACTGGATATTTTAAAACTGCAACAACACAAAGGGATTAGTGGGCTTACTGACCGGAAACCGACCAAGTGAAAATCATCTGAAATTACTAAAACAGTGGGTCTGATCTACCTCAGGCACCTCTTACAAGTTGCTCTGATTATCATCCTCCAAAGCCTTTTGGGCCTCTCTTCTCTTCAGGTGATTGGCAGTGTGATGCTCTGTCTCTGGTCAGCAGTGCTCTCTGTCAGCAGGAGCAGTGCTACTCTGAGCAGGCAGCCTTTCCTTCATGGTTCCAGGCTGCACCTTGCCAAGAACAGACCTTCCCCAGCTCTGTCAGCCCCCAGCCGATGCCAAAGGCACCAGCAATTTCCTTACATTTGGAAATCTCAGTATGTCACAAACTGAGCCTGCAGTTTTGGGGTTTGGTGTTCCCTCTTTTGCTCATCTGTTTCAGGAGTTCCAAATGCACAAAGCATTCCAACACCTGCTGCCATCAGTGCCCGGCTCCCTGAACGCTGCAGAGCCCTGGGACGGGACAGGGAGGGCTGGGCAGTGCTGGGATGCACTGCTTCTCTGAGCCAGCTGCCCAGGCAGTGGCTGTGGCACACGGTGGTGGCACCTGCCACCGGGGGAGGTCCCAAGGTGAGCTGGGAGTGGGCATTGTAGGCTGGGGAAAAAATAATCCCATTACTGCCAGTAGCTTTGAAGCTGGCCTGCAACAGTGGGCACAGGTGGCCATAGCTTTGACAGCAATCATGGCTCCAGGAACATTCTCAGGTGCATTTCAGGGAGCTCCTGCTCTCAGAGTGAAAATCCCATGAGCTGGGTTTTGTTTTGTTTGTTTGTTTTAAATATAGTTTACTTGGTAACTTCAAGCCAAACACCTTATGTTCAGAAAGTCTTCTGTGTACAGTTCTCCACTAGGCAAAGAGAAGAGTGTGATGGAATCACTCATAAGGAGGAAAAAGATGTTCATGATGGAAAGAAATTAAAATGGGTTTACTCTTTTAAAGCAACAGTTCTGGATCTTGAGCATCACACATTTCCCTGGTGTAAATAATTTTCCAACACAGGTGAAATGTAAGTAGCAATGTGAATAACATGAATAACAAGTCCAATGAAATAAAAAGGTTTTATATATGCATCACATAGGTCTGTTTTAACAGTGCCACAGGGACTGTAAGTTTTCCTTTATTTTCCAACATGTAGATATTCCCCCAACAAACCAAATCAGCAAATATGAATGTCACACATCATAAATTCTGCAAATTGCTGTTTCACCAGTGAAGCCCCTTGTCATGCCACCACTTACCAAGCAAGCAAACCCACAAACCTGAGTACACTGACATGCACACGTCAAATACACAAATGAAGTTGTGGGGCAGGGGGGCATCCTGCATCCTGACAGTGTAATCAGTGTATCCTTGGATTAATTATCAGAAAATAAGCCTGAAAGGGCATTGGAGAACCTCAACAGTTTAATAAAATAACTAGAGAGGAAAAAAGGTTTTCTTTGGCATTGGGAAGAAATGTCCTGTCCTGTTCTATGATCTCACTAGTAAATGCTGCAGGCACACGCCACCCCCAAACCCAACAAGCCTTCAGACATCTTGGATTTGCTCCTTCTTTTGTGAAAACAACCTTTCTATATAATTAATTAAAGCCTCTTGTGTCTTCCCTCTCCTTACTGGATGGAACTTATTTACAGATCATGAGCTCACTGATTTCAGTCAACACAGCAAATCTTTGAGCAAAAAGGGAAGACAAAATCTTTTCTGTTTATTGGATATCCCCCACACCCTCTCTCTCTCTGATAAACATTTATCTTAGCTGGTGAAAAGCTAGTGCAGAAAATTGTTAAAGCAAAATGCCCCAGAAGCTGCAGAGACAGCAGAAATTGGTCACTCAGCTCAAGGGATTATGCCCCAAAACAAGTTTCAGAACCAGTCAACAAAACTAGTTGTGTTTTTGCTTCTCCCGTCTTTTAAGGGACCTGCAGGGAAGGGGATGAAACTACAAGGAAAAAGAGAGACCTGGTGCCACCCTGAGAAGTTCCACCTCCTTTGCTGCCACACTAATTCTCACTTTAACAGACCAGTTAGACCTCGTGGGCTTTCACTGGACTACACCAGCCAAAGGTTTCCTTTCACTGCTTGCTGAGAGCTGCTGAAATGATTTTTTTCAACGTACAGGAAACAATCCAGGGAACATCACCAAGACACACGGTCCCCACTGAGCTGTTGGGTCAGCTCACCCTTGCTCACTGTAAGGTTGGCCACACTTCAGCTATGCTGTTTGGCCAGGCCTGACTCCACGACCTTTTCCATATGTGTTATTGTATGCTACACATACTCTGTCAGCAGAGCAGGAGCTTAAAGGCCAGACTTCCACCTTTCCACACAACACTCATCCACTGGTGCCTGGCCTGGCCATTATTAATAACATAAGGAATGCCATTGAAATTTGGACACAGGGGGCCATGTGAGTAAATTGCACAGAGCTTTTTATTTGGGATAAACTGATAGCACCCCCTAGTACAGAACTGGTCACGGATGACCAGTGTCTCCAGAGGAATTGTCTAGGTGAGTAATGGTTAAAGATACCAGACTTGCCCTGTGATGTCTGTAATATGTCTCATAAAAATTTGGAATAGAAAGCCTTATTCTTCCTTTTATATTCTTTCCACAGACAGTGGGACAAAAGCAGTCATAGAGGAAAATAATTCTCATCAGAGCAAATCTGTATTTTTTTGGACTCTGGCTCTTAATGACAAGTTTGCATTTCTGAGGCCAACCCCTCCCCACAGCAGCAGTTCCCATCTGAGAGGTGACATCACTGCTGACACCATCAGGCTGGGAACTCATGCTGAGGCTCTGCAGATCCCTCCACATCCCGGGAAAGATTCATTAGCTCAGGCTGGACACTCACGCCTCTCTTCCAAGCACAGGGGGCTGCTGCTCCTGGCAGGGTAAACTCAGGCTCCTGGAGGCCTCTCTACCCTCTGAACATAACCCAAACCAAATGCCTTCCCTGGGTCAGAGAGCTGTCTTTTCCCTCCCACCCCTATGAGCCTCTAATGCTTCCTAGATCCCACAGGGGAGGAATCATCTGAGCTCAAAGGCTGCAAGGAGGCCAGCACCTACCTTGACTGCAGGCACTGGGAACTTCCCAAGGAAGCCACTTGTCATGCCACTCTCTGGGCATTTTGCTATCTGAGGCTTTGGGGGAGTACACAAGGGCCTGAGAGCTTTCTGCAATCCCTTTCTGCCAGAACTCCTGGTTTTTAGCACTTGTCTTGGGCTGGGAGTAGCTTTGGGATGAGTGTTGTCTGCTTCCATGGAGAGCAGTACAGGAAATGCGGAAGGAAAGTCACTACCAGCTCCAAAGTCAGTACACTCATTTTCTACCAGAAAAAGGAAGAGCACTCTTTACAGGGGAAGAATTCAGATTAAATCCTCTGTCCCTTGCAGTATTTAAGCAAAACCCACCTTGAGCTGGTTGTGGTCACTTGCACTTGAACATCTCTCTGGTTTCTCCCTCTTGCAAATTGACTTTCATCTTTCCTTCCTTTAAAGGATGCTAAGCAATGACAAGGTACTTCTAACATTACAACTTCATTTAAGGCTGTATTATCATCATTTGCTTCTTGAATTTGGCCTTTCTTTTTTACTCTATCCCTTCTTTTCTTTAGAGAACCAAGAAAATTGAGAGTGCTGCCTGCTTGCAGGATGGGGCAGTTACTGACACTCCACAATTTAAAAACTACAAAAAATGTAGAGTAGGGAAGCATCGAGCTTGGAATACAGGAAAGTTTTGTAAACTGAAATTACTGACTGAAGAGCTTAATGAAATTAATGTCTATCATCACCAAGAAATTACTAGCTTTCTAAGCCAGTATAAATTCATGTTTTATAAAACCAAATAAAAGCCACTCTGATGATTCAGTTTTCACCTGTCTTTATAACCCTCATTAAAAAATCAGGTTCATAACTTTTATTAAGACACAAGTGCCTTTGAGGTGCTGGAGCATGTCCAGAGAAGGACAACAAAGCTGGGGAAGATCTAAAGAATAGGTCTCATAAGGAACAGCTGAGAGAGCTGGGATTGTTTACCCTGGAGAAACAGAGGTCAGGGGAGTCCTTGCTGATCTCAACAAATACCTGAAAGGAGGTTGTAGCAAGGTGGGGGTCAGCCTCTTCTCCCAGACAATTACCAACAGGACAAGAAAATTCAGTCTTGAGAATAAAAAAAACTGTCCAGAATTATACAGTGTTCCTATCTTTTTCATACCATGACATGCACATCCAAAATACATATGCTGTTGCAATGTCAGTGCACTTGAATACACATTTAAAAAAAAAAAAAAGGTGGATGAATATAGATTTTTTAAAATGTTTATTACTCCCTAATTATCTGTGCATAGGAATATTATGGTAAGCTCCATAAGAACAGTGCATGCTTGTGTGTATGAGTCCATCCTCTCCAAAAACCCAGGGAAAAGTCCGAGACAGGGAAGCCACTGGGAGAAGAGCTCTGGGGTAAGCTTTCCTTCATCTCACTGCACATGGAGATGTATGTATACATGTGCTCAGGAACACGGATCTCACACTACTGAAATGTGGTTTTGTGCAATATTAACAGAGAGACTGCTTTTTTAATTATTACAGATATTTACCGTGGTGGTTTGACCCTCACTGGATGCCAGGTGACTGGATCCCCACCAAAGCTGCTCTTTCACTCCCCTCCTCAACTGGACAGGGGAGAGAAAATATAATGAAAGGTCCATGAGTTAAGGACAAGGAGAGATCACTCACCAATTACCATCACAGGAAAACCAGCCTTGACTTGGGGAGATCAGCTGAATTTATTACCAATCAAAATCAGAGCAGGATAATGAGAAGTGCAACAAATCTTAAAAAAACCTTCCCCACCCCTCTCTCCTTCCTGGGCTCTAGCTCTTTCTCCTGGAGAGGCACAGGAAGACGGGCTATCGGGGCTACAGTCAGCTCGTCACAAGTTGTTTCTGCTGTTACATCCTCCCAGGTAGGGGAGTCCTTCCCTGCTCCAGTGTGGGTCCCTTCCATGAGTGTCCCTTCCTTCAAGAACAGGCTGCTCCAAAGTGGTCCCAACAGGGTCACAAGTCCTACCAGCAAACCTGCTCTAGTGTGGGCTCCTCTCTCCATGGGTATGCAGGTCCCTGCCAGGAGCCTGCTCCAGCACATGCTTCCCGTGGGCTCACAGCCTTCTTTTGGGCATCCACCTTCCCTGGTGTGGGGAATAATAAATATCACAGGGGCGTTACTACCACCTGTGACTGGCTCAGCCTTGGCCAGCAGCAGCTCTGTCCTGGATCTGGCTGGCACTGGCTCTGTCAGACATGGGGGAAACTTCTGGCAGCTTCTCAAGAAGCCACCCCTGCAGAGCCCCTGCCACCAGAACCACACAAACCCAATACAGTTATACCCATTTTTATTCTATTACAAAAACATATCTTCAAAAGATGTTTCTCAAAAAAATTAAAAGTAAAAAAAGAAAGATAAGTGGCAGAAATCATACAAATGAACCAATATTCATTTCTGAAAGCATGGATAATATATGTCCATACATAGTGTAAGACAACCTTTTGTGTGTAAGGCTTCAATTATATTGAATATTGGTGTATTCAGCTGCAACACAGCTATTTGCTCTCAGTGTTATAATGAAATGCTTAAATTCATAACAAATTCAGTAAATAAATTCAAGTGTCATCAACTGCACATAGTTTGCTGGAAAAAGCAAACTAAAATCCTCACAAATAATTTACAAAAGTATCCCAAATTCACAATTAAAACCAAACTGGATGAGGAAATATAATCCATAAAAATCAAGCCTTACCCTGCCCTCCTGCTCTTCTGTCCTTCACTGGTAGTAATTTTCAAGAATAACATTAGGTAATAACAATAATAACAAGCTTGGCACTGGGCATTTGCCTGGAATTAACAAACCCTAGCTCAGTGTACAATCACCAACAACCAAAGCCAAATCTGAAATCCCATGAAATGCCTTTTGCAAACACACACAGGTTTGGGGTTTTGGTCTTGCTCTTTCAGAAACTCAAACACATTGTGCATTAAGGATATCTTCCTGGAAAAACCTTAGAAATACCTTGTAACATTAGCGATACCTTGTAACATCAGAGATGCCTTGTAACATCAGAGATGCCTTGTAACATTAGAGATGCCTTGTAACATTAGAGATGCCTTGTAACATTAGAGATGCCTTGTAACATTAGAGATGCCTTGTAACATTA
>JAWWMP010000081.1:48911613-48926437 GCA_035047865.1 Dendrocincla tyrannina
GTGATACCTTGTAACATCAGAGATACCTTGTAACGTCAGAGATACCTTGTACCATTAGAGATACCTTGTACCATTAGCGATACCTTGTAACATAGGAGCAGAGCTGAAATGCAAAGGTATAATCCATGACCTGCTGCACTGGGATATTGAAACAGGCTTGTTTAATATATATACATCCTTGTTTTAAAAGGAAAGCTTAGCAGTTCACGTGTAAGGCTTTAAGAGGTGCCACACTATTTTACAGAGCAGCTTTTTAGTGCACTGCTCTTTTTTCTTGCTAAGTGGAAATCCCTGTGTCTGCAGATCATTCTGGCCAAAAGTCAAGTGCAAGTTTTCTGGCCTCCTCCCAAGGTGAAAGAGCCTCTGGCTGGGAATGCAGCAGGCTCTCCATGCCCTGCAGCCTGCCTGTTTGGGGGGTCTGCAGTGAATAGGATATCCCCTGCTCCCCCCTGAGCCTGCACTGCAGCAGCTGAAATGCGTCTCCCTCATCCTCCCTTCTGTGCCCAACGCCTCTGGTTTGGATGAAATGCCACAGGAGGCTCCATCGCAAAAAACCCACAAACCACAGCCAGACCTGGGGCCTCCTTCAGCCAGGGCTTAACGTGCCTGCCTCTTCCGACAGGAACACAGCCTGATGGCAAACCCAAGGAGAGGAAAGCCATTGATTTCTTAGGAAGCACTGGCCCCTCCTTGGAGTTTTCCCTGAAAACTCTTCACATCTTTACTCATGTTTTTAACTGCACAGCTGTATTTTTTTAGTCTTTCCGGAAAAACTTGTTGACTTCAGAGAGGCTACACCTCAAGGATCGTGTCTTGTGCTTCGTAAGATCAATTAAAGAGGGGTTTGATTCTATTCTCTCAGGTTCACAGGAGGAATGTAAACAACCAGGAGAGAGAGCAATTGGCACCACTTCCAGCCACAGAGCACCATGGCTATAACATCCCACAGGACTAAGCAATGCAAATACATATATATGTGTACCCAGATGCATATTATAATATATATGTTTATATATACTATGAAGATAGATATGTATTTATTTACAATTCTATTGAATTTTCCACTTGGAGAGTAATTTGTCTTCTGACAGCATCTTGAGCTTTTTGAATGAACTCATCTTTCATACCAGAAACCCAATAAACGTTAAGCTTCAAGTTACAGCAAAAACAAACCCCCATTTCTTGCTTTCACAAAAGCCACCGAAAGCCGTGCAAATCAATCCTTACTTAAGCCTTTTGCATAAGATATAAAAATCTGGACAATTTCAAGTGTCATCCTAAGAACACCAGAGACAAACCATGTCCCATAGATTTCTCACCTCAAACATTGACAAATCTCTGTCCACACAGTTTAAGAGCAAAACATGACAAAGGAGAGAGACAGTGGGACACAGGAAAGTTCCTGGTGATCTTACCATAGGGACAGCATAATCTTTAAATAAGCACATCCAAGATCAAGTGTACTGAGCTCACTGTATACTGGGCTCTACCCCCAGTGACGGGTTTTAACCTTTCTCCTTGTAATGCAGTTTATCAAGATAACAGTCTAGATTGGGGTGGCTGGATCTAAGCAAGAGAGGCAGCTGAATCCCTTTTCCAAAGCCCTCTCCCATGACTTGGCACTACTGTGACCACAGCAGCGGCTCCTGGCTCTGTGCAGCTCCCGAAAATGTGCAGGGAGAAGCAGCTCAGCTGGGGAGCTACAGGCCATGTAGGGGCTAAAACTGGGTGGGCATCTACTGCCTGTGGCTCAGGGAGCCCTTCTCCACCCCCTTGAAGAAGTCTCAGAAGTTCAGTGCTTTGGATCTCCTTTTCCCTCACTCACCTGCATGGAGACCAGGCACTCTGCTGGTGCCCAGTCATGGTGAAACACTACCTTGGGTGGTGCACCAGCAGGCAGCTCAGGATTCACTGTAAACAGGCTTTGCTAGAGCATAAACTGACCTCAAAACCTCTACAAAAAGTACATCTCACACAACTGTATTCATCCACACAGCTGTTCTTCCTTTAGAAAACCATTCCTCTCACAGACCCATAAGAAGAGCAGAACTAGGCACACAAATAAAACCTCCCTTAATAATCCGAGCCACACAAAGCATCCCAGGATGTTCCTCAAAACCACTATACGTATGTATAGGATCACAGAGTCATCAAAGCTGGAAAAAGATGAACAGGCAAATTAAAAGTCACAATAAGCTACTTCTGGGACCAACACTTTCCAAATCATGTAACCCAGAGCCTGATTTGTTGGCAAAAAAATTATAAAATATAATAAAAAATAATATATATACACCCCATTTAAAAACATATCTATATATCCACATCTATATAGAGATATCTTTCAGACCTACATGATAAATCAGAATATAGGAGGAAAACTTAAAATACTCCAGTTGGTACCAAGTCCACAAATAAACCCAATCTACAGTGCCCATTCCCTGATCATAGGAGGGATACATGAATCCCAAGTGAAAAGTCTGGATCAGCAGCCTAGCCCTCAATTCCTATCTGCTCTGAGCAGAAGGATATCAGATGGCAATAACAGCCCCCGACCTGAAAAAGGTGCTGCTCCTTCCTTCTCTTTAGGGAAGCAGCAAAGTTGTGTTTTCATTGACAATTCACAGAAAGAGAATTAAATTAAACAATGAAGGCTGATAGCTTGAGCTGCACACATATTTTTTTCTTCCCAGTTAAGGAAGTGGACAATTTTACCCCAGGGACGCACAACATTCTGGTGGATTCTGGAGCAATAGTTAAGCACTAGGTTTGCAAAAACAGAGAGGCAACATATGGCATTGTTACTCCCATGCCAGCCATACTCCCATGCCTTGTCTATAAAAGCTTTTGCTTTCCTGGCAAGAGGGTTCAAACCCCCTCGGGTAAGTGATCTATGGCTTGGGCAGTCTTCCAGATGCACTTGCATCAGTGCAAGGGGCCACAGCTTTCACACTCCTTGGCATCACTGCCCTCTGACCCTCTGGCAGAGTGGTTTACAAGACCTGGGCCAATGCACTACATGCAAAATCATCTGAATTGAATCAAAGCACTAATTTAAAAGGTTTCTGCTAACCAGCTGGATGTGAACTGAGACTGATCATGTTAACTTGTCTGCCAGGGGATCCAAAGGGGCAGGAATTGATGGAAAAATATAATGAATACCCAGGACCTAAACTTTCTTCCAGTGGCACAAAAGGCTTCTGTGCCCTATCCTATCTGCTAGCCTTAAGACCCTGAGAAAGGATGCTCAGTATGGGAAACCGGTGCAAGAGAATTCCAAGTTGGTCCCACTATGCCTGCATCTGCAGCTCTTCTGGGCAATCCTAGTCAAGAGATGCCAGCAAGAGCTCTGGGAGCAAGGAAGCAAGAATTCATACCCCAACTGCGTGACCTCCCTGCTAACTGCTATAACTGGAAACGACCTCAAGGCTCGTTTGGTGCAACCTTTCCTGGCAGAAGCACAGTCTAGGCAAGGTGGCCTAACAACTTCTCCAGCTGAATCTTAAGTGTCCAACACTGGGGCATCCAACACTTCCCAGGGGAAAAGATTGCAATGGCTGATTGAGCTCTAGGTGGCCTCTCTATCTACCAAGTCTCATGAAATCTCAGCCTCCAGAAAGGCAAGAGGGGCTAGCTTCAGTCAGATCCCTCACAGAACACTCCCATCACCATCCCTCAACCAGACCACCCTATTTCTTTTCAAATATGACATGTAGCATTTTGTCTCAGTAACTCTGTGGAGCAAAATAATCATTAAACTTTTGCACTCTTGGGTTTCACTGTAAACAACTCACAGAAAGAAACAAAACCACACTGCCTCTGGTAGAAATGATCCCAGTGGGGTCACAGGGAAAACACGCGGGGGACACCCAGCATCTTGGAAGGACTCCAGAGACAGGTTACAAAAGCCTCACATGATCATCATTCTCAGAGTCACCTTACAGAGAAACAAGACATGGAAGATATCATCCTTTTTCACTTTAGTGCTATTCATTAAAAGGCCAAACCCTAGGAAATTATGAATAAGAACTGCAGGAATAATAGCAGACTAAGGAAGCCTGTATCTTTCTTTGATGTGTGCTGTATTTTTTTTTAAGGAAATAGTAGCTTCTATTACAAGAAGATGTACTTAGCAGTGAGATAATCCTACAACATCAGCTGCTTCCAGAAGCTGCTGCTTCTACGCAGCATTCAGCACAGATGTTTCAAGTCTGTTAGAGACCCCCGCTCAAGGTAAAATACCAGGGAAAATAGCACATCAGCCTCAGCTTCTTCCCTCACAGTGCTGGCCAACGAAAACAAACAAGACAATTTGTGTTCCACTTAATCCGTGTGTGTAAAATATTTACAATACAAGCAGAGAAGAAAAAAAATGACTACAGCAACCCTTTACAAACATGCAATAAGCTTTGTTTCTCTTCCAGTGCAAAGGAATGGAAACTCTCCCACTGAGTTCAGCAGGAGCTGCACCAGACCCTGAAAGTCTCATAAAACTGCCATTAAGGAGAAGTTTTGCTTTGGCATAAGGCATTTCTGTTTTATTCCCTGCCTTTTTCCTCCTGATAAATTGCACACTTGCAGCACGTAATGTCTGAAAGTGAAGCTCATAATAAAAAGAAAATTCTCTGATGCTTGCAACTGTGTAGTCAAAACTGAACATTAAGAGGATTTACATGTATAAGAAATAACACGTTGTTTTATTATACAATGAATTAATTTAAGAGGTTTATAATAATCTATACCTATAATAAAGCATGATAAATAATGTCAAGATTTCATGGACCAAATTAATCCTGCAGTTTGCAACAGCTGTGTTAGTTTTCAATACTGATCTTACTGTGGCTTGCACAGCTAAGCAAAGCTCCAGTGAAGAGACAATGACTGTCAAAAGCAGGAACAAACAGACAGAATGTTGTCATGATTGTACAGCTTCTATGTTGCACAACTACTTTCACATTATTCACACTCAGACACCTTTCATGGCCAGCAGTTTGCAAAAAGCTTGACTCAGTGCCTGTATTATTTATCTCTAAATGAACTCCTGCTAAAGGAAACATTAAAGTATTTCAATCTACATGAAAAGAGATTAGAACTCAAAATATTCACCTGACTCCATGTGGGTGAAATGAAAAGCACCCCTGATGTCCTGAACTAGTGGTGTGCCCTGGCCACAACCCAAAGGGGCACCAGGACACCAGCAAAGAATAGCCTTGCGTTGTGGTTTCAGCAAGGAGTAGGTCCAGGAGCCCCGGGCAGGAGATGACCCAGGACTGCTGAGTGCAGTGTGGCATCACTCAGACTAGAGGTACCCTTTGTATTTCAGGGCCATTTGGGACCCTACCAGTTTCCAAACCAGTCTCCCTCTACCTCTTAATACCTCAAACAAACTGTCTTTCATTAGCGCACCACAAATAGCAGGAATGCATCTTCTACAGAAATAAAAAGGGTGTAATTTACACACATCAAAACCATGCAAGAAAAACTCTCATTAAATAGCCTGAAAGAAATTCAAGTCCTGCATAACTAAAACCAAACTCCAAATATCTCCACAGTGCGGACCAGGCCACCCTCTGGACCTACATCTTGTAATTAAATTGGCTTAAAGTTAAAAAAATCGTTCACAGTGAGATTGGCCTTTCTTACCTTTTGCCACATTTTGATGAAGAAGAGCTCCCCAGAAAAGTTGAAGAAAACGTTGGTGTCGTAGGCATCGTCGCCAATGTTAGAGATGACAATGCTGAGCGAGATGTTCCTCACCGCTCCCAGGGCCAGGTAGGCAGTTCTGTCATCAACACTGCAGGCACAAACAGTTACACTGGTTTAACTCTGCCCAACTTTCATGCTCTGCTCCTGCTTTCTTTCTGCGACAGGAGTGTCACAACTCCACTGTTTGAAAGCTCAGCAGTCAGTAGTTGAGGAATGTGTTCTACAGCCAATGCATGGTGTAGGGGCCATACTAGGAACAGAGAGCTCCTGACTCCTGGTTCTGACACTGTCTTCTGGCACATGATCCTCATATGGAACTATTTCAACAACCTATTGTTAGTGATAACACATTGGTTGAAAACTGTCATGTAATTCAACAGAGAAAATGCAACGAGCAAGGCACTATGCCTGCATTCAAATACCCAACCTATTTCAGTTTGTCTCTCAATGATCCATATTTATTCTAACATTCTAGCAATGCAAAACCTTCTTTGAGTTATGCTATGGATAGAAAAAATGAAAAAGAGGATCAAATAAAATCCAGAAACTGGGATGAATGAAAAAAGTGTGGAAATTGCAACAAGTGTTCACCGAATGTGA
Organism: Dendrocincla tyrannina; assembly: GCA_035047865.1. Taxonomy (NCBI): domain Eukaryota; kingdom Metazoa; phylum Chordata; class Aves; order Passeriformes; family Dendrocolaptidae; genus Dendrocincla; species Dendrocincla tyrannina. The sequence continues at coordinate 48,917,917 of JAWWMP010000081.1, forward strand.
CTAATCTTTCTTCAGATGTTTACGCTGGACTGAACATGATGGAGTCATCTTTTACAAGGGGAATACCAAAGGGATGGTTCAATGCTATAGATCCTCAATCAATACACTACTGCAATGTGGCATCACAGATTATGGACAAACACAGACATGCAGACATAGAGGCAAATATAAATACTCATGACACATTTATTATTTCATATTTAATCCTTCTAGGCTGTCCAGAAGATGAGCTAACAAGCAGGAATAAAGGCTAAAGGTAAATCAGGGGAAAACATGGTATCAATGCACACAACTGCAGGTCTTGGAAGTAAGAGTACAGTAAAAGACAATATGAAAGATACCAGGTAGTTATGTAAAAATCAGCAAAATTAGCCAAATATCAAATTTGCTACAGTAATCATAACTGTGAATGAGAAGTTTGGAGGAATGTGGTCTAGAGTCGAGCTTTAAAGCTGATGGATGTAGACTGTGAGTGTAACTTTTCTGCATAATGCACACAACATTTGTAGCATATTTGTTTCCTGTTCTTACTTCATTTATGATGGTCCTCATTTATTAAGCCCAAAATGATGGCTTACAGTCCAATGACAGCTTCTTATAAAGCAGATATAGGTATCCACGAAACGTGTCTGCTTTCTCACACTAAAAATCAGCTGCAGACACCAAGCAATCTTATTGATAATTGGACACTTTGCTTTCCAAACATTATAGTTTATTCTCATAGTCAATTATCAGTTCAAATAAAGATTTGCAAAAGTATTCAGTGCAGGGTCAAGTGTAAAACTAGTTTGAGAGGTCCAAATAATTCGAGTGGTTGACGCTTATATACCAAATAAATAGCTCATCTATACGAGAGTAATTGGAAGCATTTAATGCTTTGGCTCCAATTTCAAAATTTACTGTTGATGGACAAATTATGAAGATGCTAAATAATCTGCTGGGATTTTCTAGTAATAAAAAGTGCATAGTTGGAAGTAAAGAAATAAAGCAATAATTTAATACTGTGAATTATTTCTCATGAACTTTATAATCTCACTTCTTGCAATCACTTCAAAATCAGTGAGCATCTCTCATACTCGTTAGCAAAATCTGGAAGTATCATTTTAGCAAGCAAAGGAACATTACAAGATATTTATCATGTGTAGGGTTGATACTAAATGTCATGCATGTACAGAATCCTGTCAGAACTTTGAGATTTAACATAAAGTGAAGACAATCAAGAATACTCTCCTTCGTACTGAATAATTAGAAATGCTCAGAATAAAATTCTATTTAAAACTAAACCCACAAATAATAATGCAAAAATAAACACCAAAGGGTTGTGTTACTCCTTTCTAAAGCTATCACTGCTCTATTAAAAATGTATCATACCAAAATGACATTTTCCTCAGCAGAGAAAGTAAACTCACTTTTAAGAGCACACTGTAGCTGCTCCTATACAAAATTCACCCTTCAGTAAACTCTGGAAAATCTCATTGATTTAGAGTTGGCAGGCGAGTTCAGTTCTCCCTCTGGAAGGCTCCGTGAGACTGTGCTGTAAACCCCGTTTTAAGAGAGCAGCTTCCCGAGTCACTGAATCTGTGTGCATGTGAATGAATCGGGTTCAGGGGCAGTGAGAAGAGGATTAGGACCCTCCGTATTCATGGGGAGCTTCCAAGCCCTCTTTGCTGCCTGAGAAGGTAAAGCCATGGTTGAACACAGCGTGCTGTGCTGCTGGAGTGGCTCGGCTGCCAGCCTGGTGCCATCCTCCCCCAGCGCCTGCCAGGCATGAAGCACCCCAGCTGCCAAGTCAAAATATGCCAACTAAAGAGCTGCTGTCACCTGCCAGAAACAGGAAAACAACCTAAAGCCACCCCTGCATCTCAACAAGGTATGTCCAACAATTTAAGGAACATAATCTAGCAATGACTTTATGTTTATACTTTCTCGTATGAGAACTACAAAGCTGCTAACATTCTCAACATGACCCTCAGAACAAAAACAAACTCAAAAAGGGAAAAGAAAAGCAAAGAAAGAGAAGGGGGAAAATATCAAGAAATAATCAGTTCATTGGACAGAACACTACCATTTCATAACACATAAAAAATGAACAGAGTAAAAGATTTGGGTAGACTGTAGGTGGACATACACATTATATACAGGCAAGAACATTTGGACAAACACACATACAGACACATGAAGGATATCAAGCTATCAATGCCTGCATGGAGAGAAAAAAGGTTGAAATTCAGAAGTACTAAGTACTTGAAGCTTGCCTTTAACCTGACCTAGACTTGCAGGAAACAAGCAATTCTGAAATTCAGGCTTCAAATTTTTGAGTTCACTGACAATGACGTAAGTGTAAATAGAAATACTTTATATTTCTCTCTTAACTGATTAAAAAAAGAGCAGCAAATTCCAGGAGAAACCAAACATCTCTTTTGCATGCTTTGATGCTCTTTGATAATGTCCAGACCACATCAGCAAGGGAAGAAAGACCAGCTGAGAAAGACAAACTGAAAAGATCTGCAATTTTCATTTTTCCATCCCCCAAGATGTTGGTGTTTTTATTAATGTGGGTCAGCGGGGGCACAAGCTGCATTCCAAATGGTATGCAGGGACATTTTTCTCTATTTCCTGTACTAGGGTGAATTTTAAAAAAAAACCCAAACAAACAAACAAAAAAACCCACAGAAACCCACAACAAAAACCGAAACAAAACTGAGAAAGCATTCAGCACTTTTTCTCATCCTGTGCAGATCATACCTAGGGCAAGGAACGGGACAGGGTCACACTTACCCTGTCAGTCTGGCTCACTGACTTCCCCTTTTCTATCAGGAACCTTTCTCCCCTTCCAGCACATCAGCACCTCTATGGATAAAGCCCCCCTACTGCTCAGGGGATAGTGGAAGGTACAACTGTGGTCAGTCAAGATGGGTAAAAATGCTTCAAACAACCAAAGTCCAACCTGTCCTCCACCTCCATCAGATGAAATTTAAGAAACCCATCTTTTGCTTTTGAATCAGTAATAGGTGTGAGTCAACAAACTCTGGCGCTGTGATAGATCCAAACAGATTTCTCCCTCCCCCAGCCAGCACTACAGTTGCTCTTTGCAGTTACTAAGTTACTCAAATACTCATTTAATTTCCACAGACTCTTTACATCCACCCTGAATACCTTTCTTCTGGTGGCTTTTCTTAATGCACACTCCGGGGTTAGATGAACTTCAGGAGGAGTTTTGCAAATACTTAAACCCAAAGAGCCAATGAAAAGCTGAAACTCTCAGCTGATCTGGGAATTCATTTGATGTTTCAGTGCAAAACTGAGGTAGCAGCCCCATAAACAAACACAAACTAAATAAAAATTTTAAACAGCCCCACAGGGAGCAAAGCTAGAGTGTTTTACACTGCTCAGTTGTACTTCTTCTCATTTCATGTGCGTTAAAGGTCAATTCTCTCTGCAGAGTTCACAGCCAATTTACACCAAGCACAGGGCCAAATGCTGGAGATACCATGGCTTATTCTTCACTAACTGAACTTCTGCCTCCCCCTGCTTAGACTGAAGCCTGTGCTGCAAAGGTGCAAAGAGACCTCATGCACCTGATCACCACAGCCCACCTGAGCTCACCAGGTCAGCTACGGCGAACTATCTGAGGCCATCACATCATTTCATTCATGACCTTTTTCTCTGTTTCTAAACCTATTTCTCAAGCAGAGACTTTGCAGTATTCCCTGAGTAGAATATAAATGAGAAGGAGGGGAAAATGCAATTGAGAATTTGAGGAGTGGTCAACCAAGGTTCTGTGTCAGCAGAGCAGTTTAGGAGAAATATCAGAACAATACGGCTCTCCATGGAGACTAACAATGTCCCCTAGGAAGGGACTAAATGTCCCATATGAAAAAAGTGCTCACTGTGGTGAGCCCAGGGCCAAGGCCATGGAACTGCCTGTGCCAGGACCCTTCTGTCCCAGAGCTGCTGTCTCCAGTTCCACTCCGACATATTACAATTCAGCAGAATGGCACAGAGCCTTATCTTTTCCATGCTTTTTACACTTTAACATTAAAGATGAACACATTTGAGTAGTAAACAAGGGGCAGGGGGGCAGAGGGGACGGGGATTGGGGAAAGACACACATGACACACCACTCTTTGCTATGGTATAGAATCAACAGTGACTTCTAGTTACAGCTAGTTACCATACAGGCAAAGCTGCTCTGGAAATTGTCCTCTTTTCCCCAAATGTAGTTTTAAGTCCACTTTAAGTATGCAACAGATACAAGTCCCAGCCACCTGTGTCTGCAAACTTTTAAATAAAAAGGACAAAAAGGGCGCACCATCCATATAAAATACCCCCATCATAACCCTTCTGTAGGTGTTAGCCACCTACAGAAATTTGGTGCCTTTTAGTATTATCAGTAATTTCAACTGCACCCAGACATTCACAGCGCTTTATAAAGAGAACTGAAGAATCAATGGGCAAAAAGCTGCCCCTGTTTTCACACCATGTTTACTCGGGGGAGTAGCTTTTGTCTTGAATGGAGCTACTCTGGTTTATGCAACTGTCACATGAAACCGAGCTGAGGGGTAACCTCAACAGAAGCTCTAATCTAATCATTCACCCTTGCAGACACACAGAAACTAACATCTTTTATAACCACAAGCTATCCTTGGAATCCATGGGACCATGCCTTGGGGACAAACTTATCCCTCCATGCGTGTGTAAGACAGCATGCTGAGGCTGGAATGCAAACAACAGCGAGTTACTAGGGGTAGGAGGAAATGCAAAACTGCAGATAAAAGATGAACTGTAGATGAAAGTTGAACACATCAGCCTGACATGACAGAAAAAACTCCTGTGCATTTTCCCTCTTTGATAAAATATTTGAAGAGCTCTGTTAAAACAGATGATGGGTGACTACAGATGTGGCCCTGAAATTTGAAGCTGAATCAGTAGCACTCCATAACATACTGTTTCTAGGCATTACATAATTAATAAAGTCATCATGCAAACCATGAATTTACCATAAAACTATGCCTTCAGAAACAGATTTTCTACTATTAGGTAGCTTCAATTGCTTGTCCTCTTCCTGGGATGCTGGGGTATAATATGCAATTTCAAAAGCATAGTCAGCTAAGCATTGATGAGAGAGAAAACAATCAGTGCCCTATCCAGCAGTCACTTTCAGAGGTCAATAAAATGCAGTTAAGCTGAGTTGAAACATTAGAAACAGTACAGGTTTGTCAATTAAGGCAATTTGCTTTGCAGTAGCACGTGTGACATGCCAAGAGTAAGTTATGTCTACATGTCAAACATGAGAAGCAACATCTACCCATATTGGCACATTTCCTCTATAGCTCCTACAAAACCAGCAAGAGGATTTACCTGGTGACCTGTGAAGCACCTCAGGCTTACCAGATTTTGCAATTTCAGGGTGTAATAGAGAAAAAGTTCCTGCAGCTGCATCACAAAAGAGGATGTGTATATGTATGTATATAAACATACACATGCAAGATGTATTCTGCAAGTACAAAACATTGTGGTCAGTGTAATATCAAGAACTTCCACCTCTGCAGGCAGCTGATGTAGGACTGTGCTTCCTGAGGTTAAGCTTTTGTTTTGTTAGCTTTATACTTCAGTTGCTAGAGCAAGAAACCATACAGTGACTTTAACTCTCTTAGGTCCATGAAATACTGATGTTGAGATGTTCACAAGGAGGGCCAGGTTACACAACAGCTCAGCAATTGATTCAAATTATATGAAAGAAAACCTCTTTAGAGTCTAGTTTAAAAGAAATGACACAATCCTACTCCAGTAGATAATGTCAAGTGATCCTTACAAAACCAAATCAGAATTTAAGAAGCGGCAACACTGGCTTGTACAGTAGCCCTGACTAACCATCCTGTGATTAGAAGAGACTGGGAATCTGTATCCTTGTATGAGATGTGGACTACTCTGGTTTGTTACCACACATCATTTGATGGTTCTATTACCATCCATATGGGTTATATCACCTGTTCAAAAGGAACAGGACTGTCCACTGCCATCAAACTGCACTTACCTATTTATTTTGTGGAAGATTTATGAAGCTCTAAGAACAACTAACCAGGAAACCAAGAAACTGTTCCTCCATCCCCACCTACCCTCAACAGTGGAAAATATTCACTCATTCCTTGAGATGATGCTCTTGCTGCAACTTGTAGTACAGCCTGATTAATTGTGGGCTGTGCTGGGCAGCTCTCAGGAAACTGCAAACCCAGTCCTGGGGGAGGTACAACAGAGTTTTCCATGTGCCTCACAAACTCAGCATTCAATACATTAACAACTGTCCGCAGGCAAAAATATAAATAAAAGTAAATATAAATTGGAAATCAGAACTGTGCTTCCTAGATTCACCAAAAAAAGGGCTAAATTCCAAACAGAATTACAAATACCTGAATACATTTGAAATGGTAATAAGCACTTTTTCATTGCATCCATTGCAGTGCTCTAAATTACTTTTAGATAACACTAAACTATGCTATAATTTATGAAACCACTTAAATTACAGCGTGAAACCTGGTTTAGTTTTTTTGAGAAAAAGTAAGCAATCTACTCATAGCCATTTCCCAAAGTTCCACTGCTCTTCTCTCCCTGGAACATTTCTGGTGGTTGAAAGGATCACGAGCTAGGACAGCACTGACCAAGTAATCAGGGGGCAGCATTGCAGGCACGGCCCTGAGTGTGTCCCCTGGGAGCTGGGAATATCCATGCAGGCACACAAAGGGCTGGGACTGCCAAAACCACTTCTCGAGCTCCAGAAATGCTTAGCACTGCTTTAACCACAGCATTCACTAATTTTTCCTTGGGTTTTTTCTGTAAAGCAGATAGGAGTTCCATCTGTGCAGCCCTGTTACTTGGGGTAAACAGAAGGTCAAAAGTAGTGTTGAAAGAAGTGTTTGTTCAATGAAGGATAAAATAAGTGAAAACAAATTCTTCTTCTATGAATGAGGAGGAAGGGGAAAACAGATAGTATCAGAGCATGTAATTGAGCTCTACATGAAAGGATACTGTGTTTCATCATGATGACTGTTTTGTTAAGACACATTTCAGGGGCATAAAAGCTCAATGGGCATATTGTGAAACACGAGGCCTCTCTGAAAACAAACCCTGCTGTGTGATCAAAGGAAGGTAAGTGTGGAGGTGTGAGTATAGTCAAATTTATCAAACAGTTTTACTTCCCACATTAAACCACAGGCTTGCATCTTTTCTCCATGGCTTTGCGAAAGTCTGTGACCAGTGAAAACCTATCCTAACTTTTTTTTTATAAAACATTACTATATTCATGAGATACACTTGAAAAGTTCTGAACTTTCTGATCAAAATTTTATTTTATTGTTCCTTCCATCAGAACACACTGATTGTCTGCACTGCTCCAGCACTAATGTATGTTCTGTGCCATTACACGTTGTGCTGGTGAAAAGCAAACTGGACAAAGCTGTCAGAACACGTTTTTATCTATGATTTCTGAATTCCTTCATTTCAGGTTCTGTAATAATTTGACAAGGCAGTATGAAACTGCTGAGGTTCATTTTTCAAATTCAGATGCCTAATATCTGACAATGTGCCCAGGGAACCAGGGGGAGTCCTTCCACTGATTTCAATAAATCCATGAGCACATTCATCCTTGGATCTGTGCACAGCACTTCCAAAACAACCAGTTTTGCAGCTGTATATGTGAAGTTAGTCACTCTTCAATAATGCAAACAATATGCTTATAAACTTCAGAGCTGTAAGCTCAAAGTCTGAGGGAATCCCAGGGGGATGATGCACACTCCCCCTTGCCTTTTCAGGGAGACTTGGTTTAGGTACTTCAATTCTACATCCCTAAACATCACATCCAATCATTTACCTGCTTATCAATTACAGAGCCATGTATAAGACAAAAGAGATCACAGAAACAAAAGAAACACTGGCAGAAAAGATTGTTAATCCTTCAGTAAGTCACAGAAGGAATTTATATGGAAAAAAGGCAAAACCAACCTTCCGTGGAGCTGACCAGATGACACTGCAAAAAACCTTTTTTTTCATAAATTACTCTTTCATTAAAATGGAAACATTTCAAGCTCAATGAAATTTTTGACAGACTGGAGTTCTGTTCATTCTCTGGCTAATTCTCAAGGGACTAATAGAGGCAGAAACAGCCCAAGACACAAACTTGACATTTCAACTGGAAAAGGACATTTCTCAAAAATCCCATTTCACAAGAGAACTTTTGAAAGTATTGACTCCATCTCAATAAAACTTACAATTTGGAAAAACTTAAAAATTTCTGCAAAATACACTTGCCACTCCTTTGCATTTCTATGACTTTTGCTTCCAATTGCACATTTCCAAAATAAAGCACTTCCAGCAGCATATACAGGAACCCCAGCCAGTCTTTGGGGAAGAACATAAATTTCAGCCTAATGAATGGTGGTCATTAAGGATGCTCTAAACCAACACATAAAAGCAAGCTGCTTATTGCTTAGAGTCAAACATCAGTCAGAAGCACTCCAGTGTGTGA
>JAWWMP010000081.1:48926537-49039614 GCA_035047865.1 Dendrocincla tyrannina
TGCTCTAAACCAACACATAAAAGCAAGCTGCTTATTGCTTAGAGTCAAACATCAGTCAGAAGCACTCCAGTGTGTGAGCAGTTCTGTTGTAATGATGGAGAGAAGGGAACCTCATGCCACATAAACATGTGGAAGACAGATTTCCTCCTGGAACCTTCTCAGGAATAGCAATATATATTACAGATTTGCTGTCCAAGGGGGCTCATAGTCCTGTGTTTACAACCTGATTTACACACCACGCATACAGCTTGTGCTGGGACACAGCAGCTACCTGACATGTCACCACATCATCCTTCTTCTGGTACCACTTCTTCTCAGTAAAGCTGCTCTGTTCCCTGCAGCACAGGGCTGTCCGTGTATTCACACAGCCTGCCTCCCCAGCTGCATCACCCAGGGAAGCAAGCACCCATTCTGCTCTGGCCCTTTTAGCCAGCTTGTTTAGGATGGATGGAAGAAAGGCTGGGTTTTCAAACACCCTCAAATGTCTTCTCCACACTTTTCATTCGGTTCCCTCTACAGCCTAAACAGGGCTTGAGAGCCACCACTGCCTTAGCAGAGAGCCAGTCAGCTGGAGAGGCACCAGGTCAGGAGCTGACTTTGTGTTGGTGTGTCACACAAGAGCTCTCTCAGCACTTTCAGGTTCTTCTTAGAAGAGTTTTGTTTCTCCCTTATAAAGTACCAAAGGAACGAATACAAGATTTTAAAGGCTAGGGAGGTATAAACTTCTACAGAACACCTACTTCAGAATTTCCCCCAGCAAACCTGGAGGAAACAGATGCAGTTCAGCTTCTAAGAATCTACAGAGAGGCTCAATAAAAGTGTGCTAGTTGTTACAGAAACCTGATAGAAAAGACACTTACCATGCTGAGCAAACAGAGTGAGGTATTGAAGTCAAACATAATATGTAATAAATGCATTTTTAATATTAAACAGTATTTTAAAATAATAACTAACATAACATGCTGCTTTTCAGTACTGGATTGCTGGAAAGGAAACCTGGTTTCCTATTGCTGTCCTAAGCTATGGTCATAAAAATAAAGCTTATTGCAAAATATTCTATTCCTATTTCTCTTCTGGTTTCAGGTTGTGTCATTAAAGATACCTGTACACAATACATAAATATATTCTTTAGACTAAGGCACTTCTGAGTCTCTTCCTTTAGAAATCATCACCACCACCACCCACAGGGTATTACTGCATGAATAAGGCCAGATTTTGCCATCTCCTGTGACAGCTGCAAGATTTAATACTGGAGAATTGTCGAAGGGGAGGCAATGAGTCGTCTCTCTTGCTCCATGCTGCCAAAACTTCACATATTTATTCTTCAAGAAAACTGGCTTTGCAAACAGTCATGACTGGAAAGATGAAATAGCTCTCTCCTGCTCCTTGTTTCTCCTAACACTGCCCTCATCAAGTCCCTAGCAAACTGCATGGATCCTTTTTACCTTATTCTTATATTGCCATCTGTAGTTTTAGGCTACAAAACCAACACCCTAGTCCAGGCCAACCACTAGAAAGAGCATTTCTAGCTGTACTAGCACACAGCACTATAGCAGTTTCTACAGAGGCTTCTGCCAAAGAAAGTTAAATCCCCACAGTTTGCTTTGCCAGGTCCAGTTTTGGATAGCACTGTCCCCTCTTGTGAAGCTGCAGGTTCTTGCTAGCAGAGGTGGCATCAGCAAAAGGCACAGAGTCCCACAGGCAGGTGTCCAGCTACAGCACTGCAAGACACCCTTAACTGTCCCTAAGCAGATGCTTCCGTGTTGGAGAAGAGCTGGGTTTGTTCAAGCAATTTTGCTTAGGTTACAGAAAGGATTTCCCTCAACACAAGTCAGAACACTACAGAAAAGTTGGTTGGAAGGGATTTCTAGAGATCCTAAAATCCATCCTTATCCTCCTTAACACAGGACTATTGCCAGCAACAGATGAGGTCAGCAAGGACCTTACCCAGACGAGTCCTGAAAGCCGGGATGGCAGAGCACACCATCTCCCCACGCCTCCTTCCTGTGCAGCAGGAACTGCCTACGCCAGGAGGTGTTCCCAAATCTCTGCTCTGAACCTGCCAAGCCACAGTCCATGACTCTTGCCTCTCTTGCCATCTGCCACAAGCAAGAAGAGGTTGGCTCCTTTGTACAACAATCCCTTCAGGAAGCTGGGATGGGTTTCCATGCAAACAGATAATAATGAAGGGCACAAGGCTTGAAGGGATTTATCTGTTAACTGAAAACAAACCTTTTTCTTTCCAGAATACATGCACCCTAACTCTTCTTCACTTCAGGAAAGCACATACAGGAGCCCAAGCCTCCAAGGACACCTTTCACTGTAACAGAAGCTTTTATAAGAAGAATACATCCCATCTATGTGAAGAATACATCTTCACAAGAGCTTCCAGATAGAGTTAGAAGGTTTTAACCTCCTTTTTTCTTTTTTATCATCACCTGCTTCCAAGCAGTTCTACGCTAGCCTCTTCTACAAACTCACAGCTGAGGGTTTCTGTTTGCCCAGCAGCACCATTTGCACACGTAGCAGCTCCTCAACAACACAAAATAACCAGGCAAACCCTATCATTTCTGGTCAGACCAGCAGTGAAGTTTCTAAGTCACACATGCAGATTTGCTTGGTTTTTGCACTTTGGATAAATGGCCATCTAAGAGGTCATCACACAGATTGAGTGCTAACATCCTGGGCTGGCTACTTGATATTATGAAAGTGAAATGTTCCCAATTTAAAGACACATGGATAAGTTTTCAGAAGAGAAGAAAGATTCCAAGAAAAGTAAAATCAGAGTAGACCTGGTTAACCCTTGCCAGTATGGGCTGGTTTTCCTGCTAGTCATTTGGTGGTGTGGTATGTGGGTTTCGTTTCTTCGGTGCTGGATGTGATCTTTTAGCTGGGTAATTCTAAGGATTCAAATGCATCCCACATAGACTCTGTATCAGAGCAGCTTGTGCAGTTCCTGAGCTCATAAGAATGACCTCAGCAAACAATTCTCTTGATGACAATGCAATCTGAGATAACTTTTGGCTTTAACATGCTCCAAATTTAAGAAAAGTGTGTAAGTTCCTCTAGCAGAGAGCCCTGTATCCAGCTATGCCTAAAAGCAGGAGGATATGGAAGAACAAGGCAAGCACAGAGTGGCATTCTGCTGACATCCTTCTGCAACTTCCAGCATTCATACACACTCAGAACTTACAGTATCCCAAACAGGAAAACCCACAGATTAATCACAGCCCTCATGGGAACATACCTCCTCCTTTGTTATTTTCATTGCTATGAATAGTTCAGTATGATTAGCAAACTTTAACATTTCATTCTAGCAGATTATTTCCTGTATCATTTGTGAATATGCTGAATACCTCTAGCACTTGTAGAGTTCTCTCCCCCACTGAAACCAACTATTTATGCCTCTTCTCTGTTGATAACCTTTTAATTAGGTAGTAACACTCAGGGCACCATTCCTCTCAGATCTGGGCAACTTATTTTCTTTGAGAACCTCTGGTGAGAAATCTTAATCAAAGTCTTTTGCAAACCCATGCAGATGATCTTAAACAAACCACCCAATCCACAGGTCCACTGAATCTTCCAAGAGCTGCAGCAGACTTGAGAGTCAGGATGTTCTGCTGCCTTCCCACAACCATCTGGGTCACTTCAATCCAGTGTCTGTGTGTCAATAATTGCATTCTTCCCAATAATAAGCCCACCAAGTTTAGTCTGATGTGGTTCTTTGGACAAAGGCACTGATACAACCCTGCTAACAATGAAGTCAAATGTTTAGTGCAGATAGTAATAAACGAGTCACCTTTTTTGTTCTTTCTTTAAAAAAAAATAATTTTGCTATGGACATAGACTTAGCATAAGCAAGAATAATGTGGGAAACAGTGACAGGATTACTTGGCATGAAACACATGGGGCTGGAAAAATTAGCAGGCACTGGTTTAAGATAAGAATCCATAGCACGTTTCTTGGTAATTTTGCAAGCAATAAAAACACCACAAAAACCTGTTTTCTTAAGAGATATTCATTGTGCCATGTTTCTTAATAACTGAAGCTTACAGAGCCCTTTAGCTAAAGAAAGCCCATACCAAGCAGAGCGATTTGGTAACATCCTATATATTTCAAACAGGACTTCAGAGTCTCACTGGGTAAAGAAAATTTGAGAGCATTTGTTCAGCATTTTGCTACACAAATGCAGAAACTGCACTTGAATATCCCAAGCTCTTTTGACAGATGTGGCTTTTAAATTGCCAGTATAACAAAATAACAGCCTAATGCTCCAATCACAACTACAGCTCTTGCTGCTGTGACTACTATGCAGTGACTGACAAGTTTGGAGACCTGCCCCTTGCTATTTGTTCCTCAGCTACAGGACAAAATCCCTCACTGGCTTCTCTAATCCACACAGACATGTATCGAGCTCAAACATTCACGCGGGCTTCAGTCATGCCTGGAGAAGCCCATAACTTCTCAGACTGGACTATGGTTCAGTTTTGTCTCCAAGTACTGCTTCAGCATGCTGTAGACTTCTATAAAACATGTGTGTATCTCCCAACTATTGCTTCTTCCTTGTGTTTTATTGTTTTTCCAAAGCAGGGGAGTGTCTTGCCTTCTCTCCCCTGACATGAAAGCATAGCCTTTCACAGAGAGCTTCTCCATCACATAGCAAAACCTCTGGCACACAATTAAATAACTCACATCAGCATTTCCATCTCTAAAAATGCTGAAAAAAACCCCAAAAGGAAATAGGAGTGGTGTGAAGTTCACTTTAGCCTGATTTATGCCCAAACTGAATACACATCCTGGCAAAACAATAGGTATTTTCCTTAGATCACCCGTCACAAGGGACAGAACATAAACTTCACCTCTGGTCTGCTTGATGAGGTTTATTATCTCAGAAGAAAGTGAAATCAGACACTCATCCCCGAGCTGCAGACAAGAAGAATTTGAAAGAATAGCAGTGTTTCAGACCAGCTAGCAAAACTGCAAGTTGAGAAACAGAAAATGATAGTTTGACTAAGATAATTTGCCATGTTCAGATGGGTTTTTTCAACATTTTGACATTTTTTTTGAACAAACTGCTTTTCCTCAGGCACTTGAAAAATTACATGGTTCACACTGGTACTTGATTTGAGCATGCAGTTTTACTTTCTCTGCCCCTTTTTGCTATGCTATTTTTTTTCCTCTGTTTTTGTCCATTTTGATTGGGAAGGTGAAGGTGACTTGTGCTGTACGTGCCCAGAGTCCATCACCACAGGAGTTCAGATTCTGTGTCATCTCAAGAACTTTCTGCACTAAAGATGGTATCAGTGTCACCACCCTGCTAATCTGGATCTTAAATACCCATGTTTGCCTCCTGATTTTTCAATGCCATTTTACATAAAATGACTGGCATACTAGTGTGCAAGAAAGGAATAAAAACATCCACCTACTCACCCAGATAGCAATAATTTACCCTGGAGTTTCAAATCAGCAGCACAGTCATCAGACTGACAGTTCCTCTCAAAAACAGTCTGTGAAAAAGAGAAAAGAACTGTTAAAGCATGAAAAGAGGGATCAAATTTCAAAGAAGGAACACACTTGGATGAAATAAACCACCAAACTCTGTGACACAGGAATATATGGTGTGAGTGTTAAGGAAATTCAAGGTGAGGCAAATCTTATCTTTATCAGAACTGGTTTTATTATCTTCTAATTGAACGATAAGTTTCATCAAACTAGACTCTCTCTGAGGTTTTCCTCAATCCATTCTCACATCTCATCTGATAAGAATTACTGCTCACACAATATTTCTGGTTTCTTTTTTCTCTTCCCAAGGTATGCTCATGAAAATTAAACAGAAAATAAAGTATTTATGAAACTATTTTCAGTCCCAAAAATTGCAAGTAAGGAAATCATGCAGCAAACATTTTCTCTAGATTTTATGTACAGTGGGAAATGTTTCTACCATCCTGCAAGCAATAGAAAATTACATAGACTGCCACATACCAGTGACACCCTCAAATAATGGAACCATTCTAAATCTTATCAACTCCAGTAACACTTAGAGTCACAGAATATGCTGAGTTGGAAGGGACCCACAAGGATCATCGAGTCCAACCCTCAGCCCTGCACAGGACCATCTAGGAAGTACGAAGGGACAACAAATGGGCGTGCAATTTAAGTGGCAAGGAGAAGGGGAATAGTGAGAAGTCTGTGAACTGATGGTACCCCTGCAGTAGCATGTGGTGGCTAAACGAGGCAGCCAGCAGTAAGGGGAAGAAGGGAACATGAACATGCTCCTGGCATCAAAGGAGCCCAGATGCTTTCAAGGTCATGGTTACCTTCCCCTGCTGTTTAGAGCAGAGAGCAACACCCTTCTGAACATGAGGCCAGGCTTTTCAGGCTGGATGGCTCATTCTTTCAGAATGGTCATGCTCTTCAGCTTACCATATATTGAAACACACCAAATGTGTGTTGCCAGCACTCTTCAGCTCAGAAAGCTGGCAATCCAGTGACCTGCTCCTTTAATATGAATGCTCCTTTCTCCAGTCTTGGCCTCACTGGTGTTTTTTACAAAAGTAAATATATTTCAATCATATATGCAAAGTCAGAAAACTCTGTGCAGGACACACATAACAGTCAGACAGGGTTGGAGAGACTGAGGAAAAAAGGATTTACAGAATTTAGTACATTTTTTAAGAGCTCTGCCCAACTGTATTAGGACTTGAGAAAGACTGGAGCCTTAAGCTCAGAGGGCATAGAGACTTCTAGTCCTTTGCTTTCCAGGAAGACTCTTGACTAAGGAGGCAGCTTGTTCTCCTTTTCCTATGTTGTCAGAGCTCCCCAAAAAGGAGTGGTCTTTTATAACGTTAATTGGTGTTGGATTAGCAGATATCAAACTGTGCACTGAGTTGCAAAAGAAGAAAGAGGGAAGGTGGTGAGTTCATCTGGGCTGTTTTTACTTTGTTTGTTCACTTTCCTTCCCCACCTTTTCCTTTCTCAGAATCTCGGAAGTGAAATTTGTTGTGGCTTTAAAAATAAGGACTGAACTTACCCTTCCTCCTTAATAAAGACTAGCACAACTAAAGGGCAAGAATAGCCCTGAGAGAGGAACAGGCACCAGGCATCCCTCTCAAAACACAGCACATTTCAGAGGGAGAGTTTCAAAAGTCCTCCGAATTAATCCTCAAACACTGCAGTAGTCATACATAGGAAAGGCTGTTTGACCTCGAGAGGAGAAAGAACAATAAATGGCAAAAAAAGCCTTGCCTGTCAGCTTCCCTGTTTGCATTGCAGAAATCTTGGCAAAGTGAACACAGCTACCAAAGAAACAATCTGTATGGTTCAAAGCATCTATAAGTACATTTAAGTAAGTATCTAATAATCCTGGCATTTTGTTACTAAATCTATAATTACAGTTCTGCAGAGTGAATGAAGAAATACTTCATTTTCTAAACTCACTGAGCATGTGTCTCTTCCAGCATGTCATGCACCAGACAGCAAGCTGCTCTGAAAGACATTGGGAATATTTCATCATGTCACTCTCTAACAGGGGATATGGCACAGGCCTTATTACAATATCTTCATGAATTTTAACTCTAAGCAATCTTTAAAGTGGTTGCAGCTCTACAGAACCAGTTTTGAGGATTTATAGAGCTCTTCAAATATTAAAATCGTTACAGAAGGTAAGCAATAGGTTGTACGTGTTATTCATAACTGGAAAAAGAGAGGAGGCCAAACAAAGTCTCTGCACTGTGGAAAGACTTCATAATTTTTGCTGCTACTATTACCCAAGGTGAAGAGGAGCAATTCTGGACAGCAGTTTTATTGAGATCTAGTTCAATTTTACTGTATTCCACTAGCATTGAACCAAGTACCTCAGAGCTTTGAATATGTTTATCAGAAAGCTTCCTTACCTAACAAAAACACACATGAAAAATTGGGGGGGGAGAGGGGGGTGAGGGCAGGGCAAAAACTGTCCTGAGTGGCAATGCAGCTGCATCTCTTAACTCAAGGCCACCACATATTTGTCTGGCATTTCCACAAGAAAAACACTGTTTGTGTGCTCAGTAGCAGGGACAGGACAACACCAATGCTTTTAGAACACATCTTCCCTGTACAAGCACCAAACCAGTGTGAAGTGCATGCTCACTGAGTCTGCCAGGCTTCCTGAAATCTCCAGATCTACAGCAAAGCACAGAGCAAACCCAGCGTTTCCAGGGGCCATGATTCCTCTCTGCACTCCCATCTCTGCTGCCCAGACCCCAGCAGCTCTGGGAAACTCTTCCAGAGTGGCTCCCACCAGGTCACCAAACTTCCTCCACAAACATGGTGCTCTCAAATTCTCTATGGCAACTTTTATCAGTAAAAAAGGTCCTGCTTCTTGGGAGGTCAAGGAAAGCAACAGGTATGGCCCTGAGAGGGTGGAAATGATGGATGGCACCCACATCCTCCAGTGGGCAAGTCAAAAAGCCTTCATTAAGGTGCATGGGTTATAAAGAGAGAACATACCTGTCTGTACACAATCAAATGCACAGTGAGGAGAGATCTGACAATGATCAGAAAGGGAATATGCCTACACAGGCAGTCACATCAGGGCCTCAAAGCCCTCAAAGTACCTGTGTCCATTGTGCCTCCTGAAGAAAGGCCTAAGAATTAGAATCCACATTTTGTGATAAAGGCCACAGGTAAATGTAATAGAAAGCAGGAGGGGGATAAATCTCTTGTTCCTGCACTCTAAGCCAACCTACGCACAAAGCTCCTCAGTCCTGGGCATGTAGACATTCTCCTTTTCCCTCCTGCTGCCAGTGGACTGCTCCTGAAAGCTGCCAGGAGGCAAACCAAGAAAGAAGGAGCGTGGCTTCAGGCTAGTGGTCAGAGCTGTGTAGGCAGAGCAAGGGTTTCACACTAGGCATCCTCAACTGCTTCACTTTCGTTCAGTGGCTATCAAAAATTAAAGACATTTATGTTTCTGGAAGTAGGGAAGAGAACAGGAAACAGAAAATAATAACAATAATAACAATAATAATAGTAAAGAAATAAACTTGTGTTTATGGCACTCCTCCCTACAGAAAATACTGCAAATCTTCCTATAAACTAAGGAAAAAAAAAGTATATATTTCAAGATGTCCAGTCTCCCAAAATTCAGGGACACACATGGAAATTTCAGGTTGCAGCCAAAATGTACAAGACTTTGAGGGGTTGCCAGCACCATTCTAGTAACACTTCTGCCCATTCTTTCACAGAAAGGGAAAGTGACAGCTGAAGGTCAATGCTTGAAGAGAAGGGGGGAAGAAGGGAAGAAAGAGAATTCCCCAAAGAAGCCTTGAAAACATCATTTTATGTACATGGATAAGAGAACAGTGATTCACTGGAGATCAGACATTTAACTACTTCCTGACACACCAGTCTCTAAAAGGTTCAGATAGCATCCCTTAAAAGGTGGCAGACCCGGCCTTTGGCAAATGAGGATCCATTCCTTTAACTTCATAAACTGTGCCATGGACTTCTACAGAAAAACTAAGGTTATGCAAAATAATCTGCATTAAGAATACAGTATTTCAATCTCTGACTTTCTGCAAATTCTCACCAAAACCTGCAGTATGTGCAGAGAGGACTTAACAGTTAGATCGTGCTAGTAGCAAAAAACCAATTCAGTAAGGGGGCTTGTTATTCCAATAATTCTTTCCTTTTTAGATCTTGATGCTATATGGTTATAACCACATTATCTGGTGAAGTTGAGTTCTTGGGTCCTTATTTAGAGACCAAGATATATGATCCAATTTTCAAAAGTGCTGAGCTTGCTACCTTTTCTAGAAAGTATTTTCTGTTTATAGCTTTACACTATACAATTTTCACTCAGACATTAATGTGTCTAAACATAGGTACAGAAGCCTGATTTCAGACCTTCATTTATTTTGTTTTTTAAACCCTCAAGTTGCCTGCAAAATAAAGGTGTTGCCTACATGTCGAATGGCCACAGAAAAAGAAGTATAGGCTGAGTCTTCTGACTTCTTCTATCCCATGCTTCACTATACTACTCATGGAAATGTTCCATTCATATATCCTGCTGAGCCAAGCACAACATGGCTGATTTAAATTCCCACTAGAAAAGCAGCTATTACTGTGAAAAACTTTCCAGGGTTTCATCAGATGTGCTGGCTAAAATGAGAATGCCTGATTTCCACCATACCCCTGACTGAAAGGCAGAGTGAGCACATGACAAAGGCAGGAACGCTCTGGGAGAATTCAGCAGAACCCTACTGTGAGACCAAAGAACTGTGCTGGTACCACACAGTGCAAGGGACAAAGGTTGGCTAACAAACTCCCTCAGCTCCACAGAGAACACATCAGAGCACGAAGTTTGAAGGGGGAAGGTGATAAAGTCAGGCTCATTAGAAATGAACCCGGAAGAGGAGTGCCGTAGTTGGGGGTGAAATGCAGTGTAGTGTATCTACAGGTGAAGTGTTTCTACGCCCGTGCAAACAGCATGGGTGACAAACAGGAGGAGCTGGAGGTCACTGTGCAGCAGGACAGCTACGACACAGCTGACATCACAGAAACAGGGTGAGATGACTCACAGGACTGGAGTGCTGCAGTGGGTGGATACAAGCACTGAAAAAGTGGGACCTTCAATGGGTAAAAAACTGGCTGGATGGGCAGACCCAGAGAGCTGTCATGGAACAACAGTGACATTGAATGGACATAAATGCGTTGCTAGCTGTGTTCCCTGGGGCTCAGTTTTAGAGCCAGTCCTGTTTAACATCTGTACTGATGATGTGGACGAGGGGATAGAGTGTACCCCCAGTGAATCTGCAGATGACACTAAACTGGGTGGGAGTGTTGACCTGCTGGAAGGCAGGAAGGCTCTGCAGAGGGACCTGGACAGGCTGGATCGATTGGATGAGGCCAATGGGATGAGGTTCAAAAAGGCCAAGATCTGGGTCCTGTGCTTTGGCCACAACAACCCCATACAGCTCCCCAGGCTTGGGGAAGAGTGGCTGGAAAGAGGCCCAGTGGAAAAGGACATGGGGTGTTCATTGACAACAGCTGAACATGAGGCAGTGTGTGCCCAGGTGGGCAAGGAGGACAATGGCACCCTGGCCTGTGTCAGGAACAGAGTGGCCAGCAGGAGCAGGGCAGTGACTGTCCCCTGTACCGGGCACATTACATTATGGTGAGGCCATAATCCAAGTGCTATCTCCATTTCTGGGCCTCTCAATACAGAAAAGGCATTGAGGTGCTGGAGTGAGCCCAGAGAAGCTGGTGATGGGTCTACAGGGTAAATCCTCTGAGGAGCAGCTGAGGGAGCTGGGGCTGTTCAGCCTGGAGAGGAGGAGGCTCAGGGGAGACCTTTTAATTTTCTACAAATACCTGAAAGGAAGTTGTAACCAAGTGAGGTCAGCCTCTTTTCCAAGGCAAGTAGGGACAGGACAAGAAGAAATGGCCTTAAACCACACCAGGGAAGGTTCAGTGGGACATTAGGAAGAATTTCTTCACTGAAAAAGTTGTCAGGCATTGGACTGGGAGCTGGCGGACTCACCATTCCTGGTGCTATTCAAGAAATGACTGCATGTGGCACTCAGTGCCAAGGTCTAGTTGACAAGGTGGTGATCAGCCAAAGGTTGGACTCTATGATCTCAGAGGTCTTTTCCAACATAGTGATTCTGTGATATCTTCATGCAAAGAAAACAGATGCTCCTTTGTAGTTAATTAGCATAAGAAAACAGAAACTGGCCAGTAATAATTATTACACTACACTGGAAAGGGCACAACCATATAAATCAAACTTCTCCAGCTGGGGAAGCTACAGGGGAATTCATCCACTTCCCTGAGACCCTGGGCCCACAGCTCACACCTAGCACATTGCCACTTGTCAAGTCATGGAAGCCAAATGCAGTCACTTGTCCCCTATTTCAGCAGCATCCTGCTTTCAGTAAGAATTAAAACCTGGGCTGGATCACCAAACTATAGAGCAGAGGACACTCAAATGTGAGAGGAACAGAAACTCCCAAACGAAATCAGCTGTTTAGAAAAGATCAGACATGAAACCTGTTAGCTATTGAAAGCAAGCAATAAATTGATACACATAGGTATTAGTTATTCCCCAGAGCAGTGAATGCTTTTAACAATGCAATCTCTTGTCCTCATATTCTCCTGGGATGAAGAATTGCATTTGGTGGCAATAAAAATATGCCCCCAGCCTTTCAGAGCTTTATTAGATTTCTGGTGTGACACTCTCAATTTTCAGGCTGAGACCATCTTTTTCTTTTTTTTTTAAATCATTAACATTTTAAGTCATCCAAAGAGTGTTCTCATTTTGCAAGACTTCAGACCTTATAAATTCATAGAAAAACAGAAAGAGCTATCAGGTAATTGTCCCATCTCCCCATACAATTACAGAACAGATTTCTGCAGCACATTTGTCTCTATATTTTCCTGTCTCGTCTTAAATGGTCTTCCATTTATTTTGGATAACTACAGAAAAATTATATAATCTCAGGAGGGTTCTTTTACGACATCTGAGAACATTTTCTACTCTAAACCCTCTTATTTGTACTACTAAAAGTGGAACTGTGTAAAATGAATCCTTTTGACTCAGGATGCTTTCATACTTAAACATTTTAACACAACAGTAAAACTCTGTTACTCACCACTCAATCGTGGAATTAAAAATCTAAAAGCATAATTACAATGACAGGTGAAAAGCAGATACAGCAGCTATTTTGTCAGCTGCAAATGCAATTAAAAAAAATAAAGGTCCAAATAATCATATGTAATTTAGGTCTACCTTTAGCTCATTTAGAGCCTGAAGGATTTGCGAAAGTCTTGCCCTATAATTCACCTGCACTTTAGTGGTGGTGTATTTATGAATGCTACTCTGAACTGGCAAGGCTTTTGTGGCACTGAGATACCCCAAACCAAATGAACTAATATATCATAATATCTCCTCAAGATGTTAGGTATCCCAACTAAGGTCTCCAGGTCCTTCATAAAACTCTTAAAAAGATATGAACAAAGCTAATGGAGCCTGTCTTCTGGAAGCCTGCCACCTGTCTCTGTGGTTTTTTAAGAATACTACAATTTTCTATTACAGCTCCAAGTATAAGCAGGAACTCAGCATTTCTTACAATTCTTCCCCTTTGCTGCAGCTTGGAAACGAAATGTATGCCATTAATGCTGAACTGCAGAAACTGCCCAGTAGGATTTTAATTTGGGGTTCAGCTTGCAAATGCTGTGTGTTTATCTCTCCTTTCACTACCTCGTTTATCAAAAAAAACATTAAACCATATCAGATAATTCACATCTTATCACCTAAGACAGGATCACTATATAGTCTGAGGCTCCTCTAGCATATATGCCAAGACATCACATCTCTCTGTGTGTTCATGTGTACGTTAGCACATGGTATTGGCTACTGCTCTTCAGAAAGGCCACGAGCTCTAAACCTGGGGATCAAACCACACATTCTCAGTTATGCTGGTTTTCATCTACAAGTTGAACAAATTGGACAATTACTAGTCAAGCAGGGATGGAATCAGAGGCACTGATTTCCACTCATTCTTACTTCAGTGAGTTTGTCAATTCCAACCATTTCTGAAGTACAGTACATCTGGACACCTGCTTTTCTTGCTCATTTCTGAATCTCTTTCAGACTTTTAAATATTTCCTTGTTATTGCCATTCACCAGCAACAACAACCATCAAAACTCCTCAAAAAAACCCCACCAAAAAGCTCTCAGCCAAACACAAAACAAGCTCAGGCAAAAGTACATGCCCAGGATGGGTCCTTCCCAGATTTCCTGGCATGAACAGCATCCAGTCCCTGCCAGTTCAGCACCGATTCTGACCAAAGTCATCTAGAGCAAAAGACAGACACCACCAAAGGGAGAGCAGAGGGAGGAACATAAATCATTGCTTTCCACAGTCCCACTTCAACCAAAGAGAAAACAATGGCAGTTAGGCAGGAAGGTTGGCTCAAGGTGGATTTCTGCAAGAGTAAATGCAGAAGATAATTTGGGAGCTTGCTCTGCCCAAGAAGGAAGGAGTTTCATGGCAAGACATTTCCTATGGAACGTGACAATTAGACTGACCGCTGCAGTCTTTAAGAATTTCCTGTGTGCCTGGGTGTGAGTCAATTAATCTTCACATTTACCACCTATCCAGCTCCTGACAGCTGTTCTAAGGTATGACCCTCCAGCTGTATCAGTACATTAACCTGTCCTGGCCTCAAGACAGGAGCATCCTAACTTCTGAGCCACGCCTAGAAATGGTTTGCAGGAGTTGGCACAGGTTAAAATCATGCCAAGAGCCACTCCAACAGCTTGCCAGGATAAAGATGTCATTCCCATGCCAAGAAATGTCCTGGACACAGCTCAGCTTGCTGGCAGTGACATGACCTGACTCAAGCAGGCACACAGGGTTCTCTCTGTAGGTCAGAGATCTGGAGATCTCTGGTGAAGAGAACCACCTACAAACCTGGACCATGCTGCGTGTACAGACACTGCATGTTAGCCTATTCAGATCTGTCACTGCTCTGTTCTCAGTATGAGGCTGGGGACGTGTGCATCTTTTAAACAGAGAATGACATCATTTGTGGAACAAATCAAAAATTACTAGAGGTGTTCATAATTCAGCTCCATGACAATCCCTCTATGCTTTCTCACACCTGCCAACCAAGTTAATTTGTTGTTAACCAACTTTTCAAACACAAGTGTTTCCAAAAAATAGACCTCTGCTTTAAAAAGGTGAAGTTTATCCCAGAAACATGCAGTCTCAGTCACCCAGGCGTGCAGCAATGGACACAAATTCTCACTGCAAATCAGTGGCACAGCTGGGAACAGAACGTCCTGAACATTTTCTGTCTCATCTTTTAACTTATAAACAGTTTTAAGGCAGACCATTTACAAATTCCTGAAGACACTGACACAATAAAATCTACTGAGAATATTTTCCTAAACCAAAATGGTGTCTCAATGTACATAATAGCAGGTGATTTATTGACAGTATTTAGAACAGAATTAGGCAGAATTCTAGCCTACCACATTTGGAACTCTAAGATACATTACTGGATACTACTAAGAACAAATCTGCACTGTTTCTGGCGGGAGATCCTTCTTCTTCTTGGTTGACATGTATTTATACAGTGGATATACAAAAATAAACGTTATAGCACAAACCACTTAGAAAAAACTAAGTCAAACCAAGTTCTAAATACACATTAATTTCCCTGAAGAAAGCAGACTTACTAGTTTTTTCCTGTGGATGGAGGTAGCAAGTGGATTTGAGAGGCAATAAAGAAGCTAATGGAAATGGAAATTCATCCTTAGGGTGGGGAAGTCTACATTTCATAATATACACTTGAAAAGTCGAATCTTTTTTTCTCCCCACCCAGTCTTGATCCATCAGAGATTTTCTGTTTGCTGGCTAATTTGGAACACTATAATCTCCTGCACACAGCTAGTCTCCACCCAACAATGGTACTAGTTGAGGAGCCATTTATCAATAGGCACTGACACATAACCCTTAAGTATATACTTTTGCTACCACAAAAAATGACACCAATCTATAGCAACAGCCATTTCTGGTAACCATGTACAAGAACTAAGAAAACAGTAAAGTTCATGAGAAGCATTACTGCATCTTGGGTCAAAAAATCATTCACGACAGCTTAATTACATTAGTACTTCATTCTGAAGTAGCTGAGCCTATTTGTTTACAAAAAAATAACCATTGCATGAAGTTTCAAAATTGCTTGGTTTTCATTAGGAAATTTCAGTGAAGAAGCGTTTCTTCAAACCAGTCAGATATTCCAAATATTTGGCATCTTTTGATTGTTTCAAGCACAGTTCATTTAGGAAATGAAGCAGGTGCCTTCACTGAACAGTGGAGGTTTGCTTTTGTTTTGGCTTATTTTTAAATATAGGCCTTTTGCAGCACCTTAAAGTAAAAGCTGCATCCTTTTAAAATGAAGGTGATCAATAAATAAAAGCATCTTGAATGACATCTCCCATCAATGCTCTTCTTTACTACAACAGTTCTGCTTTGGCCTAAGCGATGAGTACAGGGCTAGACTGTTCTCCCACATACAGCGCAATACTGATTTAAAAGATGAATATCCCCCAAAATCCTTTCCTGTGACTGTGTCATTGAAGAGAAGCCACTTTTGCCATGGATGTCCATGAATAGTATTTCCAAGGTGACTCCCTAAATGCATTATGAAGAACTTCACATGCTCAACACAATCTTCAATTCTTATGCCAAGACACCTCTTGATGGCTTTCCTACCTCCTTGTTTGTGAGGCTATGTACTCCTGCTGGGAAGTGATGCATGCAGGAAACATCTGGTTCACAAAAAGCACACTGAAATGCCAGTGAAAGCAATCACTTCAGGTTTGACATCCCTCTAGGTGACCGTAAAGTCCACATTTGCAAGTGGTGTGGCTTTTCAAGTAGGTCTAGCAGAGCTGTAGCAGGATGGTGAAAGATGGAAGCCTCACCCTTTCCTGCTCAGCGATGGTGTCCTCCCATTTTTTCAGCTATTCCCTACTTCCAGCTTCTTCTTTTGCATTCATTCACAAAAACCAGTCATCTGGTGTTTTCAGAAAAGTATCACTCTTTTAACATTATCTTAACGGTGCCTCAAAGGAACAGAGGCAACAATTCTGACCTCAAAACGCCATTTCTTCCTGGATCAACAGGATTTAGGGCTTCTAAAACCAACACAGAACCAGCTATATTTAAAGACACTAGTACTAACATTAACAGTAATTTTGTCCACCTGACCTCATCTGTGCCCTATCTTCTGAAAACAGAAACCACTACGTCTTGAACTGGACTTCCAAAGTGCAAGGTTCCTTCAAAATCACTACATTATTTGAAAATGTAAATCCTTTATTATATAGACTTTGGTTCCTACTATCTCTCTTGGCTTCCTAAAACACTTTTTACTTAGAAGATAATAAGAACCCAGAAAGATAATGCTGTGTCTGAACTTTCCCATGAGACTGGTCTTTGAGGACCCCAGCCCTGTGCCTTGAGGCTGCTCCCCCAGGGTTTGTCACCGTGATTGCCACACACACTCTGCAGCTCTTCTCACTTGCTGAGCTGAAAGCACACTTGCCAGCACACCCAATGTCAAAATCTTTTTCTTACTAAGCTAAGTGAACAACATCTGGAAAGCAAATGGATTGTTAAATTGGCTGCCTCTCATCCAAATTCCACAAGAAACCGAGTCAGGGAAATTTCTAACATATTTTTGTTTCTCCTCTATAATCTCAGCATTTAGGTATTTTAATACTGATCTGAGACCGTGCCTAAAGGGCAAGATGTGACCTTTGGAGTTTGAGCCCATTGCTAAATTATATAAGCAACTTTGTTCATGTAACACTCAGGTTTTCAGCACATAACTCAGATTCCAAAGTTCTCCACAAATTCCTATCATATTGTTGCAACAATACAAAATTTGTATATGTAACAGCCACACAATCCCTCTTCATAAAAATAAGTAATTGTTGAATGCATCTTTCATTCATACATTTATAAAAATAAAGTACACTTGAATAAATGCTCATATCTCTTAAGTACAAGGATTAGAGCCAAACACAGTTCAAAACACTTGGGTATATGACAGAACAAACATCTTTAAACATTTTAGTTACTCTTTTTTTAGCTGGTATTCAGGGACCTTATGAGCAGCATCAGAAAGTAATGTTACAGGTGACCATGCTATTATCACTTAATAGATGTGAACGTCCTAGGGTTCAAACTCAGATCTAACTATTCACTACTAAAAGCCTCAGGTTCTGGACAGACTTTTTGCCACTTAAAAAAAGGAAAGAAAAAAAAAGGAAAAGAAAAGTTTTGCATTCACAAGCCATGCCAGCTCAGAACTATGTAAGCTTTGGAAAATGAACTGGAATGGATAAAACCCCAAGCAACTCAATCCAACTTTTAAGTTGGCTTTACTTTGAGAAAGGAACTGGACCCACAGAGGACCCTTCCTGTCTAAATTTCCCTGCAGTTCTGACACACCAGAAGCTTTTCCTGCCACAGAGGAACTTTGATGTCCCTGAGAAGCCGTGAGCTTCATGGCTGAACGCTCCGGTGCTGGCACGGTGGAAGGTTGAGTTGTCCTGCAGGCGCCTTCCTTGGCAGACTGCTTTGCACCTACGAGGGCTACACTGAAAAGGGAGCCCTCCCAAAGGTCACCAGCAAGGTCTCTCTTCTCAACATGAGCACCTGCTTCATGAACCCTGAAAGCGTTTAATACCTCCAGAAGAACTGTCTTATCACTCCTGTCAAACCCTGGCAACACTTGCCTGCATTTTTCAAAGACACTAATGAGATCAAGACAGACAAACAAAAGGGGTGAGGTGATCACATGCACTTAAATCCCCTAGAGAGCAATTTGGGGGAAAGGGGGACAGGGGAGAAATGAAATAACAATAATAGAAAAAAATCTACCCTTTAAATGAGGAGTGTTTCAGCATTAAGTGAATTTTCTCGCTCTCACCAAAACTAAAGACAAAAGGGTTTCTCCACATTGCAGTGTAGCAAAGTAGGATCCTGACATGGTCATGGTTCTACCTACACTGTACTCTCTCTGACATAAACCCATCCTGTTTCAGTATGGCAGTGACAGCTGGAGCAGGTTTCCCTTGCCACATGACTGGATCTGGGGGCTCCTCAAGAAGAAGGCAGCTGAATCAGGCAAACTTTTCTATTTTTCTGCCCGCTGTTCTCCCCTCACACAGTTCCCACGTCCCTTCCCGGGCTCTGCTCTGTCCCTCTGGCACCAGCAAAGGCTCAGCCTGGAATGAAGGCCAGGACCAACCTTTCACTAGAACCTCCTACACAAAGGGAACAACAGGAGGAGCAGGACCTTTCTTACCCTTTCCCTTCTCAGCACAGACACCCTGAAACGAGAGTGGTGCCACTTGTGCTGTGCAGCCTTGGCAAATGACTGGAGCTTGGCAATGCCCCCTCACAGCCCCCTCTGCTGCCAGTGCCAGCCCGGCCTCCCAGGGAAACCACGCTGCCCAAACCTGACCTGGTTCCTCTGCGCGATCTTCTGGCCTTTCTTCCAGCGGAGAACCGGCTTGAGAGCAGGCAGCTCCTTGTCCTCCTTCCCTCTTTCTATCACATGTTCCCCGAGGCTGTAGGCAGCTTCAAATACGATTGGAGAGATGACGTCTTTGATTCTTTTCTGTACAAAAAACCAAGCAGATATTTCACCAGTGCACATAGGCAAGCAGGTTTTCATCTACAACAATTATACATTCTATTTAACCAGACCACTTCATTAAACATGCAATTAAATCAGATTTAACACTGCAGACAGAAGGCAGATTTCTCAGCTGCCTTTATTCTTCTCCCAACCAAACAGGAATAAACACGTATAACAAACAAGTCAGGAGATTTGGGGGGAAAAAAAAACAAAACTAAAGGAATAGTTTTTCTTTTGGGACCTACTCTTGATTCCACAGAGGCATGGCATAATTGGCACACCTATAAATCAAGCAGTTTTCAATAAAAGACATCTTCTTGGGAAAAAGAAAATTAGAAAATGATTCCATTAGCTCTGTAGAAGCCAAGAGCAAAGCATCTTAATCTCTGAGGTTTCTAAATCACAGACTTTGCCTGAAGCCACCTCCGGTGACTCCATCTTCCTCCGCTGCTTTGTAGTATCAGTGAAATGAATGGACAGGTAAAGATACTATTGTGGTTATAAAATAAGATTACAGACATGCAGGGGCAAGAAAAGCCATCTTTCAGCATGGTTCTCGAAACAAAATTCACAGCTTCCCCCACCCACAGCACAGTAACACTTTCAGTTTGTAAAAGAAGAAAGTTTTTCAGTTTCTTTATTTATATTTATTATTCTTAGGCTTTAGACCAGATGTATTAAATGGTGCCATATTATTTGGCTGATGGGACAACAGGATTGCCTTTTCTTGTTGCTGGTGCCCAAGCCACAAAACTCATACCATTTGTCACAACATGCATTGCTTAAATCCAGTTTGCTGTGCAAGGACAAAGGGCTCAGTTCTGACTTCCAAATTCCGATTGACCAGAAAACAGAAGTGGCAAATGCTCTACCTTTTCCTAGGCAGACATTCATCTTAAATTTTAGTTACTTGAAAACCTAGCATGAATTCAGTGCAGATGAAACTGAGGCAATAAATAAATACCATAAGTAAGCACAACAAATCTACAAATGGGCCAACTCTCAGCTTTGCCTTGCATTGGTTCATGGCCTTCCCTGAACACAGCCTGCCACCCACAAGGAGCAATGGAGATGTGATGCCATTTCAAGTGCATCTTCCACATGGATACTGACTGCCTTGCAGACCACCCTGTTTGGTCTGTTCAAGGCAACCCTTTACTCTCCCCAGTAGGTTGAGGGGCCACAGATCACTGAAGTCAGACAAAGACTAGTGGCTAACCAAATTCCCAAATCATCACTTGGTCGGGTGAACAGTCACAGAGGCCAGGCTGGATGTTATTTACGCTCCTGCACCTTGGAGCCTTCAGCCAGCCCTTAAATTCCCCATCCTAACACCGCTGGCTGCCAGTGCTGCAAGGTTTAATCTGTGCATCGCTTGGAGAGGTTTGTGCTTTCCTGGGAATGACCACTGACCAACCCCAGACAAAGCAGCAGTGCTGATAGCTCCGTGACCTCTTCCCAGGCCCACAATGAGGACCATGTATGCTCTGCAGCACTGTTAATCCTTCCAGCAGGAGAGGCACTGGTGCCTGCAGTGCTTTCCACAGTCCCACCCCCAGGGTAGCAATTGCACCATCCTGAGACCACTAAGTAACAATACTACAACTCACAGAGGTTGCTAGCTTTGCTTCCACAGAAAATGGGGTGTGTTAATTTAGGTGAGGATTGTATCAGCCCACAAAAAGACTACGTTAAGAGAAACAAAACTATTAAAGAGCATGCCATGCAGCAACAGTGAAACACAAATCGTCAGGCAAATTGCCACCTAATCCAATTGTATGCAACCAACTATGTTAAATGTGGACAATTAAAGATGTACGGAGTGGGTTAAATTAAAATCCACCCTTATTTATTCTAGGTCTATTGTTGCAATATGGCAAGAATAAGTACTTAGTCACTCTTAAGCATTTTAATATGATCTTGCAGGGTTAAGTCCAATGTCCTTTAAAGTCAAAAGGCAAGCTTTCCTATTGATGTGGATGAATATTAGAGTGTGCCTACATTGTTTACTGGTGTCTCTCTCTGCTTTGTTTCAGTGGTGAAATTGTGATTTCTCCTTCACCACAACCTGAGGGAAATACATTTCACATACCCGCTTGTCCTTAATTAAGAATAAAAATATGAATGATACCAGTTATTAATTTTGCCACATGTTCAGTTCCTTCTGCTCACAATCCCACAAAAATGAAGGCAACAGTCTGTGGGATTTGTCCTGGGTAAGATAGAGACAAGACAGTTCCGCCTCACAGGAACACCATAGATTGTCTGGGATGTGAGCACATAAAAAGAATAATTAATATTTGCCCAAATGGAATCTGGAAAGTACTATTTTAGGATGAAAACACGCCCAGTTTCTTCCTCTTTCATTCTATATAAATGTACCTCTTGCAGTGGTTGAATCATACATTGATGACACAGCCCACTGATTGCTTTTAAGTATTCCTGATTTCTAAGAGCAAGTCCAAAGATGCAATGAGAATCAGGTTTGAGATAGATTGCAAAATCCCTCAAATCAAGGAAACTATGTGTTTTTTGTATCAGTTACATGGCCCTAAGGAACTGCATTATTTACCCAGGGGTATATCTTTTGCAGGCAGATTTTATATGTAATCACCATTTTTCACCACAATGCTGCTATGCCAAGGGAGTGTCATAGGTTAAAGACATCCCTTTAACCTAGGAAAGAAAAGCATTTGTGGCAAATCATAGCATGCAGAGAGCACAGCTTCATTAATGGAAAAGATGTTTGCGGGACACTAACCCAAGTGTAATATCCAAGGAGTTCACATAATCAACAGACACAACTATGCAATTAGGGCTCAGTCAGAAATAGCAGTAGGGACCCAGGCTGTATGGGGCGGATCTCACTAAACTGCTGCAAGATTCCACTGTGCCTGAATTAGAACTGAAGTCCTGAAGCTGGGACTGCCATCAGCAATCCTATGCTCTTACAAGCAGTTTCTCTAGAGTCATAGGGGTTTTTTCCTTCTTTTTCAGACTGCATTTCATTCTAGACATCAGAAAGTTTAGCAATAAGACAAAATCAAATAAAAATAAGGAAATCAATACTCTTCAGTCCCAGCAACTTACCCTCCTGCCAGTATCCCTTCCTGCAATGGAAACACCTAGCCAGCTACATCCTTTTGGCAGGATCTTTTATCTTTTCCTGTGAGACATATTGCATGACATCACTGAGTTTAAGAAAAAGGTGATTACGTATGAATAAACTGGATTTTTATCAAGAGCATTTCTGGATGATCACTCATTAGTACCTAGCAAAGATGAAGAACTCAGAGTTGAAAGAAAGCACAATTTTAAGAGCATCTAAGAAAGCAATAAAGCACTTAGAAATGTTTCAAAAGACATCATGGTCCTGAAAGCTTGCCCTAACAAATGTCATAATAAAGGCTTGCTATCTTCTCTCACAGAACAATCACCTCAAAGACATCTTTTTAATGTTGTGGTAGTAACTGTGCACAGCCACATATTTCTTCCTTTTTGTTTCTCTGCCTTGGCAGAGGAGAAGCAAGCAAGAAGGCAAAGCCTCTGCCAAGTTTATGACTGTATTTCTGCTTGACTTCAGTATGAGAAAGTCCTAAAAATCTGAAAAATAATCACAGAGCAACAACCAAATGCCAGATCTGTGATTCTGAACATCATTTCCAATTCCCTCTTGAAGATGGAATGTGATAACTGCAAAAAATATTTTTTGGCCCTTTTCACTGGCACAGCCCAAGGCACTCCATGACAACACAAACACAGGTACAGAGTCCAGCACCCTAAAGGCACACTGCCTTGGCAGGCAGCCAGTGCCTTCTCCAGCCTTAACTTCATGCTACCAAGAGCCCACACACATCAGGAATTCAAGCAAAGGGATGGGATTTATTCTGCTCACAGTGTGAGTGGTTGCCAGGCTGGATACCATTTCAGCTTTCTTTCAGCTCAGTGCCACAGGACACTCAGGGGACTGTACCTGAGCCCAATAAATCATCACAGCTAATCCTCTTTCTTCTACAAGGTGAAAGTCTCCAGGCAAGGACTCTGGAGAGCGCAACATTCCATTTTTAATTATGGCCAATGGTCTGAGAAATAAATTGAGATGTAAATAATTCCCACAGTCTACAGCAAGAGTCCTGCAGGAACGAAGGATGAAATGTAGTCCTTTAAAGCAACAAATATGAATTTTCAACAGTATCCACTGAGGAAACACACTTAATCATCAGGGTGACTCCTTGCAAGTTGCTCCTTGCTTTTGTTCTTGCCCATGTCATCCAGAAGTTTCTCTTCTCTTTCTCTGTGGGAAAGCTCTCTGCTCTCTTGGGCTTTTTTCCTGCTCCCTCTGACCTGATCCCGAGGACATCAACCCCTGCATGGATTCCAGTGCTTTTACTGAATTCAAAACATCTTTTCAGTACTTCTGAGAATCAAGCTCTGTTTAGTCAAATGACTAAGAATGAATTCTAGAACCTGGCTTTTAAAACACTTAAAACTTTTAGTCCAATCATGTTTATTTCAGGTGCTAAATAGCAAGAACCAATAATAGACTACAGGAATTTTTATAGCCTTAAAATACACAGAATAAATGTGACAATTCCAATTTAATTGATAACATATTAATGCTGCAAAATATATAAAAGACACTGTGCTAATGCTAATCCAGCATGCCACTTTAATCGCTCACAGGTCACTACCACATAAGTCTTCCTAAATAGTTCCCTGATCAGCGATCTCAAAAATGACTCAAATGTCCCCCAGCCTTCAGAAACAAAGGCCACTACTGCCTACATCTATCAAATAAAACGCCTGCTGTAGGTCTTACTAAATATACATTATGGCTTATGAATCAATAAGATGGCAGTGCTTAACTTCAAAATGAACTATCTTCTGCTCTCTCAGTCTCCAAGTTCAGTCATTCAGGAGGCAAGGCTTCAGTGCACTGCAGCTCAGTAAGAATACTAATTAGAAAAATTGGCTTTAAACTGGAAGATTTTTAAAATGAAATTCATTTCAGATGAATGAATGTGTTCATGTCATTCTAGTACCTGAAAATGAATAAGGAGGAGCTTCCTCGCCCTATTCGTCTCACCACTTACTGAGACCAAGGTTATCTCCATTGATGCCAATTCCCAGTGCAAATTAATACTTTGATCTTTCCACTGTGCTAAAGAATAACCATCCCTGTCCTCACCAGGGCCTTCCTCTGTCCTGTGCTTACTTTGCTGAAGATATTCTAGGACTTGTAATCATTCATTTCAGACTGGCATAATTTTGGCATTGGTGTCTCCCCACTGCAAAGGGATACAAAACAGGGTCATGCCAAAATCATCTAGAAAAGATCTAATTTCCATTCCACACACAAGTTTGGGATTTTTAAATATATATATTTTTCAATTATTTTTTTTTTTAAGATGTTCCTGTAGTTAAAGGGAGAAAAACCAAACTGCCAACTCTTTTCCAGAGAAGAGGCAAAACTAAAAGTTTACTTGACTGGTAAAAGCTCATTTACAAAATTATTGGTGACTTTTTGGTCATATTAATAGTATATGGAGGCAATCAGAGGCCTGATGTTTCAATGCTTCTGTTTTAAGATCTCGTGACAGCTACAATTCAACGCATAGGTGAATAGTCTTGGTTGCTAAACTTCAACTATTACAAGACTTCTGAAGAATCTCCGAGTTTAAAGCAGGGTCTCACACGCCCAAGTGCTATTTAAGGGTAGCATTGGGAAGAATGGGAGTGCTTTCTTTATCCTCTTCCTAAATGCTTTACTCCAGCACACAACTGTTTCCACGAGGTCAGCAACCCCTCTCTGCACACACACCGATAACTGGAGAGATGTTCTGGGAAAGAAAAAAGGCAAATTCCTGGGGAAATCTGGTGTCAAATAAACACCAGGCGCCCAGGAGCCTGTCTGCACTGAGAGCACACCCTGGGAGAGCGGGGACAGGGCTGGAAGCGCAAACTGATGTGAGCACAGTCTCACTGTGGGTTTGGGTTCAGCGACCCTCTGCAGCTGGGGCACTGCTATCAGCTGGGGAGTGAGAGCTCTTACTGATGTCAGCATGGGAGAGATTGCCATCAATAAATATCCCACAGCTTACAAAGGCTTCACAATAATCTATTAGGGTGTGTATTTCACGGTAATCAGGAAGGACAGCTATTACGTGCCACCCAAATCAATATTATGCATTAGTGAGCTCACCTCTTCATTTTCCAGCTTAGAAATAAAATGCGTAATAACAATACAGATTCACATCATACTTACACACTTGAATGCTGGGTCTTTCATTGGACCTAATGCTTTCAGTTTTATTTTTATCACCCATGCCCTTTCTCTCTTTACAGTTCATTTTTGGCCTTTTACTGGGATTCAGAGAAATACAGAAAATTCCTCAACTAGCTGAAGCCATGCTACTGAAGAAAACAGCTCTGCTGGGCTCAGAGGCCCAGCTTTTTCCTAGTACCAGGCAAGGCACAACTAATCTCTGCACCACATGACAAGACACCTGAAATATCAGCAATACAGAAACACAAACCTCTAGAAAGTCCAGGAGCTGATGGGACAAGGAAATATTATAGTTAAGCTCAGTGTCCTATAAAAAAAAAAAGAAAAGCACAGAAAAAACCCACACTGTATCAGGGTTGAAAGTAAGCAGAATCATCTCAGTGGAAGAAGATAGCTAGAGATGAAAGAAGGTTACCACCAACATTTTTACTGACAGTTAATTCAGGAAAGTAAAGGTGGTCCTCGGAACTCTTGCAAAGAAAACAACTCAATGTTCAGGCAGCCTGCCTGCATCTGAGAGAGAGAGGCTAAGTGCATGAAAAGAACGATGTTCATGTGCTTTCATTTGCATAATCTGAAGGTATTTACAGAAAAATACCAAAACTCTTTTGGTAGTAGAAGAATAGATAGCCCACAATGGGAGCCTGGGAGGAGTGTTGCTGTGGTGGTTTGACCCTGACTGGATGCCAGGTGCCCACCAAAGCTGCTCTAACACTGCCCTCCTCAACTGGACAGGGGAGAGAAAGTACCATGCAAGGTCCAAGAGTTGAGTTAAGGACAAGGAAAGATCACTCATCGATTACCATCACAGGAAAAACAGCCTTGACTTGGGGAAATGAACTGAATTTATTACCAATCAAAATCAGAGCTGAACAATTAGAAGCAAAGCAAATCTTAAGAACACCTTTTCCCCACCCTTCCCTCCTTCCCAGGCTCTCTCTCTTCCTCCCCAGCATAGTTGTTCCTCTCACACATTCTCACTCTCTCTTCTCTGAGCACAGTTACATTTGCACAATAACTATTAAATAACACTAATAAATATCACAGGGGCGTTACTACCACCTGTGACTGGCTCAGCCTTGGCCAGCAGCAGCTCCATCCTGGATCTGGCTGGCACTGGCTCTGTCAGACATGGGGGAAACTTCTGGCAGCTTCTCAAGAAGCCACCCCTGCAGTGGCCCTGCCACCAGAACCACACAAACATAATGGAGTTGTAATAATGTGACCAGAGTCTACTTTTGCACTATTACATGCACAAGGCAGTATTTACTAGTCTAACTCTCTTGAAAGCAGGATTTAGAATCAATATGGGTAAAAGGAGAAAGTGCTATGATTGTCTACTTTGCCACATGAATTTAGAAATGTGAACAGAACTCCTCTGTGACATCTACTTTTATGTTTAATAACAATTCATGTTTGACATGCTAGGTATCTACTGGAAGCCTTCTGAAACCAGGACCCACAGTCTGAGCCCTTCACTCCCCTGGGGCTTCTGCACACACCTGAGCTGTGCTGTCTGAAGAGGGGGAGGAAACCATATTGTTCTGGAAACAATGACATCTCTAGAGATGACAGACTCCCATTCACTATTCTGTAACACCCCAACTAACAGGAATTAACATTATTAACCAAGTAATGTTGAAGAGAAGAGTTAAAGGAAACTTACACATTTCCTAGCACAAGCATTATGGATGGTGCCAAGAACACTTTGTCAGCCTCTAGCTCTCCAATGCTGCACATCCCTACACATCAGTATGCTGCCAATCACCTCAGTAACACCCTGTCTCCACGTCACCTCCTTCCCCACCACTCTTCTCCTCTCCCATTCCCCTCTGATCACCCAGACACCATTTTGCTAACACCCTCCCCTCTTCAGACTCCTACCCCTGCTTACAGCTAACATGAAACCAAAAGGAAAAAAGGAAAGAATTGGAGCATATTTCAGAAGCCTCATGACCTTTTTAGTCCATTTACAGTTGAAATCATGACCGAATGGAAAGCTTACCATTCATTTTGGCAACACTAAGGCTTTTCTCCTTGTTTCACTGACCATTCACTGACAGAGAGGCAAGAGTCTCCTGCTCAGAAGCCACACCAGTGGATACAGCTGCCCAGCATCAGGTGGCTGGGCTGGAGGATGCCACACACTGACAAAGGGCCATTGTTTACACCCCCAGACGGGAGCAGGAGCAACAAGCGTTTCTCAGGGGAACCAAGCAAAACCAAAGCTTTCCCTTCAAGTTCCACTGGCTTGAAAAACAAATAAGGCAAATATTTCCACAAGTAAGAGCAAACTATAGAGTTCCCCAGATGAAAGTCGCGAGCCCTACTCAAACTGGAGGTGCATTCATGGGGAATGGGAAAGAAATGGCATTTTACAATGGCAGTACTACATTTAAAGTTCTAACTAAATATTATTAAGTGCATGTATTACCCCCCTTACAAATCTCCTTTTTTTTTTTTTACATCATCCATTTAGTCAAGAGTGCTTATCTTAACAGCAGCACTTTCTGAAATCCCCACCTCTCAATTCCACGTGTAACATTTGGGTGACAACACAAGTTGGTGGCCCACACAGAACTACTCTGGGCCACGTGCAATGACTCTGAGTGGATAACCAGAACAGGCTGTGATTTGGGGCAAGAGAAGAGATCCCAGCAAAACTGGGAAAGAGCAGAGTCAAGCCCTAGACAACTGCAGGCCCTGACAGCTAAACACACACAAATCCTCGGGGAAAGGTCAAAAAGAGATTGTAACCAGTGGGAGTAATGAGAAGAAATTATCAGAAGTGAGGAAGGGTGCATGTTGGGAGCTGGTTGTTTAATTATTCTTCTGTTTTTAGGAAGATACAACAAAATTCCTTAAAAGACAGTTTACCTGCACAAGATATACATTGTACTGTAGAGCTTTAAAATAATCTTGATTTGTGCAGATTGCTCTCCTTGGGTCTTTCAGTGTCCCAGAAATAACCACTACTTTCCTCCTGATCATCATTATGTGCATGGTACCCTGAGCACAATACACACATTTTGTGAAAGGTTGTGACACAAAATGACCCCCTCTGCATACAGCAACCCATTAAAAACCAAGAGCCAAGACTGTGCAGAAAGGCATTTTGATGATGCCTAAATACCTGCAAACAACTCTCAAAACAAGATTACTGAAGATAGATGATAGATAGATGATACACAGATAGATAGATAGACAGATAGATAGATAGAAATAACCTTTTATTGGAAGTTTCCAAGGAGCACACCAAAAGTACATGCACACATAAGCCAGATGTTACAGCTTTTATAACTTTCAGTAATTAACATATCTGATATCTATAACTAAGCCGTGGTACCCATTGCCCCTGGTGGCCACCCTCAGAACTCCTCAGAACTGCTCCCCAGAGCTTCTCCAAGGGCTCTGACCTTTGTCTTCTGTTCTGTCTTCAAGCTATCTTATAATTCTTACAGGCGCTTCTTCAAAACAACACACTTTAGCAAAGTGGGAGAAAACGGGTAGTGACAAGGATTCCAAGACCACAGCCCAGAATGACAGAGCTCTGACCCATTAGCAGCACATACCAAATTCTGAAAATCAATTCCAGCAACCTAAGTGCTTAGTCCTAACTAAGAAAAAATAGCTCCAGTGTAGGGAGCTCCAGTGGTCAGCTTGAAGACACAGACAGCTTTTCACAAAAGGAGTCAAAAGTGCGTACCAGAGAGTCTGCTCGAGCACCAGCTGTGCCATGAGGCTTTGCCTGGGCTTGGACACCATAACACCAGTAGTGTGTTATAACCACAGAACGGCACTGGGAATGTAATTAAATACAAACTGACACTGGCAAGTTGCAGCATTTTTAACTTCATCTCAATCTCTGTATTACTCGTTCAAAAATTGTATCTTCATTCCCAGGCACAACCCACATTCAGCTACCTTTTACCCCACTGGCTGTGGGGTTTTATCATGTCTCTCTGTTTTGGTACTGCCTCAAAACTCCAGTACAGAGAAACTGATACTGTTTTGCAATGGTTTGTCCCTGTTTCACCAACAGGAAGCTCCTACAAACAAACAAAATGATACTCCCTAAATTCTCCTTTCTTAAAAACAAATGATCCTAAGAGGCAGTAATGGACTGCATAATTTAGTCTGCCTTCTTGTATAGACATTACATTTCATTTGTAAATCTTCCACTACACAAAATAATTTGTTTAGCTACGGCATATTTTCCAGGAATTCAAGTAGTTAGGTCCTATAGGAGTCCCCCTGGAATTTAAAAGGTCCTGGGTCTGGCTTCCTTACATGCATGGGACATCCCATTTCAGTCACGGGTTTCTGTCACACCTTTCTCTGCTAGATTACAAACAGCTGCTTAGGTGACTCTTGGCCTTGATTGAAATAAACACTGTGAATAGCTTAGATTTCTAAGTGAGCCTTTCCCTTGAACACTTGAACATGTTTTATAGCTTTTTAACAACATCCTATCAACACAAAGCATCTCATCGGAGAACACACCGTTCTAGCCCTGGGCAAAGTCAGAATCTGTACAGAAGGAGAACAACTCCAAGGTACCATCCTCTCTGCATGTATACCCAAAGAACCACCATGCTGAGAAGTCACGTTACAGTTGGTCTGCTTTGACCCAGAAATCCTTCTCAAGGCCCCCAGTTTGTGGGAGACAAGCCCCCTCTCCCCCTTGGCAGGTGGCACCCGCATTCTTCATTCCTGGTTGAATGACCTCACACTTAGCTGGATTGAAATAAACTTGACTTGAGTGGCTCAGCATAGTAGCCAATCCAAAGTATTTCATTAAAAAATCCCCATCTTCCCCTTTTAACCAGGCATTTTTGTGCTATCTGCAAAATGTAGAAGTAATTTTGTATTTATTTTCAGATCTTTAATAACTATATTAACTTTAAGCGTTCTATTGATCCATGAAGGGCATCATTAGAAATAACCCACTTAACCTTGAAACAGTTCCTTTTTACATCAGTCTGCTGACTATTAACTTCTACATGTACAGATTTTGTACAATCTTTTCTTTTTCTTTTTTATCTAAATCATAGTGCCTAAAACATTAAGTAAAATTGCAAGCCCCTAAAACTCTATTACATCTTCATAGATACCTTCATGAGCAAACTCATTATTTCATTACTCAGGGTTTGTGTTTTTTTTTCTTTTAAATCAAGCTGTATTTGTTCCTTTAATTCTTGAGCAATCATATGATATATTTGTATTTCCATTATATTGTTTACATGATGATGTCAATCCACTGCCTTCAGATCAGCTTTCTTACCCTTTTTTGGTATATGGACACTTTAAAGCCCTCAATGTTTCCTGGAATTTCCCTCACACTGCAAGATTTAGGAAAAGCTAACAATATGGAGTCAGAGAGCTCTTCAGCCAGTCTTTGGGACTCTTGAGTTTCCAGACCATTTCAGTGTGTTTATTTCTGGCCAGCAGTGTTTGATATTTTCCATATTTACAAACGCATTACAAGCACAGCATAAACTTCATGGAAGATGACCGTGTTCTCCTCCCCCTTGACAAAATGTGTAAGTGTTTAATGAAGCCTTTTTGCCTCCGAGTATGAACAATTTTTTACCACTATGGGCCAATATTATTGCTAGGATTTATTTCATGAATGCATCACAACTTTATTCTGAAGAGGAAAAACTCTCACACAAATTCTGAGGGGGCAAAGCACAGCTGCTGTACCACCAGCACTGATGGTCTCATTACAGATACCACGGAGTGGCCAGGGAATAGGCCAGAAATGTTTTAGTGTGTTAGAGAACCACATAAGAAGGGATGTGAGCTGAGAAACCTCACTGAAAATGCACTGCACTTCCTCCTTTTCTCTGCAAAGATAAATGCATGTGTCCAAACAACTGCTCTCAGCTTCCTCACCATCCAGACTGATTTCAGGTGTGACAGCTTGAAATCTTCGTAACCTGAAATCAGGAAAACACCTAAAAATGAGAACATGAGGGCAAATTTATAGACTTACTGGTATGGTTTGTCTCAATAGACCAGAGCACTTTACTAAGAGTGGAACCATGACCTGTAAAAAGCTCCATACAATAAAGTAGGTGTTTAAACCCAGATGGAGAAATGATTTATCCCTGCCCACAGGTGATCTGATTCCTTTTAAATATACACCAGTCAGGCGAGGAAGAATAAAATGAGCCATCCCAAGCGACAGGATGAAAAGGAAAGGCTTACTTAGCTGTAATTTGTTAAAAATACGGAACGATTTTTAGGGTTTTATTTAAAGTGGATGGAATTTTCTTTCCGCAGAAACCTGTTTTTAGCACTGCTCGTCGGTAAAGAAGAGGCTTCTCTCAGCGAATGACATTTAAAAAGGAAACAAAAAGGAAAAATAAAGCTCATGTTACGGTAGTAGGCATCCACCTCCAGCAAGTTTTTCCAAGGCCTCTGAGAGGAAAACCCTTTCCATTCTGTAGAAATAGCCTCAGTTAACTTTTCCACTCCTTTAACTGCCACTTTGCAGCACGTACCATCTCAAAGGTCTACCTTTACGTCTACCTTTTACCAAACTGACCGCGTGTTTTCTTTGGAAAGGGCATTAAAAAAAGACCCAAGAACCCTAACAAAACCAAACAACCAAAACAACATAAAAATAAACTACAAATCTTCCTGAGGATCCTAAAGTAACAAGTGCTCCCTGCCAGCAAGTCCCAGCTTGTGGCAGCTGGAGCACTTTGTCCAAACGTCAAACCCTTGGGCAAGAAGTGACACAGTGTTGTTTCACCCTAATGCTTTAGGAAATAATAACTGAGATATTTCTGGTATTCTCTGTGTAGTATGTAAACCACAATAGTGTTATCCACTTTGCAAAGATGAAATTACATAAAGACTGAAGGTTTGCCACTTTACTTTCTTGGCTAGAGTGAACAGAACATAAAATGAAAACTGGCTACCCAGAAGAGGCCGTGACTACTGCAGGACTCCGAGTGATAAAGCTTCATTGGCCTCTTTCCCTGGAAACACAAAGAGGGGGAAATTGTCCCATTTTCAAACACAGTCAGGGTTACTCAGTGCAAAACGTCCAGAAATCATTTCTCCTGAAACAGTCAAATCTTTCATGAAAGAAGACAAGGCCTGCACCCCCAGACACTGAAACCATCGCCCAGAGGTGAAGCAGAGGGGAACAGCCCTGGGACACACCTGGGCCATGGCACAGCCAAGGAGGCCACACACTTGGAAAGGGGTATTTGACACATCCCTCACTCACTTTCACCTCTAATACTTGTTTTGAAAGCACCTGGTCAAAGAAAACATTTTTATATTCTGCAACTTGATGGGTAGAAATTTACTGAACTGCTCAAACTCCTGCCACCACTTTCTCGTTTTGATGTCTCAGATGACAACCTTCAACCACAGCACTGTCACACTCACCCAGTGAGCTCAGCAACCACTCAAAAGCAGTTTTCTCTGAAAATCCCTGCCTAAACAGCACTTGCCCATTTGCATCCTCTGCGTCCATGAGTGTGCATTTTGACATGTAAATCAAATGAATACCCTTCCAAAAGACCATGCATGTAGCTATGAC
The DNA here is from genome assembly GCA_035047865.1 of Dendrocincla tyrannina. Lineage (NCBI taxonomy): Eukaryota > Metazoa > Chordata > Aves > Passeriformes > Dendrocolaptidae > Dendrocincla > Dendrocincla tyrannina. The sequence continues at coordinate 48,959,591 of JAWWMP010000081.1, forward strand.
TCTGTTCTTACATGAGTGCAGATGCAGTTTGCATGCAGAGTCTTAAAAAAATCTGTCCTTGGTCTGATCATTTTTTCACACTAAAAACTCCTGTGTGGTACCCTGAGCTCTGATCCAGCCCTGAGCCACCAGAAAAAGCTTCACAAAGTTCAACAGTTCAAAACAGGCCCATTTTTATTTCCATTTAGTAGAACTGTAACATATTCTGCTTCTTTTCTGTGTTCTACACAGTACTGTAACACACTAACTCTTTATTACAGAAACATGACACCGGAAAGTTTCTGGAAGACCTCTACTCAAATATCAATCCTTTTCAAACTTCAAGCTTAGCACTATTAGGTGTGCTTTAAAACTGCTTCTTAAACACACACACACAAATCCCTCATACAATTAAAAGTGACTTTCTCTCTAGACACACGTAACATGTGGTTTGAATGTAAGGTGTTACTTAGGAACTGATCTGGGCAATCCCCACAGAGAGCAAATGGTACATTAACAGACACCCCAATGCATGACAACAGCAATTTACAGAGCACTTGAAAAGAAGGACATGGGAAGGGAGAATTTCTCAAGTCAGTGACAGAGAAGGCTGGGCATCTTTCTATCTAATACTCCTAAAAATGAACTGCGTGTTTCAAACGGTTCGCATTACAAGCCAGGACTGAAAATGCACTCAGGAACTGCTGTCCCATAAAGAGCACATGCAAAGTCCCACTTCTCTGAACACAGCTGTAACACAGAGCAAGAAATCACTTTCAAGGTCCTCTGTACAGCACTGCTTGTCCCCAAGCTCTTTCAGCCTCTTAAAGTAAACTTCTGTCCTTCCAGCAGCCTATGGCACCTCTGCTGCTGTGAGCTAAGCTGTAACCCACACCTGGATACCAATCCTCATGTCCATCACTGCCACTTGAATAAAATGCAGCCACACTAGCCAATGATTTTGAGATGGCAAAATGATATCCCTCCCTTGTATATTATTGGGGAATAAGAATACTTGTAGACTTTCAAGAGCAGAACGAGGCCTGGACCGGTCCATGCCAGAGCTCCCCAACTCACTGTGCTCCTCAGCTCAGATCTTGCAAACCTCACCAGAAAGGACTGAGTGACAGAAGGCCTTGGTATGGGATGCCATGAAAAGGAAAGAGCCGTGGTGACGGCTGTGGGAAAGGCAGACAAATGCCATTTTTGATCTATAAAACTTTGGTGGCACTTCTTGCTTAATGGAACCCCTTGGCCCTTGGTCAGCCTGAAAAACACCTCCACAGCCATTTCCACCCCCCTGTCAGGAGGTTTACATACAGAGCACTCAGACATACACTGCATATCTCTGAAACCAAAAAAGGGAGACGCTGTGCATTCGCACTTTGAAAGTTATTCTTAAAATCTCCTGGTATTGTTTTTACTCCTTCCTCTCTACCCACCTGCTTGCTGGAAAATTTATATATCCAGCCTTCTTTTTTTTCCTCTCCGAAGACAGACATAAAGCAATCTAAAATTAGATCACCAGGCTCTGAACTGAAGTGTAAAATATACCCTTGTTTTCCTAAAAACACTTCTTTCTGTTAATACAATACAAATACCTGGCTAGTCAGCTAGCAAACAAAGTGCAGTGGAGGAAGGAAAGGTTTTTGGGAAGAGTATTAGTGGAGACAGTGCATCTGAAACACTCAGCATGGGAAGCAAGCCCATTTTTCTCAACACACTTGAGGAGCAGCCTCTTTCCTGCATGGAAACGTGCTGCAGAAGGCCCAGGCAGCGTGCAGATCAGAAAGAGGGCTACAGCCCAGGTACCAGGAGAGCTCATTGTCCATCTGCACCAATAATGAATCCAATCCTTTTTATCTGGCCATAAGTTTCCTTAATCTTTCACCTAACCTTTTCCTCATGTGGGGAAAAAAGGAAATAAACACAATTCTGCTTCTCCAAGAAGCAGTTCTGTTGGTAATCACCTTGGTTTGCTTTGGTTGCAGTTATAAAATATACCTGCTCCCCTACGCTTCCCTCACAGTGCCCAAAGACTCCAGCCCAGCCCAAACCCCCTCGACCAGCATTCTGCTGTGCTGTCCAAGCTGCAAACCATGGAAAAGGGAGTTCACCGGGTGGCACTGGGAGGAACCAGCACCTTGAGAGGCAGTCTGTGTGCCGTGAGCAATAGAGCACGCTCTGGAGTCGTGCCATTGTCAAACCACTCTGGTGCTCGACAGGTTTGTGTTTCCAGATTCACCTTTTGGACCTGGATGGATGTGTACTCCTTTTCATTAATGTCACAGACAAATCCCAATCTTGTTAAGAGTCAGTTTAAAGACTTTTGCCTCTTTCACCAACTACTGGCACTTCACAATCTTACTTGGGCAACGCAGAATAAAAAAACCCCAAACAAACCACTTCCCACAAAACTAAACAAACTAACAAAAGCAAAACAAAACCCCACAAAATCAAACAAATGGATTGCTTTAAAAAATGTACCAGAGACCCAACAAAAGCTCATGCCCATCACTGCATGCTGTTTCTATTTCCATTCAGAACCACTGAAGTATTTATGGCTGGGTATTTAGCTCTCAGCTTCAACCCAGAACAGTGTGCTTGGCCTTGGGGCTTCACCTGACTGTGGTGAGGGGTTTCCAAAGGGGATGTTCTCCGTGTACTGCCACCCAAACTGCAGGGCAGCCCTCACCACAGCATGGGAGCACCACGTGCTGAGGAGAATCCCTCTTTTGAGGGCAGCCTGCCACCAGGGGCAGAGGGACGGCTTACCTGCGAATCTTGATTCAAGATGTCAATTCTCACTTTCTTCACAGACATTTTTCCTTTCAAAATACGTATTTTATAATCTACAGTGTTTGCTACCTCCTTCCCCCACTCCAGTAGAATGGGTCCTTACTACAGCTGCTATCTAAAAATGGAAGGATTTTACCCTTCGTCATCACCTTCCTAGATGCTTCCCAAATCCCAAGAGCATGGCAGCTCCCTGCCACCTTTAGAGAAGGATATATGCTGTCCTTTGCCACCACACTGTCCCTGGGGCATCATCCTTGTGTGCTGTCAGCCCCTACATACAGCTACTCTCAAACCCAGCATTTTTCAGATTCTGATTGTAAAAGCCCTTCCTTTGAAAGAACTCAAAGACCTTTTAGACCTTTATCTTATTACTATGAGCTTATCAGTAGGCATTTTTATTTTTCAAACTTTTAAAATATACTCCTTGTGGAACACTATTTTTGTCTTCAGTAGCTGCATTTACATGTCATGTTGAATCCAAGTGGTCTGTGTAGATGTTAAAAAGATGAAAAAATAAAACAGCTCAGGTGTGTACTTTTCCAACATTGCCCAAACCCCAAGGACAAATGGAGAAAGTCCTATTTCCTCTACTTCTCACAGCCATGGAAAGTTTCCTTCTCCAAACAGCAGCCTACCAAAAAGGTATGATAGTGTGAGAAAAGGGTGCTATAATTGAAATCCTTTTGCAGCTGTAATTATAGCAGTTGCTGTGAAGCCAAAGCTGTCATTTCTGCAAGGCAAACTAAAGCAAAAGGAACAAAAGTACTGCAATTGTTTTGGAAAGCTACGAGGGAGGTTCTTTCCTTTTCTGCTGTTTCATCAAAGTAGTGAAGACTGAGGTCATGCAGAGACACAAAGCTGTGCTCCTGTTCTCTGCTGCAATCCAGGCTTCGTTCTATTTTTGCAACATGATGCAATTCACGGATATTTGTAAATCATTACCCAAAAAACAGGGGGAAGAGGAAGTCCCAGTCCTGCAATAGGGTTCATAATGGCTTAAATTCCTATGGCCACAGAGTAACTAATAATTTACATAGAGCAGTTGAGAAGACTGCTGCAAGCTAATGGAGAAGAGAAGAAGCAGGTGCAAGAACTCCGTTCAAGTCACCCTGGCCAAGCACAGTTGTAAGGTGGTGTCCTCACTGAAGAAGGCAGGCTGCCTTTAGGGTAGGCCATTAGGGCAGGCTGCTGTACCCACCAACCTGACCCTCCCAGACCTCCACCACGGTCTAGACAAACCCAGCAACCCAGCTAAAAGCCAAGTCTTTGGACTGGAAAACAGCTTTTCCTTTGTGTGGCTATAGGATTTACACTGATCTGCTTTTTTCCCCCAAGATTTCATTGTTGATTTTCAGCACAGTTAAATAGAGCCCAAAGAAAATTTCTGAGAATAACTCAATATGATTCCGGTCCTTCTCAGGGTGAGGGGATACACTCTCAACCCAAGAATCTCCGCCTTAAGCAGTTTATCCACGTCTGCCCTTCCCAGGTGCAGGAAGGACGTGTTTCAGCTGCCACCCCGTGTGCTGGAGAGCTCAGGGCTGTGCTCAGCCGAGGCTGAAGCAGCGGTGCAGGGCAGGGCTGGGTCCCACGCTGCTGCTTGCAGCCAGAGCAGGCAGCACGGACTGACTGCCCGGAGCTCAGCACTGCTGCCACATCAGGGATACCTTCATGTGAACAGCACTGGCTCAGCTGCTGAGCTCTGCGAATTACCAGGTGTCAAAATGGCAATTCTGTGGAAATCCAATCATACTAACGTAACCACAGATTTTGAACGTACCACCTGATTTGTTCAGGTATCTTCTGCAGCTGGTTAAAGGGTTTGTGCTTTAGATTTTTTTCAAACTATACAAATTCTATAAAAAGAGAGTATGTTTGATTTTTTCTATATTGGAGATAAACTACTGGTTTAGCCAACAAATAAACCTTTGTAAAAATATCCATATATATCCCTTCATACCATGAGCAAGCATCTATTTTAAAAAATCAGGAAAGTATCTGTTATTACTTTGCCCCCATTTACAAGAGAATAATCAGTGCTACATTTGGCCACTTGATCTTCAAGATATTACTGAAAAAAATGGTCAACCTGTTCTAAACTACTGAATTATCACAGCCAGCTTCTTAAATACAATGTCTATAATTCCTTTCTTCCATAGTTTCTCATTTCCCTATAAAAAACTTGAGATAAAAGGTTACTGCAGATTATGGTTGTAATTACAGAAACACAGGACTCTAGAGACTGCTCCCCTTTCTCCTGTGACAGAAAGACAAATGTTTTATTCAAGGTTCAAAAAACATCTTCTGCAAAACTGAAGGAGAAAAATTGCAAGTTCTTTTAGTGGCAAAAAACCCTCTCAAAACTCCTTGTGACTCTGTAAGGAAGAGATTGAAAATATCTACCAAATCTAAACTCTAAGAATTAACTCTAGAAATAATTAGTTACGAATTTGAGGAGAAAAAAAGTGGAAAGAAAAACGAGGGAATGATTCATAACCATTTCCTATGGAAATTACTATCCCAATAGAAAAAGACTTTGAGCATAAGGTGATGGAAAAAACCCACCAACCACAGCTGGAAGACAAAACCCAAGACTTTTGTTCTAAGCATGCAAACAGAAAAAAATATTCTTTCTAATGTTTTAGCAGGCAGCGTCCAAAGCTTGAAAAACTGATTTTTTCTGATCTTCAAACTTGTGTGCATTTTATGTGACTTTATAAAAAGCCTGTCTTTTCCACTTGTACATAGCGTATTTTCTCAAGGCCATGTCAATGCCTGCATATAACTTGTTCTTTCCTGGAAACCCCAGGCACTCCTTATTCCCTGTACTTTTTAGGCATAATGCCTTAACTTTCCTACGTTACAATTTTCCTCTCACTTGCAAACACCGTTCACCACAGGGAGTTTGCCTTCACTTAGCTTCCATTTCTGAGACTCACAGCAAAAATCCTAACCCAAAGTTAAATGTTACAATGAATAAACGTTTTTAAAGTGTATTTCAGGAATTGTACAAATTCCCAGCAGAATTCATATGGAAAAGCATTAGTGTTTGCTGGCAGTACGACTTGCAGTTGTTTAGATTTTGCATAGCTTTACTGTGAAATTCCTCCTTCCAGGCGTCTGAATGATGAGAAAAGGCATATTTCAGTTACAGCAATTCATTCCCACATCAAACCAAGCCCATGTTTACCCAAATTAAGTTGAAGTGTCTTTACATCTCTTCATCGTGCAAATTCATTTGCATAGAGCAATCCCACTACTACCATAATGTTCCTGTTATTTAAGTCATACGAATGTCTGCCTCACACATGACTGTTCTTGTCCCAAAAGCAGCATCTGCCGCAATTCATCCTGCACAGCAGAGTTAAGAAACCCCAACACTTTCTTTTTTGTTTGTGCCAAACTGACCATGCTGGGAGACTGTTTTCACTTTTGGTAAGGCACAATGCTTGCCAGCAAAGTTTAGGTTTAAAACACAATGTCATCCCACTGAAAGTCACCCAAGCACTCAATGCTCATCAGTCCCAATGACAAAAACTGCTCCCAGAGTCATCAGACAGAGAGGACACACAAAGAGCTCGGGTTTGGAACAGTTTTGGTATTCCTCCAGGGCTGGCAAAGGAAGATTGCTTCAGTAATGAGGCAGGGTCAGATGTTGCTTACAAATACTGTACATGGAACTGGCTTTGTTATGAAAAAGCCCTGTGACAAAGTACAAAACACAGCGTGTCAAGTTCCCTTCAACCTGTTAAGATGAAACCCTGAAGAGTAACATCATAATGAAGAAACTTTTACCTCCTAGGCATGGTATTCATAAGAAGGGGTCCTTTCTTTATACTTTTGAGACAACAGTCTTTCAAACTATTCCAAGTAATGCCTTTCAGAAGAATCACATTTCATATGGGGAAAAACCACAGGAGAGGGCAATAATACAGGAAGATTTAAAGCTCTTGATCTTGTGCACATGGAAAGGCACATTTATAAGCAAGAAAAAAGAGTTCCTTAAATGTGCAGAAAAAGCAAAGAACACTCAGAATAAAATAAACAGGAATAATCAACAGGATTTGGAAAATTATCTAATTATCTGTATTATATCTCAAAAGTATAACTGTGTAGTGGTAGCTAAACTGGCTTTAAACAGAGCTGCTGGTAACTATGTAGCTGTAACTATGCAGTTTTCCAATTTGAGGGCCTCCTGGACGGTTTTGAGTGGAAAAGGACTGCCTGCAAAGCTAGCAAAAGGATTCATATGTTTGCATTTCTCCAATTTATTTTTTCTTTTTAGTTTTCCAAACAGAGTGTTGGGTACAGTCTTGGCCACTGCCAGCTACTGGAAGGGATGCAAAAATCTTGATTTATTGGCTGAAAGTATCATATCTCACTAAACCCACCCCATCAGACACACTGTGCTGTGGGGAAGTGCTTGCATCAGCACTTTGTCTGCCACTGTCTTTCCCCTCTTCCACCCTGAAAGCCACAAAATCCACACATCCAGAATTTCCCAGGGACCCATTTCCAGTCCAAGGATAAATGGTGGTATCTATACTTTATTAATCACTAATCTCTGCCAAGCCTGTGGGGACTGGCCACTATCTACACGTCCCCCTATATGTCGCCTGAGGATTACTAAACCAGCTGAAGGTTTAAATTAACTCCAAATGCAGCCCCACGGACAGGGAGGGCTTTCAGAAGCTGTGCAGAAGAGGGGCTTCGTGTGCCACAGCACCACGTGGAGGGGACCCTTTTGGTCAGTGCCACCAGGGCTGTGGGGACAGTGCAGCGCGTCTGCTGGGGGCAGCTCCGGGTGCCACTGCCTGTGGGACAGTGGGATCACTGAAATGGAAAAAGGCTTTCTCATGGGATCTGCAGCAGCTCCACAGGGCACCCTCTGAGTGGAAAAACACACCCGCTGCTTCAACCAGCAGCCTCACCTCCAGGGTTATAAACACAGACCCCAAACAGAGCTGGACATGGAAAATGAAGCTTGCAGATCTGGGCAAAACACTTCACTGCACCCTCTCTTTGACCAGCTTTGCTTTCAAACCTATACTCCAATACCGTCAGAAATCACGTAAAGAACAAGAGAACTAAGAAGAGAAGTCAAAGATCATTTCTCAAGCAATCTGTACCTTTCTGAACATTACAGAACCTCCCGGTCACATCTAACCTGCTCAGACATTTGCTAAACAAAGAAGTTCCACTACATTCAATTAACAAACATTACAACTAAATAAATATAACGGATTCTCAAACAAATTGCTTCCAATGAACCTAATTTTGGGGACTGTGGTGCTCAGGTGCAACTTGCATAAGGTGCAACGTGGCTGAGTTTCCCTCTGCACTGCCTGCCTTGGCCCTGCTGCTCCTGTTCACCTGTACCAGAAAAAAAGACAAGGCTACAGAGGTTTAATCTCAGGATGTGGACACTTATTTCCTTGGTGGTTTTGAGCAAATGGTTTTGTCTCACTACCTCACTTTCTGATCTGAAAAAAAGAGGTAATGCTATTCAGGTATCTTAAAGGAACTTCTTGAGACTGGTTGTCTGCAAGGCACCCTGAAGCAAAACACTTTACAAATGCACAGCAGAATATTTTTCAACCTAAACTCCTATGGCCATCCTGTTTCTAAACAAGAGGAAAACATCTGAGTGACAAACAAGGGACAGGCTATTGCTTCCCATGAGGCTCACAGAAACACTAAATTGTCTGCAGGGTAATCACACACCATTTAACCCACAGCACATTAAAAAACCCCTACAAAACCACGCTCTGAAAAAACCTGCACTAACAGAAACAAGGGATTTGGGGGAATAACCCACAGCTCCACTGTGTATTCAGCACCACATGCTTCAGAGGCAACATGTGACCAACAGGCAGATGGTCCTGCTCTTGAGCTGAAGCCAAGCCCCTGTGTACCAGGGCTTGTACCCTGTGCATGGCCATCAGTGCTGCTGACTTACTGAGACCCAGGTGCGGGCTGGTTCAGGAGGTGGGAAACAGGATATGAGGCTTTTCCCCTGTGCAATGTGCTGCCGTTTCACAGAAAGCCTGTGGAGGAGGGGAGGAAGTGAATCTGGACATATCCATGATTTACAGCTATTTACAGAGCTTGTGCTGCACTGGAGGATTTTGTCTTGCAGGATTTCCCTGACCAAGAGTTTTCAGAACCACCGAAGCTCCCGTTATAAAGAACCCAAAAAGTGTGATGCTGCTGCTTTCAGATTCAGCTGCATAATGGGTGATGCAATGTTGGCACGAGATACGAGTGCTAACACAGAGCACAGGAAAATCACAGAGATAAAAAGCAGCAAGAAAACTAGGGTGGTTACCAAATAAGGCAAACACTCTCAAAATTAGAGTTGCAATGGGGCATTAGATCAGAAAGAAACATGGGACTCTCACCAGATGTTTAGCACTGTTGCTAACATGAGTGGAAACAGCGTATCTACAGGATGGGTTGTAGGGTTCCTGGTGGTTTAGTTCTTTTTTAATAGCAAAAAAAACCAAAAACCTTTTCAGATTTAAAAAAGGCAGAGTTAGGAAAGAGTACAGGTTTCATAAGAAATTAATCTCTGATACCAGTTTGTCACCAGAATCCAGTCTACAGAATTTTTAAAGAAATGCAATAGATATCAAAATGCTTTTTTTAGAGAAAAAAAGCCCTAAAAAATTATTGTTGTTGTATTAAATATTTGCCATTCTACAAGTCATTCTTCTCCTAGTGACCTCTCCAGTTTATTTCAGCTATTCAAGAATGAAGTTCAATGGTTACAAGCATGGTAGTAGTAGTTTTGTTTGACTCAGGGCAGCCTATAGTCACATGAAAATCGAGGAGCTCCGGTGAGCTCTGGGAACTTTCAGCAGTAAAACAGAAATGACAATGTTGCAAACTCACTGACATGATTGAGGACTGTGGACTATTCAGTTTTGCAATGTTTGACTCTTGCTGCAGAGCTTTAATTTGCCAATTCACAGTGCCTTCCGAAATACAAAATCTGTGCTTGAACTGAACCCCAGGAGAGAAAGTGGTTTCATGTTGCGTTTGCATCCTGCAGAGTTATCATCTGACCTCAGTACCAGGAAAAGAAGCAAACAAGGGTATAAGTCCAGTGACTGAATGCTGGGAGAGGACTGCACAGTCCTTCCAGGGCTATTTAAAAATAAAACCAAAACAAACAACAACAACAAAAAAAAAAAACCACCAAAACAAAAGGCAAGAGAGAGGAAAGAAAGTAATTACATATTACCTCCAGAATTAGCAGATGAAAAATTACTTGTTTCTTTATAGAATGCATCCAGAAGGCTGTTCCATTTACCTCTCATCTGGAGACTTGGTCCTTTAACCCAAAACTTGACATTTTTAAATTCCTGAGAAGACACTACCTCCTCCCCGTTATCCCCAACTTCCAGTAAATCAGAGGATTATTATTAGCTAGATGTTGTTTGCTTTGGACTGCAAACAGTGAGTTCTACCCAAGGGTCAGAGGGAGGGTAGAAGGGACTCATTTGCAATTGCTCAGTAGCCTTGCTAGTTCCCAGCATCACCTTGCTTGGTAGCTGCCCAAATCAGTACAACCATCAAACTAAGAGACCTTCATCTAAAAACCATGTTGATACTTAGTTATCAAAGCAAAGGGATAAAAATGCATCCTGTAGCACAGCAGGTGGAATCCCGGACAGCAGCACTGAGACTGGACACCTACAATGTCAGCTGAATGCAAAACCAGCTAAATGCACATTTCTTGACTGCAGCATATTTTTTGACTCTATTTACGTTTTTCTTTCCCAGTGGTCTTAGTACATTTCATGAGAAGCACCAAACATTATCCACTAGAGGCCTTAAATTCACCTAATGCATCCTTACATCAAATTGAGACCTTTCTCAGGAGGAGAGTCATTAAAGGACTACATCTTCATCTTTCTTTTTGTTTCGTTTCAACTGAAAAGAACCAAAGCACCAAGACCACTACAGGACTTCATTAGCACATCAGAATACAGAGTGGTGAAACCCCAGGAGTGTGGTGAAACCCCAGGAGTGTGGTGAAACCCCAGGAGTGTGGCCTATTTCAGTTGTGAAGTTTCCCCACTCGACAACTTTTGGAAGACTTTAACCATCCATGTTCTTTTGTGTAAAAGAGGGGCTGAGTCACCCCGTGTAGGAGTAACTATAAATACCTAAAGCCAAGACTTCTGCACAAAAGCTGCAGCCCTTGATATACAGCATTTTGGAGACTCCCGAACATGCCCTTTTTAGGAAGGAACATCTGTTCCACTGGCTGAAAAGCAGCTGGCGTGACCTCCTGTCCCCTAAACAATGTCAGCTCACCGGTGTTACTTTTTACAAGCAGTGTTGCAAGATTTCCCCACAGTCTGCAGGGGGGGAAAAAAGTGTTTAGAATGGAAAAGCGAGCTGCTGCCAAAGGATTTGTTCAGCCACTAAAACTTAATTCCTTTCAGTGAAACACAGTCATTACGTGATCTCATAACAATGCACGTATCTGGTTCTCTTTATCCTGACACTGTATTCTGCAGTTCATCTTGATACAGGAGCGAAACACGCAAGGTCTCTTTGCAACACAGCCATCACCACACCACATTCCCATCCTCTCGGAGTATTTTCCTGATTTCTCTGCCTCTGGGGATTGCAAATATGAAAGCAGCTATTTTGGTACCCAGCAATGAAAACCCACATATGTGAGTTTCATTCAATGTTAAGATCATTTTTTCGTGCCATGATCAGATGTAGGAGCAGAAACCTGAGCGAAAGCATGAGAACAAACCAGTACCCACCTCTGGAATTCTCCTTTGCTTTACCACCAGTACTAGGGGTAAGTAACAAAGTCTTCAGGCTCTGTCTCCTTCCTTTTTTCTGTAGACAGGTCTGCTAGTTTCCAAGCACATTTGTATCCCTGAGTTCTGCTGTCTGGCTCTACAGGTTTCTGTACATTTCCACCATAGGTTTTATAAAGTTAATATTTACAACTACCTCAAACGAGGGCCCAAGCACTTCCTACCTCCTGCAGATAAAAGTAAAGAATCTTCTCTGAAATCCCTGCCAAATGCTATAAACAACTATGCTTCATGCCTGCAGTGTGAACAGACTGCTGAAATAGGTCTTGGGTCTTCCCTCACATTCCCATTTTTCCCTTTCACATGCACACTGGATTGGGTTATTTTTAAACAAAACATGGTTGGATGCTAGTTTAGTTTGAGGTCTCATTTTGAATCCATAATAAAGACCTTTAAGACCGGACTTTTTCCTTTCCCTTTTTTCCCACCCTCCCCTTCTTTTTGTTTCCCCCTTCTTCTAAAAGACTACAAACAAACCTGAATTCCTTAGTATTTTCTGCCAGGATTGTGAAAGGCATGACAAGGGATGTCTAAATGAACAAACACGAATGAAATCTTCTGAGAAGCAAGGAAGTCTCAGTTACAGAGTACAAACTCTTCCCTGTGATCAGGAGGGGTAGCTAATTACCCTCCAACACACAGAAGTTAGAGAGGACACTCACAAGGATTTGAGCAGACTTTTTTGCCCCTCCCCATCAGGTTTGTAAAGCAATCAACCCCACAGTGCTCTGCAGCCTCCTGGGGATCAGCCAGTCCTGGATTTCTTAAACCTTCCCCAGGACACTGCTCTGCCTGCAGCAAATGCACAGCCCCTGCCAGCTGCCTCTGGGGGGGCTGACAGTGCCTGCAAGCCCCTTGCCTCAGGCTGGGATTCACCAAGGAGCACAGACTCTGCTGCAAAAAACGGTGACAAAGGCTCTCACCGTCTTGCTGTGAATCCAAGAAGAATACCTTTTTTCAGTCAGAACTACTAAGACAAATCTCAAACCACTTCCCCATCCTCCTCTCCCACAAAGTACTCATATTTCTTACACAAGACAAGAGCAACTTGAGCAAGTCAAGTCTACACCCACTCTTGGCCTGATTCAGGGCAAACCACCAAGTCTATGATTTAACAATAAGGTTTTGGTCAGAAGTTTACTTTTCTCCCCCAAGATTACAACACTTGATAGGATATGGAATAGCATTACTGGACTGCAAAGCTGAGAACAGAACAGCACAGAGCCAGCCTTGTGCTGAGGGTCTTTCCATGGCCAGTGAGAAATGCAGCTTCAAGGAGGAGCCCAGAGCAGCTGTATGTGATCAAGCAGCCCGCAGGTACAGCACACACAGGGCTCAGTAAAGAACACTGAGGGGCAGACTGCACCAGCCAAGAGAACAGAGCAGCACTGTTTCTGCTAGGTACTCCCAAGGTCATACACTTCAATTTCACCTAAAATTCTTGTTATTAATCCTTCACGACTGTTCTTCTTTGAATTAGCCCAATGACCTTCTGAAGTCATCTCACTCCTCTAACTATCCGTATTTCTCTATACCTCTCTATTTCTCTTCTGAAAGCAGAGAAAGATGACCATGTCCAGGATTTGCATGCACCACAGAGATATCCTGACAATAAATGAATTTTCAGTTTGGCTCTCTACTTATAATTCTGATCAAGCACTTTTCAGAACCTGACCCATCACACAATACATCACACAGCACACCTGCCAGGACTTAATGATATTACCTGAAATCACACAACCTTTCCCAGCCCATTCATTCCTCCTGGAAGTTCAAGTTATCCCCTTATTTTAAAAAAAATAAAATACTAACTCAGAAAAGGCTTCCAAAGTTGTTTCAGTCTCTCTCTGGGAGAGTCACAGGACTGCTTTTAGATACAACAGTAAAGACTGTTTGGCTTGTCAAGGAACCTGTTGACCAGACAGGTCAACACTATTTTTAAAACTAAAAATAAAATCAGAGTACAGCTTACATATTTTTCATTCGACAGTTGCCAATCTATTAATCCTGGGACACTGCAATGATAACTTGGAAAAGAAAGAAAACATTAAACAAGAGGTGGCAGAAGAAGAAGAGTCTTCCAGAAAGCTTCACTTCCATGTCACTTGCAACTTAACTAAATAGTTGCTTCCTTCTCGGTTAATAAGTACACTTCCAGTTGATTATGGAAGTAAGAAGTAGTGCAAAAAGCTGATTTCTTGAAAGCAAACAGTGATAAAACCCATGACCATTTAATAACAACATGGTCAATTTAGAACCTTTCCCTTCTCCCTCCTGGTCTCTTGAGGCAAACACACACCTGCAAAGGAACACTGCAGAACTGCTTGCCACTGTCTCCTTTCTATGAAATGAGACATTTATAGAAAACTTGGAGGGACAACCTAAGGTAAGAGGAAGGTTCCTTCCCAAGAGCCTTTAACTCTATCTTAAGAGCCTCCCATCCCACTGACAATTACTTCTCTGGGCTGTAAAACTCTTGTCCCTTCCTCAGGTTACAGCACAGACTCACTCTGTCTTTCCTCCTAGCTCAGACCCTGACCCTTCTGATGCCAGAGCCCACTTGTGTGCAGGTTATCCACCTGGAATGTGCCTCCAGGCACAGCTCTTCAGCATCTTCCTACCTGTCACTGTAAAATACACTGAGTGTGGCCTTGGTTGAAGACGCTACTTGTGCAACCAGTTACTGAAAGATGCCTGTCAGTACCAACTGACAGATATATCAGTCAACCAGAAGACACGTTAAACTCATTAAAACCCTGTCTAAGGAATTCCTATGGCCCTGGTAGTTCAACTATAATTAGCTTAAAACATTCAGTAGGATGAGAATATAGGGTAATAATAGGGGGTACCTAGAAGAATAAGCAAAGGCTTAGGCACTGATATCTTCCTCACAGACCGTCCAGCTTCCAGCAACATGGGAAAGCTCTCCAATCCTTGAACTATTATGCCACGGATTCATGGGATTACTTTTTGAACCGAGGTATATTTGTGGCATCCACAAGGAACTCAGTTTCAACCAGATATCTTCTCCATACCCAGTTAAGAGCTCTGAGCTTCCCAAAACACACCCCCCAGGTTAATGAGAGTCATTCAGAGAAAATGCTGTGAGACACAAACTTCTCCCACTCATCTTTTAACTAAAGTCTCAACTCTGCCTCCCTTGGTTTTCTCCAGCAGCAGCTGCTGGAGGGAAGGAAAAGCAAATGAAATATTGGCTGCACCAATACCTGTGATGTTGGTATCTCCAGAGCAGGCTTGAGATGTCCCAAGGTCTGCATCTTCAGCTGAGACTCATTACTGGAGGCTTAGGTGTTTCTCTTTCTTTCACACTCTGTCACCAGGACCTGAATCACCTGTGTCCTGGGGGGTATCTGTCTCCTTCATTTAGCAACACTGCCAGACTGCAGCAATTCAACCCTCGCTTTACAGCAGTTAACTGCTTTAAGGCAGAAAGGACAACCTCAGCCTAAAGATTTTTTTGTTCATTTGAAATAAAGGCACCTATAACAGCAGAGCATTATCATGCTAGGCAATTGCTTCATCACGAAGTCAGAGGCAGGAAGGTCAGAGCCCCAGACCCACTGTGCTACAGCTTTTCAGTCTTTAAAGTTTTCCCATGCAGTTTCTCAGCTTGTTAGGTCTTGTTTTTCTTAGGAGATAAAGCAAGGTCACAGCTTGAGGTATTATAGTTTGAGGTCCTCAGTGCAGTTCTTTGCTATCAAGCCAAATAACAGCTTATTCTACTTTTTTTTTTTTAAAAAGAAACCCCCACATCAGTAGATACTTGTAATGGTGTGTACAAAGTTTGAGCTGTGGCTGTATGATGCACTAAAATAGATTTGAGTGGAAGACCCTAACAGAAGACCCCAAATAAGGAACATGATCGAAAGCATTGTGAAAAGTAAATTTACAGAACGAGGCTGGTGTAGCCCAGCTGGAAGAAATGTGCACATGCACAAAATGCGTGGAAGATGACAAGAATTCTAAAGTGAACAGACAATGCTTCCAACTTAAAAGCCCTTCTGTGATGCAGTGCATTGGCCTCTGCTTCTGCAGTGCTCTGTGTCTCACGCTGCTGGCAATCTGAGCACCAACCTGCACATCTTCACCCGAGCTCTGCACACCACAGCTTAGGGCAGTGAGATTTGGCAATGTCTGCCTTTGCCCACACACCCAAAGAGAGGGGAAAAACCAGAGTGTAAGGAAAAAACAAAAAACCCAAAACACAAAAGAATTTGTCTGGCAGAACCACCCTAAACCATTGAGCTGGCTTCAGAGAATTAGCGTTCCAGTAATACTCAAATACATAAAACAAATGATTACCAGAGGAACTGCAGGCAAGCTGCAGACTGTCCTCCCAGTCCTGACTGTCCTGCAAAGAGCCTGTGGAGCCAGCAGGCATGATGACTCAAGGGCAGGACAGGAGGGTGACACAAGGATCAGAAACAATCATAAGTGCTTCTCCAACTTCACCCAGATTACTGCTTACAGCTGAGAAGTCAACTCAGCTCTCTGAACTCCCAGCCCAGAGCCTCAAGCATACAACAATATTTCCTCTTAGGGAAACAACAGTTTCAAACAAAGCTCTCTAGGACGTGCCAAGTTTGGTGGTCGTGGTGTAAGGGCCTGTTTTTTTAAACTCTCTGGACTATTTAAACAACAAACTGGGTGGTCAGGAGTGCTTGCCACACACTGGCTAGTTGCTGGCTCCTTCCCAAAGGAGATGTGACTGCAGATGGCAGCAGCTAATAAAGTGATCCCTTCAGTTCAAACGGGGTGGGTGCCTTGGAGATTAATGTCAGGATTCCTTTCCTGGAGGGGGGAACCCCCCAGGCATGTTTAGTATTGCATCTGTCCAACAGGGGGGCTTGGAATATTGCCGGTCTCACCTGTGAAGGCCCCACGAAGGGACCACTGAACGCTTTGGGGTCTATTTATATACTGGGGGAGAGCAAGCAAAGAACCAGACCTGAATTCACCCAAAGCATGGAGACAAGCAGACACTTCCTGTCTTTAAATGTTCAATGATGAGATTTCAGTGCTTCCAGAATAATTTATAAAGCATGGAATATGTTTGAGAGGAGAAAAAGGGGATTATTTCATCATTTCCTTTTAAGAAGGTAACTCCTTTGTATAAAAAACCCCAAATCAATGGTATTAATCAATACTAATTGTTAATATTAAAATATTAAAAGTGTTTACCTGCATCCCTTGCCTTTTTATTGGCTTACTTTTAGGGGTTGGGGGAGCAGGAGGGAGATGGGTCTTTTTGGTGGTTTTGTTTCAGGGTGGGGAGGTTAATGACAGCAGTATTCTAGTGATGTGATACTATTTCTAACAGCTTTAATTCTTATGAACCTCAAGTTCATGCTCCAGTCATTGTCTTTCACATGAACACTTTCCTTCTCCAGATGATTCACATCAGAATTTTTATCACCTTAAACTATTAACAGAGGAGACATAGCAAGAGGTTAAGAGTGCAGTCTGTAATCCAAAGAGTGAAGACCACCATGTAATCCAATTTTAAATGACTGAGAAAAATAAGCAAGGCACTGAAGTGGCAAGTGATGCCAAATTATTGAGTTTAGCCAAAACTAAAAAAGACTGTGATGAAATTAAGAAACAAGCAGAAAATGGAAAAGATAGTCAGGGCACATGAAACCTAATTCTGATAAAGCTGGGGTAATAGCCACTTTAGAGAAATAATTTGATTCATATTGTTGGGTATCATTCAGGAGAATGAAGAGGACAGCACTGTGGATAGTTCAGGCAGACCCACCTCCCTCAGCACACAAGGCAGGGACCTGAAAAAAACACACTTGAATAAAATGCTAAGATTCTGTTAGATAAGAAACACCAAGAGGTTTTATCTATCGTGAGCCAGTTTGCTCTTCAGTGTGCAATGCACCTCTCTTTGAGTCCACATTTTTGTTCTGGAACTGGCTAAAACGTCCTCAGGCAGAAGGGTTGGTGGAGGCTTCACCAGTGAAGCGCACATGACAGGTCTGGCCCTGGAACAAAGAGAAAGTCATCCTGCCTCAACTGCTGTGCCAGGGGAAGTTTTGGTTCAGACCTCATTGAATCTAATTCTTACAAGGTTTCCTGCACTACTTGGTAAAGTATTTTGCTACATGACAGAGCTTTCAGCCTTGCCAATAATCCTTAACTGCACAGTCGTTGTCAAAGAAGGATAAATTTTTAGGGCTGTGGATCACATCAGTTGAGGAAAGCACTAAAAACCCTGGTAAAAATAAATCCATGCAACAACATGGCAACATGGCTACCCAGTATGAATATACTGATTTAGAACTTGCAAAACTAAACTAAACATCCCACTTTAGTTTGGAACTTTAATGGAAGATGTGCATGGGTAAGTCTAAAAAAGGAAAGGAAAACAAAACAAAACAAAAACCCACAAAAGAACAAACAAACAGAAAAACCCAACATCTCCAAGGTGTGAGTTGAAACCTTGAAATAAGGCCAAAGCCTGCAGGTAGGAGGGGTGTCATTATTAGGACACAGAGAAAGGTATTTCTTTTTATCATGGCAGTCTGGCTTTGAAAGAAGCTGACACCAAAAGAGAGGCGGCTTTGTAGCAACATACTTGCCTCCACCAGAAGTCACTGCTGCAGCTTATTTATTATTTTGCTTGCCCACTGACAGCAGAAAAATATCCTCCAGCTCTCTTCCCTCCTCTCCCATGGAAAAGGCAATCCAGTCCTTCCTTTATGGGGCAACAAAACTTAAAGAGACTGAAGTACAGTTGCTGCAGCAAAAATGAAATTCCTCAGCAAAATGCTGTCTGCTATAGAACAGCAACGATTTCTCAGTACTGCCCATGGTGCCTTCCTCCCACCACTTCATCACAGTACTCACCAAAAGCCATGCCAGATTAGTACAACTCTTTCCACTGACACTTTGGATCAATCCCTGCACAGCAGTTTTTAAGAGACAAGCTCCATATATATACTTTTGCCTTCACATGTACTATCAATGTTACATTAGTCTTATGTAGATGTTTCAACAGTTACTCATTTCAGCTCAACAAAATAGGTGACGACAATTCAACAAACCAAAAGTGTTTAATACAGCTGTGGTCACTGTTAAGAAGAAAAAGATGATGAGACTTGATTCTGGCAGAATCCACCCACAGACCTCAGCTATCCCCTTGTATTAGCATTCCCATGCCACATCATCTGCCTTCCACAAACTGTTCTCCAAATCCTTAAGCAATGACAAAAATCATTAGAGAGTCGTATTGTTGAATTCAGGTGCATCTCATTTCCAGCAAAGCAGGTTTTACCCTTATGCCCACTCAATTTTCCAAAGATGAGCTGTAAAATATGGCTGGCTTCAATTCAATCACGAAAAAGAAGTAGTCCATAACAATGTTACCACTAAGCTCTTCAGTGAGAGTAATATAAACTATTTTAAACCATTTAAATAACATCTTTCACAGCTGTTGAGTTCTTTGTCTAGGCTCTGATCCAACTACTACTACAACCACCAAGAGAAAGGCTATGATGACCTCACAAGTGTGTTAGTTGTCATTTTAAAGGCAAGGTGGGATATCCAGCTGTAATACAGGAACACAAATTTGATGATAGTGGATAACCATCATATCACATTTCAGTAAAGCTGAAGAAAATTAGTAGGATTTAGATGTTATAAAAGACTCCTGTATCTTTTATGCCATGGCAGCAGACAGAAAAGACAGGAAGGCAGGACAGCACTTGTGCTCTGCTCACTTTAATTTCCTTCCATTCTATTAGACCTTGTCTGGGTCTCCAAGTTGAGTTCAAATTTACAGCTGCAAAGACTGATTATTTTATTATTATTATTATTATTATTTAACTACAAAGGGTAGAGATGGAGTGGAAAATGGATTTTTGATTGTACCACTTCTCTATTCCAGTCCTTTGGCTAAAATTCAATCTGGTTCACTTAATAAACAGAATATTGGAAACAGATCAGTGCATCATTACCACCTGGACATTTGTCCTTCTTAATCTGTAATATCGAGGTCTACCTCCAACAAGTTGCCTTTGGCTTCCTTGTGAGCCGGTAGAGACCTAGTCAATGGAGTCTGATTTATTTTGCCCTTAAACACATGCATAGAGTGGGCCAAGTGAATTGTGCCCTAAAAATGCTTATTTCTAATCATTAATTGTAAGAGCAACCAAAGGCGAATAATTACAGACATGTGATGAGATGAGTATCACCCAGGCATGCACATCAGACTCATTTACATCAGTACAGCTGTTACTTTTTTCCTCAGACAACCCCTGGTGACATCTCATTCCAGACAATCTCCTCAAAAATGTCCTGTGTCACGCTACATTCCCTTTTATCTCTTCCAGGAATCTAGAGTGCTATGAGTTAACAAGCGGAACGAAATATGCTCAGCATCACATCTTAGTCCCTTTGCAACGCTAAAACACCGATAACACCTTTTTAAAAGTCACAACTAAAACCATACAGAAGGTACCAAAGTTTCCATCCCTTGCAGTATAGACCTGACTGACAAACCAAAATCCATTCACCTGTTTTATGCAGCTGCAAGAGGTGCTGTGGTAACCCCTGCCGCTGTCCCCTTGCTGAAGGGCACTGCTGTGTCCCCATGTCACACACACGTTCTTGCTCACCGCTGCCTCCATGGCAGAGGGCCAGGTGGATTCTTCTCGTATGTGGAGCTGATCACTTCCAGAGGGTGCAGCTTACACAGTCCCCCAGCCACTGGCTGGTGAAAATCATGGATAAGGATCCCTTAAAGGTTTCTCCTTTCTTACAGAAGATGTCTCAAACTTCCTTCCAAACAGGCTTTCAAACAAATTTTGATTAGGGGTGATTTCTTTAAATATACATTGCATATTAAATATCTATATACATTAATATACATATAAAAATAACAAAGTTAAGAATCATTCCCTCTCTCTTCATATGAACAAAACTGCTGCAAGGTAAGAGAATGGGAGGACACTAGAAGGCAAATATTTAAGTGATTGGAGTTTATGCCAGCTCTACTTAGAAATGCATGGTCTGTACAGAATGAAGGATAAGCTGAAAAGGCATACTAAAAAGTTGTAAATCTTAGTCAAAATACTAGTAAATTAGTGGCAATAACGCTAAAGTAAAAATAGAGAGTTGTTTGTATAGACACTTCATGACCCAAAGTCCTTTCCCAAGGAAGTTAAATAAACTTGCATATTTTGAGTTAGTTTCATCAATCTCGAGAGTCAAGACTTTCATCATCTGTGTTTATTGTACACATAAGATAATAATTTACAGCCCAGAGCTCGATGTAGGCCTGTATTTCATACCCACACTCAGCAGTCTGCATCCACAAAAGTAACTTCTTGCAACACTTCAAAAGGAAAAACTTTTTGGAGGGTGGAGAACAGACCAATGGTGAGAACAAAGCTGAGTAAGAATTTTCCATCTGTTCAAAACTGCAAGTGGTACACAAATGAGCAAAACCTGATCATGCCTCTCCTTAACTATATTATTAGCAACTATATAACTATTAGGGCAACTAGCACACTCACCTGACACACTGCAACCTGGAGCTGCTGAGTTGATTTTGATAATTGTCAGTTGACAAAAAGGCTTGGAAAGAGAAGCAGCATTTTGCTCTAGAGTGCTGAATTCATCTGCCAAAGCCTGGAGTCAGCTGAAGGTCCAGCACACACCAGTGAGCTATCTCCCAGGTGGAGGGTGAGTTTGGCAACGTGCTTCTTGGCAATCCAAGCTAACCTACACGCCACGTTCTCCAAGCATCATAAATCAAGCTCCTTTTGGATAATTTGAGCTGTTGGCAAACTGCTGCACAACCACTGTCTCACAGCCTCCCCCTCTCATCCAGCCTGGCACTGGAGGAACACATTCAGCAGAAGAGAAAGAGACTCATAGCGGGGAAACCAACACGCTAAACAATACCCCTTTTGTTGTGAATATTCCCAGGTATCATTCCATCATCTTTTGTCACAAGTCCTTTGCAAAATACTTCATAAAGCATAAGTATCTGGTTGACTAGATTTCCCTCTATCATACAAGTAACACAGACCTCTAAGAAAGGGGGAAGAAAAATCAAGCAGGAAAGGAAGACAAAGGAAGATAAGAAGGCAATGAGAAACACATCATTAGATCCATTTAAACAGTCCTTGCAACTTGACATTAGAAGCAGATGATACATATATATATATACACACCACTGATGCTCTTCATTTCTTTTTCACACCTACTTATTTCATTTCCTGCTTCTCAGCCACCTGCACAACACTGCACTGTTCAGATAGCAAGGACTGCAGCCATATCAAAATTACAGCACATATACAAAGCTTAACATAAGTCTTTTCAAATCTTGGATTTTTCTTTTTCTTAGTAAGATATGAATAATCTCTGACTTTTCTTTCTGGTTCTGACTAGAACTAGTAGCATGACAATACATATGCTCTCAAACACCCCTACAATCTACAGGCAAGCCAGAATTGGAAAATATAAGAGGAAAACCTTCATGTAATGTCCAGCCTAAATTTTGCTTTCTCAAAAGATTTAAACAACTTACAGATTCTTTTGGATTATATTGGGGATGTCTGCTCTAAGAAAACAACCCTTCAAACATCCAAACCTTACAGGTTCCTCATGCATCATGGGCACTGTCCCCCTGGCTGTTGATAGCCACGAACACTGCTGCAGTTTATACAAGGGGCTGTACCAAAGGTGGTCCCTGATCACAGCAGCTCACAATCCAAAAATCACTAAAGAGACAAATAGCTCATAGGAAATATCATCATGATAAGCTGGTGAGTTGCTGTATTTCAATAATCCCAGAGATTTTAGATGAAGTCAAAGAGGAACCGTGGTGGTTTCTGTGTCTCTGGCATACACAGGAGCTGCGGCTCCCAAACAGTACTGATGGTCAGAAAAGCAACAGGGAGACATCTACAGACCCTGATTAAGCAGCATTTTACCTTCATTGCCTTTCCCACACTTTTGAGGCTGAAAATATGAAATTTGCTGCAATAAAGAATTAGGGACAGGCATAAGGTAAATGCTTAGAAGAGTCAGAGACTAACAGCAATACTTGGTAAGTATTAAGTATAAAACTGGCTGCCCACCAAGCAGCTCTCCACAGCTGCACTCAGGAGCATTCCTTCCAAGGCAAAAAAGACAGCATTAACACCAAAAGTAAGACACATACAGATTATGCAGTGAGAAATGTTAGATTCCCAGATGTTAGATGCCCTTGATGGGCAGAAGGGGAACACAGCAGAAGCCCTGTAAAACATTCTGCTCGATCCCTGAAGCAGCAACCTTGTGTTGAACCCTCCAGCCAACACAGGACAATAGATCATTTTGTTACAGAAGGAGGGGAGGGGGAGGGAGATGATGTCAAAAAAGACCAAAAGGAACAACACAGGCCAAATTAAGACTGTTTGCAGAGCAGCAGTGAAAGAAAAAAAAGAGCCATCACAAATATTAACGTTGCCTATTGCAAGGTTAAAAATAAATTGTGGAATTTGTCCAAGTTCTTGGAAGGATAAATGAAAACCAGTGTCGCAGCACAGCTGTGTGCAGTGTCTCCATTTCAGGGCTACATTTTGCCAGAATTGACTGCATATGTGCTGGTCAAGAAGAGATACCAACAGCACAACCTGCCCCAGTGCATTTAGTGGGAATGCAAACAGCAGCAGTGCAAGCACCATCCCGACTGGCTTACACACTCATCCCTTCCCCCATGCCAGAAACACTTCGTGGGT
Source organism: Dendrocincla tyrannina (assembly GCA_035047865.1). NCBI lineage: Eukaryota > Metazoa > Chordata > Aves > Passeriformes > Dendrocolaptidae > Dendrocincla > Dendrocincla tyrannina. Next base: position 48,982,977 of record JAWWMP010000081.1, read on the forward strand.
TCAGGAAAGGCTCTGAAAATGCTTTCTCGTGTGAGGTCCTCACCCCTTACTGAAGCTTGGCAGAGTTTTTGCAATTGATTCCTACTGCCAGCACTGGGGTGCAGGTTTTATGTTCCCAGCACAGACTACAGAGCAGGCTCCCACACGTGGCTGCGCTCCAGGGCTCAGCTTCTCAAAGTCAACTTAGGGTTTTTGCTGCTGCAATCTGAGAGTGTACAAGGGCAGCCTTCAGGGAAACAATGCCATGGGTAAGGCCATGGAAACCACCTCCTCCAGCTGCCATCCTGCGAGCAGGTAGTGGATGGGGTGAATGCTCACTGACATCTCCAGGGCACAGGGAGCTTGTGGGCTGCCACTTCCAGCTGGAGGGCTCAAGCTCCTCTTCACCAAGAACTGCAGAGCTCAGGAACAGGGGCACACCAGCAGCCTTTCCTCAGCAGGCACCTTCTCTGATGGGGGGTCATGCACCCCAAACGGGAACTGAACTCACTCATTTCCACAGGCACAGGATTTTCTCATACAAAATTGGATTTGTTACCATATGACTTTGTCAGGCTTCACACTTTTCCAGGGCACAAAGCAATCATTTGTCCCACTGGCACATAACCAAAAGGTGATTCAGAACCATTCAGTTATCTGCTTAATGATATAAAATCATGAAATGATTTAAATTAGTGATTTAAAAGTAGTTTACAGCTACTACAGTTTCATGAACCACCTCTTTTCTCTGAATAAATAAAATCCTTACGTGAAAGCAACAGAAGAAACATTTCTCTTTACAAGGTTTCACTCTGAACTTTGTACCTTGAAGACATAGAACATGTGCAGCAAAAAAATCAAAGTCTACAGGTTATGTCAGTGCTACTCTATTGCTGCTTCTGCACTTGCAGAAACACTTGGCACAATCATTATTATTATTTTTGTACTGAAAATTTCAACAGTTGCTAAAACCATTCAGAGTACCTTACTTTGGAGGAGCACATCCAGCACAGGCAGCTGGTGTGCCGCTCCACTGCGAGCTGCAGGTTGTGCCCTGGCTGGGAGGGAGTGGCTGAAGTCCCAGGCAAGAGGCCACGGACTGGCAGCAGCCCTTTGTCAGGAGCCTTTGCCTACAGAGGGCATGGCAAATTGTGGTGCTGGCCATGGAAGGGCATCTGGAGAACCCAGTGAACAAGACACCAGACCAAATATCACCGTGGGACCAAAAGGCACGTGTAAGGGCTGTGGAAACCAAGAGGAACGGGTGCATGGACTGTGAGGGTACAAAAGCCCAGGACCTCCTCTGTTCAAGGTCCCTCCCCAGAGACACACAGCTTGAGCTGTTATCCTGCTGCTGCACCATGATTAAATCACTTAAAGGAACCAGACATGTGAGACTGCTGTGGGGAACCTTTGGTGGAGCCCATGAGGGAAACCTGTGTGTGGTGAGAGTGGGGGGTGTGGGGATTCAGGCAGGGCACTGGAGCTGCCCACTGCACAGTGACAGGCTGGAGTGGTGGCAGCATGACTGCCAGAGTGGCTCCTCGATGGTCACTCAGGAAACCTTCCTTAACATGACAAAGTTTCTGACTTTTCAGTTTTAGCATCTTTTCTGCATGCTGAGTGAAAGGGCTTAGTGTCTTCCAGGGAAGAGGTTTTAAAGCCTTTCCATCAGACCATTATACACTTTGACTTTACTAAAACTGCTTTTTCATGGCTAGTGGTACATTTCACTTGCTGTTTTCTAAATCCTAGCAGTTCAAAAACATGTGAAAGAAGGTATAGATTTATAAGACATAACTTGTTTCAACCCATATTCTTTTCTTCTCACCAAAGTTATTCCTGTCAGTTCCCTCCCAGTCAATGCTGCCAAATGAGCAGCTGCATGTTTGCTAATAGGATGAAAATTACCAAGTCATAACAAGTTTAACCAGTTGTATTTTTGACTTATTTTGTCATCTAAGGGAGTCTTAAGTGATGCAATGTGTGTGTCAACAGAAGGAAGTAGTAAATTTACTTTACTCTCACATTAAATTCCCTTAGACTTACCACTAACTTTTCACATTTCACTTTGAAATTTAACACCAGACCTGGGTCTTTTCCCAGGACAAAAAAAAGCCCCACAAACAAAAAAACAAAACAAACAAACAAACAAACAATAAACTTAAAACAATACAAAACATTGCAGGATTCTCTCTTTTCATTATGTTTTGTTATTACAGTCAGGCTATCACCCAGTCCTAGCCTTGTGATATTAAACATGGTCAGATATTATGAAGTAAAATATATTCAGGGCCTTAAAGCCAATTCATAAGTGGAGATTAAAAATAACTACAACAACAAGATGGAAATAAACCAACCCGTGTAAAAAGCACACAAAAGCCATTCATTACTACATATTACTGCACACAGTTTTTCATGGGGAAGATACATGCTCACAAATAAATTCACCAAGGACTTTACTCATAAGAAACTGCTTGTGTTACATATGAGAAATCAGGAACAACAGCACATGCAGCTTAGGCAGAAAAAGTGCTCAATAACGTGACAATAAAAGCAGACTAGAAGATCCTCCAGTGAATTTTTCTTTGAAACGCTGAAGTTGCTACATTATGTTCTTGGTGGAGTTTGATCAGAGAAATCTCTCTCATGCTGTAACACTGAGCTTTCACTGAAGAATCAGTTAATTCAGTTCTGTGAGGATATTCTTTAGAATATCCCCTTCTGCAGACAGTTCTTTGGAAGCTCTGTAATTCACATGCAGCAATACAAATGTCAACACAGGATGAAAACAAAGGGTACCTTACACTGACCCAGTCAGAGGATACCAACAGATGCAACAAACCCTCAAAATCAGATTGCACATACTCCTAAAATGTGACTATTTCACTTCTTTGAGGATAGCTTCCATAAGTAAGCTTTTTTCAAAGATGGTAATTTTTTCCAGACAGAAGTGACCACTGAAAGAAGCACAATGATCACTTTGTAACACAAACATTCGACAGGAGAAAAGGCCATTGCAAAATCACAACACACTGAAAGGGAGAAGCACAATCTAATCTGACCAATGCATCTAATCCATAAGGACTTCTTGTATAAAGGCAGGAAATAAGCTTAAGCATATGACATCAGGTCAAAGACACTGGGCAAGGGGAAAGCAATTAGAACTCCAGGATAACTACCTATTTCAAATCTCCAGAGAACAGATGGTGTAAGACAGTGCAGAGTATTAAACCTTCCCCAAAGTAACTGGGACTCCAGGACAGGTCACAGAGCTCTGTAAGGGGAATTGGCAAACAAAAACATGAAACAAACTGGACGTTGATGACCAAAGATTTAACTTTTGATCAGCAGCACAACCACATCAACTGTGACTACCCCATGGCATATGTAAGTGCTGGTGGGTGTGTGGGAGTGAGGGTAACATGACAGAGTCTGCACCTTCTCTCACTTGGTTCTGGAGCTCAGGAGTTTAACATTAATTCAGTCCCACATTTGACATTATGCACATTATGAAGGGGAGAAAAGGCATTTTCTGCCAAAAAAGCTCTATGCCTGCAAGCTATTATTCCCACATTTCCTGAAATATATTGACAGGCACTTTTGGTATGAATTAGGGCACTGGGTTGGCATTATGTGTTGCCACCCAAACCAAACACAGCATCTCTAAGAGTCTCCCAGGAGACCGTTCTGATTACGACGAGGTTATAGGTTTGGAACATACTGAGAAGCCACGGCCAGTAAAATTAATTGTTTTCTCTTCAGCCTAGAGAGTGAGCTATTGAAAATTGCTTCCAGTGTTTCCTGATGAAATGGCCTGCTCATTCTTTCCTAAGGGTAGCAAAAGGAAACAGCAATCATTTTAGGCGCTTCCCAGGTTGGACAGGATAAACCAACCACATGCGTGTGTGTGTGTCCGAGATTACCACACACACTGGTGTTCCTCCTTGTGCTCTGAAGAGCAAAACCACCAGGACAAAAAGCTGGTCCCTGTTGCAATTTTCTGCAGCAACGCTCTAGCTTTAAGTGTATTCCCTTTAAATGTAAATTTGTCCCAAAGAAGTACTAATAAACTCTAACAGCAACCTTCTGCCATCAGGTGTTTAGTTTATATCACTCTCTACAAACAACACGTTAGAAAGTTTCAAAAACACTAGTGTTGACTTTTTTGCTGCTTCTTTCCACCTGAGAAAACAAACTCTCTGGTTAACCAGCAGTGCCAGAGAAAGCAAAAATATTCCTATCCATCGTTACCTGCCTTTTGAAATTATTTTTTCTAGCACAAAGTGCAACACCTCTTTTATCTCTGTTTGGTCATTCACTGCCTAAAAGTGTTGCCATGGGGAAATTCAATTACTTCTTTCAGACAAAAGCCCCATGGGCTGCCTCTCAAAACTGTGGACTCTGATATTAAAGAACCATAGGAAGACTTGGGTTGGAAGAGACTTCAAAAGATCATCTAATTCCAACCACCCATCCCTCCCAGGCAGGGACACCTCACACTGGACCAGATCGCTCAGAGCCCTGTCCAGCCTGGCCTTGAACACGTGCAGGGATGGGGCAGCCACAGCTCCTGTGGGCACCCTGTGCCAGGGCTTCACCCCTTGTGAGCACAGATCATCTTCCCAGCCTCCAACCTAAACCTTCTGTCTTCTGGTTTAAAAGAGCTCCTCCTTGTACTAGCACTCTCTGCCTGCATAAAAAGTCACTCCCCTCTCTTCTGCGAGCCCCTTCAATTACTGGAAGGTCTTTCTGAGAAACGACAGTATCAGACAGATACTCATCAGTGGGCAGGCAGCAAAGACAGGCATCTGCCTGCGACGGAACACACAAGAGCAGCAGGGAAGTGCCATGCTTCATTAAGAGTCCACATGCAGGAAAAGTAATTCTCAACTCAGTCAAAACTTAAGAAATAGGCATTTTTTAGAGACTCTGCCTGAAAAATAAGTCCTATTTCTTTGCCATCACAGAATGTATCACTGGGACAAGTTTATCAAGGGGCTCAAGATTGAAGATTTGCATCCCTTTAGAGTTTAGCAGGGAACACCACAGTTTAAAAAAAGCAGGCAAAGCAGAATTTAATGAGCCACTGTGCTGTAAGTCTATTGACTGAGCCTCATTTAAAATTCTATTTATTTCATTTAGGGAACAGAAAATCTCTCTTGGATTCATAAATGTGATTAACCAGGCACTTTGTCTGACAGCTGCTCCACCACACCAACCAACTTTCTGCCTGGGCCATGAACAACATATGTGGCCCTTTTGATACATGCTGGCTAAGGTCAAAGAGCAGCAGTGAACTTCAATAAAATCACTGACCTTGCTGAAACTTGAAATGGGATAGGGATTTTCTTTGTGTCGCTGTTTCTATAATGGACAAGCTCCACATAGAGAAAAAACACTCAAAGGTACTCTCCACCCAGAAAGGCTGGAGACAGTCACTCATCCAATGACATCATTTAACAGTGTGAGAAGAAGGGGGAGAAAAAAGAAAGGTATTTTCTTTAAAAACCTGGAAAGATGGGCAGAGGAGAACTTCTGGACAAAACCTTTCAGCTCACAGCTGAAAACTACCCAGTGGCCTCAGAATGCGAGAGCCTTTGGGAATCACACACCTCTCTAGCCACGCTGCCCAGTACAGAGCTTCCAGACAGCTCGTGGCACAGGATCTGGTACAACCTGCACTACCAGCCCTGACAGATCTCACTGCTCTGAGGCACTTGCAGCATGGAAAGGAGGCATATTTGGCAGCTTCATTTTGGTCACAATTTGCAGGATAGTTTGGAACCTGAGTATAAGCTCACTCCTGAAAGACAATCTTACTTGTTCTTGGTGAACCTTGCAAAAACCTTTGAAAGAGCCAAAGACAACTCCGTGGTTGTTAACAGCATTTAAATCTTGACACAGTTAATGCTTAGCTCAGAAATGTCACTGACTCCTAATACTCTTTCTGGTATGCCCAAATCCCTGCACTTCAGAGGTGATGGACAGAATTATGAAGCTAACCACTGTGTTCTTTCCTTGCCCATATGAGCTACACAGGAAAAAATGCGTTTTCTCTTCTTCCTGGCTTGTTTTTCAAGGTGAGACATCAGTTCTACTCAGTGCCAGATAGAATGTATCCAAAAGGATAAGGCAGCAGAAAGCACAACTTATTTAATTTTATTTGCACTTATTTATTAAAACACATTTATTTTGCTCTGCTGGAGGGTAGGCAGCCTGTGCTAATAGATTATGAGCAGACTTTGTGCAGTTTTGAAAGACAGAACTGTTCTGAAAAGCTTCTTGTAAATAACCCCCTGTGTGTGCTTCATGACCACCCCACTGACCCCACAGCCCCTCAAGGCTACACACGTGCTATGACCGTGTCTGGCTGGGCCTGACAGTTTCTCCCAGTGTCTGCAAAAGGGTAAAAAAAAGGTCTGTAAAACAAGAAAAAAGGAAGAAATGCAGAGATATCAACTCTGCTCTTGGTCTGAGTGCTGAATCTGACTGCAATCATCATTCCTGGTAAAACTGCACAGCAGCTTTCATGTTGCAAGCAATGACAAACTTCCTGCTGCAGGCTGGAACAGGTCAGCATTCCCTTTCTCTGGCAAGTGGTCCAAACCCTGTGAAACCCTAGATAATCATGACCAAGTTTTCAGAGCTGTTGCTGCTGGGAAAGCAGTCTCTGTTTCAAGTGTTATCTCTATCCTGTAACACTGCCAGCCAAACTTACACACAGAGATGTTAATTCACTGGCAGACAACTCTCAGAAAAAAGTGTATCTTGTAAAAAATGATCGTGGTGATACCACCTCTACATCACATGAGACTGGGACTGAATGCTTTGCAACCTAGACTCTAGAAAGAGGCCAGATTACTATGAATTAAGAATAAAAGACTTTAGTGCATGCATCCCTCTCAGATGAGATGAAACAGCTACAGGGAGATGAACATGACCACAGAGAGGGACTAAAACTGGCGAGCCCAAGAGGTGAAGTCTGCCTGTGATCAGCAGCCCAGCGTATCTCCAGAGGTAACAGTGATGCACGGCAGACAAAGGCCAGAAATGCAGCTACAAAAATGCAAATTGGCCACAGAACTCAGCAACGCACAAAGCACAGCTGTGCAATTTCTGTGGAAAAGGCAGTATTTCATTCCAAACCTGCCTGCGCAAACACAGCATGAGCTGCTCACCCACACGCCTTTATGAGAAGCCACTCCTCCCTTATTTCTCAGCCCCACCCTTCCCATGAGCTGGATCCATCAGAGCCCATGCGATGAGTACATGAAACTGGCTTAAAATAACCACAGATTAACCAAGATACAGATCTCTGGATAACAGAAATGCTCTGCCTAGTTCAATCCTGTGCCAGCACTGCTGATGGGGTTGCAGCTCTTACAGGGCTCACTCTGCACACAGGCAGCAGCGACCCACAGCAACAGGAGCCCAGCTGGCTGGCCCACAGTGGGGGAAGGAACCAGGCAGGGGGGTTTTAGCAAGGGCAGGAATTCTACAAGGGGCTTTCACCATCATCACCACGACACCTTTGTGATAAATCAAGGAAGACGTTTTGACCCTGCATAAATCTGCAGGCACAATGTGCTTTGCCATCTGTATCAAATTCTCTTGTCCTTTCCACAGTTAAATATATCCCAAACATTAGGGGATCCCACTAGGCAGGAAACAACCAGGGCAGTTGCTGGAAAAGGGAAAGAAATTCCTCAGTCACTACCTTGATCCAGCACCTCTTAAGCACATAGCTCAAATCTTCTGAACACCATCAAACAAGTGCAGTTCCCAAGAGAAACCCTACATTTCACTTGCAGGTCCAGCTACTAAGAACACCCATGTAAATGCCTCAAAACCCATTTGTTTCCTTAATCTTCTCTGATTTTGTGCCCTTCTGCAACCTGTGCTTCTTTTCCTCTCAGTACCACCTTTCATTTTCTCATGTTTTTGTTTGCCATTCCTTATACAAAAAAACCCCTAATCCCTTTACCAAAGGAAAAGCTAATCAGATTTAACTTTGCTTCCTTTTACTCCAGCCAAACTGACAGCCAGTTGCCACATAATGCATTTCCGTGCTGGTAGTCGTTCTGTCACCATCAAAGGAGGGAAGGTCTGTAGTGTCAGCACCATCATCCCCTGACAGCTGGAGGGGGAGCAGCAGTGAAGCACCTCCTGAGAGACACCAGGGATCACCTATGCACTGACACCAAAAAACAGCGAGCTCCTGAACTTCTCAGCTAACAGCCATTTCCTCCTGAATGGATCACTCAAACCTCCAAAGGCTGTTCAAATTAAAACAAATGCAGCGTTTGGAAATGACACCTGGGGAGGCTCTGTGAGTAATGGTACAACTAGCTATGTGTACTAAAGACTTAAACTTTCTTAACTAGAAATCATCAAACAAGTTCCAGTGAAGATAGGCAATTGAAAATAAAAGTAAAAAATAAGCATAAAACTGGATCACTTTTATATCTCTATGCGCACTACAAAACCAAATGCAACACATTTTAAAGGCTCCAACCCTTTCCATTTCATTCTCTGTTCTCAACCAGAAAAACATGTTTCCTCATGAACAACTGTAATTCTGACAACTGGACTTGTAATTTGGTAGCCTGCGTTGTACAGGATGAAACTCTGAGCTACACATATCCTACAAACCTTCTGAGATCCTCTTGGTCACACAGATCTGAGGAAATCCAGACCTTAATAGTCCAATTCAGTAGCTCCTGTCCTGAGAGGGAATCACAAATAGGAAACGAGTCATGCTGAAAACATCCTCACTTATCAACTGCAAAATGATTAAATGAGTGTCCCTCAAAGCTTATTTGCAGACTGCAACCCTTTCAGTGCTCACTTTCACTGGGGTCTCTTGAGATCAACTCTATCAAAAAATCACAGAAAGCTTGTAGAGGTCTATTTTTTCCATGACTTTTCTCAGTCCTTCCGTTCTGTGCCTCCAGCACGCTGGAACTACATGTTGGTGAGACAGTGTCACCCAGCACAGCCTGGCACAGGCTGGAATTTACCTGACATAGCACCCAGAGCTCTGCTGTGTTCCATTTGGACTGGACACCTTGTGTACCCAGCAGGGTTTGGCCATGCAGCACGTGAGGTCACACAGGAGTCCAAAAGCTTCCCTACCCTTGATCACAAGCAGTCCACAAACAGTTTATACCACATAAACCCACTGGTGACCAGTGACACAAATAAACAATAAAGAGAACAGATCAAGAATGCAACTGCAAACAACTCAATTTGCCCTGGAGGGGAATTCATCAGGCATACAGTAAATAAAAGGAAAGCCAAAGTGAAATACTCTGTGTATTTTAAACCCACATCTTTTAGCACCCATTCCATCACAAATCTATGCAATCAAGGAGAATTCTGGTTGGAGTTTGTGGAGGGTTTTTTTTGGTTTCCAGGAGTTTTGTTTTACCAGCTGTTACTTACGGATAAAAGTGAAAGAACATGACCCCATTTCTAATCTTTCAGAGTGTGCAGGGCTCTCTTTGATGCTAATGTCATGTAGTCTTGTGGATCATATCACCTTTCCCATGAAAGCACAGGGATTATCTTTCTGCATTACCCTGCATTCTCCCTTTCCAGAACAAACAACATTTCCCGCTCTTCTTACAACACTGATAAACAGCTTCTTGTACCACATAGAAAGCCAGTAGCCTTGTCTGTTAAACAGCTGTTTCGCTTTAAGCTATCATTTTTAAACATGTTTAAATGTTTCTCTTGCCTATAAAAATCCCATTTCCCAGGAATTTTCCAGAAAATAGTTTTTACCTTTGCATTCCCATAATCAGATAAAAATGTTACAATGATTTAAAGAGTTTCTCAGGCGTATGTAGCTCTCTAATGAATTCTGTCTAGTATCCAATAACTATAAGAAGAGCTAGTGTGAAGGGAGTCATTATTGGGTTAAAATAGGAAGGCACATGGCTCCTTTTCACATAAACTCAATACACTGAAGTCTGACCAGACGTGCTCACTGGAGAAAGACCAGAATTAGTAAACTCAGAGATGTATTTTCTAAGTAATGTAATCTCTTACATCTACATTTTCTTTAACAAGCTTTCCCACAGCAGAAAGCAAAGGCTGTTCCAGAAACAAAAACCATGGAAGACATCTAATCTCTTCCCTGAGATCCACACAACAGGACAGCATTTCCTCCTTGGTCCCTTTATTCATTTTATTTCCTCTCAACAGCCAGGTACAAGACATTGATAAAGTCAAAGGATTCATTTTATCCCCCATTCTCACAGTTTTTAGGTACAACGAAGCTTCCTGGAAAAGTTTATACATTTAGGGAAATCTGGACATGCTGTATTCTCAAAACAAGACAGTGCCAAGTGACAGCCATCGAATTTAGGTCACACTTATCCATGGGTATGACCTTTTCAGAAAGGAGGGTACGTAAGGACTGGTGATACAGATTAGTGATTGTAAGACATGGGTGATTTAAAAGACAAATGTCCTTACTATATAATTTTAAAATTCATTCTATAAATTTTTAGTGTAGAAGAAAACTGTTGTGCTTACTTTGAAACCAAAATGGTACCTGGTGACATTTCTTCAACAACAGCTGCCCAGTGAAGAGAATTACAGCCCTAGTAAGCCCTAGATGAAGAGTTTGTCACAGGAAAAAATGAACGTTTCTATGTCTCAGCAGGCCTAGAAAGCATTCTCTGTATCCCTAGGAACATGGCACAGGTGAAATTAAGTTATTCCACCACTGTTTTCAAGCCCAGGTAAAATTCACAGGGCTCTTCAAATCCAAAAGCCCAATTACTTCACTGAGATCCCATTCTGCCATCCCACGCAGAGGGTGTCAGCAGCCCCTCGTGCAGCCAGAGCTTACACAAAACTAAACACTCAACCTGCTGCTCCTACCAAAACAAGACATTGCCTCCTTGGGTATAGCACATGTAGCAACAAACCGAGGGCTGATCAAATAGAAATAAATTACATTTTCCTGGCACCAGGTCCTGAAGGCCCAATACTGCTCAAGGCTGACAAATCAGGCCAAGCAAGAAGTTCTGAGCTTCCACCCAAAAAGTTTCATTCACCTGTCAGGAAATGAAACATCTGAAGCCAAGCAGCACCTCTTCAACTGGCTGAATAGTTCTTTTAAAAGAGTGGAATTGCAGTAAGGCCAACACAAGGAAGGACAGGGATGAACTGACCTTGACATATGCTAGGTAGTGCTCGCATTTTTCCTGCATATATGACAGCTGTAACTTGTCTGTGATCTGCCCTGCTGCCTCTCCAGAAGTCACAAAGTAAACTCTGGGTTGCTGGCTCTTTTCCTTCTTTGCCACATCTGCAGTCAAGTTGTAATTCAAACCTGTTTTAAAAAGGAAGAAGAAGAAAATAAAGGATGTCAGTGAACAATAGTTATTTTCTAGCCACTATCAATGGACCCTGTTGCCTCCGGGGCATGTGTGCTTAAAGAAAGGTCAACCCTTGCAGGCCCTCAATCAATCACTGAGTTTCCTGTGGCTACACAAAACCAGATCCAGTTACTAATGTACTGCCACGTTTTGTGTTGCTGTTATTCCCATACTCCCAGCCCATCCTTTCCGTAGGAAATGATGTGTAAGAATACATCTAGCTACACACACACAAAAAAAAACCAAACAAAAACCAAACAAACCAAAAAAGCCACCAAAAACCCCCAAAAGATGCTTAAACTATGTTGCTAACGGAAAAAGCAGAAACACCACACAAACAACAGCAGCAGGCTCAAGCTTTGTTTTCCTTCTAAACCAACACAAACTATGCAAATATCAACCACGATGTGGCATTTCCTGACAATTACTTTCTTTGAGTTGCAGTCAACGTTTATACCTTACCTAGAGGTCAATGTGGTGCACAGCAGGGCCCTCTCAGATGCTACACATCCCTGACAGTTTGGAGAAGACACATCCAAAGACTAAGGAGCTGTGTGTCTGTAAATCTGCTCTGCTGCAGGACAGGCAGCTTGACACAATAGTTTGCTTTGTGACTGGATGTGTCTGTATCCAGAAGAAAACTGACTTACTACCTGAAGTACTGTGCTGATTTTGGCTGGGATAGAGTTAATTTTCTTCATAGTAGCTAGTAAGGGGCTGTACTTCAGATTTGTGCTGAAAACAGTGTTGATAACACAGGGATGTTTTAGTTATTGCTGAGCAGGTCTTTGCACAGTGTCAATGCCTTTTCTGCTTTCTCACACTGCCTCAGTGAGCAGGCTTAAGGGCTCCCTGCTGGGACACATCAAAGGGATATTCCATAGCATATGGCATCATGTTCAGTATATAAAGTAGGGGACAGAAGGACAAAGGTGGGGATGTTTGGAGTGATGGTGTTTGTCTTCCCAAGCAACCATTATACATTCCTGGAGATGCTGAACCCCCAACTGCCCATGGGATGGGGTGAATGCATTCCCTATCCTTCTTTGCTTGTGTGCCCAGCTTTTGCTATACCTGTTACTGGATCACAGAATATGCCCAGTTAGAAGGGACCCACAAGGATCATTCAGGTCATTCAGGATGCTGCCGAACCAGACTGTCATCTCCGGGTCAGTCTCGAGTGCCCAATGTCCTGAACCGCCTGCATGCAGGGTTGGGGCTGCTGCTCCCAGTGCACCTTCTCACCTGCCCTTTCATCCCTCACGGTCCCTACAGGGCTTTGTGAGTGTGGGAGGGTCCCCAGAGCCTGTCCAATGGATTTTTTAGGTGAGGCGCAGCGTGCGCAGAACTGGCCCCACCCTTTGCTCCTAAGGTTCATCTGCCAGGGCCAAGCGAGCTTGGATGGTGACAGCGAAGTCCTCAGGATGTAGGTTTGGTTAGAATGTCCTTCTCTCAGAGGGATGGCCTTACAGGGCTAAGCGAGCTCCATCTGTCCGGGTTTGGAGTGAGAGTTGTCCTTCTCCTAGGATGGTTGCTGGGGAGCCAGCGAGCCCACCCTGCCCATGGACACACTTTGTCTGACCCTTCAGCTGGGACCTGACTAGCATGGCAGACCCTACAGGAGGCAGAACCACCACCAGCACAGCTCACAACCTCGTAAGGGCACACAAGCTTCTCCTCTGAGACAAGGAGGTGTCCGTGGAGAAGTGTTATCAATACAATAATAGGAATACCATGAGACTGGCTCACTATTAAAGGGCTTAGTATGTTGATAATCTGCATAAAGGACAGACAGCACCAGTTTCTGTGCTGATTCATTACATATGTAAGGTCCTTGCCAAATTATTGCTTTGGCTTCTATTTAGGTTTTAAATCCTAAATGACTGACATCAAATAAAATGCTCCCCATAATGTAAACTTTTTTTAAGCCAGAATTTCATAAACTATCAATCATTCCTGGACTGAGGTATACCACACCAAACTTCAGCAAGGGGTCTTTGCTGGGTTTTGTGATGGGGTTTGGCTTGTTGTTTTTTGGTTTTTTTTTTTTTCTAAATCAGTGAAAATCCTAATCACTCAGAATTAACACTGTTCCCAACTCTATCACCTCCCATCATTCCTCCACCAAAATTTCACTAATCTGAAGGATTTATTTAATGATATTGTAAAACCTGGCACAAAAGTATCTGGACCACTCATAACACACACCATTCAAATGAGCTTCATTAGCAGTGTGTTGCATTGTGATTAAAAGTTTGGGCACAGCAACCAGGGACAAACCCTAAGCAGTGTGGAAAGTCCGAGCTGGGCCATCAGCGTCATTGCCACCACGGGGCTCCACCTGAGCACTGTTTTGCTTGCTTTAGACAGACTAACTTGCTTAGAAAGATAATGCCTTGAAAGTATGTCAAACTCACAAGCTCATTACCAAAAACTCACTAAAGTGGTGTTTACTCAATCCTACCTAAACAGAAAGACAGCGTTTAGCTTGCTTAAAATCCTACCAGTCTCCCTCTTTTTTTTTAATTTTCTTTTTTTAAGGTATGCACATCCCACGCCCACCCCCAGCTGTGCTCCTTTTGATTGCAAGGCCTCACATGCACACACGCATTCCCAAATCTGCACCAATATTCCAAAATTAAAGACAAGAAAACATGTTAGCAAAGGCAGACAGTGTCAGACAGAGGCAAAGAGCCTCCTGGGCAGCCCAGCCCTCCTCAAAGGAGGAGGGCCAAAGGAAGAAAGGACTGCAGAGCTTGCAGGGGTGCCTGGGGAGGCTTGTGGTGTCCCCAGTGTGACATTAGTGACACTGAGCAATTCCCCAGTGCAGGCACAGAGACACATCCCACCGTGAGCCTGTCCCTCTGAGCAGGGTGAGCCCGGCTACTGCCTCTCCAGCATGGCAATGATGTTTCCAATCAGTGGAGTTCCCTGCCCGCCCTTTATTATGACAACTTGTTTCTATGTTGTATCCATTGAAGTCATATCACTGGAAAAACTGAAATATCATGATTTCCTCCCCCCCTTCCAAAAAGCAACCCGGGTGAGGAGATAACTGGCCAAACTTATCACTGCTGGTGGCATAAGTTTCTCCTGCTCACTCCAGTAGAAGATCGGGAGGCAAATTTTCCCTAGCAAATTAACTCTTCCAGGTACTGCCTTCAGTCATTTGTCCAGCAGCTCTAAGTGAGTTTTCTTGCTGTTTCTTCTGGGGATCTACCTACCCAACTTCACACAATCAAAATGAAACTCTGGCACAGGTTTGATGAGCTCAGATGGGCTCAATTCCTCTAACAACTATTCCTTTTCCATAACTAAATTTAAATGGCTACAAGCTTCAATTACAGCTCCCTCTGAGAAATGTTTGGTCATACCTGCAAGAGCACTGCCACCCAGCAGAGCAGGTGAATGACTCCAGCCAGTCAGAGATGCACCAAGTCAATGGCAGCAGGTATTTTATAATTTCATCCTAAATGGCATATATGTACTTGTGATGCAAGAGTCACCCCTGCACAGACTTGCACAGGCAGCCCTGAAGCAGCTAGGAGTGAGAAGAGATTAAGATCACGCCATGCTATCCCACCAGCTAAAACAGAATCACAGCTAGCTGTGCTAATGGAGGGGTTCCAGGCTCTAAGCCATTCAGCATAGCCCTTCCTCACCCACTCAGATAGTGACACAGCAGGAGGCAAAATGCTCAGCAGGAATCAGCACATCTGTAAGTGCTTGCTAAACCACTGGCCATAGTACTGATTTGCAGGAGGCAAGGGGGAGGGCACCACATGGAAAAAATGAAGAAGGGATTAAATAATAACAAAAAGCCATTGGAAGAGGAGTGTTTTCCTTTGGTGTCTCTGCCAGTAATTTCAAGGAGAAAATGATTCATGAACTTTGCTTGCAAAGAAAATTCTTAAGTAATGAAAGTATTAGAAAAAAAAAATACTCCAGCAAATGACACTATAGAGGACATTCCCTCCATCCTCTTCCAAAAAGCTTTCTTTCTCCCAGGACTTCAAACCTGGTCTCAAATCCTCTCTCACAGAGTTGTCCCTGGCTCTAAGCAGGGAGCCATCCTCGCTGCTCCATACACTGAACAACATATCCCTGCCTCTGAGGCACTCTCAAGGCAGCACTGACTCAGGCCTGCATCCAAACAGACTGGGAAAACAACAGAGACATAAAACCCCTGCCCCAAACTGCAGCTGCACACAGGCAAGAAGAGGAGAGTCCACTTTTGAAGTTTCAGATTGGACATGTTTCTTCAGTCCTAGAAATATGTTCAAATAGAGTGAAAATATCAAACAATTATCCTACACTAAGTCTTGCACCAGTCTTTCAGACAACAATATCAGGGATGTGAGGACTACCCTGGCAATGGATCAACACACACATCTGAAGTGAAGGTACAGGAGAAAGTTTGAAGCTATCTCTAAGGTATCTGCCTAACTCCAGTCAAATGACCAAAACCCTTCATTTCCACAGCCACTAAAATTCACCTAATTCTTATAGTGGCACTATTACTATTATTGTTGTAGAGCAAATTATCCAGACTGCGGGCACAAGTTTACTTCCATTTTTCTTCAGGGATGAATGCAGAAGCAGCCCCTGATACACAGAGATGCAGCAGCCTCTTTTCCTGTCCCAGTCATCCAGAAGTGCATGGTCCAAACAGGCTGAAACTTTCTCATTCAAGCTAGGAAAGGCCTTTCTCTAATCCCTGCCTTTCCTGGTGATACAGAGACCTCACAGGAGACAAAGTAATGGCCCTTCAATTGACAGAAGTACAGCCTGAGATTCTGAGCTTACAGAGTGGAAACTTAAAATGCTGTATTTCTAATGCCTCCAAGAGATACTGGAGGCTGCAGTGGACATACCACAAGATGCTCAGCTCTCCAGCAAGCACTGAGGCAGAGTGAAATGTTAAGAAATGCGTGGCACACAGTGCAGAGCACGTTTCCCTTGGGCACAGCTCTTTGCTCAGACAAAAACATTTCGGCAATAAATTCACACTTCTGAAGACTATAGTCTGAATGAAACAACTCACACGAAACTGTACTGTCACTGGCAGGATCAGGCAGTGTCCTTAAACACAGAACCTCAGAAACTAGTCGTATTGCAACTACCACTAGAAGGAGAAATAAAAAAAGGTGGGGAATGTTTATATTCAAGTGCAATATAGTGCTAGATGAAGATGACTTGCCTTCAATGCCAGTTAACAAAATAGCCACACATGCAAATAAGCATGGAAGACACACATTTGCCCCAGAAGAATGGTGCCTGCATGTGTAGCTTGACCTTCAAAACATTATGTAGGAGATGACCAATTTCAGCTGCCCCAAAGCAAGAGAAATGCTTACTTTTCACCAGTAAGCAGCAATCCTGAGCATCCATGTGGCAAGCCCTCGGGAAGTGACATTCCAGAAGCGCACTGTGTTCCCTCCATCTGACTTGACAGACTGTCCCCAGACACCCAAAGATGAGACAAACTCAATCCCAGCACTTCCAGCCACAAAATTCTGGCAATGCATTTTAACACTTCTGTATGCCTTTCAGAGTCTGAACTGCACAGCAATGCATTAACAGGGATATTGGAGGAGTTTTTCCCCCCACATTTAACCACACAGGAGAGGGACCATTTAAATATTTCCATTATTTGTTCCACCCTTTGTTAATTGATATTCTTCAACTACAACATAATTAAAATGGCCTGACTGTTAGATTACTAACTGAAAGTTCATTTGAGATATTTCATCCAAATCATACCCCAAAGGGGTTTTAGTTCTGGCTGCAACATTTTCAAGACAGATCGCTTTGTTAGAAGCATTGTATAAAAGGACAATGGTTGGAAGTTTTATAATAATCTACTTAATTGTAAAAAAATTCCTTGTAATGAGACGGATGTTGCTCGTCACAGATGATGCTTTATGTGCTGCACCACAATAAATCACAGGGCGTACAGTTTGTGTGACAACACAGGGAAATTCAACCAGCTCTTACAAGACATAATGAACAGGAAAACAGGTCTTTTGTAAACAAGGGAAACAGATATTTAGATTGGAGAAACAGGAAGTTTACCTCTTAGCCCCAGGTCCAGAGATATGAAATTAAAGCAAAGGAAACATTTTAAACAGTACTTCAAGACCATAAGAACACCTACATATTCAGAAAATCCATTTGGTGATTTTCAGAGGGGAATTACCAATCCTGGAACCCTCAGACTCTGCACACTGGTTTGCACAGACACCACTCAGCCCTCCCTTCTGTGCTGGGGCAGGGCAGAGAGCAGGAGACGCTGCTCCCCCCAGCCCCTCACCACAGCATGCTGGGGGGCTCAGGGACCTTCCCTGACCAGCACAGTGCAAGTCCTCTGCTATTCCTAAAGCACAGCGAAGGTAAAACATCAGGAACTAAATCAACTCAGGCCTTAAAATATTTAGAAATGCTGTATCTGTCCCATACCACTTCACGCAGTATCTAAGACTTGTAAACACTGGGATGTAAAAATCATAAGTAGTATTTCAGTAGAGCCAAGACATAAAGGTTTGCACAATTATACATGTTACACAATTCCATTCACCTGAAAAACTCCATGTGTTTTACAGAGACTAACTAATCTGGAAGATATTCTTGTTGTCAGTAAAACACTGGGCTATTTACAGTAATTTTAGCGACAGGTAAACTGATGCACAGAAAAGGCTTTTCTCATGTCTGCTTCCAGAACTCCTGGTAGACTTTCAAAAATTACTAATCCAGAGCAAATCATACCTGCTTTCTGATAACACTGATAGAGGGTATGGATTCAGAAATGTCTTATCAAGAGGTAAACAGGGAAATATGAACCTGGAAGGCTGTGTTCTCTATCCTTGCTCTAAGCCTAAGGACACATGAGGAAAAAACTACCTCAGTATTACATCAGCCTCATCAGAAGGTGAAAACATGACCAAGAAAGTTCCAGCGTTCTGGAACTGTTGATGTTGACACTACTTATTTCACATCAAAGCTCTGCTACTGACTACGAAGAGAGCCCTCAGCTCCAAGTCCCCCTGTCCCTGTGCCCCTGCCCAGGGCTGGCACGGGTACCTTACCTATTTCTCCAGGCACATGCTTGCCACTGAAGCGAAAGCATGCTGTGACATTGAGGCAGTTCACCGGCTGCAAGCCATCGTGGCACTGAGGAGCTGTGATATTGAGAGACACAGGCAGGAAAATGGAGATGTCCACGGTAATGACAGGCCTGGATCTGGAGATCAACAGAGAAGTAGAACTGAGTGATCAGAGGGAAGTTCTAAGCCAAAGGAAAAGAAAGTAAATTTGCTAAACTGCACAATTTTAAGCAGGCAGGAAAAATAAGAGAGTACATTTGAACTGTAAAATAAACTAGCACTTGATGTAGTTGGCAAGCACTACTAGCACTTAAATGAAAACAGTCACATCAGCTTGAAGTTCAGTGCTCAGACACAGACTGCAGGCACGCAGCTAGGGAAACTGGTAAGGTATAATAATAATCATCTCCAGCAAAGGTCGCATAAAGCGCTTATGATGACTGAAGAAGATAAAAATTAGTAGAACAGCAAACAAGCACAACAAGCTCATGCCAACGAGACTGGTTGCTAACCATCCTGGATGGTCAGGGACAGGTAGGAAGAGACCGTAGGTTTCTGCAGAACGGGCTACAGTCAAGTTTGTGACCTGGAAGTCAAGGAGGGAGCACAGGGGTAGGAGATGGATTCATGCATAATTTTTCTGATGGTCTAAGAGGGACCACAGACACCACATTCATGTTTCCTGGAGGAGGGATGTTTGGCCCATACCTTCCTGGCAAGTGGCAAGGACTGAATACCCTTCACACTGCTGAACTGTGTTTCAGGAGTCACCCAGGGCACTGTGAACAAAAGCTTTCTACCCTTGCAACTCCAGCACCTGGTTACTGCTACCACTGCCTCTGGCTGAGGGAGAGCTCAGCCAGAATCCCAGAGCAAGCTGAGTGCCTTAAGGCTCAGGTGTGTCTGGTTAAGGAACCTTCCCTGTCTGACCCTTCTGGAGACACTCAGGCAGTCACACTGCCGAGCACCACAGACTGGCACTGCTGGGACCGAAGCCCTCTTGCAGTGGGTGGCTCTGGGGAGCTGAGAGGTGCCCTGCCTGACTCCCTGCACACACCACTCTTAGGTACTCAGACCAGGTTTCCCACAGTTCCATAAAGCCATTTATTAATGGCAAAGTAACACAGAAACAGCTGGGCTTTTCCAGCCTCATGGCTCCAAGCAAGGCTCCACTTTCCTGCGGCTCCTGCTGTCACTCCCAGCGTCTGGTCCCCTGGCTGTGCCACAGCTCCCCATGGCTTTTGCTCTGCAAAGGGTCAGCACTCCCAGCCCGTTGCCTCAGGCTCCCTCCACCCAGAGCTCAGTCTGCAGCTGCCCACTGAGATCCTTGCACTCCAAGTATTCCTCAACAGTGTCCTTTCCCACACAACACAGAAGCTCCAGCAGCCCAGAAACCCAGGCTCTCCTGAGCCACCTCCAGTGCAGGACTTCAGCCCAAAAATTCACAGTGTTATCCTTCCTGGTTCCAATTCTGTACGTGTTCTTCCAAAACCAACTCCAGTAGTAAAAATAATATGCAGCAACCAGCAGATTCGGTTCTAGGGTAGTCCCAACAGCCATGCAAGGCCAGAGCTTGTGAACCCACAAGCCACTTCAGGGCTCTCGCTCCATGAGCCACTTAATTGAGAGGTAAGGGAGAGGAAGCAGAAAGAGCAGGGACTGTGGTCACACCTAATTTATATCAACTGGAACAAGATCCACATCAATCCCTGAGACAGCTGCTCACACTCTTTTACCACAGCCTGAAATAACAGTGCAAGTTCACATTTTGAGATGGAGGATGAAGATAAATGCTAGCCCTTGAAATATATATGGTGGGGGGAAGGAGGAAAAAGAGTGAGCAATCATTTCATACCTTCAAAAAAACACTATTTCTGAAGGCTTAGGGAGACATAAAAGAGTGCTATAATTAATCTAGAAAAATATTTCTCCAGCTATGATGCCCTGCATGATTTTTCCTTAATGTTATCTCACTTGGTTATTCACTGGGGAAAAAACCCCCAATGCTCAGGTCGTACACACCTGAGCAATACAATGCTGATGATCTGCCCCACGTCACCAAAGGCTTCCACCAAAGCCTTTAAATATCACTTGGTAAAACATTTGTTTTTGGTTTTGGCTAAGGGACTTCACAAAAGTGGAAGGACTAAGAGGAGGAGGAGAAAGCTGATTTCTGTAACCTAATCTGAATCTTAACAAGAAGAGGGACACACTGTAAATTGGCAGTAGCAGCAATTAATCAGGCTGCCCAAAAAGTCAGTCACGAATACACTAATTTCCTCTGAAAAGCACAAGCCTGGGCAGAAGTAATCATGTTGTGAAACACTACAGTCAGCCTTTCAGTTTGTCTTCCGCCCTCCGCAAGTAACATCAATGCAGCAGAAAAATGCACTTTTCTTTCTAGCAGCTTCAGAGATGTGGGGCTGCAAATTCCCATCTGGGGCATGGCACACTTTTTCCCAGAAGCAGTAATTAGCTTCCTCTGGTGTATGATGAAGGAGCAGAAAACTCTTCAGAACATTTGACCACCTGCCATGCTGATCACCAAGGGTATTTCTTCCCCCACCTTTCCTTTTTTCCTTCTTTCCTGTGACTGATTCCAAGGGAAACAGAGCCAAGTTTTTCCTGCCTTGAACAGGAAGCAGGCTGGCACATCTGTTCTGCAGCTCCAGCATTTGTCTTACCACTGTCACCACATCCCTGTATTTGCCATTAAGATGCAGGAACTCCTAATAGTGCTTTCTACTCCTCGTGACACCTAAGTGTTAGAAGGATTTTTTTATTAAACACTAACAAGTGTTAACAACAGACCTACTGGCAAAAACCCCTCTTTTCCCTGGATCTGTGCATCTGAAGCTCTCTCCTCCTCTAACTCTCCATCTGCCTAGTTTGGTGAACCAAGTTGTCCCACCTCTTTCCATCAGATGGAACAAGCAATTGCACTTAAACTTGAAACAGCAGCCCAACTCCTGTGTGCATTGAGAACCTATCTGCATTTCATTTCCCTGAAGACTCTGATTTCATTCTGCATCCCATTATAACTTGCAAAATTACATCTTGGCATCGTACAGAGCTCATTTTTTGCTCAACTGCGTTCCCTTAAATCATGATTCATTTACTTTCTGTAATTCTCACAAGTCAGGAGCGAATTTTCTGTAGAGGCACTGAGATACAACACATCTTCTTCCAGCTCTAACCCTTTTCCTTCATAGCCCTGGGTGTCCCGTGTGTTGTCACCCCTCACTCTGCTGTTGACATTAGACTGTGCATTCTTTGACACTACTCATGTCTAAGGTTTTGCTTAAAAAGCAACTCAGCTTGCTTCATATGGCCACCATAAACTAGGGAGGAAACTGGAGTGGTGGAGGACTTAAGGCCACATAAGATATAATCAGAAAGCAAAGAAAAAGAAGACAACAATGAATAAAAAAGACATTCATCTCACCTCAAAAGTACTACATTGTCTGACAGGAAGGCTCCAACAGTCATATCTGAAATTTAACATTGAGATAGTTACAAAACAGGCACACAATTCAGGTCTCTCCAATCAGTTGCTGGATTACAGAGCATGTTTCTCTGACTTAGCCAGTTTGTCCCTTCAAATATCATTCTGTTGTATGTATTATAACTGGGTGATTACGTCTGTGGTGTTACTTCACTTCTACTTCACTGTTAGATTTTTATTAATACTATTATTGTCTACTTTTTGGGTTATTTTAAGATTGCAATCCTGACTGAGCAGTTTCTAAGGAACTTAGAACCTTGGTCAGATACTGAATCTTCAGTCATCGTAACTGCCAAAATATCTGAATTAACCAATTGCCTAAAATTTTTACCAGGAGCGAGTGGCAGAGGAGAAAGGGAAAAAGCAACTCATCTTCACTGACCATCTGCAGTGGCAGGGACCAGCAACCCAGGAACAACCTGCTCTGCCATTCTCTTAGCCCACTGCTGGATTTTCCCACACTCTCAGTGCCAGAGCAGCAGACGTACCTGGGTACCCATTGCTATCCATATCCACTCCCCCAGAGATGGACTGGCCAAACATTCGCAGCTTTGGGTTTATGGTTTGCCCAGACAGCTTCTGCAGTGGACAATGCACGAGAGAAACCAGTCAGTAACACAAAGAACCCTCTAAGAAAATCCACGCCCAACCAAAACAAAGAGCCCTCCAAGCATGATTGTCATGGTCCCTGGGCCTCTTTTGCAGGGGCTGGAGGGGCTGCACACCTGCAGGCTCGCCCTGCACTGCTGCAGCCTGAACAGGAAGGCTGCAGGAAGCCCTCCTGCTCTGGGCTGCTAGAAGGGCAGCAGTGACTTGCATTAAAAAACACAGCTGCATTGCAACCCTCCTGTAGACCCAAGCAAAACAAAGAGCACATCAAATACATTTCTGCAGAGGAAGAAAATTTAGCTGCACTCAAGAGATTATTTTTTTTTAATGCATTACCTTCATTGCTGTGAATAAAACTTTCAAGCAGCATCTTAACAAAGCTAATGATTAATTAAATAGAAAATCCCACACAACCATTCCTTTTCACAAAGTTTGCCAGTATACTCAAAGGCAAAATGATTCATTTTCATCCCACTTGGAAATTTCTGTTTCCATCACCTATTATGGAGGACTTTCTGTCAGTCTGGAAGTTGTATCTCATTTCTCCCTCTCCCACAAACTGATTAACTAACTTTTAACATAGTTTCTTTTTTTCATTACACAAAAACTTTCTCTAAATTCTTTGCACTGTAAATGCTTTTGAAGCAAATTAATATATCAAGATCTCCTTTTCTAAGAAGGCAATCAGAACTCTCCCAACTCTCATTCATTACTCTGGGCCACCAATACAAGAATACTCAATTCCACTTCTGACTGCACAAGTCACAGACAGAGGTAAGGAAGTAATTTCGAGGCTGCTGCTGGTGCTTCACAGCTTGTGACATGCACCCAACCTTTCCTGGCCCTCCATAAAAGAATGTAATTTTGGACAAAAAGTCAGGAAGGAAATTTATGGAAAAAAGTTAAGAGGAAGAAAGATGTCCTGACAATTAATTTAAAGGGAAACCAGTGCTCCTATTTGTGTGCAGGTAAGGCTGACAACCAGAATCCCCACATTACACTTGTATCACATTTTTGGGGGTCCCAGTCAGTGTGGTAAATCACCCCTGGAAACACCTCAGAAGACATCTGCATGCTCTTATAGCCCAGAAGGCAAAGTAGATTGCTGCTCTGCTTTTAAGGACCATAAATGAAAATAGCAGGGCACGAAGCCAGTTGAGCTGCTTCTGCTAATAGGTGCCACTGAAGCTGCTGAAGGGAGAGAGAACTACACTGATCAGCAATTTAAATGAAGAAAAGTGGAAAAGTTGGCGGGGGGCAAAAGCTAGACAGGGAGAGAAGAGCTAACAAAATGAAAGGGTGAAAATACACACTCTGCAGGGCCTCCCTCCACCTCTCACAGCTTATTTAAAAAAGGAAATCCACAGCATTGAGATGGATCAGGAATACAGTAATAAGATACAAAGAGTCTTTCACCTCTGGGTTCAAGCCCAGGGCAGGCAGGTAGAGAGCTGGAGCTGTTCCACAGTTGTGGCTGCACAGAGGACTCAAACTGGTGGGGTGTGCTGCAGCAGACCCTGGGAAATGGCACAGCAATGGCACACTGCCTGTCAGTGGTGCCCTCCTGGCTGCCCCAGGACATGGAATAGTGACAGAAATGGTATCAAGGGTCAGCGACCCGACCCTGCCACACTCTTGAGCTGGGTGTTTTCCCTCTGACCAAATGGAGAGGCATGTGCTATGTCTGCTGGCCTTGGTCCAGTGAGGAGGGAGAGATCACAAACAGGATGTCTTGCTTCCCACCCTGCTGATCTATCCTCCTTAAAAAATGTAACATTTTCCCATGAATGACCAAAAAAAAAAAAGTTAAAAAAAAAATCCCGTCCTTTTCAGCAAGAGCTGGAAAGCTCTAGGATTTTCAACAGCCAGAGAAGAACCTCCCAACCAGCAGCCCTCAGCAAAAAATGGGCAGACTCCACCAACTCCACCACATGCCACACATTATGAATACTTCTAAAACATACTAGACTCAATTAACTTCGTTTTTTTCTCAAAAGCAGTGCATGCCACATACACGGTGAAAGGAAGAAGGACTCAACTTTTATGGTCTGTTAAAAGAGTCTCCAATATAACCACTAAACTCCTTAATTCTGCTTAAATTGATTTTCTGTGAAGGATCCCACCCAGCAACAAAACAAAACAACCAGAACTTCAAACACACCGAGGGAGGGGAGATTGAGGCTCTCTGAACAACGAAATGTGCGAGACAGAGACCAGCAGACACATGTTGGGCAGCAGGAGCATAAATTCATCTTCTCTACTGCCCGGCTACAGCCACTGTCTCATCTCTGCACAAGATGCTAGAGCACATCCCAGACAAGACTTGACTTCCTAACAAGTGGGCCAAGGGAATGGCACCCAAGAACAGCATGGTCAGAGTATTGTCAGCATGCAAGAGGGCCAACAAGGTGGCTAAAGAGGCTTCTGTAAGGCACAAAAGAGCACAGAGTAGCTCTTCCTTCTCATGAAATCTGCTTTGACAGGAAGAAAGTGCAACCCTTCCCAACTGCCCACCTCCATAATTTGTGTGCTTAACCTCTCCAGGGTTTTCATTTCTCCTCTACATCAGTACTATCTCTAAAAACTGACACTCAATGCCTTTGCTTGCTTCAAGAAGATACAGCTGTAACAAAAGAGAGTGAAAAATACCCCCTGACTAACAATTTTACCCAATTTTGAGAGAAGCCATCTTCAAACCAAGACTGACAAAAGGATGTTGAGTTATGATGAGACTACCTCGTGGGGACCCCTTAGTATGGTTTATTTCTTTATTTATGGCCCTGGGGAAGAGCCTTCAGACAGGTATCTTAGACAGTGGTGGCACATACCATAGAGTACTGGGGTGTAATCCCAGTGGCATCCCCGTGGTAAATGTACACTGCTCCTCTGTGGTTATCCTCCTTAGGCGCTCCAACAGCGACATCTGTAAAACAGGACAGCTGATAAACCTCTCACAACCCACTCCACTACTCCAGCTTCTTCCCAGCAGCTATCCACAGGAAAACTGCTCCCCGTGATGAAGATGATCAGCAGCTCATGGGTACCTGGGCAGAAGGAACTTGCTTGATTTGATCAAGAGCTCATATTAAGATGAACAATACATAAATGTATATGAATTCATATATGTAAGTGGCTTTGTTTCACAGAATCAGATGTTGTGCATAATTAGAAACCTGTGCTGCTATGAAAATGGGTGTTTATTAACCAGCAACCACACTCAAAAAGTTAATTTAGAACACTTTCAGAAAAAATCTCCAACCCATGGGCACATCAGCTTTGTGAAGTAGGACAAGACTGGCAAAATATTTACCATAGAACTACATTAAGGTTGGCTAAAAATCCAAGGCTCCACAAAGATGCTGGGTATACTGAATGGAGAGGCAGGAAGAGAAGAATGCTGCTGAGGGTGCACTTCCAAATTACATTTGATCCAATTTAACTGCCAACTCTTGCAGAAAGCATGATCCCATCTCCTGCTCTCCTCTCCTAGGTGGACTTAGTGCCTATGTGGGTACTAAAATTAGGCTTTTCTCAATTGCTTCATGCCCACGGACAGATTCAACACCCTCAGCAGTCTCACCATCGCCACAACTGACCTACAAGCAGCAGCAAAAGCACACAAATGCATGCCCAAATGCAGAGGAAGAGCATGTCCACCACTGGTGAAGGCAACCTGCAATGAGGCTGGGTTAGGCTTAATGGGATACTGTGCCCTGAGTGGCCTGGAGGAAATAAATCCAAGCACACACTGACTAAGCTGGCCTTTGTTTAGAAGACCTTAATCTGCACTGCCAGAAACCAGGGCAGAAAAGGCACCAGCATCAACACTTTGCTCTCACCTCTTGCTATCACAGCATGGGGCCTCACACTGAGAGCCCTGAGAAAGGGGCAGGGGGAGAACAAAGCAAAGCAGAGAAATTAATAGAGTATGTTCTATCAGGAGTGAGAAGCTACTTCTTAATTCTTCTTATCTTCATGATAAGAAATGTGATTATATCAACAAAACCAGAAAGGCTTGAAAACAGAAGGAAATGGGAATAAAGAAAGAAGTCAGACAGAGGTTTCTGTTTTCTCTGGGGCACGGGTATCTTTTATAAACAGACAGGAAAGAAGAAAATACGACAGCATGGAAAGCAAAGCAAGGAATGAGACTGAGGTGTGATCTGCACAGACATGGACTAACCTGACATCAAGAACAATCAGCCACAAAAGGCTTTAGCACACAAACCCTGCACAAGCACATTCATTTAGCCTTAGTTTGAACCCAGGTGCTGATCAGATGTGGACCAGCTGTGGATCCCACACAGCACCCCCCATGCAAGACCCTGCCAGCTTTGCTGGAAGGGCCACAAGGAGATCACCCCGACCTGGGAAGCCATCGTCATCGATGTCACCGAGGGCAGCCATGCTCTCCCCAAAGTGTGCATTGTAGGCGCTGTCACCACCCAGGACGAGCTGCTCTTCCAGCACTCCCTAGCAAGAAAGACACAACAGAGGGTCAAGGCAATGGTGCCATTCCTGGACAAGGTAAGCCTTCCCCGTGCAAGATGCCCTTGTGCTGTGGGAAGCCCCTGGGGCAGAGCTGCAGCCTGCCTCTCGCCCTCAGTGCACTCAGATTACCTGGGGTTACAAATCTCATTCTTTCGGGTTTTAAACCTTCTGGGTTTCAGTTTTTAAGGGGACAGGGGAGAAGGGGGTAAAGAGCGCATGGCTGATTAACTAGAATGCTAAATTAACTAAACAATAGCTCAGAGATGTAACTAAACGCAGTCACAGGGATTGGTGAACTAGTGAAAGTTTCCAGATGCCTAAAATGTAACAGCCCAGAGCATGCTGCTGGCAGATTCCATCCAAGGAGTGAAATCCTCAGTCCAGGCTTATTCAGCTAAACTCCAGTGAGTTAGGGAGTATTTCCCCCTAAGCAAAAACATTTGAAAATTGTATCTGAAAACATTTGGAGTATGGGACAAAAGGATTAAAGCAAGTCCCCAAAATGCCTTCTGAAATTAAGAATAAGGAAAGTGATTTAATGAAACAAAGAGACTGAGAAAAGTTCAGAATTAAGTAGCTTTGTACTCATATGCTGTGAGAAGCCTTATATGGCTCTGGTATTTCTTGCCCACCCACCTTCTGGCCAGATACATCCCTTTAATTTCTTCAGTCTTCCCTCAAGGGGAAAGGAACATTTCCACAAGAAAACAAAACTGAGTTGCACAATCCAAGTCTGTACCCACCTCAGGGTTGTTTTGTTTTGTTTTTGCTTCCTTTGTGAATGAGAATAAAGTACCCTCTGGAACATGTAATAAAATCTTTTGCTTGGCTATGGGGAGCTGCTGACTTTAAGAAAATCCCATATAATGAAATTAAAACACAACAGAGAGGAGACAGGCAGGCCTGTATGTGCAACTCAGTTCTTTGCAGTCCTCACAGGAAAGGGCAAAATATAAACATTTTAAACGTAGCATCACTGTGCATGCCTATTCTAGAGAGCAGTTTCCTCTGATCCTTTGCAACAACCTCTTAAGCAAGGGTGCTTGAAGAATAAAAAAATGTTTAAAATGTCCAAAACTCAAAGTAAAATCCACAGTATTGCAAACCATTGCTCATCCAAGTACTTCTTGGAGCAGGAATATAAGGAACTCACATTAGCTTCTTGACTATTTTATAGGGGATAAAAAATAACTCCTGCATGCTCTCAGTGTGAGCAGGAAATGTTCTAAAATGGCTGTTATCTTTTTGGCCTTCTGGACCCAAACCTGAGGACTCAGCAGCAACATCGCAACATAAAAGGTAGAACCTCCTGTGGATGAAACTGAAAAACAGTGAAGCTCATTTAAAGGAGAGATAATGGAAAATAAAATTACACTAAACCCCCCTCTGAAGTCTCCTAAATGTTAGGACTTCTGAGGAATTTTAAGCCTAGCATGAACAAACTCAAAGTTCACAAAATACTGATGAAGTGAAACAATTTCGTTTTAGTCCATAACAACTTCTCCTTTGAGAAAGCACCTTTGGGACCTGAATATTAAATATTTATTAGTATGTAAAAAACCACTGTTTTCCTCTAAATACAACATAACAATGATCTTGGCTTGCCAATGCAAGAAAGTTCAGAGTTTTCCAAGACTGTTGTTAGGTCAGGTGAAATCCAACAGTACCACCTGATAAGAACTTCCTCTGAAGTCTCTATATGAGCCATAATAAAAAAGTAAAATGAATTCAATCTCTGGTTTCTCTTCTTCAATCCCCAGCCATTTGTGTTCTAGGTCTTAGTGACCACCCAAGACACAAAGGAAACTCAGTCAAAGCTGCTCATTGTTAATTGGTTTTGGCATCAAATTCACAAAAAGCCACAAATGCCACCAAGTTTCAACATAAAACCAGACACTTTCTCAGACCTCCTCAAAAGATTCACAGATCTCTGACGAATGTGGGCTGGTCTCTAGGACTACCAGAGGAGTCTTCCTGTGACTTCATGCTTGTTAGAGACATCCAGAGCCCCACTTACGTGAGACATCGGGTTTCACCACACAGTGCTGGAAAGGTGTGTCACCTTGGCTGAGACCCGTGTCCCCATCGCTTACCAAGTCATCCCCTGTACATACTCACGTTTCCTCTGTTGATGTAGACTGTGACTTGGCCCTCATCTCTGATCTCAGAAAACATAGGTGCTCCAACCAGCAGGTCTGACAACCCATCAGAATTCAGATCAACTGCACATAAGGAGGAGCCAAAGTAAGAGCCCATCTGTAATCAAGTCGAGTCATAACAAAGCATTCAGTATCTGCCCACACACAGGAAGAAATAATCTAGGCATGACTTTTGTTTGGTTTGGTTATCCTTTTAATTTCATGCGATGAGCTGCTGCTTTAGCACTCAAGTGTTCTTACAGAGAAAGCTTTAAGAACATTTCTGGCAGAAATGAAACCACTTTACTGTAACATGTAAAACAGCATGTACAGTAGCCTGGATGTTTTACCAAAAGAATAGAAGTTATGACCTGGAACATGCTTAAGTGAAACACTTAAAGAGCTTTCTTAGGACAGCTTTTGCTTGTCAAATGCTTAAGACTAGGTAGGGATGAAATGAGTTTCCCAAAGGAGACCCAGCCAGTGATTATTCCTGCCCAGTGCCAGACTTCCTTGAAGTCGGGTACCCCAGATGATCTAGGGATACCTTAAAGAAATAATCAAAGGGAAAAAGACAAATAGGCAAGAGGCAGGGTATCCATGAAAACAGGTCTCTAAAAGGGCCTAAAATATAGCTATATTTATTTGTATCAGTCCCTGTCAAAGAGCAGTGCTGGCTGTGATCAGAACCTTTCCTCTCAGGTACAGGCAGGTGAGTGATACAAAAGCAGAACTTTCAATAAAAGCTTTTCAGCTGATAGACAAGAAACCTAAGCCACTTTCAATCTCCACTCATTACTGCTTGACAAACTTAAGTGCTTAAAACTAGGAAATACATTCATTTCATTCCATGATTTTTTATATGGGTGAACATCCAATGCTAACCATCTCCCAACTGGCACCCGTGTTACAAATTTCAAAACACATAAACACAAGAAGGAAACCAAAAGCAAGAGTGATATTTCACCTTATTTCATCTATTTCTGCTCAAGGAACACATGGGGCACTCTCTGAAAACAACGACAAACCACAGCCTTAAAACTAAAAGCAGCTTCTCCAGGAAAACGGGAAAGATACCACTTCTTACTTGAAATTGAGAGCTGTTTACCAAGTAGGAAAAATTGAGGTTAAAGAAATAGTTATTTAGGCTCAAAAGAATGAATTGCATTTCTTGAATGCTTCTACATTCCTCCCTGCAGCTCTCTGACCTCCTGCCTTCCACGCCGCTCAGCTTACACGCAGCAGCCACAGCCACGGGGCATGCAGGGAGAGGGGCAGAGCAACTCTGCTCTGGGCAGCCCAGAAGATCTCAAAGTTGCCAAATATATGAGGTGGGGGTGAGTGGAGGACAGTCTTTCGGTCTGTTAATTCAGATTTCTCTGCTTGGGTGGGTTTAAGGTCAGCCCTCAAACATCACTTGAATCCAGTTGTTTCGAAGCATCAGTTCCCTTGTGGATTTTGTATCTGTTTGTTTTTCTAATCCACTAAGGTTTTAAAAGAAATTTCTCATGGGTAAATTTCTCATGAATAAGGAGCAAAAGTTATGAAAAGCATTCCACTCTGCATTCAGGCAGCTTTCAGGGAAAGGCTATGACTGAACTGCAACATGGTGTGTCTGCAGCGTGGGTGAGCTCACGGTGCTCTGAGAACCTGAAGTTTGTGCCCTTAACATCTGCAACACGGCCTTGCATTTTCTTCTTTCCTGCCTGCATTAGCTCTCCTAGTTCAGCCTCCATTAATCAAAAAGGAAGGAAGAAACTGCCCTGCTATTCCTGTCTGCCTAACAAGAACGTCAGAGTAATGAATTTCACACCTCTGGGAAGGAGAGCTCGTTTCCAGGCAGTGCTCATTGCTGAGCAGGTCTGGTTATAGTTCTACCATAAAACAAAAACAAACAACCAAACAAAAACAATAAAAAAGTGGTTTAGCTCAACCTTCTCTTTAAAATACTTGATTAGTTAAGTTACATAGAAGAGTGAAGCAATTAAATTGAAAAGGGAAAGTTTTTGGCTGACAACTTGAAACTTCCTGATAGCTCTATTTATTATTAGGCTGAGGAACAGCCAGAAGCACATCCTTAGGGACATTTGAAACTCAGCAGGGAAAGAAATTAAGAGGAAGCAATCAAACACAGCAGATGCCCTGGATGAACTGGGAGGTCTTTTCCTTTCAAGGTGGCTGTAAATTCTGCTTAGTGCAGGAAAGTAAAATTTGGAAAGGCCCTAAAATACAAGTCACACCACCCACATACACACCCTTGGAGTTTTCCCCTATTTCAGGTAAGTTTTTAAAGACTGCAACTGTGTCTTGCTGGGGTAAAAACAAACCAAAACAACAAAATATGATAACACTCCAAACTTGAGGATACAGTCAAACACTTTGGATCCTCCTGAGGGTGGCAGGTCTTCCTGTAGCCAGAAGCCACCAGGAACCTTTTCCTTCTGTATTTTCCCTCCTTCCAGAAGAACACAGGCAACCCCAGATAAGGGGTATCATTTCCTCAGTGAGTAATTCCCAAATAAGACAGCTTTTTGTTGTTACCTATGCCTATACTATGCTGCCCACTTTGCTTCCCCTGCAACACAGCCCCAGCAACCACCCAGAGGAAGAACACCAGCTGTTCCCCACTCAAACACCACAGCACACTGGGAGAGCTGGACCTCATGAGCATTCACTGCATTTCATAGAGAGCGAGGGAGGGCAGCTCTGCTGTCCTAGGAGCTGAATGCAGGACTGATTCATGGTGGGAAGGGGGAAACCATCATCATCTGTCGAGACAATGAAACTGCTCCTCCACGAAACAACCCAACCTCCTGTCACAGCAGGACACAGAAGAGACTGGGGCTTCGTGTATTAAGCTGAACTCCAAGTTACCCACATCTCCCCGTAATGACCAAGAGGAATTCTCTGCATCCACGCTCATCTGGTGCCCCATGCCCCATGTCTCACACTCACATAAGACTAAAGAGAACCATTACTGCACTTTCCAACAAGATCTTCTAATTCAGTCACATGGGCATCGAGCAGACACTGCAGTCATGACTGCCACTGGAGAAAGGGCATGCAGCTGATTCGGTAAATAACTTTAGCTCTTCTGGGATAATAAGAACAGGGTTTGCTTGACAACTTATGAGGAAGTGGAATGAAAATGATGCTCTGAGGTGACTCTGCCATTACTTCCCCCCTCTCTTAATAGAAAACACACATATTGAAATGCTCACCTTTTTTCCTGAAGCCTGAAAAATCTTTATTAGAGAGCCTGATCGTCTGTCTGTTCTAAAAATATAAACCTGAAAAGTGAAAAAAGAAAAACATTAACCAATACTAACTATGAATCATATAATGGCACAGCACTGGTGCTTTCTAAATAGTATCTAAGCCATGATCATGGCTATTGCCAAGATCCAACTTCACGACCACTTTACTGTTCTTTTAAGAGATGAAAGAGAGCTCCCCATTTTCCTGATGAATCACAGGCTTCTTAAACATAACAAATGCTTGAATAGTATCTTATTGTCTACTTTTGTCATATGCATGTGTGTTTGTGCACATGTATGCATTTAAAAGCACCTAGCAAACAACTTTCTCACTCTCAAACAAGTGGCACCTGGAGACTGTCTGGAAATGAGCAGGGTAAAACACTGAGAAGGCACAATCCTGCTCCCCTTCCCTTATCTGGGCCCTGTGCCTGCATGGACTGCCCTGCAAACTTCATGATGCTTTAGAAAAGGTTGGAATAGAAATCCCAATCAGACCACCCAAAGCATTTCCACTGTTTCTGTCTGAAACAACCTGTAAAACAAAAAAACTGCTCAAACAGCCTACTCAGTGCTCATTTCCACAGGAGAAACTGTTCAATCAGGAATCCTTGGGGATAAAAGCGTTAATACAAGTTCAAGAACAGACCTTGCACAAACATTTGTAGAAAGGGATTCCCTTCATAGTTGAACATGTGGTGAGTGACTAAAAGGTGGTGAGACAGAGCTCAAAGGTGTTTCCAGCCAACACAGCAAAGATTTACTGGGCAGTCACTGTATATATTAAGGACTCCTAGCATTTGCATGGCACGTTTAGCAGTGACAGCACTTTGCCAACTGTCACAACTCCAAACCCAGTCTTAATAGTAATGCTCTTGGTGACTTTGGAGAAATGACTCAGTCTCATTAAGAATCCTGGCTCTATCTTCAGTGAAAAAGTGTGACGACGCTGATCACTTTCTATCAGGGAAGTGGAAAGGCTTAGCTTTACAGAGGGTGTGGAAAGCACAACAGGACTGCTCACTGTAATGTGCTCACTGGACTCAGCACCACTTGCCACCACTTTGCCCTGTGTTACTGCTGCCCACATCCCACGGCGAGGGAGAATGACGGGAGCTTTTGCAGTCAGAGCAGTGGTCTTTAAACTACAGGGCCAGCTGCTTTCTCGTGGATCTCGTGTTAGCAGTTGGGGTTTTTCCCCCTGGCTGTACACAGTTGAAATTCTTTCCACAGAGAAAACAGGTTGGAAGGAAGGTGCACTGCAGCAGCCATAAGAGAATACCTGGGATAAGAAAACTATGCCTTTCTCATGCACGTCCTCTCAGCAGCAACTGCACTGCTCCCACATCCTGTATGTCCTAGCTATGTCAGATCAGGTATATGTACCAAATTCAGCCTCTACTTTTTCCCATTTTCCCCACTCACACTGCTACCCCAAGGGACATGGTTACTACCAAAAATAATCTGCCTAACAGAATATTGTTCCTGGTACTGAAGATCTCCTACTCCTTGTTACAATTCAGCTACAACTCATGTGACTAAAGAGCAGGAGACCCAGAGGGAGGAAGATGGAAGGGGCTGCAGGACATCTCTGCTCAAGCAAATGGTGGCAGCAGGTCCTAAAAGGATTGGATTTTAAATAAAGAGGGGCAAAGGCAGATCCTTTACAGCCCTTCCCTCCCTCTCCTCACTCCCACTCTTCCACCTTTGGTTTAGAAGAGTTTAAGGGGTTGCAGTGCTCACTCTCCCCCAGTTTCCCCCCCAGCAGCTGGGAACACCAGGCATGCCTAACTAGCCAGCCACCTCCACCTAGCCCTCAACTTGCTTACATCTTTGGGACACTGAACACATACATGCCCACAGGAAAACCCTTTTGGCTTCTTTCCTTCTTAAGAGACTATCACCAAGATTTCTAAGTAGAGCTGGCAAAACTAGATTCTAATCCACTAAACATCAATCTATTATGAAGTTTTAAAAATTACATCAAATCACCTAATAAGAAGCATTTCATGCTATTGGATGTTACCTTGAAGTAAATATTGATTTAGTCAAATATATGAAGAAAACAAGCAGAAGACAAACTCTCTTTTACAAGTTTTTTCAATTCTAATAAAGCTTCAAAAGATAAATAAATGTCACAAACCCTAAACCAAAGCACCATGAAAGAAATGTTATGCTTGTCTCATTAAAATGGGTACTGTAAGGATTGGGTGGGAATGCAAGCAGAGAGGGATGAGGGATTCAAGGCACCAGGAGGGACAGGTGGAGAAAATGTGATGGCTTCAAACTACCTCACCTCTCCCTTGCTCAGTGCTTCAAAACTACCACATAGACAAGCAACTCTTGGCTTCTCATACACGTTGGGATTGCATCAGTGTTACATATTTAGCCCCGTCGCACCTGACCACATTATTGTTGGACAAAGAGACGCACCTTTCCGATGCCTCCATCCTGGGGAGCTCCTCCTACAATGTCAGTGGCAGTCGGCTGAGAGAAATGACCTGCTGTCACTGCATATCCTGAGAGGGAGAGGAAATAAAGGAATAACCATGAAAGGAAAGAGCCTGAGAAACAGGACAGCTGGCTGGATCACACTCACAGCGCTTCACTGCTCGGGGCTGCACACGGTTACTGCTCTGCAGCTGTTCTGCTCAGGATCTACCAATACTTTGCCCAAAAGCTCATGGGGACAGGAAGAGACAGGACACCCTCCAGTGCTCTTGCAAAAGCTGAGAGAAGAAAGCTGTGTGTGTGGAGATGAGCAAGGGACACGCAGAGCTGGTGGTGGGACCAGCTTGCCATATGTGAGTCAAGAGAGGGAAGCAGTAAAAGGGAAACAAGCACACAGAGAGAGGAGACCACATCGCTGCAGGGAAAGTATCATGTCAAAGAGCAACAGTCCCACCAGGACCAGAGAGAAGTGTCCTCCTTTGACTAAAATCACTGCTCAGCAAGGCTTGGAAAATCATAGTCCTTTGGGACTGGGGGAGAGCAGCGGACAGTAGGCAACGAGGCCACAGAAGGTAAGGGCTTTAAAAGGTATTTGTCTAGGCAAGAAGAAATATCGGAGGATAGATCAAAGAAAAAAGAATGTATTTGAAAGAAGATCAAAGATTCAGCTTTCTTTGGTATGTGAAAATAATATATAATAACGTAATATATAAAGATTAGTAGAGTAGCTTTCCTTCCAAGGCTATCTTGTGTCTGCCTTGCCCTTCTGCTGTAAATTATGAGGCTCTTGTCTACACTGTAAACCCTATAATTCAAGTCCATCAGTGACAAAACCTATTTATGTCAGCAAATAGGTAAACATACACTCTTCATTAGCAGTACCTTCCAAGTGGTGTTTTTTTTAAGACTAAAAGTTAAGGGGAAAATGAGAGGTCAGTGCCAGACTTAAGTCAAACAGTATCAAACTGTTTGTAAACAGTATCACTGTTTGAAAAGCCTTCTAAGTCTCAACAGCCTTAGGCACTGCAGATTAGGTAAAAGCCTTTAAATTAAATTAAGTATTTTAGGGACACTGTGTTTAGAGCAAGTAGAACCCACTGAGTCAAAGATGTACCTATAGCCAAAGCTTTCACAACTTCTTTTTGTTGACAATGACACATTTAGACAGTGCTCTTTTTGTAGAAATAAATTTGTATCTGCAATACACATTCTGCAATTAGTAGTTGTATCCACTTTAAAGGTACAGGTAAGCAGAGGTGCAGTTTAACTAATGACAAATAATCTGCTTGTCACAGGGCAAAGGCAGGAATATTAAGAGGCCTACCACAATCCAATGTGCTGTTGAGCTGAAAAGCCTTTTCTCTATTAGCCAAAAAATTACAGCATAGTTGGGTTTTTCTAAAACAAGGAAAGAAAAATAGAATACTCCATAGGCTTCTTTGCTCGTACTTCTTTCCAGACAAGTAACACTTTAATTCAGCTGTTCTTATTTTCATGCTTTTCATAAAAACACTCTACATGACCATAAAAAAGTCTGTATCAACTTTATAGCATCAAAGCCTTGAAATAGGTTGTTGGACTATTTTCTTCTCACAGTGAGCCCCAGAAAGCTGCTTACCAAGGTATGTGTACCGCCTGGCTATCACAGCATCATCATTCAGCTTGTAGTATGTGTTGTCAGTGAGATTCAGCACTTTGACAGTTCCTGTCCAATAATAGGACCCTGGTGCCCCCATGATGACCAGCTCCTACAACAAGAGAAATGGAAGGGTGTGGAGGAAAGGATGGGAAGAAAAAATAACAATGAAAACTGAGCAGAAATTTGTGCTTTACACATTAGTGAAGAAGGGACAGCATATTTACTTAAACCATCAATTAAAAGTCCGTCTACAACAATCTTCCTTCTGTGTGCACGTAGAGCATCCTTCCTTCTTCCCAAACATGGAGGAGGTCACTGCACACACCCTAGACACACACTGCCCTTTTATGGTCCACTTCTGCTCAGCTGTTCTGCTGCAATAGAAGACCTTCCTCAGCCTTATTGATCATCAAACTTATCCCTGCTAACACAGCGCTCCCTAAAATCTCTTCACCTGCTGCCTTTCCCAATCATCCTTCAGAAGACACAAAGACAGAGTCACTCCAGCCAAGCCAGGCCCACTGCTCAGCTCCAGGTGCTGGCTGACATGCTATGCCAACCAATTATGATGGAAACAGCACAAAGGATTTTGACTTTACAGCTCAGAAGCTAAAGAGGTGCCATGCACTCAACAAGCAGGGCATGCCTTATGTCATAGTTGGAACATTTTGCCTTGTTCCATCATCAGACAGGCTCTGGTCTTCAAGAGACAACCTGGCTATAGAATCATCATAGAATCATAAAATGGCTTGGGTTCATTACAGACAACCACAACATGATTTATTGTTTTAAAGGACTGTAGAAATCAGACAAAGTTCCCAGCATTCCTGCATTCAAAGGTAGATGTTCACGGATAACGTTGTTGAGTCAAAATCCAAGGTGTATTTGCACACAAGAGAGGTTCAGCAAACGTTGTCCCAAAGCATCAGCATCCTTGCAGGGAAACCTGACTTCTGCATGTGTTTTTAAATAGCCCCAACAAGCAATCAAATTAAGCCTGAGGAGCATTAAGCCCAGGTAAGTTCTCCAACCCCCCCAAAGACCTGTGGGCAGCTGCTTTGCCTCACATCCCCATTCAACATAAGGCCATGGGTGGACTCCTTCCTGCGGGAAAATGCTACCACATCCAGGTCCCCTTCAGGTGACCAGTTCTAGCTGGGGGGGAGATGCTAAACAAGGCATTCTCCTAATAAGATTACAGGGACACGACTGCAAACTCGACTAAAGAGCAGGACGTGCTTAGAAATAGCTTTGTTCCTGTAAGGGGCCATGCCCGTGAGGTCAAGGGATCATTTACTGACAGGAACAACTACCATCCACAGCCCTGAATATATGGCAAGGCATTGCCTGTTTGACCCAAAAAGCCATTTATCTGCATTTCCTGCTGCCATCAGGCTGAAGCAATAAAAGTTCAAAGATATCTTTTGAACTAGGTTAGCAGAGGAAGATTTAAGCACAGGAACAGAAACAGGATGGAGGGAGCAGAGGAGCCAGGAAACAGCTGCTGTGAGCTGAACATCCAGTTACCAGATAGTGCCCCTGTGGCAACATCGCCTGCCATCCCAGTGCACTGACACGGCAGAAGGAGATTTCTGAGAGAGAAGACCTTTATTCTCTTTGTATCAGCTGCAACAACATAGTCTGCAAATCACTGCATATATAATTAGGACTGAGTATATGTTCTTGAAAAAGAAAAGGCAAAAAACCACAACCCTGAAACATTAACAAAAGAATCATGCATACATAAGGGAACAAATTCATCCCTGACATAACTAAAACATGCCTGATAGACTTCTGTCCAGGAAAGAATATGGACGAGTATCTAGAACAGCTCTGGAGCATATATTTGACCATGCTGTTTTGTCCCCATCATTTTGCTACAAGGAAGTGTAGTAAAACTGAAAGAAAGTGCTTTATCTTCTGTATGTATGTATATGTATGTGCATTATATTTATCCACATGTACATGAACAAAATGATTCAGGGAGCACTGTTGTACATCATCACTTACAGGAAAGAGTTAACAACAGACACAGAAATAGCTCTATGCAAGTTTTGGGATGTACACAATAAGAATATTCCCTGAGGACATTTCCCAGAGTCAACTCATTCCTTCTTGTCCACAGACCTGAAGAGACATACACATATGTATGAACACTGGGCAGGCACTGTGCAAGATGCAGATGCCTGGGAAGCCAGACAAGGCAGGAGGGTGTTTGGTGGCAGGAAGGGACAACGCTCAGCACTCAGCCCACTGTCCAGGCCATGCCCAGGGATCTCCCCCCAGGACGTGCAGCAGGAGAGCTGCTCACCAGCCCCAACCCTTCCACGCATGTGCCCCTGCTCACCTCAGTGAAGAAGCCTGCGATCCCTGCCTGGCACGAACCGTGCTCCTCCCCGTATTTCTTCTTGTACTCTGGAGGGGAGAAGGGAAGAAAACCAACTATGGTCATGCCTGGCACAGCACACACTCTCCACCTGAGCCACCTGCAGCACTAACACACAGCCTGCAGAGACACCGGCTTGCAGGGCTGCTGGGTGTCATCAGTGGATCTGCCCAAATGTGCACCCTGCAGCACAGCCCCCCAGCCCGGGGTAGGGCAAGGGGCTGGCTGTGGGGACAGCCACAGTGCTGCCTAGGGACAGCCTTCACAAGCAGCTTCACAGCAGCATGGCAACAGCAGAGCACCGCCCCAGGAAAGGTGCATCAGAAGAGGCTTCCACCTGTGGCAGAGAGAACAGCACAGCTGGAGAGGGGGGAGCCAAACATGACACACATCGGTGTGCCACTGACCTTGTACTAGGAGGTTTTACCCATTACTACATCAGAGAAACACAGTGATCTTCCCCCACAGTGAGAGACACCAAAGCCCCAGGAAACATCTCTGGTGGAGGGTGCTTCTGGACAGCAGCCCCAGGAAGGAGCCAGCGAGGGAGGAAAGGGCACTGTGTTTCTACACCATCAGTCAAGTCTCACTGCTGGATCTGCTGCTTTGCATGGCCACTTGCTCAAAGCTCCCAGTTCACAGGGAACCCAACCAGCATCCTGCAGTTTTTGTTCCTGTAGTTTATGTAGCAATTGTTTGCCCTGTCAAACCTGAGGAAAAATTACTTTTAGAAATACATTAAATTCAGGGCAGGGAGGAGGCAAAAAGAGGAAAAAAGGAAAAATCACTTTTCACCCTGCCTCAATTCAAACATTTTCAGCTTAGGAACATTTGAAACTTAGAGCTGGATCAGAACCTTTGCAGTTTTTTTCCAGAACATTATTTTCCAATATGCACCATATTATCACCACTTTCTGTATATTACAGTAATTCAGGCTCAAAAAACCACATTGCCATATAACCTGGTAATTGTGAAACTTTTATACTTTTTATTTTAAGCCCCATTAACTCATTGCTAAATGATAAAAATTTTAATGAAATCAATAAGCAAATTGCCTCTTTGGAACAAAGCAAGTTCTTTTGAGTTGAATTTTATCTTACTGAAGATCAAAAGGAATTAATTCTAAAAACTGCTACATCCTTAAAGAATTTTTTCAAAGCACTGTATGTAGACATATACACCCCCCATTCTCCCTTTTATATTGTATATAGTCTCTTCCTAATAGAATAAATATGTTTGGATTTTCAGAAACTTGCTGAGGTCATTCCAGTTGCACAGGCGAGGTTCAGTTCAGACCATGCAGAACAGAGTCTTGATGCACAAATTACAGTCCAAGTGCCTAATGCCCTTGGCCAAGGCAGGGTCCTGCCAAAGCAGATGTGTGTCCCAGCACACCAGGAAGGCCAGAAACACAGTGGGGTTTCCTAGTGGGAATGCACGACAACAATTCCACTGAGAAGTGACGCCCATATTTGCCCAGAGCTATTCAAAAACTGCTGGGGCTCTGAATTGTTAGCTCTCCACATGAAGTC
Source organism: Dendrocincla tyrannina (assembly GCA_035047865.1). Taxonomy (NCBI): domain Eukaryota; kingdom Metazoa; phylum Chordata; class Aves; order Passeriformes; family Dendrocolaptidae; genus Dendrocincla; species Dendrocincla tyrannina. The sequence continues at coordinate 49,023,464 of JAWWMP010000081.1, forward strand.
TCTCACAGAGCCAGGCAGTCCTTGCCTGGGGAAAAAACTGTGTTTTATATTGATGTGCACATTGTTTCGCTCAGAAAGCTGAGGAAAGGAGCTTTGTCCCTCTAGGATTTTCTGAAAAAATGATTCTGTGCATGTCCTAAAGGCCCTGCCTCTGCACTAGCAGGATTCCCACCCTTACATAGCATGGAACACACAGATGCAATGAGGAAGGTCAAGGCCCATTTGGGAATTAAATCTGGTGAAGAATGTCAAGGATAACAAGAAAGACTTACATCAACAACAAAAGGGTTCCTACGGAAAGTGCGGGCCCACTGTTGAATGGAATAGGGACCCTTGAGCAGAGTCTGCAGAGAAGGCTGAAATACTCAATGCCTTCTTGGCTGCCTGTTTTGAAGACTGGGGTGACATTTGCTTTCTTCCATTACTCAGGTCTTCTTTGCTTCAGTATTCACTGCCAATGACAGTGACCTTCTACAAATGGAAATGGAAGCACAGACTCCCAAACATCTCAGACGTTGGGGCTGCTGAGAATTTAAAGATAGGCTGACAGAGAGCAGAGATGAGGACCACCTTTTGGGGGTGATCAAGACAGATGCAGTCGTCCCCATGGAGCCAGCAGCCCTGTATGGACAGACACTGGGCTCCTGGACTCCAGCTTAGCCCTTTGAGCACAAAAGCACCCCTCCTTGTCAGCCCACCTCGCTCCCATGGGCAGTGGCACACACCCACCAGCACAGCCAAGAGCAGCACCCATCCCGGACGGGCACATCTCAGCATCACAGACTTCGGTCTCCCCCCGAGAGCCAGTCCGCCTCTCACAAGCAATGGATAAGCTCAAAAGGAATGAAACCCAAGATTGCTTCTACCTCCCCTCCCCTTCAGTGCACAGTAGTGGCACCTGTCACTCCCAGGACACAGCCCTCAGCCCATCAACCCCTGAAGTGCAGCAACCAAGTGCATGGAGAGTGTGCAGTTACTGTACCAGCTCAGAGCTTTGGCACAGCCCGACAGCAACCCTTGCATGAGGTTTAGATTCATCAGTTCCCACGTAGCCCCAGGCAATAACTGCTGTCATGGACAGATTTGTTGTTTCTACACTTCCTTATAGTTCTTTCTTGCCTGCCTGCAAACTGACTGTGCCCCCCTGATTACAGAGACTGCAACTGAGCTGCTGAAGAGCTGATAGCAGAGCAGCGACATGAGGCCCCGTCTGGAGGAGGCTGCTGCCTCTGCAACTTGGAAGATGTGCCATGAATAATACAAAAAGCAAAAAAGAGAAGATGGTAGTGGTTTGTAGCCAGGGTGATCTCAAGTTACACGAGAAGTGAGGCTGAGGAAGGAGAAATTGGATAAAAAAATGCACAAATAAAAGGAATAAGCTTTGATGTGTGACGATCCTGAAGTCCCCCCAACTTCTTCTCTGAACAGACTTCTCTGCGAGTCTCTAAATAAACTTCACTGCCATAAAGTAGGTTAAGCTCCAGAGTGCATTCAAATCCTGTATCTACCCTCTTCACAGATGTAAGCTGTCATTTGCACTGAAAGCTTTTTCACTCCTGTCTTAATGTTTCTCTACTCTAGGAAGAAACAGTAGTAACCAGTCTGACCTAGCACTGTAATGCTGAGCTTCCACCACAAAGCAGGGATGGTTCCCAGAAAACCAAAAGTGGTTTGGACCCTGTGGGAAAACTTGTCCCTTTGGAGGCAAGGCATGTGAGCTTGTGCTGTTCCCCTTATTTACCAACCAAAGAGACCATCAGTCTTCCCCAGTGCTGCCACCAACTCTTACCACAGAGGAGGAGGAAACCACTGCAGCCCTCCCCATCAGCAAGACTGCCTCTCACAGCACACACAGTCACCCTTCTTTGCAAGCAGAATGCACTGGGGGAATGAAACAGCAGCTTCCTTTTTTGGAGAGCCATTAAAACTGCGGGAAAAATTAAAATTTCCATTGCCTGGAAAACTGTGACTCCATACGTCAGCTATACCACAAAGGACATCCAGCTCATCTAAACCTGATTAGTTCCTACTCAGAGAGATTGCATTTAAGTATTGCTGTTAAGTATTAGGCTTGCTGTTGATCTCATTTTTCCCCTCAATCGCTTCCAGACTTCTGTCAGCCCTTTCAGGGAAGCCAGACAAGAGTAAGATGGATGGAGACTACTATGCTGTTGCACCCCTACCATCTAGTCAGGAACTTTCCATTTCCTCCACGGCTGGAGGCTGAGGTGCCCCTGGCTGGCCTGCCCGCGGTGCCAGGTCAGGCTCCTCTGGTGGGAGCACACAGGGTGCTGCCCACGCCCCTCCACACAGGGATGGACAGCCTGGGCAGCTCCTCCAGCAAAGGCTCTCAGGGCTCACAGCCAGGCGCTGCAGCCTCCCAGCAGTGGGGCAGAGGCTCTCCCTGCAGGAGCTGTTCATTGCTGTCAGTGGAGGGAAAGTCCTTCTGCTCCTTCCAGGGAGAGAAGGAAAAAGGTTACAAGGGTGACTGCAAACTTATTTCACAGCAAACCTTAAACAACAAACTCTCTTCTGAGTGCCACACCGTGGCTATCTCTCTTTGAGCTTGTCTTATTGAAATTCAAAGATTCAGGAGTAAACAAATGCAGCCACCCCTCGTGACACTGTGATTTCATGTCTGATGGGGTGAGGGAGGCATGTGGAAATCACTCCCAAACTTTCAATTCTCACTGTAGCACGTAGTGAAACGAAGCCAGCCTCTCACTGCACCAACCCTGCCAACTTTCCACTGGCTGCTCGGCGTGTACTAGGCCCACACATTTCTATTTTCTAGCAATTCCTGGCAAATATCCTGTCAGATTAACAGCAATTTTACTCCAAAGACATGACGCACAGATAAACACAAGTGGTTCGCCTCTTCCAGAAACCACCTCCCTGCCAGGGCTTCAGGAGAGCCCCTGCTAAGGCAGTGCAGGAGCGCTGACCTGGGCTCAGGGGGAGCCCCAGCAGCCTCTCTGTGCGTGCACAGGGACCAAAGAGCTCATACGGGATGATTTGCAGCGTATGACCTCCACGTGAGGCCTTATCCTGATTTTGCTGGCAGTAACAAGGAGGGCAGGGGGACAGGCAAGCACAAACACGGCAGGACGGTGCTCACAACAGGAAGGCTTACAAAGCTCATTTGTACTCTGCTGCACAGCAGCTGGCAAGGCTGGGGCAAGACCCTCAGAACTTCTCACAGCATCAAATAATGACCATTTCAGGGGTGGGAAATGCTCAGTGCACAAGTGCATGCCATCTCCAGAGGGTGTGTGGGTTCAGGATGTCAGACCCCAAAGGCAAAGCCCAGAGAGAGGTGAGGAGCCACCTCAGAAGGAAGGGTGGGCATGAGGAGGAGAGAGTTCTTTCAGAGAGCTGGCTCCACAGCCCACCCAGCTGGGACAGAGCCACTCACCAGCAGCAGAGGAACTATCCAGGACATCACTGCCTTATCCCTCCCCCACGTATTAATGTCGGCAGCAAGCCTGCTGCTGGCTGCTGCCAGCTTTGGACAGGAGGAAAAATGGATAAATAAGTAAATAAAATCAGAGTTCTTGCCCACAACAAGAGTATCTTGCTCTCCAAACTCCCACACTTTCTCAGGCTCCTACAGTCAAGGAGTGGAAGATGATGCCCAGGACAGAAAGGAGAAACAAGAGGGTGCTTTCCCAAAAATGTTTCTCTCAGGGCCAAGAAATCTTAGGAGATACCCTATCTTCTACCTAACAATACACTTGTGCCTCTAGTTTAGTTGTCTGCTCTTGGCCAAGGAGACACTGTCTTCTGATATCTTTAGGAAAGGAAACACGACACAAGAGTCTCACATGCACCAGAGAGGGGGAAATTATAATGCTGGCACATGGAATTTGGAGCAGAACCAACCATGGCTCAGAGCTGGAGCCCTCCCTCTGCCTCTGTCTCACACCCAGACCTTTCCAGGATCCAAGCATGGACCTTACAGCACCCAAAACATGGCAGTGATTGAGTACAAACTGCTGTACGAGTATCCCAAAGCGAGCCCTGCCCCTGCCCCTCTCCCCAATCCTCTGATAAACCACAATGCAGAAATTCAAGTGTTTCCATATGACAGGCAAATTGGTTCATGACTGCAACATAATTCAGAAGTTTTACTCTGTGCCACAGTGAAGCATAAGAGGCCAAGCTCAGATCAATATCTTCTCATTATTTACATTAGGAGAGGGGTGCCTCAAAAACACAGTTCAGAAACTCCTTATTCCTCCAGTAAAGTGCAACCATGCACTTTACCAGTCACAGGACTCGTTCAGTCATTGTGCTGCTCTCCCAGCTCCATCCAAACCCCAACTGCCATCCCAGAGCTTTGCCACTGGGCAGTCATGTCACCAAAAACAAAGAAAAGAGAAAAAGAAAAATATCAGTAGTAATGAGAGTTATTGCAGTAGTGTAACAAGGAAGGCAAGCCTCACAATCCTTACCTTCATAGCAGGGCAAGAGCTTCCTCCCGTTGGCCTGCAGGTTGGGGGGAATGATGTTGCAGAAGCCGTGGGGCAAGATGTACTCTGTCTCATAGTAGATGTTTTTCCAGCGGTGTGCACACGCCTGAACAGATCACACCACAGGGGTGGTTAGCCCAGAGTCACAGGAGAGCCCTCTCACCAAGGCACAGCACACACCAACAGCACCACTCAGCATCACTTTTGCCCAACAACCCCACTGTGCCCTCCTAACATTCCACTCTTTTCAGATTAAGCATCCTCTCACTGTTACCTTCTGCAGCTCAGGACAGTCTGACCTGGCAGCTCAGGACACGGTCTGACCTGGCAGCTCAGATCTCAGCCTTCTCATGTGCATGAGTACGAAAGCAAAAGGTCTCAGAGCAAGACAGAGCCCATGCTGGAGATTTCAAGATCTCTTACTGCACTTGAACCCTCACACACAGCAAAGCTTTTCTACCTAAAGACGCACTGACAGAATACAGCCAAGCCAGGAAAAGGCAAAAAGTGGGAATAAAGACACTGAAATACTTCAGTTACTAAGACCATATTAGAAAGTTATCCACCAGAGAGTGCATGTGTCAGTCAAAGGCTTGTTTCCATGAGGAAAGGCAGCTCTGTTCCTGGTGACAGATGTTCTGAGTCTTGCTTACTGGTAATGAGTTTAAGTGAAAATGTCAGAGATTTTAAAGCAACAAGAGTGGCAACATGAGCCAAGGTGCAGATGAGTAGCAGAGGTCAGAGTGCCTTTCTCCTCAGAGTGATGAGTAAGATCATCGTGAACAAGGCACTGGATCGGCACAACTGGCTGCACAGGCAAGCACTGCAGAGCGTGGTTCACACCTCCCCAGAACCCCCTCACTCCAGAAGTTCATACTGCACTGCTGCCAGACAAACCACAAGCTGCCTCACGCTCAGGGTTTACTTGGAATAAAAGGAAAGGAAATGTGAAACAGCACATGAACTTGAGCACACGCCGCGCTGCAGCTCCAGCTGGTATGAGTCTACACTGAAGTCAGTGTAGAGGGGTCAATTTACATAATTTAAGGCTTGGCCCCGTGCAAACAGAGCAGTCTCTGTGCTACAAATCTTCTTTGCCACATGTTTTCACCTTTTCCCTGAAGCTTTGCGTCAGCCCCCTTGCCAAACCCCACACTGACCCATGGCCCCCAAAATGAGACACCTTCAGTCTTCTCCCCCTGGGCGCTACCCCACTTTCCTGCCTTGGCACCTCAGAGCTGCCTGTGGGAGCATCTCAACATTGTTAGAAACTATATCCATCCATAAAGCAGGCACACTTGTGTCATCTCTCCAGTAAAGGACACGGGAAGTGTATCAGCTACTGGGCAGCTCAAATCCAGCCATCAACAGAGGCCCCAAACCTCCAAAGAGACATAAACAGGTAATACTACCCTCACTGAGCAAAATCAGCTGTGCAAAAGCCTGCTCTGCTGTTAGCAGGGCTGCTTTGGGAGTTTGATATTTACTGCTTTCCTATCTTCCAGTGCTCAGGAAGAAGCATGTCCCTCCTGAAGGTGGCTACCCCAGGGGGACAGCTGTGGAATGCTCCCCACCCCGCCGTGGGGCAGGCTGCCAGCCGTGATGCAGGGGATGCTCCTGAGGGCACCCTGCTCCACAGCCAAAGGCACACGGCAGGGACTGCGAAGAGCAGCTTTGGAGACTCCCTTACGGGCTTCAAGGGGGCTCAGCTGGGATTTCAATCCCCACGCACCATCACGCAACATTCAACAGCAAGAAAACAACCAAAACAGCAAATGAAATGCTTGTTTTCAGCAAAACCAAGAAGCAGTGTCTCTCCTGATGGATCTGTGCTGTGAGCACAGACATGCACATGCTCTGCCCTTTCAAAGGCAGTGCTATAAAGACACATACCATTAACGTGACAGTCAAGTCAATCGCAACTCTAAATATAAACATGAAAGGAAATAGACCAAGAGTATTTGTTTTTTTAATTATGGAAACAAAGGATTGTGGTACCATAAATTCCTTAACATTTTATATCTCGGAAACTGCAAGGGACTCTCATAAATTAACTTACTAATCTGTCCCACAGGAACACAATGACAGAGTCAGGGAGAGCAGGAGCATTTCATCACAAGCAGGTGGCTTTGCTCACGAGTGAGGTACAGAGGCCACAAAAGACAGAACAATATAAGGAGAGGAAAAGCTGCTGCTGGATAAGAAGCCTGTCCAAAATCAACTGGAAGCCATGGGCTCAGTCTAGCACTTCTGGGCACACTTACCTAATCGCTTAGGACTTGGATTTTGTTTGAGTTGTCTTTCTTTCAATGACCACTCTTCTGTGCCTCCATCGTGATGTGTGTTCAGGCACACTATAGTTTACCACTGACTGCCTGAGTCTGTGGAACTCTGAGGGATGAGCTGCACCTCAGTTATCTGAGTCAGGGCTTCACCAGACTCCACCGAGCCACAGCTACAGAATCTGACACTCCCCAATGGACAGGAGTTCAGCAGCTCCTCTTCATCCTCAAAACTCACTTCCCTGCAGCCAGGCAACCAGCCCATTTGTGTCCCTGCCATGACAAAGCTTGTTCACAGCTGCTTTTGGTGTTCTTGTCTTCCCAAAAGCATTTAGAGCTGACTACAGTACACTGTTGCTGCATTTTCCAATGCTGCTGAGGCAAGGTGATGTGCTACCAAAGGTGGAGAGAGCCCTCTCTCTTTGACAACACATGTCTGAAGATGTGTTTGGAACAGAGAGGAGTCACCCGAATTTGATGCTATGGAGCAAGCTTTTCTGTGGGTTTTTTGTTTGTTTTTTTTTTCCTAAGGTGATTACAAAGCACTGACAATGAGCCCATGCACCCTATTTTAGATGCAAGCTCGAGGTGGGTGCCCGTGCAACAAGGACACCATCAGCACATTTGGGTGCTCAGCAGCTGCTGCCAGGGCACAGGCTTCAGCTCTACCATGCAACAGGGGAGAAATGATGCTAACTTTTGAAGCATGAAGCAAAACAAAATGGTTCCAAGCAGAGCAAGCTGAGTTATCTATTGATGGCTGACTCTGCATTATCATGAACAGCCCATTTCAGAACTGCAGACACTTGGCTCTTTTGCATGTTGTTGAAGCCATGGGCTTTGCCCCACAGGAAGAGCAACACAACGACAGAAGTGGCAGATATTTAGAAAGAGCAAGACTGAAGGATGTGCTTTATCTCCAAATCATAATGCACTGTCCCCAGTTCCTCTCCCAGCAAATGTAAAAGGAAGGCTCCTACTGTTTCAGTCTGGAAAGCCCGAGCAATCTCAGCTGCATTACTGGAGCCCTGAGATTAATGCAAAGATGGACTGATAGTACATACAAGGACAGGAAGCTTTCTTATTTAATCTTACTTCATTTCTGCACATCCTCACTGATGCTTTTCTATTTAGTCTGTCAGACAAACACAAACCTCTAGTTTAGTAAGATATCCTGGCACAATATGGGCTCAAACACAATCCATGTTTTACCAAACACCAGCTAAAGCTCTCTGGCATACTCCTCATCCTCCCTACTGCCCCTTTCCACTGAAGCTGGTACTCGTGCAACTGGGGAAGGATAGTAAGAGAAAAACTTAGGCCACTAAGCAGTTTCAAAGCAAAAGCAACAATTTCTTTACACAATCCACAGTTAAACTCTGGAACCATTTAACCTAACACAGGACTTCAAGAGCATCAATATTTCACACAGGGGAGTACATTTACTTATGCAGAGAAAAAAAAATCCATCCAGGGTATTGACCACAAAGATATTACACTGTCTTAAAGGAATTCCTGGAAGAGATGCAGTAAATAGAGCTTTAATGGCTGACAATATAGACTGCACACACACTCCTATCTCAAGAGATTCACTCATGTTAGCTAGTAATTTTGTTAAAAAACTAAAGATTTGGCAAATATGTCTATGAATGCACATTCAAACACATCTTTTCTGAACACCAGTTTGACAAAGGGGCTTCAAAGAAAAGCCACATTTTAAAGAAATACTCATCCTTAAAATTAGAAGAGCATGTGTATTTAAAACCATCTGCTTGTGGGAAAGTCACAAATCCGTTTCGTAAAAAGTTATCTCAAAACAGAATAACGATGACTTGAAACAGCCAGGAAATTTCCATCCAAAAAGGAATCTGTAAGCATTCCTTCCAAGCTCTGTTTCCACACAGATGTGCACAGATATATAATTAGCAGTTTAAGAGCAAGTGCTTTGGTTATAAATATCAATGAGAATTATATATTTCAATATCCCCAAGCATGTGGCCATGACCTGCTTGGTGAGGGGCAGCCCAGTCTCGTCAGAAGGCTGGGTTAGGACTGCTTTAAATCAGTGTCACTTGTGGAGACATTTTACCAGTTTAAGCTGCCCTGAAATAAGCACCCCACTAGCCGTGTATTTTCCTTCAGCTACATTTCGAGCTTAACTTCCTTTGCATGTGAAGATTCCAGCCCCTCAGCCCCAGCCCAAGGCCTCGCAGCCTGCCCATGTCTCTCACGCCTGTAGCCCCCTCTCAGCCAGCAACCATCCCCACCCCTGCGAGTTGCCTTTTGCCTCACCAGCATTCCCTTCCTTTGCTGCTTCTCTCTGGGGAAATGCCCCCTAAGCATCAGCTGCGAGCTGTCTCCCTTTGAACCAAAATACACAAAACCAGTAAGACTTCATTTTGACAAAAATGTTTCAGTATTGCCTAAAAAGGTGTGTGAGCTTCCTTCCAAAAATGGATTAGGATGAATTTGTCTAGTTCAGCCTGCTGACTGGACAATGAAGAGGATGCTGTTTTGGGGTAGCACTATCCTCAGTGCAAGTCACTCCTCAGCTGTCACATGGGACTGAGCACACCTCAGCAGAACTATTCCTTGAAAGTAGGAATTGCCTACACTACCATGAATGCCTGCATTTTGTGCTGTGCTGTACAGTTTACAGTGTATGTTATTTCTACCCTTCCTTCTCCCCTCCTCCTCTAGTCCTGACCACATTTAAAGCAGCCAAGGGAAGTAAAGCCAGCCCCTGTAACACTGGTAAGCTGTACCCAAAAGAGACGATGGGGTGGAATACCACAGCACTGCCACAGAAATGCATCAAACCCACCTGCTCCCTCACAGGGGAGCTGGTGTGCAAGGATTTGGGGTGTAACCATAGGGATTCTACACACATACTAAAAAAATACCTTTGAGGGAAGCAGCTTTATCCTCTTGCCTTGCACAGGTGCTTGGCACAGGAGTCACTGTCCAAGATCTTTCTCACTGGCAGCTTTTACACAGTTTCTGCCACACACCAGGGCACTTCCCTATCCCAGTGGAAAGATGGGGCCAACTGAAAGTTTCCTCCTCACAGACAGGAGGGTCTAGAATTAGATTGTTGTCAGGGTTACTCTGGTAACAGGAAATTAATATAAATAAATGAAAAATACAGCCACAAAGACTCATTTTACATTTTTCCTTGTAAGTTCTGACACGCAATACATGTGCTCAAGGAAAATGAATTCCCTACCTAAACACAGGGGAACTACAAAGAGAACAAACTAGCAGGTACCTCCCAGACAAAGATCTATTTATTTGGCTCAAAGACATAATCCCGCAGGTTTCAGAGGAAGCCCTTGGGTGACATGAGTCAGGTGTGATGGCTTGGAATCCTCTGTAAAGGATGCCTTCTGGCTGGGGCTCACTTTGCCTTCCGCTCGAAGGAAGGGACTACAGAATCTGCTGCCTCTTCCTCTGCACTCTGTCACTCACTGCCAAACACACTAATCCTGACATGCTCAGCACTGCACTCAGACAGCAGCAATGGTTTTAATGAGATCAAAGAGCTGCACAGACTTACCAGCACACTTCCACCAGCCTTCGGCTGTCTAGCCAGGCTCACGCCCATCCATTCATCATCTCTGTCTTCTCTGCAGGTCTTCCCACAGAGCACACCCCGAGAATTGCCTGCAGAGAGAAAGCAAAGGCAGCAAAGCAAGGAGGCATGAGTTCCAAATGCCCACCAAAGAACCCCAGAGAGAAAAGAGGTTGCCCCTTAAACATCTGATGGTGCTTTTCTTTCCTCCTGATTATTAGTTCTTGAATGCATTAATTGGGACGATGCTCTCATTCTTAACAGGCACCACACACACAGAGCTGAGGGCAGACCCTGTCCCCTGCAGCCAGCAGCTTTTACAGCACGTCCACAGCTCTACTTGAATAAACCATGCAATGTTCATATCAACGGGAGAGACAGCAGATTGCCTCCAGAATGCACTCAGAGCAGAAATTACTCTTGAAAACGAGGCTAAAGGGAGCACTTCAAATAAACAAACAAACAAACAAACCCCACACAAACCAGGGTGAGATTTTTAGTCCTCTCAGGCAGCATCCACAAATCCATGACCGTTTACATTACAGTAGCAAAACAAATCACTTAGCCAAAACACATGTAAGCTTCGTCAACAGAAATTCTACTTGACTCAGTATAAGTATAAAAAGATGAACTATACTAACATGCCCTTCTTTATAGGCAGAAAAAGCAACATGTCACCAAGAAAATGAAAGTATTAAAAGGCTTCAATCTTCACCATCATTATCCAGTATGAGATTTTAAATTAGAATTTTCCTCCCCCCACTCAGACAGCACATCAGAGAAACTGAAGTCAATCCTGACCATGTGCAATAGCATAGACACGTCTCTCACCCAGAGCATTTTAGCACAAAAGGCAAACTCAAGGAATGATCTGCTGCATTTTGGGGCAACCCCCAGATCACCACACCACTAATAACCCCACACACCAGGATGGGCCACCTGGGGCCATCCCATGCACCTCTACTTCAGCAGTGTGTGGAGCAGGAAGCAGCACTCCAAACCTCTCATCACACTGCGAAGTCACGCTGAAGCAGGTGAGGAAATGACAGCAGCTCACATAACCAGGGGAAAATCCACCTCTACCCCGTTACTCACTCGAATGAGGGAGCAAGGCCACTGGGAGGACACCAGCACCAGGGGGATGTTGCTTTGTGATGCTGAAGAGAGGGAGATGCTTTGGCTACTATTGTTCAAAATCCATCAGGAAAAGCTGATGGCTCCCTCTCAGTGTTCTGGGGCCAATTTGAGGCTGGCAAGAGGACTGCTACCCCTATGGATTGGATTTTGTTTTGGTTCCCTCCATCTGTCCCAAAGCATCACAACTACCCACCTCGTCCCATATCCAGTTCAGTGCACCTTCTGTCAGGGTTGGTATGGACTCGACATTTAAACACTGCTCCTGGGGACTGAACAGAGGTGCTGTATTTAGAGTCTGCCTTGGGAGCACCGACCAACACCCTGCAAACCAAAAGCAAAGTAACAAGTGATTAATTTCAGGAGAAAAGGAAATAAAATAAAACAAACACACCACCAAGGCTTATGTTGCTAGACCTTCTTCAGCAAAAGCACTTTCCTCAGCAACCTTGTAAAATGATGATACTGACTCACAAACTGAAAACACCACACACAATAAAGGCATTTTTCCATAGTGAAGGCATAAACATTTTAACAAATAAAATTTCCATTAGGTTTGTAACACATTTAAAGTGACACACCCTCCCCACACACCCCCAAAGCATTTAGGAAAGCATTAGGCTGCACAGCTGCATCCATTTGCCCTCGGGTTTAGCCACAGTCCTATCAATCCAGAGCTGATACACACACCCACAAAGAGCAGGAAATCTGAACCTGCATGCTTGTGAGCCTGCCCAAGATTTGTAAGCTTGTTTAGAAAGTGGAGGCACTCCATTCTCAGAACGTTTTTTATTGTGGCAGCTTAAAAAAACAACAGCAGAAACTCCAACCAGCAATATAAGCAAATCCCTTCCACAATGCATTGCTATCAGCCAGCATTGATCCTTGAGGCTGTGAAGGCTTTACTTGGACTGCTCATCCCACATGAGCCCTGCTGTTTCTGGGAAGCACCAATGCCCAGCTCTGACCATGAAGGATGAGGAGCACCTTTTAGTCACTTGTGTTAGGATCCAGTGAAACTGTTCAGCCAGCTGGCATCTATTTGCTCGTGCCCAGGGGATGCCTTCTCAGGAGGATGACAGGGGAAGCACAAGGCTTAAGGGAGTCCTTACACGGCCTCCTCATTAAAGGAGCAATCTTGCTCGGCTGGTTATGAGCACAGATCTGGGCATGTGAGGATGAGGATGGAGGTTAAGCAGGATGAAGGCAGGCCCAGGGAGGGCAGTGGGGAGCACCAGGTGGTTCAGTAACAGATGTGCAATGCTCTTGCTCTGCCAGCAACGTCAGAGTTTCTGTGTGTAAAGAAATCCCCTCTGAAGTTAAGCCCGGGGCAGGACTAAGGGCAACCATCTCTCAAAGCCCCAGCACTCCTGTGCACAGACCCAGCCTGGTGCTCAGGAGGCAGAGCTGAGCAAGGGGACCTGCCCTTGGTTTAGCCACTGAGGGGCTGAAGAGCTGCTGGTGCAAAGTCAGTCTGTACCCATGACCTTCCCATGGCCCAGGGGGACAGCCCAGCACCAGCCCCAAAGTGGATGTTTCCCATTTTAAACAACTTTTCCTTCCTCCTCTAATGTTCCATCCCCACCCACCAGCCATCATCACCATCCCAGTAAACACAGGGAGCCCCAAGGCACAGAGTGGGCACGTGTCCAGGGTCAACCTGAGGCACCTGAAGGAGCTGCTCCTGAATGAGAGCCTCACCTATACCAAGCAGCAGCACAACTCCCCTCCCTGTGCTCCCCTGGACATGGGACACAACAAAACTGTCCTGTGGCCCTCGAGATATTTGCAAAGAGAAGAGAAATCCCTACATTAAGTGATCATTTTCTCCAAAGTTCCTTGGGCTAGGCTGTGTCATTTGGAGAATTCTGCCAGGGTTAAACTCTTGCACACTACAACACACAGCATGTTTTCACAAGTGAGAAGAATTAACGTCCAAAATACTTAAATTGCTAAAACATACAAAGCCTGCACACTCTGGGGAGCAAGTGCAAAGGAGCTTGAAATAATAGCTCCAAATGCAAAGCCCACTGGGCAGGTAGCAGGCCAGGTATCAAATGCCAGTCATTTCATTTCCACTGGCGATGAATGTTTGTCATTCACTTATTGACATTCATGAGGTCTAACAAAAACAAACATTGCTAGCTGGAAGACTTACAGATTGAAATTGCAAACGGCAAGAAACTGTTTCTATGACCTGTTACAAAATCAGATAACGTAGGCCACGCCGACCTCCAGTTTAAAAGAAGCTTTGCTCTAACCTAATGAAAATAAACACGATTCAGCAACTAGTGCACAAGAAACTCTGGGTTGCAGCAGGAAAGGTAAAGATGATGGAGCCTGAATTACAAAGGCTTTTCAGCTCTCTTGAAAAAGCCAAATGGGAAAAATTGACAGTTAGCAATTTGAGTAGGCTACTGGCTCAGATAATATTGCTGTCTTGAACAAGCACACCTTTCAAAAAGAAAAGGTTGGTTGACATTTTTATGTGGACTGGGCAGAAGGAAGCAACCAGTGACGTGTGCCAAAAGCAAATCTATTTTGGATTGTCCTGAATGGTCGTTCATTCAAACCTGATACTTCACCTACGTCACACACCATGTCATCTTAGGATCTTGCCTCATTCTTTCATTCTTGCCCCTAAACCCAGCAGCTGAAACCTTTGCAGATTTCCTGTTCCACCTGGCATGGTCCATGCTCACCCATGTCCTGAGATGGTGACCTTCAGGGAAATGGGAGGATTTTTGTTGATTCACGTGTTTTTTGGTTGGTATTTGTCACATACCAATTACTTTAATTTTATTCAAAGGTTTGAGACTGGAATATTTCCTTTGTCATCATCAAGACCTGCTTACTCTCACTAGTTGTGTATGTAATGGCTTAACTGTTGTAAGAAAGTCACTGTCATGAGACTCTTTCAGCAGGCATGGATAGAAGATTCATTTCCATTTAAATATTTTGAGAGTCCTTGAGCAAAACACCTGTTTTGTATCTCCTCCATCTATTTAAAAACCTTTGAAATCTTCTGTGATTTCTATGAAACAAAACTGCAATCAGAGAAAGTGTTTTTCCTCTGTCACCATATCAAATCAGAGACACACTTCAAAGCAAAGCCTTAGAGTCAAATACAGTCTTCTCACTTTTCAGTGCTGTGGAGTCTTGTCTGGCACAAACACAGAAGATACAATTCCAGCCAGCAGAAGTACAACCCTCTGACATACTCCAGCTAGCTCTTGTTTCAGCTGCTCTTGTTTAGAATAGCCTGATTCCTGTGGTACAGATCTCCAGCACTGCTGTACCACTACTGGGGCTGTCAGCAAGCAAGCACCAGCAGCTCTCCAGCCTTTGGCCAAAAGGCTTACCACATGGATAATACTCTCTGCAGACATTACTGATGAGTGCAAGTTCTCACCACAACCATACTGTCCTGTGGGAAACCCCCAGAATATTTGTATCTATCTAAAGTCACCTTGAAGGGGAAATCCCCTCAAGGGAAAGAGATTTCTTCCTATGGAAGACAACTGAGGGTAGGAGGAGTGGAGTTTGGGGCCGTCTTACAGTCACTTTTGCTTGAGGTGCACAGAAGTCTGTAAAATCTGTGAAAAAAATACTGGGGTCTAAACCAAAATAAGGAGCAGTAGGCAGAAAGGCCAATTAACCCTCTCTTCTTGCATTCATGCTCACACAATCAAGAAAAAATGCTTCCATTTCTATTGAAATAACCCCACAGCTGCTGCATGGCCAAACCCCTTCCAGTGCAGGAGTCACAGCAGCCACTATTAATGGATGGCAAGAAGCTTTCTTGGCCACAGAGAAATTCACACCTCCATCAAATTACTTCCTGTAGGACAGTAACAACCTCTTCACTGGTGCCTGACCCTCGGGACATGGAGATCTGGAAAATAAGTGCTGCATTTAACAAAAGCAGCAGTGAACAAAACCGCGGAGCTGCCCAGGGGCTGGGGAGATGCCACGCACATCCAGCACCAGCCTAGAGCGTGCCAGCAGAGATTAGGCAGGCACAGCTCGAGGACTGGGGACTGCAGGTGCCTCACCTCACTGCTATGTTAAGTGGCAGGGGAAAAAAGTCTTTAAATATCCTCACATACCAGAGCTGATTTCAAAAGCAGTGCCAGAGGAGGGTGCACTGCCATCCTATCCCACTTGAGTTCCTTCCCTTTAGAAAGATCTGTGTTACTTGCTGTAAAACTCCCAGGTACCTGAAATAAAACCCCCAGCGTTTCGTTCCATCCCCGGCACGCAGAGCAAGAAGCAGGAGGGCTGGATGGTCTGGGGCCAAGGACAGCAAGTTCAGGCTCCCTGCAATGCCACGGCAGCACCTGCAGCATCACTGCTCAGATCATACAACCCAACACCCACCCACCACGGGGTCGGTGTGCCCCAGCCCTCCTCTGGGCTGCACACAAGTACTCGATGTGCCAACCAAAGGGGGTTGGTGTGCCCCAGCCTTCCTCTGGGCTGCACACAAGCACTCGATGTGCCAACCAAAGGGGGTCGGTGTGCCCCAGCCTTCCTCTGGGCTGCACACAAGCACTCGATGTGCCAACCAAACCCATTCACCGGCCGGAGATGCAGAGCAGCCCTCGGGACCCCGGCAGCACTGCGGCCCGGGGAGGGGCAGGGCTGAGGGCACGGCAGCAGCACAGCAAACAGCCTCATTCCCGATGGTAA
>JAWWMP010000081.1:49039714-49052879 GCA_035047865.1 Dendrocincla tyrannina
GGGGCTGCACACAAGCACTCGATGTGCCAACCAAAGGGGGTCGGTGTGCCCCAGCCTTCCTCGGGGCTGCACACAAGCACTCGATGTGCCAACCAAAGGGGGTCGGTGTGCCCCAGCCTTCCTCGGGGCTGCACACAAGCACTCGATGTGCCAACCAAAGGGGGTCGGTGTGCCCCAGCCTTCCTCGGGGCTGCACACAAGTACTCGATGTGCCAACCAAAGGGGGTCGGTGTGCCCCAGCCTTCCTCGGGGCTGCACACAAGCACTCGATGTGCCAACCAAACCCATTCACCGGCCGGAGATGCAGAGCAGCCCTCGGGAGCTCAGCAGCACTGCGGCCCGGGGAGGGGCAGGGCTGAGGGCACGGCAGCAGCACAGCAAACAGCCTCATTCCCGATGGTAAAACTCACAGCAGCACGCCAGGCAACGAAGCTGACTCCATTCCTTTGGCAAACCACGTCATTTTGGCAGAAAGGATAAAGTGGTCACCCTGGACATGCTGAGGGACTTGAGGGTGTCAGCGAGAAGGGGGCATAAAGAGGGGAGAGGAGAGAGAATGAAGTAACACCTTATTTTAAAAGAGAGCAATCAGAGATTTCACATTATTAACACTTTTTATTGGAGCAAAAAATTGACATTTGTTTCTTTTTAAACTGTCTGGGGTCATTTTTAGGTCGTTTTTTGAGTCTTTAGTCCAAGTTTCAAAATTACATCCAGAGAACAGAAGCACTTCAGCTTGTCTGCTCCAAATGCAAGCAGCCACCTGGTTCCTCACTCAGCTGGAAACAGCAAGGATGGGTAACTGAGTAAACCTGTCAAGTTTTACAGCCATAAAACCCACTAAAGGAAGGAAAAGCAGACATTGTCAGAATTATAATAGCCTCAGCACATCCGTGATGAGAAACTTTTCTAGAGGTGCAAAACCAGCTTCTACATGGAACCATCACTGCAATCTACTACTTCAGAAAAGGTCAAAGGCACTGACTTGCTCCACTATTGTTGTGGTGGCTGAACACTCATATTCCACTATAATTTCTGTGTCCAGGACTGTGTAGCAGCCTGACTATTCACATTAATCTGATGTAATATTTCAAACCAAATTCCCTCTCCTCTCTTTCATCCTACAAGAATATTTGGCTCATATAAATCCTGAAGAATCACCAAACCCTAAATCAGATTATTGAGAACTGCAGTAGACAATACAGACATGTGCCTTTGTGGTCTTGGAAAACAAGCATCTTAAGGCCCAGCTGATACAGACACCACTCCAATGTGAATATATGGACACACATGGACATACACACAGATTTGTGGACACACCAGCACATGCCAAGCTACCACAAACAACACTGCTCTCATGCTCAGAAGCATGTTAGGTGAGCATCAGGCCCTCAAGGAATAAAGAGCAAGAAGCCCTTGGACACATTCAAATGGTTGAGAGCTTATTAACATATTACACCATATTAGATGGGCAGCTATGATCCATCACATTCCTGCAGGCTCACACAGGGCACGGCTCACTGGGCAAGTCATGAGTGCCCAAAATATCACTGTCTAAAGTTAATTTAGCTTAACTACTTCCCATTGCAGTGTACAGGCCAAACAGACATGAGAACACTGAAATCATTGAAAGCTCTTCCTCGAATATAGAAATGTTACAAGAAGACAGAAAAAACCTGACACACAAACCAAACAATAAATGAATTACTTTTAAGGACAGCTACATGCTATGATGGGATGAACAGAAAACAGTTTTACTACATATGCCCTGCCACAGACTTCAGCCTTTCCCCAGAATATCATGTTTGAAAGAGAAGGGGAGGGGAAAATAACCCAGTGACTCTACAAGCCAGTGAAGGAAACACCTCTATAGCTTTACAACAGAAATCTGACAAATCTGAAAGACATCGTGAGTTCCACTAAGCATCCCCTCTGCACTCATCTCATCAATTGGGATTGTATATTGTACTTCACTAACCTGCAACTGGTAATCGGTTCAAACATGAAATCAGAGAATTTGTGCTCTGAAAGGATGTATAAGATTCTGTGCAGTACAACTATGGTTTCAAAACAGTACGATACAATCCTGCAGACCTTTAGGCCCAGTTAGAGAGGGCATAGCTAAAGGCACTGACAAGGGTTCCACCCTTTCATGTTTTCAGTGTCAAGGAAGACTGGCTAGATCTTTTAACCTTTTCCAATGAAATATGTTAAACACTTTAAATGCCTATTATGTCACAGTGGTAAAAAAATGTGCTTGCGATCACAATATGCTCATTCAGTACAGGGAGTGGCATCCTCAGAACACTGGAAGAAGGCTGCATAATACTTTTAATTGAGATTCATCACTGACCTTTAGAATGCGTGCAAACATTAAGAGCACCACTGCACATAGCGAATTAGGATAAGGAAAGTGTAAAAATACGTATCTCCCAAACTTCTTATCCCAGGGTCTGCTGGGAACAGGATTTTGAAGGACCTGTGAAAGGAAACTCCCTGATTCCACAAGGACAGGAGGAGCTTTCCCATCAGTGGTGACAAATCACACTCAAGATTCCTGACAGTGCTGATGCTGACCATATTAAGCTGCTGTTAACCCTTCTGAGTGTTAGGGCTAGCAACTTCTTTATTTAAACACATTTAATCATCTTAGGTGTTTGCTGTTTGGGTTTTTCTTTCTGGGTGCCATAGCCAAAGCTCCATCAATCAGCTCCATTTTCAAAAAACTGGAGATTTTCATTTCAAGCACCAGACTTCTAACAGATCCCTGCCTTCAAACAGATGCCATACAATTATAGTCCAGCATGTTTCCCACAAAGTGGGATATCTGGGAGACTCTCCTTCCTAGTCTATCTCCCTTTCCAAAAGAATCAGATCAGCACGTGCTATCTGAAGACCATTCATATTATCAATCAGAATGACAGACACATATATAAGAAGCAACAAATTCTATCATTTTCATCCCACCACACTGCACTAGATCAGCATTTCATTCACAACACTGTGAATCCCCAGCAACCTGTGTTGCATACAAGTTGCTTTCAGCCTTTGCATCCTTTGTTGGTTCCCGACCAAAGTTAAGCGTTGCTTTAGACTGAGAGCTTTTCTTCTCCAAGGGTGCTTTTCCTCTGTGATGGCTTCAGATAAGTCTTTAAAAATGAATGCTCTGTGAAAGCCACTATGGTGAAAGGCAGAGCACAGAATCACTTGTGAACTAAAGGGTGTGAAAGGAATTCATTTTTAAAGAAGTGGACACCAGAATGAATACATTTATTTATACCACAGGGCACCAAAGTTCCAATATCAATAGTTGAGTCATCAGGCCATATCTAAGTATAAAAGATAAAGACGAGCTTTGTGGACATTTCCTGGCAGCAGTGGCTCCTACTCACATTAGCAGGGCACCAGACGACATCAACTCGGCCCAATCAAGAGAAATCAGTTTTAATTCTAACAAAGAGCCTCTAACCCAGACAAGAGGCAGCCTATGCTGCAAAGCTCTTTCCAGTCAACAGGAAAACAAGAAGCTTGCCAGTTTCACAATTTTCTGAGATGTAGACAAACTTTCTATGAAGAGTTTTTGTTGGCTACTTTTGGTTTGGGAGCTTGTTTTTGTTTTTTGTTTGGTTTGTTGGGGTTTTTTTTGTTTTTTTTAGGTTACACAGACATTTCCTCTACTGCCCCTCACGCCAAGAGCGGGCACACAAAGGGCACAAACGCTCCCCAGCGTGGGAGCGCCTCTCCCTCCTGCGGGGGACTTTGTCCCTGGCCAGGCAATGCGCGCTGTCCCGCTGGATGCTGCGGGCACCGGGAACACCTCCCGACACCACGGCCCGGCCCGTTCCCTCCGCTCCCCGCACCTCCCGTCGGGGCCGGAGCCGCCAGCGCTGCCCGAGCCACCGCCCGCTGTGGGACAGAGGGGCCGCGGTGTGCAGCTCGGGAAGGGCATCCCGGTGCTGAGACACCTCCCGGGCGGGGGGACCCCGCTCAGCCCCGGGGAACCCCTGGGGCAGCGGGGCGCGGACCCTGCCGGGGGGTTCTGGCCCCTCTGTCCCCCGCGGGACGAGCGGCTGCCACGGCGGATGGATGTGCCGGCATCCCCCGCACCACCGCCCGCATCCCTCTCACTGTCCGCATCCCTGGCACCACAGCCCGCATCCCCCGCACCACCGTCCGCATTCCCCTTCACCGCCCGCATCCCTCTCACCGCCCGCATCCCTCTCACCGCCCGCATCCCCCTTCACCGCCCGCATCCCCTGCGCCCTCCCCGGGCAGGGTCCACTCACCACCGCGTACTGTCGTGGAAGTGCTGCAGCACGGAGTACCCGAAGAAGGAGCCATTGGGACCCTGGAAAACCACGGGCCGACCCACGTCCACGTTGTAGCCGCGCACCAGGGCCGCCCACAGCAGCGGCCACAGCACCCCGGCCCCTCGGCACCGCGCCCCCGGCATCCTGCCAGCCCCGGCACGGCCCGGCCCGGCACAGCCCGGTTCGGTACAGCCCCGATCGATACAGCCCGGTTCGGTACAGCCCCGATCGATACAGCACAGCACAGCACAGCCCGGTTCGATACAGTACAATACAGCACAGCACGGCACAGCCCAGCCCGGCGTTTTTGTGCCCGCCCCGCGTCCCGTCCCGTCCGGTCCCGGCCCCGCCGCCCCTTCCACCGCCCCTTCTACAGCCCCTTCCACCGCCCCTTCCACCGCCCCGTCCCGCTCGGGCTTCCCCCCCGTTATCCGCCCATTCCCGGCCTGGCGCTCCCCCGGGCGGTGTCTGCAGGCAGAGGAGGCAAAGCACGCAGCGCAGGACACAAGGCGGTGCTGGAGGATGCGGTGCTGGAGGATGCGGTGCTGGAGGATGCGGTGCTGCCTCCCGGCATCACTTCGAGGATGTCGCCGTGAGTGGGTTTGGTGCGGGGAGAGGAGCGCTTCGTGGCCAGGTGACAGAAGGAAGGCTCGATTTGCATCGTGCATGGAAGATTTTCTTGGGAAAAAAGAAAGCCATGAGAGGCAGTGTCTTTTTTCAGGACAGGAATGAAAGTACTCTGGGGGAAAAAATCAGACCTGTGTTTTCTGGCATAAGTACTTCAGGTCTGAAAAAGAAGCAGCGACCTCCGTGACTAAGTAAAAGCTGAAAATAATCTCTTGAATACTTTAATATTTGTTTGACTGTCTGAGAGCAAAAATAATCGGTCAAACATGCAATAAAGACGAGCAAGAGCAAAGGCAAGAAAATAGGCTACTGCAGAGAGTAAGGCAAGGGTGACTGTCACGCTGAAGGAGGAAGAGGAAGGGAGTTATGGGATAGAAAACCCCGGGCCCACAAAGCCCATCCTTCTATCAAAGTAAACAGCAATACACTGTAGTGTTCATGATTCTTGAGAGATCATGTTTAGGTCCTTGTTAAGGATCAAGCGCAGAATCTCAGAGAAGAAATGCTCTCTCAGGTGACTTTCATTTGTTGCTGTTGTTGTGGTGTTGGCTCTGGCTGTTTGATCCCTTGTACACCCCTCATCCATGAGGATGTGCACGGGAGAAGCAGAGTAAATCCTGGGAACAGAGGGGCCAGGAACTCTGGTACAACAGGACCTGCTTCTTCTGGCAGAGATAAGCAAGCAAGGCCAGTACTTCTCACATACAACACATGATGGTTCCTGGGGAATTTGCTTGTGCTGCTCGGATGAGGGATCTCCAAGGAGCACTGCTGGATGTTGGGGCTGTTGGAAAGCTGGTGTGGGAAAACACTCCTGCAGGTTGAACCTTCTTTCAGTTGAGGGAAGCTCTTGGTGAAAGTGGACTCATTTTCTGCAAAGGGTTTGCACCAGGACTTGTGTTCAGCACGGAGGGAATTTTGTGGTGAACTCTTTCATGGTGACTTTGTGGCTCTTTCAAAAATGTGGCCTGTTTTTGAAAGGGAGCATCCTCATCTGGAAAAAGGTTGATCACAGTCACTGCCATTGAGCATCTCCCTCAGAGCCAGTGCTCTGCTGCCACATGTACCTGGTGCTGTTTAGAAACTGCCGTTTTTGCTGTGGACTGTGATGCCAGAAATTGAGCATTAGCATAGGAATATTCCAGGGACAGGTTAAGTAGGGAAGTAACAACTACAGAATTTGGCAGTGAAAAAAAATATCAGTGAAGGAAGGGATTTCCAGTCATCAAGGTGTTTTATATCGGCCCCATAAAGCCTAGTGCTGTAATTATTCAGTGTTCTTGTTCAAGGTGGCTTGCAAAAAGGTTGGAGTAGTGCAAGTCTTCTCTTCATCTAAGTATGACCAGGGTTATGGAGAAGTGACAATTTTCCAGTCTTTAAGTGGCACAGTGCTCAATATCAAATAAAAAGGAAAAGGCACTTTATCAGTAACTTCAGCCTTTAGTGCAAGAACCGATTTGCTCATGAAAGCACCAAGTGAACACAATGGGGCAGTTACATTGTATTACCAGGGAGATTTATAACTTTTAATAAAAAGATTTTCACAGGGATTTTATCACTGTGCAATCAATATGGATAGAAGTAATTTGATTTAGGCAGAAAGTCAATATGCCATGATTAAGCAAGCCCCACAAACGGCATTCAATCCCATTAGCACTACAAAGCCAAATCTCTGCCTTTCGAAGGAAGAAAGTGATAGGGCTTTCCAGTTAATTACCTGGGCAGTGAGTGATGCTCAGGCAGCTCTCCAGCAGAGTTAAAGGAAATGTGGGATGGTATGCTGGAGAGAGCAATGGGTGCATCCACCTCCAGAGGATGGAGGAAAGCAAAGCAGCTCGAGGAGGTGAGTGGAACACTTGTCTCTCAGGTTGTAGAGTGCTCTCAGGAGGAGTTATTTCAGCTAGAAGTGATACATATGAAACTCTGTCAGCCAACAACATTTTCAGCTCTCCATTCTTGGCAAGGAAGATTACCCAGGGAAAGGCCAGGAACAAGGTACTGCCATCCTTTTCTTTCTTTTACTGCACATCCAAATACCAAAGTCACCTTACAACATTTAATCCAACAGGGACTTTGTCAGTCCACACTGAAACAGAAACTGCCTGTCTCAGTGGCATAAATTTAGCTGACAGAATTCTGGCACGCCCTTTACAAAAGCGATGGGAAGCATCCAACTGCAGTGACAAGGATAATAGTAATGTACAGTTAAATCAATATGATGGCAAAACTAAGGGCTGAGAACACAGAATAATACATGAAATGAATAATACATGAAATGAATAATACATGAAACTGTGTGTCAACCCTTTGAGAAAGAACCATCCAAACCAGGAACAGCTATAACCTGTACTTGTACATCCCTGTTCTCGCTGCATGAACCTGGAAGTTTGCATCCTCTAGGGAGGCTCCATACCTGTGCCACGGGGCTGGTTTGTACTTTACACCCACCTATATGAATTAAACACTGCATTTTGGCAGGGTTCAGTCTCCAGATTAGTTTTTAAATTAGAAAAGTTATCTGTAAATTGAGATTCTTCAGTGAAACAGCACCCTTGACAATAATTTTTAAGTAATAGTAGAGCTCAGGAAAAAAAAGGTCCAGTACAATAATGTTCTGAGTGTGGAAAATAAAAAAAACCCAAATGCAGCATGTCTGCACTGCTGAAAGAGTCAGCTGTGTAGAGACTGGGTTCATGAAGACACTGATAACAGACCAAGTGCCCTCTTGGAG
The DNA here is from genome assembly GCA_035047865.1 of Dendrocincla tyrannina. Lineage (NCBI taxonomy): Eukaryota > Metazoa > Chordata > Aves > Passeriformes > Dendrocolaptidae > Dendrocincla > Dendrocincla tyrannina. The sequence goes on from JAWWMP010000081.1 coordinate 49,047,383, forward strand.
GCTTCTCCTGCCAAAACGCCACTTCAGAGATGATTTACATATGTCTGTTTGTATAAATATAATATATAAATATATATTTGTCCCTGTACTGCACATAGGGAATTCAATACTGTTTTCCTTATTTTAAACAATACCTTACTTAATTTGAAGACCCTGCTTATCATCTGCCTTCCCTTGCATTTTTACCAAAGCAGTGCTGTGATTGAGGTTTAGCCACCTGTTTTAAGCCAGTTTATACCCACAAGTGACTGCATTTTCACTTCCCACAGGCACCCACGACTAACAAGTACAGTTGCCTTAAGCTTATTTGACCATCTCTTTTTGAGCCCCGTTTGTTTGGGTGCAGATTTCTCTCCCCCAGCTCCCTCCTGCGTGCCCTTTGCCACAGCTGGGGAGAGGATGTGTTCCTGTGTGGGGATGGGGTGACAGCCCTTCTCCTGTCCTGGCATCCATCAGCAGGACATGCTGGCAAGGCACAGGCAGCCCATGATGTCAGGGCCAGGCTCCTGCTGGCATTATTACTCATAGTGTGTTGTGTCAGGACGTGCTCAGGAGTAAGAACGGCTTAACCTGGGGGAAAGGTTTCCCTTTGCACTGCTGAGACTCGCTGCTTCTTCGTGGGCACTCTCCATATTTCTCTGGCTATACAAGAGATCAGTAATTCTGTTTGTGAATCGGGTCCTCATGATAATACTGCAGTTGCTCTTCAGTCGGTTCCCACAGAGCTCTGTGATGTAACTCACCTTCAGAGTCAGCTCTAAGGGGTTCACACCCACCTGAGGGGTCGTGGCTGCTCACGGGCCATCAAAGATTCCAAAATATCCCCGGACTCACAGAGTAAATCACCCACTGTGGAACTCCCTGCCCTGGGGGAGGCGCTGGGCATTCCCACCTGAACCTGAGCATGTGTAATCTTGGGGTTTGGGGGCTGCTGGCACCACTCGTGGGATCCAGAGGAGGAGCAGAACCCCAACAGGACTGTGGGCATCATCCTCACCAACAGCTTTTCCTTTTGCTTTGCCCTCAGGGGGCCCAGGGGCTGATGAACTCCCTTCTGTCTGTGCCCCAGGGTGCTTGGTTATACACCTTTTTTTTGTGGGTTTAAACTAATTTTTCCCTGTATCATTGTATATATTGTAATCTTTTTAGGAAATTGTAACTGACTTGTAATCTCTCTTGAGTCGGTTCATTTCTCCCACTGGTTTACCTTTAAACCAGCACACGCAATCAAATCCTCCATGTGCTATTTCTTTTGTTATATACACGTTATAAGAAAGACCTAGGGATAAAAATGCATAAATCAAAAAATAAGCCATGCAGCAATATATTTCAAAAACACATGCACCATGTCTCAGGTAGTTACCCCTAAAATAGCTACACCAGCCCCCCGAGGCCTCTCTTAAGCAAAATGATGACGAAATTTTGTTTCCTTCATCTCCACTGAGAGATGCCCAACAGGACCACTGTGAGGGCACCACAGGTTCTGAAGCTACAAGAGCTGTAGTTAAGGAAAGGTCAAGCTCCACCTGTGGACACTTGAGAGCACCTGAAGCTGGGCTTTCAAGAGTGGTCAAGAGCTAAAACCTCTGTCTCATCTGTGACTACACAGAAACTCCAGAAATACCAACCTCCCTACACCAAAGCTGGCCTCTGCAGTACCTCCTAAACCACCACTGGAATGGAACCAAACATGTGATAGCCCTAAAACATAACTCATGGTTGATATGCTTTTAATTGAACTTGCTTGCTGGCATTGGCTCAGCCTTGTCTAGCTTAATGTTTCTTGGCTACCTCGTGAGCTCTCAGCCATGGCTGAAGTCTGAGCTGAGAATAGACGAGGCTGTTGAATGAATCATGCAATTTGGAGAAAAACTTAACACTAGCTTTCAACAGACATTGCTCCAGCCTATAGCTCTTTTCCATGATCTTTTTAATAGCTTCATGGGTATTATAACTAATGGAGGTGAATGCTGAAATTGTGACTTTTCACAAAAGTTTTTTCCTAGAAGACTCCCTCTTTACTGCTAACCCTGGGACTTCTGGGAAAACTGCCAGGCTACCTGGAGAAATACATCCAAAAGAAATGATAAATCAAATTCCCCTGCCTATTATTGTTCTTTGTCTGGATCAAGAGGAGTTTAGAGCTGCCACAACCTCAGGCTGACAAGAATTCATGTACCTGAGCCACGGGGACCCAATGGATCCTTATGGCAGTTTCCCTAAGTAGCTGAGCCCTATCCCCAGCTGGTATCCGAGCTGCAAACCACCAATGGCTCTTCCCCCTCCTAGAGGGTCCCCAGGACAACAGGGCAATCATTTAAGGAGAGCCAACGTGCTGCAATGTTGCAGTGAAGAGAAAAAATTATGAGATTATGAAAGCATCAGCTCCCATGCAAAAATCCCAGTGATTTCAACGTGCACATCTCGAGTGCCAAGCGCAGCCAGAAGCTCCCAGTGGCCAAGGCAGGGAGAGCCACGCTGCAGGCTGTGTCCAGCAGCACAACCCCAGCAGCTTGTGGAGCTGCTGCTCTGCAGACAGCTAGCCCTTCCTGCTGGCTCCACTGCAGCCAAACTCAAAGGACTAGCTGGTGATGAGACATAAAAAACACAGTATTACAAACCAGGCACTATCCTGTGTTCAAAATTAAATCTAAGTGGCATTAACTCAGCAACAATGATACCCATTTACACGCCGTTACCTTTACATGTCTTAGTTTTCTATAAAATGATGGCTTAAGACAAAGATATTAGATATATAATATAGACAGATATAGATAGACAGACAGACAGTCAGTCTTCTAATCTTCATGTCTCAGTGAAGCTCCAGTGATAGAGGTCCTTTTCAACAGCCCAGACCTAACCCCCAAAAAGTCATGGAGGAGATCCCAGAAGCTTTAATGGAGCTGGACTGCTTAGAATTTTTAAGCCAAATACAAATGGATTTTGTTTCAGTTTTCTCATTTGACAACATCAAAAGAAAAATCCCAAATGGGAAACACGTAGATGTGAGAAAGCCATGGAATACTTGCCCCATGGTGGACCCTGTGATCCCCCATTTTCCTACACAATATGAAATCTCATTGATTTATACATCTTCATACATACTTTCCTATTTAGCCTCCATTTTTAAATCTCTAAGGCTGAGACCCTGGTGGTCACCCAAGCTTTGGCCACTTGTTGAAAGGTCCAGTTTACAGCACAGCTTTCAAACGTTTTGCCTGGTATTCTTGGCACATCTGCTTTCTATTATTCAGCCACTCAGTGTTTATTATTCCACATGCAAACTATCATACACTCCTTGTGTGAAAAGTTCATGTGAACAATAACGTATTAATCAACTTTGAGACATCCAAACCTGTTCTCCACACACAGAATAGACAGGTTTTTGCAGTTGTGTGTGTTAAGCACTAAAAGCTTGAGCCCTTAACTAAACAGTTTGGGATACACAGGATCCTTCTGCAACCCAGTTATTCCTAAATTCTCAACTGTGATACGGCTCATTTGTTGTGTACTACACATACACAGGAGTTCAGAAAAGTAAACTCTGGGACTCCATAGGACTTGTTATTGGCATGAGATATGCCAGAAGCAGTATAATTCTCCAGCTTAATAATGTGAAAACACCTGAATTTCAGCATCCTGATAGCAAGGAGGATGTTGTGTTGATGCCAACCAATATAAAAGAAACTGAACAAAACAAACCCCTCAAACCCCCCTTGCTCTAGGACAGAATTTCTGCCAGGTCTAATTCAATGTCAATCAGTGGAATTAAGGCAAGGAATTTGCAATCCCCCGAGTGATATTCACTACAAATAATGTAAAGAGACAAGCAGAGCAGTTGGGGTAACATAGGGGGCTCTCTTGTTTATGAGCAACATTCCTGACACACCTCAGTGACTGACTCTGCTGTAAGAGAGGTCCTGGGAGGAGTTTGGCAGTAAGGACCCAGTCATACCACAGACCAGCAAGAGTACATGACAGAGCTGGAGGCTGGTGTGACAGTTCCGTGGGTCACTCGCTGATTTCTAGTGAGTTGCTTGCAGCATTGCTCTATTAAAACAAAGTTACAGGCTCCTGGACAGACCAGGTGGCACTTGCAATGTGAGAAAAGTCTTGGGATGTCTCCCAGAATGGACACAGTGACTGTCGAGCCCAAGCTGTGAGACTGGGGCTCTGGTAGAGGTTCCTTCATCAAAAATAAACAGTCCAAGCTCAGCCACAACTCCAATTTCAGAGGAAAGCAGAACCTTTGGAAAAAAATGAGGACTATGTCATGCTTCCCCACCCTGCTGGTGAGTGCTTAGACCTGCATGCTCCAGAACTCAGCAACATCACCAGCAAAACACACCAGCCTGCTGGGCTGGTCACAGTGCCATGAAATCAGGTGAGATGTTAAATGCCCTGCCTTCCCAGACGTGTTAGACATTACTCCAGGCATCCCAGTGCAATACATTAAACCAACTATGCTCACAACTAGTTGACAGCAGCAGTAACTTAGGGGATGCAGTGCATTTCTTTGATTCCCTAACCGTAGTATGCCATTGCTGCAGCCACAAAACCCATCAGGATCCTGCTGAAGGATGTCTACAACACAGAAACTGACTTCTATTTTTAGTTCATATTAGAGCTTATCTAAAGTAAATGTTAATTCCAGCTTCCCTGTAGCCAGCACCCCTCCTAGAAACACATTCTTATTCTCAACCTAAAAATAAGCTGTTGACTTCATGCATTTGCCTTGTGTGTTCAGACTCCCCACGTAATACAAAGCAAACAGGACACCCATGCTGTCCAGCAGCTCACTGAAAGTCACCCTTCATCTTCTGCCAGTTTAAAAACTTATTTTAAACGAGACTCTAATGCACAAGCCTGGAAAGGGTCAGTGAAGACAAATGAAATGAAGTGTTTACCAAATAACTGACCATAAAAGAGGAGCTGAAGGGGTTACCTGTGCAGTGCAAGGCTGGCTGATGCCCAGCAGCTCTGGCCTGCAGTGCTCCTGCTTAGAGGAAGCTGCTGGCTCTGCCAAAACTTCTGCCTTGCCTTGCCCCTTCATTGAGGTGTCCACATGCACCCAGTCAAGTCTAGCTCTCCAAGCAGAAAGGCTCCCTCTAATCACAAAACTTTTTTTTCCTAAAAAAAGGTTTCATACTGGTACAAATAACTAAGGCAGTGTATCTGCCTATGCTTAACAGCCTGAACAGAGCAGGTCCTGTGCATGGCCATGAGCAGCACACTACAAACCAACCACGTCTCCTTGAAGAGCCAATTTGTGCTGGCCATTGCCACTGGTGCATTCTTCCCTCTTTCTCTATTATATGGAGCAAGTCACATCTGAAAAAAACAACTTTAAATCCCCTAAGAGGTGCAGGATAGCTAGAGCTATAGATAAAGGCACACCCAGATATGAGTCCAGACTGGGGGAACAACTCATGGAGAGCAGCCCTGTGGAGAAGGACTTGGGGATTTTCCTGGATGAGGAGCTGCACGTGAGCCAACA
>JAWWMP010000081.1:49052979-49062995 GCA_035047865.1 Dendrocincla tyrannina
TCCCCCTCCACTCCTGCCTTGTGACACCCCACCTGCAGCGCTGGGTCCAGCTCTGGGGTCCTCAGCACAGGAAGGACCTGTCAGAGCAGGTCCAGAGGAGGCCACCAGGATGGCCAAAGGAATGATTAGAACACTTTTCCTACGAAGACAGGCTGAGACAATTGGGGTGGTTCAGTATGGTGAAGGCTCTGAGAACACCTCACTGCAGCCTTCCAGAGCAAGTTTTTACCCAGGCACATCGTGATAGGACAAGGGGGAACGGTCTTACACTGAAAGAGATTTAGATTAGATGCTAGGGAAAAATTCTTTACTGTGAGGGTGGTGAGGCAGTAGGAAGAGGTCACTGAGAGAAGTTGTGGATGCCCCATCCCTGAAGGTGTTCAAGCAGGATGGGGATGGGGCCCTGAGCAATGTGTTCCCAGGCCAGGGCAGGGGGTTCAAATGAGATGATCTTTAGGGCTCCTTCCAACCCAAACCATTCTGTGATTCTTTGATAATGTAAAACTTTTACACCTTTTACCATCTTCCCCCCTTGCTACATTCTCACCCTCACCCTGTGTCTGTTTCACAGGCTGGGACCCCTGGAAAATCCAAAGGCCTCCACTGACTGATTCTTACAGTTTAAGGTAGTTGAGTAGCTTTTCTTATGAGAGTGATTTCAGCCTGGAAATGTCTCAGCTAAAGATGTTCCAAACTGGAATAAGAACAAAACTGGGGGATTCTTTCAAAGAGAAATCATTCCAAAGATGTTCAAAATTATACAGTAAATAAACTTTATTTCATCTCAGATCTATTTAGATTAGTGCTGTCAACAGTCACAGATCAACATATGATACAGTTATGTATTAACTATTTACAATTTACAGGAACATACCTTTTCTCCAGAAAATATAGGTACAAAAGCTAGGAGTAAACAAATGAGGTACTGCAATTTGGATTTATTGTAGGCAAAAGCATAGAGAAGTGACCTTTAGCAAACAATCAAGATCAAACTGGGAGGGAATAGTCAACAGGAGTGCCTAGTTCGTCAGAAAAATCACCTCAACCACTACCCATTCAAAATGTATTGCACAATTCATTCAAAAATAAAAAAAATAAATAGAAGAAAGAAACCATTTATTTCAACTCTTAAAAAACACCCAGTAAAACCTGTATAGAGATACAGTAGTGGGCAATTCCTTCCTAGGATAAAGTCTCTTCTCTCCTTTAAAAAAATAAGCTTTAACACAAAATAGAAGACAGTATTCAATAGAAGAGAAAGACATCACCAAATAACCCCTGATTAGCGTTTCTGTCAAGGCAGTTTTAACTATATTCATGGTCCAAAGGTGATGTGGAGTTTTGGTTCTTGCTGTTCCATTTGTGACCTTGAATAGTAGCTTTTCTTCTTGTCCCTTCTCAAGGGACAGCAGAGACATAACCGTCTTTCTAAGCAGCAGTGTCATGAGGCATTCTCATCACAAATTCTTCAAGATGGTCGTAGCCATGACTAGAAGAATGAAAAGTTAGAAGAAATGAACAAATGTTACATTACTGAGAGCAACTTAGAAGATCTTAATAGTAAAATAATGACATTGCTTATTGATGTCATTAGAAGATAGAAGAATTTCAGGTAAGTCAAACTGCCAAATTATTAACTGATTTTGAGCAATTCCATTCCAGTATCTGCAACACAGTTGAGAAATCGATGAAAATTAAATAAGCTGCAGCAAAACAGTCAGAAGACTCACTGAAAACAGTTCAGTGAAAAGCCAGGGTATCTTCTCTGCATAAAGGCCTATCATAAAAATTGAAATGATAATGTAAAATCTTGGAGCTAGGGAGAAGCCTCCTCTACCAGGAAGATACTGCCCGCCTTCACAATTAAGACAACATCACCTTAATTTCTAAGGTATATACATGCAATGAAGTAAGCAACTACAATAAGGAGGTCTGAACAGGTTACATATCTATTAGCTTAAGTTACCAGAGTGTAAGAGGGAATTGCTGACATTAAGGCCATCATCACCACGCCCTTCTGTGCTGTTCCAAATGCAGCTGAGAACACTGGAATTTTTGACACCAGCATTACAGACAGCATGACAGGAATGCGAGTCTCAAACATACCTTCTGCAATAGTGTTGTAAATAGCTTTGTTCCATCATTATCAACAATTCAATTCTTTTCAAGAGGGCTAGAAAAAACAGTTGCTGATTTTGTCAGAAGTGATCAAGGCTAGGAGGCAAACAGTCCAAACTCTATTGCATTTTAAGTGCAATAAAGTGCATTCACTCTTGTATTCAAAGGTTCAAAAGAACACAAAGTAGAAACCATGACTGTCAGCTAAGGTGAACATCTTTTTTCCTTTGGAATAGGTATTATTTTGTGTTGAAGGCTGTATTTGCATGACTGGAAGAGAGGAGGATAACCTGTCAGCTGCACTGTGGGGACTGGCAATGGGAACAGCCCCAGTTAACCCATTTGGCTCTGGCCAAAAAGTGCATTTCAGTCGAGACAGAAACTGCTTCACATGCACTGAATCGATTGCTGGCAACTGTGCAAAGCTTTCCAGTTGCAAAGGAAGAAAAGTTGGGCTGACCATATTCTATAGAATTCATCTGCAGAGTTTCTTAGATACCATACACCACTAGTGACTCACATTACAATCTTGTCAGTCAGCACAGCAAGTTTCTTCCTGGGTACTTCCATACCCTGCTCCTCTCTCAGCCACTCTCGCTCGTGTGTTTCTTGTTCAGCTTGGCCAGTCTGATGCAACCTGCACCTTTAGGCCTAAGTGAGCTGGTCTGTTCCTGGAGCACTACAACCAGCATTGCAGATTCACAGTGAGGAGCTTAATAAACCTGAGCAAAGGCACAATAAACTGAGAGCATAAAGCTCCCCTAATTGTTCTTCCTACTGTCTCTGCTTTAGCTCCTCTTGATATCCAGCCAAAGCTGAGATTCAGAAAGGTATTTATGTTTAAATGCAATCATATCCTAATCCCTCTACAGAGAGTATTTCATCAATCTATTTTAAGATAATCCATTCTCATATTTAAAAGATGTAATAATTCATTTCAAGCAGTACAGTATGTCTCCCACAAATCTGACTTATTTGCCTATTCAAAAAAAGAACTCAGAAACTGAATAAAGACAAAACAAAGCCAAATGTGATAAAGAACAATATTACATATTAATTAATTTAGAATCTTATTTTTTCTATAGCTTAATCGACATTTGAAGTTATGCTTACAATTCAAAAACATTAGTTTTGAATCAATATTTACGATTTTCAAAACATGATTAAGAGCAGAACAAAATTTATCACACACATGTAGAAAAAACATTGCATTTTTAACAAAGGAAAACAGGCAAGGAAAAAACTCAGAAGAAAGATTAATTTCATAATAGAGGTTTCATCTTTAAATAAAACAAGTATGTATTAGACTTCACTCACCCACATGCTAACTAAGCCCAGACTGATGGGATATTCAAAAGATACCACTGCGAGGTGAGGCAAACTACAAAGCCAGAAGAGAAGAGCTTATTGGACTCCTTTGTTAACAGTGTTATACAGTGTTAATAGACAAGAACTCTGTGCACACCTGCAGTTAATGGATGAGATTGCTGCAGTTGGATCACAGTGACCATGCACTAGAAGGTACAGCAGGGAGGATGATACTTTGAGCTAGCATTTGGTTATTGACTAGGAATGTTACAAGTTTTCAGAAACCTGTTAAATACACTTACTCCAGTGGCACAGTTAGTTAACAACTTACACATTAAAGTTAGTTACAGATGTTCTGGCAGTAAACTAAAATACAAAGAAGCTTTATGTTAAAATGCACGTTTCTGTTGTCGTTCAGAACTTTATTGCTGCTGAGATCTAAACACTGGATATTTTCAAATACCAGCATCACTCCAATATGAAGTGTGGAGAAACACTACTGCCATGTTAGTAAATGCCAGTAAAGAAACACCAAAAAAAAAAATCAAGCATATTTCTGGACACAGTAATTCATAAAGATCCCCCTAACTTTTTAGTTCGAAACAGAACTGTGGCAGACTCACTGCCCCAAAGAATTTGTGCTTCAGCAAACAAACTTAGCTAACTTTGAAAGTGAAGAAAAAACCCCACTACTTCCTTCATAATATGCTCTAACAAATATTTGAGTATCCATTAGATAATCTAATTTAATCTCTTTGTGGATTTGGAAAGGAGAAAATTCATAGGCTGGATCTGAGCCGAGAAGGGACTGCTAGGAAATTTTTCTTCAGGACATGAAGCTCTTTTAATGATGATATCCTTAACAATCAAAGCCCTTAGGGGCTGCAAAAAACCCCGCACCGTGTATTATACCCTAAATTAATATCGAGGCTGAAAACTTGTTGGGAGAATTCAAGTTAAAGTTCTATTCTGTATCAGAGGCTGTGAATGTCTGTTGCAGGAAGAACAGGCTTCAAGTATCAAAAAGCTGAAGTGACTGCAAAATAAGGTCCATCTCTCTGATCTCAAAATGTTTCCTAAATATTACTCTAGCTTGCCAAAACAAAGCAACAAAAAAACCCCCAAACTCTCTATCTGAATGCCAGAGAGAGAAAATAACGTTTGGGATACATGATACTTACTGGAGCTGCAGTATTATCAATATTTATATACTTCTAAAAGTACTTTAAATATTTAAGATTGCAAGACATTCGCAAACATACTGAGAGCACAGGAAAATGCTGAAGTATTTAACACTTTGTTCAGATGTGATACTGCAGGTAGGTGAAAATACAGACTTTTTAAAAATTTGTTTCAATGGATCAACAGAATTTAAATGTAACTACTTCAAATGAAATGTAAAAATGTTCAAAGTTTTATTTTATTCTCTTTTTGCAAGTGCTAAATAAATATATAGACGCAAGGCCAGTGAGAGAAGTAGAATGCAATTCTTCCTCTCATTTTAATTCCTAAATCTTTCATTAAGCTGAATCACAGAGAGAGGGACCACAGAATTGATTCCAGATACAATGTGGAGGAGACTATTACTGCAGTTTTAATAGAAAGGAGCTCCAGTACATAAAACAGTAACAGTAACACCAAAGAAATGGCTTTTCAAACCCAATTTCACCTTTCTGGTGAATATCACATAACAAGTGTATTGAAACTGGGAAAAAAACCCCAACACCAAAGTGCTGAAGATTCTTATTTTTGACCTGTCCTGACCCAGAGTGAACTGTCATATTTTTATGTTTTCTTAGTACAGAAATAAAGCAGACTTTTACAAAAACCTCTCAATCGTTAAAAAATCCCAATCATGTTAAAATACCCACTTCAAATAAAAATGTACATATCTCACTTCGCACACACATCCCAGGTGATTGAGCTAATCAGTTTGTATTCCACAAGCAAAACGCTTTTACAAGCTCTTGTTTGTGTCAGAAATTTTATCACAGAGCTGAAAAAGTTGTCTTAGTTTTCATGAAAACTGGTATGACTTCCACAGAAACTTCAGAATTTAAGAAACGTGACTTTTCTGTCAGATTACTTTTTTAATTAGAAAATTCATCTGCAGAGTAGTAGTGCTGACTGAACTTGCTTTGGCCTATTGCACCCATCGCTACCAGAAAGAGGGCTTAACTGATGATGAAAAATACAAGGAAAGAAAATATGCTTGCTTTTTTTCTCACTCTTGTTATAAGCTCAAATCTAGAGCTGGAATTTGATATTCCACGGAAGAAGAGGAAAGGAGTAAGAAAAGGAGCTCACTTGAATGAGAACACAAGTAAAAGGAAACTTAAAAGTAAGTGTCTAATTCCTCATTTTTGAAACCTAAGCCTTGTGCATAAACTTGGTTTACTTCTATAACTTACCATTGGTCGAGCATCTTCCCGTTCTAGTATCTTCTGAGTCTGATCTGCTGGGAACTTCAGCACTGTTGTTATAACCTTGGCCATTGTCTACAAGAGATGGATGTTATCTGTAATTCATTCCACGTGCAAGGAAATGCTTGGTCATATTTTAAAATGCATTTCATCTAAGAATACTGTATACCATTTTTAGTAATGCCAGTGGAAAACAGTGAAATCAGTATGATGTAACTGTTTCACATTCTATATGCATGACATGTGAATTATATGGAAACAATGAAGGGTCATCATTTCACATTGTCACAAACTTCATCTGCTCTATCACAATGTGAGTTCTATGGTATCTGTATCACACAAGAGAGTCTATTAATAAGACAGCATACTGAACCAAGTGCATGCTTAGAAAAAGCTGGCAATCTCATTTACTGTATTCTGCCAGGAAGAGGCTGGACTGGAGGGCAAGACAGTGAAGTCCCCCAGAGAAGGCACACACAGCCCTTGGTCAAGCAGTTTACAAAGAGTGCGAGAGGTTACAGGATACATGTTATGACCACAATTCCTGATTCTTCCTGTGAACCCTCCACATTCCTTGTACATCTCCAGCACTACAACCTACTGGTGCATTCATTAATGCCTTGATACTATTCCAGGATCATTTACAAGGCTGCATAAATGGCAATCCATCCTAGATAATTTGCACAGATTCCTTTGGACTCCTTTCAATAAAGAGGACACATGTCCACAGATATCACCAATTCCACGACTGAACCATCCTCGTACCACATTTGTACCATAGAAGGAGATCCTGCACAGAGGGAAGCCACCAAATGGTCTTACAAAGAAAATGAGATAAAAAATTGCCTCTTCTGGTCCAGGAAAATAAAAGCTGAGAGAGAGTTATATCTGTACTGAGGAGATAAATCACAATACAGCACTTTTAACTCAAGGACTGTGTTGGGGGGAAAAAAAGGACATCAGTACTTTACTAACATGCTTAGGACTGTGTTAAAAGATTTTACCAATTGCACCATCACTGCTCACGGTTTTCTGTTCAGTGTAGCAAAATGAAACCAGTTCTCAAGACACAGTTCCATAAATTTAAGATTATATGATATAATCCTGATGAGAGCAGACACTAAGATCAGTGTCTTCCAGTAACACATCTAATGACTGGAAAAAAACCAGCAAATGAAATCAGCTTGAAACTACTTTTTGAAGCAAAACTGGAGACTGAAAGAAACACAGAAGATAGACCTAAGGACAATTTTCTTTAGTGCTGATTGGAGTTTGTTGCTGTCACTGAAGAAATCAACTCCAAATTCTAGTCTAACACTGCTAACAAGAAAAAAAACTGTAACAATTTATACTCCAAAGTGTTGCAGCATGTATGAGAATGCTCTGGAGATCAGTGACAAATTAGCCTCGATGAGTGGAAAAGGTTTCAGATTAGGTTTTCTTGAATGAAAATGTGCTGTGTGCATCAGTTATCTGCAATAGCTGTCTGAAGCTGTTTCAAGACTTGTTTGAAGCTGAAACACTGCTGACAGTTTTTTAGCGTTTTCACTTGTCTAACTCCCTCACAATTCAAACTCATAAAATCCACTGTAGGTATTTGTCTTGAATTATTTCATTGTTTGTTATTGAAATAGGAGAGCTATCCAGTGAGCCACGGGCTTGCGAACAGAAGGTAACTAGTGTCTCTGGGTGTTTTGGATCAGAGATTTCTATTTTCAATAAAAAAGGCACTAATATCACAACGAAAAATGGGACAAAAAGAGAGAAAAAAAGAAATCCCATAAGGACAAGTTTTATACCGTACAGAGCACAATGAGAACAAAGCTAATTAACACAGAAACTTACATAAAACCTCTTTACTTTAGAGTAATCTAAGCTGAGAGCAGGGTAACTGCAAAAGAACCCCAGGGAGGAGAAAAAACCAAATACAGAAATTCATCCACATAGAATTTATTATCCAAGAAAAATATTTGTGTTACAACATACTTTGTTTTGAACCTAATCAATCTCTTAGCACCAGTATTATAAGAAGCTAGTAAAATTCCAACTTCAGAAAGATTTCACAAGCTTGCAGCATACAACAAGAAGTCTCCTGTACAGCTTTTCACTAATTTTTAGAGTAAATTAATACTATCTGAGGTATACAGATTTAGGAGCCCTATAAAACAGCTTTAAGCAACAACTGAAGAGACATTTAATTATCTTCAGAACTATTAACAATTATTTAATGCAACTGCTACCTGCTGTGTTTGTGTCACGATGACATCAAAGGACCACTTTTGCTAATATGCTGCTGGTGCATTAAGCCTGACTGACAACAGGACTGTTGCTAAGAAAACCATATCTACCCATAAAGGTTTTTTTCTTCATAGGTACATGGGTGAGAGATGGGAAAACCCCTTTCCCCTGCCACTCACCTTGGCATGCTGACAGAATTTTTAAGTCACGGATCGTGCCTCTTTGAAAAACAAATGTGAAAGCCTATTGAACCATAAGTCAGTAATACACACTACATAACAAATCACAAGCACATGGTACTTCACATCAGGGGTGTTAAACTGTACTCCAACCCGAGTCACATGTCACCACATACAAACTGCCATACCTTTGTCTCACGACCCATCATATATTCAAAGAGCACTTTCCTCAAGTATTCAAACTCAGTAGGCTCCCCAAAAAGGGAAACATCACTGTGGTGAAGGCTTCCATCTGTGCAAACAAAAATAAGAGCATATTTATACCAAGAGTCACTCATATGAATCTAAGTTTCACCAGGGGCTTGAAACCAAACAGGAACAACTGCTGGATTCTGCAGCTGGGATGGAGTAACTGTGGCCCTGCAGGAAGGCACCTGGGGCTGCTGGGTGCCAGAAGGTGCAACAGGAACCAGCAGTGTGTGCCCTGGAAGCCAAGGGGACAAACCACATCCTGGAGGGCAGCAAACACACCATCACCAGCCGGTCAAAAGAGGGGATTATCCCAGTGTATTTAGTGCTGGTGCAGCCTCACCCCCAGCCCTGCATGCAATTCTGGGCCCCACCCAGATTCAAAAGCATGGTAAGCTACATGAATGCATCCAGAGGAGGGCACTCTGCTACTGGGAAAGGTGCTGGGAAGCACGTCCCCTGAGAAGTGGCTGAGGATTCTGGGTCTGTGTGGGTTGGAGAGCAGGAGGCTGAGGGGTGACCTCACTGCTCCCTACAGCTTCCTGAGGAGGGGGAGTGGAGAGGCTGGTGCTGAGTTCTTCTCCCTGGTACCCACTGCCAGGAGACATGGAAATGGCTGAAACCTGCACCTATCAGGGGAAGTTTAGACTCACATAAGGAAACATTTCTTTACTGAGGGAGTGGTCAAACCCTGGGACAGGCTTCATGGAGAGGCAGTTGATGCCCCATGTTTGTCAGCACTGAAGAGGTATTTGGACAGTGCTCTTTAAAGCCATGCTTTAATTTTTGGTCAGCCCCAAAGTGGCCAGGCAGTTGGACTATGTCACTGATGGGTGGCCCCTTCCAGCTGAACTATGCTATGCTTCTTCCTACCTGCCCCTTTCCCAACCAGTACATGCTGGGGAAATCTCTGGTGGCATTTCTTCCCAGCCCTGCCCTGGCAGAGGGCAGTGAACACCCATAACCATGTCCCAGCCTTGGCTGTCACCTTGTGGGAAGGAGGCATGGACCTCCTGAGGGGAGTGAGAGCTGCGGATCACCCTGGGATAACGGGACCATCTGCACAAGTTGGTGAAGAATATGTGTGACATGTGGGCTTTGAAAGTCTTCTGAGTTCATCCAGCTGGGATGGGTTTCCACAGAATGGCAAAATTCCACATCTCTGCTACTAGCAAGGGTCAGTGCTTGAGCCCTCAGTCTCATGCAGGATGTGCTTCTCAGCTAAACAGTTGCAAACCTTTGGGAGGAGAGCAATACCTGCTCATTTCCCTGTGGATTTTTCTATCTCATGTTACAACAAGAGAGCCTGAGAGGAACAGTACACCACCAGAGAGAAGGTCTGTTGGCCCATACTCTGTCTCCAAAGTGGCCAACAACCAGTGCCTAAAGGAGGGCACATGAGCAGAGCAAGTCTCCCTATGTCAGGGTCCTTGGGGTGCTCCCAGGCTCAGTGTCTGGGAGCAGCCTCCCCTGGGACTCCCACACCCACTGTCTCCTGCCA
>JAWWMP010000081.1:49066609-49093912 GCA_035047865.1 Dendrocincla tyrannina
GCCTGAGCCAACCTGCATGGGTGTCCCTCTCTGCCCCTGTCTCCTGGGTGGGCCTGGGACCTGCCCTGCAGAGAGCTTAAGAACTCTTGATATAGAGAGCTCTTTTGATTGTCTAACACACAAAAAAACTCAACAAACAAAATGTTGTGTGATTTGCTCATGTGAAATCACACACCAACTCTATTGTAACAGACAAGACAAAACCAGTCAAAGATGGCACAAAAACATTATGAGTGTCTTAAGGATACCAACATTTTAACAGATTGCCTAGACCAAAGTGTATCTTTCAAACAAATTAAAAACTCCCTTGTGATGAAAACTGTGTGTACTCACCTCTGAAAGGAGTTCCAACTGATTTGACATATGTATTCTTCTCAAGTTTCTTTAGCCGGTCTTCCAATACATGAATCTAAACAGAGAATAGTCAAAGTGATAAATGGTGTTAACAAGCAGCTAAAATAAGCATCACTGGAACAGTTTTCAGCTAAACATCATCTCCTATGAAAGCAAAATACATTTGATTCTTAAGGAAGGAAAATGTTAACAAAAAGCTGCTTAAGAAAATGTGCATAAAGGTGTATATATAACTAAAAATATCCACAGAAGATGCTATGTATATATTATATATCCACATTTTTATTTCATATATATATATGAGCATACATAAAAAAGCATGCATGACAAAAATTGTCATCAAGACGTTTTAGTTTTGAAAAAAAAAAATAAATCCAGAATTTCATAAAGTGCACTGGTCCCTTTTTCACTGTGGAATTGCTTTGCTGACAGTATCACAAGGATGTGGTATTTTCATTCTCAGGGGACAGGGGAGGACTTTGGAAAGCACACAGATCTTCTGAGAGCAAGTATAAGTGAAAATGGTTTTGTTTGCCTATTATTTTCATAGTACCTTTTGTGGAGATGTGCCACACCATCACTTGAAAAAAACAAACCTTTTAATACTGCAAACACAGAGTATAAAACAAGAATACTTTTTACTTGTTCAGCAACACCCTTACCTGCTCTTTCAACTCCTGCTCTTTAAGTTTTGAGTCATTGACTAATGTTGTCTTCTGTGCAAGCTGTGCCTGAAAGAACAGTTACATATGGAAATCAACATGAAACTGCTGAAAATACATCAGAAGTACCTCTGAAAAAAATCCCTTTCTTCTTTTAACACAAACTTATAAGCAGCATTTCAGCTTTCAAATGGCTCTGAAACAGAAGTATTAGAGAGCCAAATAAATAACATGTAGAACTTACCTTTAGTTCTGTTAGTGTGACCTAGAACAACAACAACAAAAATTTAGGTCAGAATGTATGAAGACTACTGAGTATATCAAGCATTGCAGAAATACCAATCATTTAGTTCTGATACAATGTGTTAAAATGAGGATGACAAAAACTGAAAAGTACCTGTAAAAATTACTAGTCTCAAAAATAGAGTTTAACTATTGTCGGTACATAAACTTTATATTTACATTACCTCATCTGATTCTGCAAGACAATTATTACAAATATAACCTCAAGAACCGAGTGTTTTGAATCTTTACAAAATGTGGATTGGAGATGAATAATAACTGAACGAGTATGAACGAGTACCCCAGGAGACAGCAACTACTATTAATACTATTTGTAATATTGTATCTTTTACCTTAATGCTTCAAGCCCCATTTGGAAATGTGAACATTTACCTGAAAATAGCTTTAGTTAAGAGCTTCATGAGCTTTACATCTTGCAAAGATGTTCATGCAGTAGAGAAAAAGTCCTATGCTGAAATGTCTATCTTTCCATGTTCCAGCTCTAAGGGAAGTAATGCTTTAGCAGTCATGGGTATAAATCAAGGCTGTAAAAGCATTTCAACATCAAATCATTTATGTGTGAATTTTTTTAGGGTAACCTAAACCTTAACACAGAACTAGCACATATTACTTTTTTTCCTTCCCAAACCTCTTTGGAATTGTGTCAAAAAGGAGAGCTATTCCCCATCTCTGTATGTTGATAAAACCTGTGGGTTTTCCTACACTCCACAAACAGAAGGCAGGGGAAGATCATTCCTCTAAGGATCTCAAACCTCTAAGTGCAATTCTTTCTTTTGAAGAGCTCAGTCATCTGATCAGACATTTATTTTCTCACACAGAGAGACAGTTCCTGATATTTTTACACCCTAACGATAACACTGAAGGTTTTTAGTATCTTTCAATTGTTTATCACAGTCAAATACTGTTCAAATACCTATCTTCCTGTCAAAGTGGGTATGTTATGTGTGATTTGGCCTAGGCTGACAAGCAGCACAGCAAGTTTTGCAAGACAAACTTCTCTGATTTGGGAGTCCCCACCTTTAGACAATGAATGTATCAGCTGCCCACAAAAAGCTGCTTTCAGTCAACAGAAGACTTCTGAGTGGTTTTACTAGTAGTGCTGAAGGGAAAAACACCCCAACACTAAACCAGAAAAATGCTACAAAGCAACAAAATAAAAAAGAAATAAGGCAATACAAAAAATACCATGGCAAATATAAGATGATAGAATTCATTTGAATGCACTGTAAAGTCCAGATGTGGATTTGTACAGTTCTGCTCTGTTGCATCAACAAGGCTCACAGGCCCTGCCCAATTTTCTCATCTAGCTCTGTAATGCTGCATATATATATATATATATATTTGCATATAATTCTGCTATTGTATCTGTTGCAAATACGTGCCATTGTACCAGGTAAGAGCAAAGCTAGTTTCCTGCAGACAAACCAAAGACAGGCAACAGACAAATTAAGACAGGTAAGAATTAAAACCAACAGCTCTTAATTTCTAAGAAGAACACAAGAAAACTACCTCTTGACCCCAGAACAGACTGTGTGAAAGAGTAGGAATCGAGTCCTGAAATACTGATAAAACAGGAATCTCAACTTGGATGGCATGGCTGGAGCACTTGCCATGGAACACTGAGGCACAGAAGTCACTGACAACCTCAGCCTTCTTCATATCCAGGGTAGCCAGGTCTCCTGTTTCCTTCTGGAGAGGGCCCACATTATCCCCAGCCTTTCTTTTGCTTGCAATGTATCTATAGAAGCCCTTGCTGTTACCCTTAATATCCCTGGCCAGACACAATTCTAATTGGGCCTCAGCTTCCCTAGCACTGTCCCTAGCTCCCTGTACAATTTTCCTGTATTCCTCCCAGGCCAGCTGTTCTTGTTTCCACTTGCTGAAAGCTTTTTTTTTTTTGCTCTGTGTTTGCTCAGCAGCACCTCATCCATCCATAGAGGCTTCCTGGCATTTTTGCCTGATTTCCTCCTTGTTGGGATGCACTGCTCTTGAGCTGAATATATGACTACATGAAATACCATTCCTGGTATCTAGATTTAACTTTCATGCCTTACCAGTGCATATGCAATCCTGAAGATACATGTGTAACACAACACTAAGTGCCCACCTGTATTTATAGGAGATTTCTGTAACAAACTAAGTAGTGAAACAGTTAACGAAGAAGCTCTAAAGATAAAGTACTCTTCAGACTTGTCCTAAGCATGTTTTAGGGTTTAGGAGTCTCTTAAAGAATCTGCCTCTAGATAAGACGGTTATGTAAAATTATCACTAGGCAGCCGAGGGTTAGTTAAGAATAAAAGGCAGTCTTATACAAATGTTTCTGCTTTTTCTGTTATGAGAACAGCATATATCATGGAATGCTTCACAAAAGGAATATAAAGCATGTGGGAAGCAAGTCCAAGGCAGGAGGGACAAACATCAGGACAGGGAGGTTACTTGCATGGTAAGTTTCAAATGTCAAATATGTAAGTCTATTCTCCCCAGAGCTCCCTGCTGTCAAAATGTAAAATTTGAATGTAACGTCAATATGACTTCTCATCAGTGACTCAACAACTTATAAGCTTTTCCTCTCTTCAGTGTAATAATAACTAGTCATATTTTTGTCAAAGAATTCCACAAATTAAAATGTGGTCTCAGAAAAACAAAAGCATGAAACCAGTCTTCTCTCAATGAAGGCCTTTCTGCCCATAACTGACACATTCAAGGCACTATTTCAGATCACCCTGAAATTTGAATTTTAAAAATATCACACTAAAAATTACTTATTGCCATTTTCCTTCCTTCTAAAGGGCTTTCAGTAAAATCAACATAAAGGAACGTAGAGGGCAAAAACCCCTACCTTAATAATAACAAAAAAACCTGGACCAATAAAAAAGGCAGACACTTCACATACTTCAGATTCTAAAGAGGTTCACTTTGTATATGAAAACAAAGGCCAGCTATATAAATAAAATCCAATTAGGAATAAACTACAGAATTTCATGAAGACCAAGAGTTCTACACCTAAAATCTAAAACCAAATGTTAGTGCTCACTTTTTCATTGTTCCAATGTTCCTCTTCTGTAGCCCCTTGTCTGCATTCCTTTCTCAAGTCTTCCAGCTGTGCCTGTAACTCATGAACCTTTGCTGTCATCTCTTCTTCACGAGCCTTCAAAATACAGGGGGAAAAAATTCCTTATACAATTGATCATCTAAACCACTCCAAACCTTAAGTCCAGTGGACATAAAGCAACCAACAGAGCTTACACTACACACAGGAAGAATATGCTTCAAATCTGGTATAAAAGCTAGCTACACAAGAGGACTATTTCTACCAGAGATCTCAATAAACATGACATATGCTCAATTTAATGTATTTTTCAACATTTGAGATGCCTGCAATATTTTGTCAGGAAAAAAGGTAAAAAAAAAACAAACCAACTCTAAACTTTTTTTCATTCCCTAAAAGAAGAGGAAAAAAATCACACACATAGGTATAAAAAACATTTACTCTGAAATTTAAAATATCAAACTACAGTTTATTGCAGTTCCAGGCAACTGTCATTGCCATCATCAACAAGATGCAAAAAATGACAGTGTTTACATCCTCCAATTGCACAGAAGTCAAATCAGCTTAAACCTTCCAGCCCACACAATGACTACAGCATGTGTGGTTCTGGCCAAGTATGGACTAAAAGGATCAGAAAACAGAGGGGAATTACACCTGCATGACTTCAAACCATGTACCTATTTGGGGCTAGAAATGCAGAATTTAGACCCATGTTGAAAAAAAAACAAAAAGACAACGTGATTTTTTTTTATATCAGGCAATTTTTCCAAATTAAGAAACAAAAGAAGGAGACTCTAAATTTAAAACCCTAATAACTCCATTCAACCTGCTGGAAGTTCAAAAATCAGAGTGGAACACACCAACCTGCTTACATGTTTGAAATTTTTAGTGTGAGACATTCAGTCATGTTCAGTACACAGAACTTTGGACTGGACACTGAGCACAAACAAACAAAAGCTCACTTGCATTTATTACTGCTGGCTCCACTCATGGCACATTCTCTCTCATTACATCATTTGTGCAAACAGAACCAAGATTAGCACAGTTAAAGCCTGCATGCCAATATGGTGTACGTTCTACCACTGAAAACCATTTAACCTTTGGATGCCACACACGTGGGACTGGGACAATTTACTTGGCTAAAACAGGAGCCATCCTTGGTGAAGTACCCTTGGACTGAAACTGGCTGCTAACTTCTGGTTTAAACGCCACTAGGGCTCAACTGTGTCTAGCTGCAAAGAGCACACAAACGAAATGTTCAATAAAAGTAAAAAAAGGGATCTTCACTAATACAAACCCCATTCCAACAGACTGCGCTCTGCAGAGAACAGCACCTCCCTTTAAGGGCTGGGTCACCACTCTTGTCAGAGCATCAGGAGGCAGAGAGTGAGTCTGACTCACAAACATGGTATTTAGAGCTTTACAAAAAACAACACACCACCAGCACAACTCTAGTAAAGCTTAAATGTCACTCACTTTCCTCATTCCAACCTGGCACACAAACTGCACAAGGACATAAGGACTAACTGTACAGCTTTGGTTCAACGATCAGAGCTGGGGCCTAATTTCTGATATACCCTTAAAACACACACACAAACATTTTAATTGCAAGCCAGGTCACCAATCACATCACGTGTAATTCAGGCAGTAAGATCTTTACTTGAAAGAACAACAGTTTTTCTGTCTGGTTGTGCAATCAAAACAGAGTTATTTTGAAAAGTATGTAGTCACATCACTTTTTGAAAAGATACCTCAAGGATTTCTTCATATTTTTTCACAGTTCTCTTCAGATCATCGTCTTTTTCAAGAATTTTTTTATGCAATTGTGTTGTCTCTATGTGATGATTTTCTATCAATTCATTTTCTACCTCCTGGGCTTTACCTATAAAAAAAATTATACAATATTAGAAAAGCATTTTTTAAAAAATTATGTCGTAACAGTATTAAAAAAAAAGCTTAAAGACAAGGGTGAAAAGCAACTACATGGAAAATTCGTCAGGAAAATTTATTTTCCCACCCTGTCAGTAACTATTATGCCCCTTGATCCTAACATGCATGAAGTTTGTTGTCTGAGTTTGGTACCTGGAGCAGTTTCTTCTACCTGGAACTTTTCTCTAAAAGTTAAGATGACACCCAATATTCATCAACTAATTCCATCCCCTAATCTATCTAGAGAATTGATTTAAACATCTGCAAATCTTCAGAAATTCCTCATCTGCAGGGGTACTTCGAGTAACTGTGAAGTCAAACCATACTTTGCGTTCCCTTCTCTTATCTCTAATATACACTGTGGTGGCAGAAGATGGGCAGAGAAGCCAAAATATGCTGTACTCCAGTCATAACCACATGGCATGGCAATGAGACCCCATATCCAGCACCTGGTACCTGCTGGTGGTTACAGTGAGTGAAATGTGCAGGATGCAGCTAAGAAAGTGCATGTCTGATTCTCAGGTGGATCTAAATTTCTCTAAAAGGCACTCTTCAGTGCCCTGTATTCAACAATGGAGTGTTAAAGCTTGCACTACTGAAGTCAAAGTAGCACTGCAATGAAAACTTCCCAAGGTGCTTTCACCTCCAAAGTCTAACTCTTCTTTTTTTTTTTGTTTTTTCTTTTATAGGTATGACAAAAAGATAGGCACCCATGGCTGTAAGGGGTAACTCCTGCCATGGCAGATGTGAGCAGAATCCTGAAGCAGAGATCGAGCCTGCAGGGTGAGTATGAACAGCAGCATAAGCATTTTCCTAACTGTACCAGAATTAATAATTACATGTTATTTCCTGAGCAAAGCAAGTCTTCCTCTGGGTTCTCCAGGCATCCATAAAATGTATGTGTTTACCACAGTCCCAGGTAAAATCACTTCCCCAAAGCAACTGAAGGTTCAGTTTTCTGACCATTTTACTGATTACTGTTACATTTGTATTTCACTTACTGATTGTCTCTTTTACTGCTGCTTCCAGTTCTCTCTCTTTTTGAGCCAGCTGAGTATTGAACTCTCTCATTAACTGCTTTAAGGTGGAGTTGTGCTTTAACTCAATGTCTTCTTGTTCACACCTGTACAAAAACGTCAAAAAAATACAGCAAGGAAATGAAATGTTTAGCAAGTGTGCAAGAACAGTTTAGCAAGGTCAGAGATGTGGGAGTTTCTCAAAAACTACTTTAGAACGGGATGGTTTTGAATTATATGAATCCTGTGAGATTCAGGGTATCTTTTTGTTCCCCTCCTATTTAGTTCACCCAGAAGGTGCAGGTGTTTCATTTAAAAACAACCCAGAATTGAACCCTTTCCAAAGATATGGAGTTTTTGCTGAAGAAGTTGAAGACCTGGAAGAATATGCCATAAAAATGACAATTTTTATGGAATTCATTACTTGAGAAACTAGTAAGAATGCTGAGCATTGCACCACATTTTGTGCAGTGCATATGAACAATTCTTAACAACACCTGAATGTGAAGCTCTCAGTACTAAGTTTTAAACTTCATTTCCTGTTTGAGAAAAAGAGAGCTATGTTTAATGCTTTGGTGATGCTGAAGATGATTGTCATGGAAACAGAGCAGCAGTGGTGTTACTCTGGCAAAAGTCAAACCTCTTTTTCTTTCTCTTTCTCTAAGTTGATTTAGAAAAACAGAAAACTACCAGCCATTATTTCCTCCTTAGAAACTGAGCTTTAGAAAAGTATTCTTGACATTTTAGTGGTTAAAGTGCAGAAAAGGTAACCCAAACAGGAGCACAGAAATGCTTACCTGATCTTCTGCTCCATTTCCTCCAAGGACTCCTTCTTTACCATGGCCAGCTCTTGCTGATGTTCTTTTCGCAGAGCACGCAAGTCTTTCTGCAGATTATTCACCTCTTTGCGCAGCTTCTGCTTCTCCCTTTCTGTCTCCTCCAATTTAGTCTGCAAGTCCTTCTGCTGGTTCTTCACATCACCTAGTAACTTCTGCAGCTCCAGAACAGACGTAGCCTCTGCTTCAGCATTCTCCTCCAACGCTTCCAGGACGTCATTCCCTTCATTCAGCTGCTGCTGGAAACAGTTCAGCTTCTCTTCGTATCTCACACCTGTGTCTTCCATCTCACTCTTACGCACTTCATTTTTCTTCACTAGATTATTTTCTAACTCTTTTATCTTCTGTTCCAAAGACTGATTGACTGCCTCCTTTTCCTGCAGTTTTTTCTGCAAATCTCCAACAGTCTTTTCCGTATCAAGATGTTTTTGTTCTTTACCTTGCAGCTCTTCCCTAGTGCTTGCTAAATCACCTCCACAACGAGCATGCTCATCCACCAACAACGAGTATCTTTTGGTTTGCTCTTCGAGTTCCTTCCTGAGGCTTGCGGTCCTACTCTGCTCTTCCTCATGGCTCTTCTCAACAGAATCTAGTTTCTGAAGGAGCTCTTTCTGTTTGTTTTGCAGTTCTAGATAAGAGTCATTACTCTCTCGTTGTTCCCTCTCGTACTTCTGCAATAATTCATCTTTTTCAGCTAAGCCCTTCTGTAACGTATCTATTTTTTCTTTGTATGACTGTTGGACACTCTCAAGCATGTTATTTTTTTCTTGTTCTACAGCAGCTTTTACACTGTCTAGTTTTTCCAGCATTTCCTTCTCTAATTCTGTGGAATCTCTTGTTGACTTAATTTTTTCCTCTAAGGACTCTATTTGGGCTTCTTTCTCCTGCATTTTCTGTTCCAGCTCTCTTAACTGATCCTCTCTATCTTGCTTAAATTTCTGTTCCTTTTCTTCCATCTGACACATTAACTGCTTTCTAATAGAACCTATTTTTTGCTCTGCCTTCTTTCTCAGATCTGCCAGCTTAGTGCTGTTCTCTGCATTCAGTCTCTTTTCTAATTCTTTCAGTTCTTCCTCTTTGCTTTTAAGCAGCACTGACTTCATCTGATCAAACTCCCTCTCCTTTGCTTCAAAATCAGCTTTCAGTGAGTCTATTTGCTTTTCAAGATTAAGCACTTTTTCTTCAGCCTTCTTTAATTTATTGTCCTTTTCAAAAGCCACCTTCTCCGCCTGCTGGAGCTGCCAAGCTGTCTCTTTTTTCTCTGTCTCTTTCTGTTCATTACACTTCTTAAGTTCCTCTACCAAGGTATCATTTTCTGAAGTTTTCTGAGCAATGTGTTTTTCTAGGTCAGCAATTTTTGCTGCTTGTTTTTTTAACTTTGAGGTTAACTCGCTTTCTTGCTTTTCTCTCCTGTTTTGCTTTTGTTCCAATTCACTTTTTAAACTATCAAGATTCTTGCTTTGTTTAGCCAGCTGCTCCTTCAGTTTATTTAGCTCTTCATCTTTTTTATAGGTTTCAGTATTGCTTAATTCAAGTTTGCTCTGCAAATCTTTAATAGTATCATCATTTTGTGCCAGGCTGGTTTGTGCTTTCATCTTCCACTCTGACAGCTGGGCCATGTAATGATCTACCTGATCCAGGGCTGATGCTCTTTCTTGACTCAGCGTCTCAGCTCTGGAGGATAACTCTTGTACCTGGTTTAGCAGCTGCAACTGATCCTCCTGATGTTGCTTGCTTAACAGAGCCATGGCTGCTTCCTTCTCTGCTAAACTCACTGTGCTTTCAAGTCTGACATTAAGGTCACAAATTGTTTTGTTGAGAGCAGACACTTCAGCTTGTTTTTCCTGGAGCTCCTCCCTCACTGATGTGAGAGCATTGATATTTTCAGATAACTCTTTCCTCAGCTGTGTTATGCAAGTCTCCTTCTCTGATGCTGCTTGCTTCTGGTGCCCTCCCTCTTTCTGCAATTGTTCCTTTTCTCTTACAAGTCCTTCAATGTCAGCTCTCATGGACATAATTAAATTGTCCTTCTCTTGCAGCTCTTGCATGGCCTTTTGCAAAGAAGTAGCAGCAGCAGAATGATGCTCTGTTATTTCTTTAAGCTGAGCTTCTAGTTCAGTTATCCTACTTGTTTTGACCAATACTGCTTCTTTAACTTTTGCAGTTTGGTGCTCACAGTCTGCAATTTTGGATGTTACTATGCCAATTTTTTCATTACATTTTTCAATTAATTCATTGCCTTTTGTTTGCAATGAAGTTTCAATGTTCTTCCAATAAGAATCTAATTGGGCTGCAAGTTCTCCTGACAACCTTTCCAACTCAGTTTCTTTTAGCTGAATTGCCTCTAATTTTTTCTCGTAATTTTTATGATCTTTATCCTGAGAACACTGCAGAGTTTGGAGTTTCTCTTCAAGAGTTTTCAGTGTATCAGTCAGCTCAGTAATTTTGGCTTTGTCCTTCTCTTCAACTGCTTTCTGTTTACTGAGCTGTTCCTGAAGGTCTGCCTGCTCTTTCAAGGATTGTTTAAGATCACTTTCCAGTTTTTTCAGCTGTGTTCTCAGGTCACTTTCTGTGTCTGACAAAGCATTCACCCTCTCCGCTGACTGCCTTAGCTGCTCCTGCAATTCCTTCAGGCGCTCCTCTCTTTTAACCTGTTCTTCCTTCAGCTGGGTTATTTCTGTTCTGGAGTCCTCCTTTTCAGCACTGAAGGTGGCAAGCTTCTGCTTCAAGTCTCCAACTTCCTGCTCTTTCTCTTGCAGCTCCATATCATGTTTTTCCTGGAGCTCTTCAACCTGCTGATTAAGTTTCTTTTCCCAACTTTGGACAATTTCTTCCAAATTCCTCCTGTGATCCTCAGCAAGACGCTCTAGTTGCTCTTTCTGATTAGACTCCAGCTTTGACACAGCTTCATTGATTCCAGCTGAGCTGGCATGTGCCATTTCCAACATTTTAGCATTGAATTCACTCTCCTTCCGACTGAACTCCAACTGCTTGTTTTCCAGCTCAGTTTTTAGTTTAGCTTCCTGCTCAGCGAGCTTCTTTTTGAAAGATTCCTGCATATCTTTTGATTTCTGCTTCACTTTCTCCATTTTCTTTTCCTGACATTTCAGTTTACTTTCATACTCTCCTTGTAAAGCACTAATTCTCTCCTCTGTGGCTAACAGTTTCTGGTTAAGCTCTTCCACTTGCTTGTTCTGTAACTTCTTCATGTGCTCGATTTCATCTTCCTTCTCAGTTAGACTTCTCTTCATCTCATCAGCCTGTCGTTGTAGATCCCCCAGCTGACATTCATACTGTTGTGTTAGAGAGGCTACTTTTTCATTGCTTTGCTCCTCTAACTGTGCAGACACCTGGACAAGTTCAGCTTCAGATCTCGCTGCAGATTCCTTTAGTTTCTGTTCATGTGCTTTTAATTCCTCCAAATGTCTATCTTTCTCCTCCAGTGATTGCTTGAGCTTGTTGAGCTCCTCTTTGAGTACCTTCTCAACACCCTGAATAGACATTTCGTGCTCTTTTAACATTTTTTCAATCACTGCATTGTGCTGTTTCCTCTCTTCTTCCAACTTTCCTTCCAATTCTTGCTTTGCTTCACACACTTTACTGTTCAATTCTGAGAGCTCTTGCTCCAAATCATGACGTATTTTCAGTGCTTCTGATAGCTCAGAAGACAGTGCTTCTAACTCTGTTTGTTTCACATCCAGTTTTTCTAATGTTTTTTCATTCATCTCTTCTATGTGTGCAGAGAAAACTGCTTCTTTCTCTTTCAAAATGGCATCCATCTCCTGTTGTTGTTTCTCTCTTATTTTTTCTATTTCAGTTATTTGTTGTTGCTTTAAAATTTCAAGCTTTTCTGTCCAAAGACTTTCCTGCTGGTGTTTCATGTTCTCCAATTCCTTTTTGTGTTTTTCAACCATGTCATTGATTTCCTTACTGTGTTGCTTTTTTTCAGACTCTATGAGAGTATTTAATTCCTCTGACTGCTTTCTGTCATCTTGTGAATACTTTGCAAGAGAGCTCTCCAGTTCAAGAATCCTCTATTAAAGAATACCATTTTAAAAGAATATGAATATTCAAAAGGTAACAAATTTTTAAAAAACTTACCAGGCTGACATAACTACAAGTCACTTATTCCATTATTTTTACTGAATAGCAACTTTTTCTATAAGCCTTTCATTCATCTAGTTTGTTCTCACTTTTGCTTCTGTTATGAGGAGTTAGTTATTTAATAAAAAGCGTGCTATTTCACTGCTGTGAAAATAAACACCATAAAAACTTGAAAAGAAGGTAACTAATTCAAATAAAATAAGTCATGATATTTATGAGAGATCTGTTTGTATTGTCTTCTTAAGCCAAAGTACCAACATAGAGAATGAAAGATACTGGGAAATCTATGGTAGTATTATGGAGTTTTGTACCTATCTACTGATTTATCTGAGTTCCACCCTCTCATGGAAACACTGCTGTTTCAATATTTCTATAGGCTAAACTTCCAAACTAGTATTTGGGAGTGGTGGAATAATGTACAAACTTGCATTAGCAGATAATACAATCTTACCTAGTACATAAAGCAGAGGACACTTGAGCAATTTAAGCAAAATTTTTACTTACTAAAGTATAAATGTTTGTAATGTAGCAATACCCCAAAA
Organism: Dendrocincla tyrannina; assembly: GCA_035047865.1. Lineage (NCBI taxonomy): Eukaryota > Metazoa > Chordata > Aves > Passeriformes > Dendrocolaptidae > Dendrocincla > Dendrocincla tyrannina. The sequence goes on from JAWWMP010000081.1 coordinate 49,079,405, forward strand.
TTAAACAGCTTGAAGTTCAACTTCTGCATAACATACATAAAAATTATGTAGATGGGGATACAAATTCCTATCTCACACCATGATATAAAGTGACTGTATTCTGTATTTTGCCATCTAATCCTGTAAAAAGCAGGGAGCTGCAGCATCCCACAGCAGTTGGGGATGGCAGTGGGAAGCCCTGAGGGATTCAAATGACCCAGTCACAACAAACCCACCCTATCTGCAAACCTGTCACAGTTAAGCACATACTGAAAGGACTACTTGTAAATGTTTACTCTTTTGGACTCTTCACTCACAGTTCTAAAAGTCTCGACTTCTTGATGCATCTTCTCAACCTTTTTGTCACACTCGGACTGTATGGCTTTCTTCTGCAGCTCTAATTCCTCTAAGGCTAGGCATTCTTGCTGCTCTTGCTCTTGAAGGGTTTTTAAGCACTCACTCTGATTTTTTTCCTGCAGGAAGAAGTACAACAAAAACAATAAACTATAAATACAGTCATTACACTTTCAAAAACACTAAGATCAGCTATTTTCAAACCAGTTAATGCGAGTCATACACTAATCACCTTTATTTTCTACACACACACACAGAGTTTGTATTTCACCCGTGAAAACAAAATTATAATAAATCATTTCCATTTTCTCCTCTTGGGAATCATTTGTGTTTGACTCCTCTCTGCATTAAAAATATAATGCAATCCAGCCTTTCACTTTTGCTTTTTTACCATTATTAATTGAGAGAAATAAAGGTCTGTTCTCCTTTGATTCCATGTTAATGTAACTTTAAGCTTCTGTTCCCTATAGGTAAGAAAATAACCTGAGACACAGGTAGAAAATACAGTCAGGAAAGACTGTGGAAGTGCCTCAGTCCCAGTCACCATCCATCATGGAGTGGCATAAAAACCAATCCAGTACTTGCTAGGTAGAATTAAGTGATCGGAAGCAGATTAAAGCTCATGAAAAAGAGCAAAGAATTCCAGTGATTCCTCCCAGCCTGACCTAGAAGAAAATTCTTTTTCTAAAGTCAAACAATTAACCCTGTTCACATAACACAACACAACCACACATAAGCACTCCAACACTTCTCAAATAACAGCTTCATTCTTTGTACTTCTTTTACTCTAATTGTCAGTGATCCAGAGGAGGAAATCAGAAAACCAAGTCTGAGTAAGGTTTTCAAAAAAGGAAAGTATTCCCAAAGATGCAGCTGTGAGTGAGCATTGAGAGTGACAAATCATCATTATTCAGTTTGGATCACTGCAGCTGCTTTCTTTTCACACTGCTGAAGTCTCTGAGCTATTTGACGTTTGGAGAACACTCCTGTCTTTGAGCACAGAAGGACTCTCACTATGGAATAGTGTCAGATCAAGACTTCTAATCCCAACTCTCACTTACAGAAATGTCTTCCTATGGATTTTAGGTTTACTTACAAGAGCTGCCTTCATCTTCTCCTGGAACACCTTTTCCTGTGCCTGTAATCTCCCATTTAGTTCCTGATCTTTGGCAGCCATTTCTTTTTTATGGATTTCCTCTAGTTCAGCAACTCGTTCCTCTGAAGACTTCTGTGAATCAAAGTCAGAAAAAAATCACTTCAAAATATTAAGTAACAAAACACTTTGTATTATTTCTTAATAAAAAAGCAGTGCTACAGTGAGAAGCCAGAACCATCTCTTTGCTCCCTTTGAGTAAGTAACCATCAGTTAATATGAAGCCCTGACAGCTCTTACTGTCAAACCTGAAGTTGCCCACCTTCCTTCTCAAGTTTTTCACAGTTCTATGAAAACAAACACCACATTTGCTAAAGACTCTTCTACCAAGGCAAACTTAGCATTTTCAATTCAAATGTGGTATTACATTGGACAAAGAACTTCTTTCTGTAGCTTCCCCTGTGTTCTTATTAGTTCATGAGCCACAAAGTCAAGTGGTGACACTCTTTGTACTTTATGTGCTTTATTTATGAATGTGCTTTATACATATATATATATATGTGCTTTATTTAAGAATGATGTAGAGCATGGCAGTCATTCCCCCTAAAGCATCCAAGTATTCTCTTAGAAAAACGAATCCCATTACAAATTTGAACACAAGAACTGTAATTCAAAGGTGTTCCAATTTCCAGCAATGCATGTGCAGTGCTCCTGCCACCAGACAGATGAAGCACATTTTGGCAATTCTTAACCAGCACACACTTTGACAACAAGTTCTTAAACACTTACACCTACTCAGCTAGGATAACGATTAAAGTTATTAGGATAAAACCCCAAAATCCTGGTGGAGATGCATGAGCTTTCTGTCATTAATCTCTTCTTCTTGACTCCCTTGAAGGCCTCAAGTGTACTTCTAATAAATAATTTTATTAAATACTGTGAAACAAAGAGTAATACTGGGTTTTTTTACAAGCCACTAATGTACTGACTTTAAACTGCTAGAGGAAAAAATCTATGAGTTTTCTATTTTACTTTGAGAAATCATTCATCACAGAAAATAATTTTTATAGACTTTATTAAATAGCAAAATTATAACAAAGTTCTGATATACTGATGTATTTTACAAGTACTGCTTAATTGTAATTAAGCTTTTACCTTCATAATCTCAACGACCTCTTGTTTCACTCTGGTTAACTCCCGTTGAAGATTTAACCTCTCTTCCTCACTTGCCTTTTCTACTGCTTTAATTTTTTCATCCATTTCTGTCTGCAGTTTTTTCCGGGCCTCCTCTGTCTTTTGGGCAATACTTAGAGCCTTCTCAAGCTCTTCAAAAGCTGCCAAGAAAAAAAACACCTGTATGATAGTCAAGAAATATCTGTGTCCTCTGATAGAGGAATTACATAAGTAAGAGAAGAATGAACTTGGTTTTATTATCTAGAAAGGAAAGTGAACTGACAAATAGCTGTCAATGTCTTCCAATACAGCCTGTAGCTTCTATTTCCTCCCCTAAAATCACTATAAAATACACAAATCATCTAAATGAATGAACTGTGGCTCCTCTTCTGCCTCCACTTGCTGAGTAACTTTGAAAAAGAGGAAAACAGCTGCACAAAGAAAAGGCAATTCACAAGTTGTTCTTCCAACAAGCAGACAGAGACATAAACCAAGAATGACTCCTGTGCAAGGCGGGTTTAGTGACTCATGAAAGAGTTCTTCCTGAAGAGAACACTGAAACATACTTTATTTTCTTAAGAGGTGCTAACTATAAACTGTAAATCCCCAAGAATCTTCTCTTTAACCTGTGGGTTTCACGGAGTTCAGAGATGGCTTTGCCCATTTCATTCTTTCACTACTTACATTTAATGTACACGACTATCAGTGCAACTCAGAGACACTGGGAAAATGCCTGAGTGCTAAGAAAACTGTCCTGTGCTTCTAAACTTCACAAAGAAAATGCAATAAAAAAAAAGTTGAACCCAGAAACCTTGAATAGATCTATGATGTTTCAAAAGAACACTAAAGCTGCAGTGATGAAATTTATTTATACCTGTTTAAGATGCACAAACCCACTGAAACATAATTCACAGGTCAGAAGCAATAATTCCCCATCTTCATCCCATGCTAGGGAGATGTATTCTAACATACTTCATTCACTTCATAGGTGATAATTTAGATATAAAAAGAAGGAAAATAAATTCCTCTATTGTGAGCTGGCTTACTATTATTCAATACTGATACCTGCATTCCTCACTAAAACTGATGTTAGAAGCCATAAAGAATTACACAAGACTAGAGTTCGATCACTGCTAGGGAAATCTCTCCTCCTGAATGGATCATGAATATGGAAACCCCTCCTCGTTGGATGTGAGAAAAATTTAGTCTTAGAACACTCCACTTATGGTTAATACTTTGCATAACAGAATTTTGGCAAAACACCTCTGTAAGATTCAAAATCACCATGCCAGTATCAAGACTGTAATTTATCAGAGCACAACCCCCTAAAAGCACATTGTCCTACTATACCCTGGACTGCTTGGATTCTATTTTGGAAGGAGACAGAACAAAATCATCTTTGAAGTGTTAGCTATGATTTCTTCCACTTAGTTCTAGCCCCAAAAGAAAATCATAACTGACATGCACATCTCTACTTTCTTTGATTCACCATTACTTAATAGGCATTCACAGCAATTCTTGCAATCCATGCTTTTTTTAAATTATATTTAACAACATTCAGGCATGAGCTTGAGAAGTGGATAATAATTTCCATTCTACAACTTTTGATAACATTTAGGACTGAAGATTTTAACCACAATCTATACTTTGAGGCAATGCTGCAATCAAGTAACTTAATTTCATAAAACTGCATTCCCCCAATTCTGACCTTTGTCAGAATTTTCTTCTGTTTTCTAAGGCATCCTTTTTCTGACTACTCTCAGCAGCAATCATGCTTTAGGGCAAAAGAGGCTGTTACTGACTCTGGCAAAGCCATAGTGCACCATTGTATCCACTTTTTCACTTCTGGTTCTGCTTAGATACTAAAACTATTGAAAAAAGTTAAGAGCACTAGAAATTATTTCAAATAGGAAAACAATCTAAAATACAATCTGGACCTTTACAAAGTACAGCTTGAAACTAGAGCCTGCAAGTACAAGATGATTTCACTTTTCCATACACGTTTTCTGATTCGTTTGTGTACTTTATTTCCATTTGAGAAATTATTACTTCTGCAAAAGGAAAGAGAATGCATTTTCCACAGCCCACAAATCTGCCAAAGACAAGATGGAGGTTCCCACTAGGACTGACCACTGCTATGGCACTGCTGAGCAACATGCAGGAGAGCAGCTGCATCCCCATAATCACAAGCAAGATGCTCATACAAAAGCTAGACAGAAGCTGATGGGTAAAAAGCCAAGAGGGTATGAAAGCACAAAGAAGCAACACTCCACACTCAGCTCTCTAAAAGTTGAATTATATGCATCTCAGGCACTTCTGGCACTTCAGCAAAACAGAACAGTTTTATTGAAAGTAGTTAATTCTAGTGTAGCCAGACAACCAAGTTTCACACCAGCAGAGGGCTAAACTATCACCAAGTAGACAGAATATGGTCTCTATTATTATTGATATTTTTAATCTGTGGAAGATTTTAATTCTACCATGTAGAAAAGCCTGGAATAAAGTCCGTGTTTATATCTAAATACATCTATTCTGAATGCAGAGAGCAAAGGCAGTGCCTGTGCTCTTCTCCAACCTGCAGAACTTTGTTGAGGGAAGGTCTTTCACCCACAGTACTGGTTCAATGAAGTCTCACAAAGGCACACGAGCAAATTGCAAACAGTAACAAGCACACCAACAGAGTCCTAGGTGAGTCTTCCAAAACCCCATTCACGTGACCAAGCCAGACAAACTGGAAACCTTCCTGTGCAATGTGCAAATCCCACATAACCGAGCATGAGCAGTTTAAGGAGTGCAAGGTTGCAAACCTGACTCTTATAAAACGTGTGCTGGAGAACTGAGTGCTTTACCCAGCCCACTCCAAAGCACCCATCTCCATTGCCCCTGCCTTGGCTCTCCTACCCCGGGAGACATCCTCACACCAGCGTGTGCTTTGTGCAAAGCCCTCTTGCTGCAGACCTGTTCCCTTCGACTGCAGCGCCCTCCACTGCTCAACGCTGTGACAGGAGAGCCCAGCAGGCTGGCAAAGGGCTCAGACTTCTCCAAATCTTCAGAAACCAAGCTTGAATTAAGTTGCTACAGCTGATTTGTGCACCCAGGCAGCTGAGTTTTTCTCTGCAGAAAGCTGCAAAACATATGCTAATTAAGCTTACAAAAGAAATGTTGCCTACAAGGAATAGAATTTGCTTTCTAAAGACTTTTTTTTTGTTTACTGAACAGAATAAAAATAAGCCCATAATCTGTGAAAGGACTTATGCCAGGTAGTCTCAGGAGAAACAGACTTCAGTTTACCAGTAAATTTACAAATGCTAAAAAGAGCTTTGTTGAAGCAAAATGTAAATATTCTTTTCAACACAAAGTGGTAAAAAAAATTCAGTTGTAGTTACTTCGAGTAGAAATGCCTGAGAAGCACAGAATTGTCTTTTTAGAGCCCAGGTCAAGCACCCAATGTGTGATGTAAGAAAACAGAGCCTTACCCCAGTCCTGTTCATACAAGGCTTGGGAAAGGCACCATGATTCACTTATTGGCATGTGTGGATGCACAAAAAACAAGATGCTCTGTGAGATTTTAACATAATGTACCTCTAACTACAAAAGAAATGAACTTCAGCTGGGGAGAACAAGTTACAGTTTACACAACACAGCAAAAAATAAGCATACATATCTTTTCACTATTTCATTACACAAAAATGCATTCACATTCAATCAAACACTGGAGCAGTTCACTGAAGTCACTGAATTATAAGGAAAGATGCCAGACACATAACATCAGGTAACTTAAAGAGATGATGTGGAAAACTACACCACTTTTTAGTCTCCAGTATCAAAAATAAATTTCACATGTAAGTGTATTATGCTTATCCTTATTTTGCTATAACATAAATGAAAGTAACATTTCTGCTTCATTCCATGAAATCAGTTCTTCACTGAATCATCATATAGAAATGGAAGTTAGAATCTAACAGTCTGGATGCAATCCTGTGCAATGTGCTCTGGGATGGCCCTGCTTGAGCAGGGAGGTTGGACCAGGTGACCTGCTCTAGCCCCTTCCAACTTAGCCATTCTGGGATTCTGTGAAACTCGTCTAAGGTTAACCAGCCAAAAACCAGAACTTGAAATGCTGACCTCAAATACATGAAATTGCCAAATTCATAAAACTGGTGCAACTGAAAGGCTGAGACCTAGAAGCAATTTTAGGCTCTCCCAATTTTCCACAATTCCTGAACAATCTAGTTCAACTGGAGTGAACCATGCTCTCATTGTACATCCCAACATTTTGGAATGCATTAAGCCAAGGATGTAACAGAAGGATCTAATAAAGGTCACCTTACATTTCTGTCTGTCTTAGAAGCAGTGGTAACTGGTTTTCCAAGAGTTCCAACATTTATAGATGCATGCTTAACAGAGTACAAAAATAAATGCACTCAAAGGTAAAGCTGATACTTAAACACCATAAAAACTTCCAGAATGACTTTAAAATTTTCCTTAAAAAAGAGCACATTTAACACACAAATCTCTCCCTAGAAAAGTGTAGTGCACTCGACACGTTTTCATTTACATTAAATTACTTCTCATTAAAACAGTTCAGGTTTGCAGGTGTCCACAGCATCATCTCAAAGCCAATTTCAGCTTCTGCCTGGGCAAACCTTAAGAAACTACTGTATTAAGCAAAGTGTGTAGACATCACTTCATAATTAAGAGGTTTCTACTGCCTCAAAAACCAGTGTATTTCAAACTATGAGAATAACATAATATCTACAGAAGAATTAAAAGATTCTTCAGCTTCTTTTTTTAATCATGAAGAGCTTTCTCGTCTCCAAGTACCAAACAAAATACAACTTTAGCAGGACTGACTGACTTTGAAGTAGGAATTTCCACAGCTAAAAAGACACACACAGCCTAAAAGGGTAGGAGAGGAAGGCACCTGATCAAAATGTTTGTTATTTTTACAAGACGGATGTTCAAGCTGCTTTTCTGTATTACAGCAGAATGATTTACCCAAACTGATCTTTAAAATCACAAGTTCTGATCTGAATCTATGTAGACTTAAAATAACCACTACAAACTGTATTGTTTGAGCTTCTCCTCACTTTTTAGAGAAAAATATGTATAATATTTTATTCAAACCTACACTCCTGCTTCTGCCAAAAGAGGGAGCTCCTCTACAGGCCTATGAGAGTGAATTTAATTATTGTAAAAGAACTTCGATAGAGAAGAGCACAAAAAAATGTCACTGCTTAAAACCAAAGGTTTAACTTCATTTCAAGCAAAAGGAGAACTGCAAGCACACAACTAATGTTAGCTAATTTCCATTAAAAGCAAACTACAGCACAGAACAGTTACATAAATGCTCTGTTCCAAGCCTGAAGCAAAAGGAATCATCACTGCTGCTTCACTAAAGAGATATCAGAAATGCTTCATTAGAATTATTGAAAGAAAATGCTTATCACAGTTGTAACACTTATTTCTGCTTCTTCACAAACTCTAGTACACTGTCATGTTTTCTATGTAAAATACTTGGTGGCGTTGTAAGACAATTTATGGGCAGTTGCAAGTTTCTCTTCTGAAGTAACACCTCCAAAAAACTGTCAATCTTGTCTCCTACAAACAGAAAAGTACAGTTGTCCTTCAGCAGTTTTCTTCTAAACTCATTTTACTGGTAACTGAGACAAACAGTCAAAAACATCCCTAAAATCTGCTGGCCAGCAATGAAGTTGGCAATGATGCTCACAGGGGTGATAAGTAGAACATTAGGAAAAAGAACACTTCTTCATATCCATTCCAAACAACAACTGATGGAAGGGTGTTAAAAGCCCACACTGAAGCTTTCTACTGTTTAAATGTGAAAGCTAGTAATCTCCAGAATTTCTTACCAGCTCTTTCAGACTTTTCTTTCTGTTCTTTCAATTCCTCGCCTTTCGTGGTTATCTGCTTGACCCGAGCACGCAGCTGGGCTATCTCCTCCTCCTTCATTTCCAGTGTTTCATGCATTTGTCGCTTTGTCTCTGCAATTACCATGCCCTATGGAAAAGGTCCTTGTGATAAAAAGCTAGCAAATGAATAAAACATACAGCTGAAACAATTTCGAGCCGGGACACAATCCTTGTCAGGAATAAACTGTAGTCTATTACTGCAAGACCAGAGATCGCGGTATTTTTCTATGTGAGGAAAATGCTAACTAAAAAAAAGGCAACAATAGGGATTATTTCTAAGACTATCCAAAATTTATCTAGTGGTGAGAAGAACTCCAGCAATCAAGGGACCATCAAAAAACTTGCTCCTTCTGATACAGATGTTTTGCTTTGGAGCATGCATTCTGTAAATAAACCCAAATAAAAAGCATTGTAGACTGTGTGCTTCTCATAGAGAACAAGCACATCCAACGTTAGTCACACTGCTTATTACACCACCAGAAATTACTCCAAGTACCAAGACTGTGATTAAACAAAAAAACTTCTAAGGAGCAAAAAACTGATAAACTCTTCATTTTCTGCAGAAATTACAGTTACTTTTCCTTCACTGTCATTTTACAATTCATTTAACTGTATCTCATCTTCATTTGTGCTTGGGTTTTTTTTGTTTGTTTTAAAGCTGAAATCCAGGAGCATGTTCATTATAATTCCTTCATCCTAAATAGTATCATCTTGCAGTATTAAGTATAACCTAACAGACAAATACCCTGTGGTATTCATACAATAAAATTCTCAGGTAGCTTAAATTATTTGTTTATTGAAACATAAACCAGACCATCATACAGCTGAGAACCCCTTCTAGCACCACCAAGCCAGGTACCTTGCTTACCTTGTCCTGCTCCAGCTGCTCAATCATATCCTTCGCGTCACGGAGCTGCGTGATCAGTTTAGTCTTCTCAGCCATGTGGAGGTCCTAAAGAAAAGACCCCAACCAGAAGCTGGTAGACAAACAGCTTAGGTTTGGCTATGCCCTATTCCCTGCCCTATGCCTTGGAGGAAGAACACAGAACACAGTCCAGAGAACTTGAAGTAGGCAGCTTTGAATTACTTTTAGATCTCCCTGGGGTAGGCTGCCTCACGGCTTCTCTAATAATTCAGGTATCTGAAGGCTCTTACAGCCTTCACACGTGGAGGGCTGAGCCCCCACAGTAAAACAAGAAACATGCCTAAGGCACCCGCCCTATTACCTGCACCTTGGCTTACAAGAGGATCTCAGCAAGGCAACATAAGTGATCATTACTGGCCTTGTTCTGGAAAAGGTCCTTAAAATACTTAAGTCTTTCAGAGGTTTTTCAAACCAGGACAGCGCTCAGGAACGAAGACAGAGATGGGAACCTGATCTCCATAACCAAAGTTGAGTACAGCTACACTTAGCACATTTTCCTGTTTCTATTACTATCAACAACCTTTTACTCCACACTCAACATTAATGGCCTTTAAAGGAAAACTGAGCAAAATATTAGCTTTGGGACTGCACTTATGTTATATACACTATATGGTGATCTCTTTCTGGTTTTTCTGTTAATTTCCGTAACTGATGCCTCCTTCACTATGTCTCAAAGGTTTAGTCTGTTCCACTTTTCCCACTTTACCTTCTGTCTTCTGTGCTAAGCCAGTCTTTTCCTCACCCCAATTGCCCACAACTACTTATTTCTGATGTCATTCTGATGGTTATTCATACAGTGGGATTTCATACTCTACGTTACTGCTCTAGAGTCATTGCTCAGCATGTTAATTCCAGGTGGGCACATCTTTAACTCCAAAAAAGGACAGGGACAGTTTGTTTAATGGTCTGTCCTACTGATAAATTTTGGAAATATTGGGAGTTCTTACTGTATTTTCATAGGTACACAAAGTTTAGGCCATTTTCCACACCTTCATTTTCTCCAGTTCCTGAAGCCTCTCTTCTAACTGTTCCTGCAGTGCCTCTTTCTCGTTGGTTAACTGGGCACAGGACTCCTTATGTGACCGAATCAGCTCCTTACAACGTTGCAGCAGGTTCTCCTGGCGCTTCACCCTCTGATTCAGAGTCTCCAGGGCTTTACCAGAATCTTCATTACCCTCTACAAGACAACACACCAACATTACCACACGTACACTACTTCCACAATGCAGATCTGCATACTGTATGAGCCATTCGCTTAAGAGTTGGACTTGATGATCCTTGTGGGTCCCTTCCAACTCAGAATACTGTGTGATTCATCTTTCACAATGCAGGTGACTCATGGGTCTCCAAAGGAAGTTGTGTCAAGTCTGCAAAACTTCCTAGTTTCTACTGTAACTGCCAGAAATGTGCTACACATCCACAGAACAATAAACAGACTCTTTCACACCAAGTTAATTTACAAAACCCAAGTTACTTTATCAACTTCAAAACCAAACTATTAGTCAAAAAGGTTTTTTCTGCAATTAAAAAGCCATCATGATTTATAGATCTGCCTGCTGCTACTAGCAAAATCTGCACATGCAGGAAAAGAAATGTGAAGCAAAGCAAATGACATCTCTCAAGACCCAAGCATACAGATTCTTGCTTTCCCAAGGCTGGGTACGATGTTAGTTCTAAAATACCCAGGTAGCAATACTACATTTGGCAGATAAACATTATGCTTAGTGTCTTTCTGAGCTGTACTCTCAGAATCCTGAATGGTTTGGGTTGGAAGGGACCTTAAAGATCATCTAGTTCCAACCTCCCTGCCAGGGACAGGGACACCTTCCACTAGACCAGCTTGCTCCGAGCTCCATCCAGGACGGCCTTGAACACTTCCAGGGATGGGGCATCCACAACTTCTCCATTCCAGTGCCTTAGCACCCTCACAGTGAAGAATTTTTTCCTAATATATAATCTAAACCTACTCTCATCCAGTTTGAATCTCTGTATAACTAGCACATTTGGGTAATATTTTACTGTGTGTTTCTGCTCTGATGCTCTGGAGGCTGCAAGAGTACTTGGCATGAAAACAGGGTGAGACAAATTCAGAAGCTCAGTTCACATCCATAAGCCTTAACACTATAGTCCAGAAGCAGATTCCAGCATAGGAAACATCTGGAATCCTGGTCCTTACATTATTTAATGAGCTGTACAAAAAACATGGCCTAGACGAGAACATACCTATCTCATCTACCCCTTCAAATCATCCCTACATACAAAACTCATAGCAGTTTTTTGCTGAACACAGCTAAACAAATATCATTTCGAGATGCACATTCACCCCTGTCTGAACCCTACCCTTCTACGAAGAGTACCAATGAATGACACTTTTATTATATATTAGCACTATAATGTCCCTTGTTCAGTAATCAAATATATGTGATGCTGGGAAGTCCCATTAATTCAAATAATCTCTGAATGTGGGGAACGCTCAGGTTATTCAGTAACAGGAAAATCAAAATTGATTTTTACTTTTTACAGGTAAAGCCAATGGAAACAAACAAACAAACCCAAACTCACAAACAAAAGACAGAGAGTGGTAACTAGTCTCCTCTCTAACTTCAGGGATGGGTCTTTCCTTATGGGGGACAGAATTTTTTAATCATAAGTGGAGGTAGTAAGAAGACCTATGAACAAAGCAATAATTACAATGTTATTACCAATATTGACAAAGGAAAGACATACCAGAATTGAATTCTTATGAAAATTAAGTATCTTAGAAGGGCTATCCTGTCCTCTAGCTGCCACACTGTTTTCAAAACAATTGTCTCCTTCTAGAAAATATATCCTAACTATGACATGTTCATCCCTGTGGGAGCTGCAGAAGTTTTGTGTGGAAACTATTGGGAGTCTAAATAAAAGCAAACTGCCTGGGCAAACGTGTAGCCTGAGACCCAGCATTTTACAAGCACCAAATATTGTTACTTCATCATAAATAACAGCAGGTTTATTCCCCAAAATTCAAGCTCTTGAAAAAGCCACAATACCTACCATTGCTTCCTGGTTCCACAATATTTTCTGCACTGACTTCTTTTGTTGGACTTTGACCTTGTGGTTCTGATTGCATATTTTGATCAAGCAATTCAGTGCCTATTTGACCATTCTGTAACCTTTGTTTCAGCAACGACACCTAAACAAAATGTTCTTTTTGTTAAAAAAACCCCAAGGATTCTAAGCAGATCATGTGTTAATCCTCAGAACTAAAGAGAGTTATATAAAATTGATACTAGCAAGGAGAAAAAGAAAAAATCTGATTTTTTTACCATTTTTTAAAAATCAAGTTATGTTTCAAATTAACAAAAATACTATCATTACAAGTAGCTAAACAAAGACCAATTAACCAAAACACATACATTTTACCAAAGCAATTGTAGCTCAGACAACGTTGATGTCTAATGTTGATGTCTTGATAACAAAGATATCACAAAGGTATTTAAAGTGCAAATCAATCAATCATGTTTAACACGAGTGAGATTTTATACAGGTATCCTCTACCACAAAGATGCACCTGATTTCCAGACAATCATAAATTCTCAAGAAGCTTTACGACTTCAGAGCAATTATAATAAAACATGGAAATGAATTACATAGCTAAATACATAGCTAAAAAGAAAAAGTAAGAAGAGCACTTTTGAAGAACATCTGTTGGGCAAAGCCTCTTACCTGAGTTTGCAGCACACTAATAAGTTGATCCTTTTCTTCCAAGGAAGCATCAAATTCCTCTTGAAGATGTTTCTTAGCTTGTTGATCCATCTGGAGCTCCTGCAAATAAACACATCTCAAATGAAAACTGAAATGTGAATTCAAAGACTTATCAAAATATTATGAAGTAATATTTAAAATACCTCTTCATAGTTGTGACCCCAAGATACAACCATACAGTGGATATTTCTTTTACTACATAGCATAATAAGAACATCCCACTAAAACAGTCTAGATTTGATGCAAAATTATCAAGGATTTTTATTTCCTGAAAGTAAGTTCAGACAGGGATCATTTCAAGCTCACTGCTGAAAAACTGCTTTCCATGCACACATTTCCCCTGGAAGCTGAAGACTGCACTTCAGCAGATTCTTCATTTAGCCCCCAGACTAAACCAACGCAAACAGCAGGAATGTAAAATTCATCGTGCTCATTAAATATGCCAGCATTCTAACATGACAAATGCCATGTATAAGAGAAAAAAGTCGGCGTTTTTATTCCACAAATGTGTCCCAAATGACAAAGGCACAAAATGCCAAATGATCCAGCTACGTGGCTTTACCTGATACTTCAGTGCAATTGTGTGACTGGACACCCTTAGAAACTTGTAGATGTGGCCTAAATGTATTAATAGTATCTAGCCAGTCTTATACTTCTTGAGGGAGGTTTCTTCTATTTAATTCCTATACTTCTGGAGCTTAAATATTAAAATTTCCTTAAATAACTACCATTCCAATAATAAATAAATGTACTTATATTAATTCATATCTAACTGCTTACTGAGAGAATCAGGACCACGTACATTTCATGCATGCACTGTAAATACTTTCCAAAACGCTCATTTAAATTTTTTAATTATTTATATATTTACTTCATCCATATGTATCTTCCCAGTGATTTGCCCCAGGAAAAGAATCCCTCTATGATCATTACTCTGCAAAGATCACTTGTATATAAGCAATCACATAAACATCAGTTCAATCAGCCAGGCAAAGACAGAGGATGGTAGAAAGAGAAAGAAAGGATGAAAAAGCAAATGAGACAAAACACAGGCCACCAGATGCTCCCTGTCCTGCTTTCCTCAAACTCTAAATCTTGTTTTAATGCTCCCTTGCTGTCTATCCCTTACCTCCAACAGTGAGCCCCCTGCCATAGCTGAGCCTGATACCAGCTTTGAGAACCAGAGCTGGGGGAGCCGAGCCTGCCCAGTCCTGCACAGGCAGGGCAGCGATGGAAGGTGTCACTGCAGACACCATTCCTCTCCTCCCAACTACATCCACTCTTACCATGGAAGGTGTCACTGCAGA
>JAWWMP010000081.1:49094162-49111897 GCA_035047865.1 Dendrocincla tyrannina
TCTTACCATGGAAGGTGTCACTGCAGACACCATTCCTCTCCTCCCCACTACATCCACTCTTACCATGGAAGGTGTCACTGCAGACACCATTCCTCTCCTCCCCACTACATCCACTCTTACCATGGAAGGTGTCAGTGCAAACACCATTCCTCTCCTCCCCACTACATCCACTCTTACCATGGAAGGTGTCACTGCAGACACCATTCCTCTCCTCCCAACTACATCCACTCTTACCATGGAAGGTGTCACTGCAGACACCATTCCTCTCCTCCCCACTATATCCAGTTCTTAATGCCCTATGGCCTCAGGTTCTCCCCAGCTACAGATCACACTTCCGCCTTGTGTTTCAGAGCTTTCATTCTGAAAGAAGAAGCCATTCGTTCCAAAGCAGGCCAGTGTGAGAAAAAGGCCAAAGAGATTTACTGAAACCAACACAGAAATGGTCCTTTTTACATCCCAAAGTCCATTCTGATCCTTTCCTGAGAAGGAGAACACTGAAGACTGCTTGAAGACTGTTCTTGAGGAATTACTCCTAACAGGAGAAGGCTAAGGTAAGCAAAAGACACACTGATTGCTAGGGACTATTTCACACTGTCAGCTTGGCCTCAGAGGAGATAGTTTATTCTTACATGGCCTTCTTAGAAGAAACTTGTCTGATTCAACATATTTATGGGGAAAACAGCATGATGAAGAAAAGGATTTTTTAAATTAACTTCCGATAACCAATTATTACATCAATGAATGAACTACTTTGTATTTTAGCTTCCACAATGGAAATTTTCCATTTTATTTGTGATTTTTCTTTCATGTCTGTTTTACCTCGTGCTGCAACACTTAGAACTCCAAAAGACCAGGAAAACACATTTTGAAGTTTATCAATTAATGAAGAAGAATTTCAGTGTTAGATTTGAAGGACTCTTTAAATCTACCAGACTTGCAAGAATGCAGTTGAATTTTACACCAAATATATATATAAAACCCAGAAATATATATCTAACTTATCCAAGATACGAATCACAAAGACTACTACATAGATGAAAAATAAAAATGAATGTGTGCAACCCTTTGTCATAAACAAAAGGGTTAACTCTGGTATACATATGCCTTCCTGACTGTACCAAGTGGCATTAAGCTGGAAAACTAATCCTAGAGGAGCATGTGGATATGGACTTAACACAGAATGAGCTTCTTTCATTTGACCTTGTAGTGATCTAGAAAAGAAACAACATCGGCAAGCCACTTGTGTCAGTGATGCTGTGGTTTTTTGCCCTCCTATGGGCCAACAGTTTAGCTCAGGGCACGCTGGCAGCCGAGGCACAGGCTGCAGCTCAGACAAGCACAGGGCACCCAGAGCTGCAGCCCACTGTTGTCACTGCTGGGGCAGGAGCAGCACAGACCTGAACCAAAATGCTAGCCCAGGGGCACACCCAGCTCACAGCCTGCTCAGCTGCATCACTCCTCAGGCACTGAGCTGGCACAGGGACAGCCCCTGGGGTGGGCAGGAGCCCCACATGCACACAGCCTGTGCTCAGCCACCATCCCTCATCCCACAGGGACAGTGCCCAGTGCCTGTCTGTGGGCAGGACACACACCTGCCTGCAGGGAGGCTGCCTGCAGGCCAGGCAGGACCTCCCCATGGTCTCATGGCTCCTGCAGCCTCCATACCAGGCTCAGCCAACAGCAGGAGTGCATTCCAAGACAAAGCCTGGGGCTTTGGGCAAACTGCTATCCAGCTCTCCAGCAAGGTAAGAGCGTGGACAGAGAGGTCCATGTCCATCTCCAAACCTGATGCTGCACTGGCTCCTGCAGCAAAGAAATGGCTTCTGCTTCACACTGTGCTTTACCACGGTCTGACAATATGGCTTTTGTCAACTTGCCCTTTTAATTTGTTCTGTCTGATCACCTGTACATTTTTTAAAGTAAGTCCTATGTGTTTATTCTCAATACCAAATACAGTAAAGCTTCTCCTTTCAATTTCACTATAACCTAAAGAGACAATAAGAACACAACCTACCTGATTTTATGATTGAAATCAAACTATACTAAACCCCAAAAAACAATATCAATATTACAAGTGAGATAAAGATGAATAATTTTTAAAAATATTACCGTAATGTTTTTTGATAGTCACTGAAATATTTAGTAAAATGTGCCCATTACTCATATTTACTTAAGATTAGTATTTGTCAATAATAAAAAGCAACAAATTGGACAGGGACACCTATGACCGGGCCCAACAATACTGCAAGAACCACACACACTTCTGTGTATTTCCCAATGAACAAAAACACAGAGTACAGTTGCTATGATGCACTGCTCTGTCTTTGGAGTAGAGTAATAAGCTGTTGATTGGAAAACAAGCCAGAGGAGTAATCCCATAAGAAAAAAAGAAAATAAGCAGTAAAAAATGTGCTCTAGAATAGAAAATAGTTTGTGAAGTGAACAAACAAAATCAAAAGCTGGAGAAAAAAATCCTGTGTAGGTGTGCTATAAAGTAAATATGCAGTGAGTAAAGGAAATTACCTCTCTCAGTTCTCCAATTCTGCGAAGTGCTTTATCCTGACTTTGACTCAGAATGCCCTTGAAAAAAAGGGAAGAACAAAGACCAGGTGTATTAAATGCAACTTTGAAATATATGCATAAATTCATAGAATTGTATTTCAGCAGTAGGAGTAATGATTTGCATTTCTCTTTCAATTCATGCTTGATGTGCAAGTATCATCACAAACTGCCAACCATGGGTTGGTAATTATCACCTGAATTCAGCTGATGCAAAAGAAAGGCTGGAGTACAATAGTTTCACAGTATTTTGAGAAATCAATATTAGCTTGGCCTCCTCAGAAATCCTAGCTAATAAAGAGTCTTTTGTTATATACACACACAATGCACTAAAAATTCAATCTGTATGTGCACTACACATTTTAAGATCCAAAAAAGCACTCAGCTAAGAGAGGATAAAAAGTAATCCTTACCTGCAGCTTCTTCTTTTCCCGCTGGACAGCTTGATAAGCAGACACTAGCTGAAACACAGAAATCAGGTATAATGACTAGAATGCGTTCACCTAGAGCCTGTGAAATTATTTCCTTAGTTGTATCACTACCTGTATTTTCAAACTCTTCACTTTACTTGAGAATGTTTGGTTGACAGAACGTGCTTACATTTTCTCAGTATTTCCTTTTTCTATCTGTAAAGTATCTCCAACATGTTAAAAAGAGCCTACATGACAACACTGTTACTCAGCATTCATGCACAGTTTTGCCTTTGCTGAGAAGACACACCATGCTTCAACACTTGGGATCAAAAGCCAACAGCATCACAAAGTTCCACCCCACACAGCTCCCCACAGGGACATCCATCTGTAAGCCCCCTGGGAGCTTAAGCAAGAGGAATTTTACAACGAGTGTGCATTAAAAAAACATTCACCAATTTAGCAAACTAAAGGTCTGTGTAATATTCGCATGCCATGTGCCTTGCATATACCCAGCAAAGACAGACTGCAAGTGAGGATTTCTCATTGTAAGCTGACAAAGGACTTAACAAGTAACTGCACAATTTAGTTTAATTCAAAATTTGATTACAATTGCCAAAGCTGAAGTGGCATAATGGCACTTGGAACTAGAATATTCTGGTTTCAAACTGATGAAAAATTAAAGGAAAACATCCAAAACATCAAGGCCTGAAATCAGTAGCTCATAATATAATTTCAAATTCTTACTTAAATTAAGATTTTTCAAAATTCAAAGTTACTTTTAATTTCCAAGTCATATTTATTTTACACTTAAAAAGAAAACTAAAACTGCTATGGATGGTTTCCCTTACCATATCTTTGAGTTGCTAACTTTGTATCTGACTTTAAGAGAGAAAAAATATTTATGTTTTAATTACTCATTATATATTGAAACTACTTTCTTTCAAGCTCCAGCAAAACAACTCTTTCCAACTGAAATAAAGAAACAGAAAAAAACACCAAGCCTTTTTGATAGAGAAAATTAAGACTTGCTAAACAGACTACATTAGTAAAAACAAAAAAAAACCCCAAACCAAACCAAAACAAACACCAAAACAAAACCACAAACCAAAGAATCTTCATTTTAACAACTACTGTTTTACACAAACTTAAAAAAATATCTATTATACTATCTGGAAGAGAAGCAAAAATAAATGGGAGAGAATTGTTTTTTCAGACATATGCTGAACACTGCAATTGGTGTACACATATTTTAGATCCCACGGATTTTGACACTAGTAGATAGAAGTTTGCACAGGGCAGCAAACATTAGAACTTAAAAAACCCAGTGCAAACATTCAGTTTTGAATACAACAGACACACCCCTCAAAAAAGCAAACAAAAACCCAACACAAATAAAAAAACCCCATCCCAAAACACCACCAGCACTTAGACAGCTTTACTTTCCCCAATAGTTTGGGAAATGAGTACCAAACCTACTTCTATCATTGGTGTTCACTAAACAAGCAAAAGAAATGGTCCTTGAATTAATTTCTCCCAGGGAATACCTGGAACTTATGAAGAATAGAACTTATTTCTTGAAAACAAAATGCTTCCCTATTGAACCTGCATAGAATATACACTGTGCACTTCCAGAACAAGTTTCAGAACCAAAGTGAATTTGCAGTCAGGGGAGTACAAGCCATGCCCAGCCTCTGCAGTGATCTCCACCCCCTGCCACAGGCTTTCAGCTGAAACTTTAATAGGCCTGCTTTCTGTGAGTAACCACTAATTAACCTCGAGTGCTGACAGGAGGAAATCATTTACGAACAAGAGAAGAAAAGGATTGCCACGTTTTATTACCAGAAAAACATCTGACTTGTCTAGGCCAAAAATAACCAGACTTAGAATAATAATTTAATTTCCATGTTAGCTGTAAGTTGAACCATCTGCTCCGAATAGGAAAACAAAGGTTATCCATTCCTGCAGTATCTGTCAGCCTCCTCTTCCCCCCTCTCTGTCCCCTACACCAGCCACAGCACTGCCTACCTCCGAGTATTTTCCCCTGTAGTTGCCCAAACTGCGCTCCATTCTGCGCAGTCGCTGCAGCAACTGCTCCTTGCTGAGGCTGTCCATGTTTCCAGGAGGCTCTTCTGTTTCACTTTCCATGTCAGAAGGGGAGTCAAAGGTGGGACTGAGGGCATCCAAATCCAGTCGATTCAGTGAGTCTCTTGAAGAACTTCGTATCAGGGACTCCTTAGAAGAAGAGCGGAAGAGGCTCTCTTTGACTGGGCTTCGAAACAAAGACTCCATGGAGGGAACTCGGAGCTGAAGCCTCTGGGCAAAAGACTGAGAGTCACTTTGCTGCAAAAAATCAAAGCAAGGAATTATTCCTACGCTGCTTTTAGGCAGGCAGATACACTAAATCCCAGGAAAGAGGGACTTGATTTGGGCAAAGGAATGACTTGCCTAACACACGTATGACACCAAATAGTTGCCCCTCCCTCAAAAGAATCACCTCCTTGTGCAGAAAAAATCAAGCATGCAACTACCAGACATGAGCAATTTCAGACTGCAATTAAATCCAATAAACTACAGCTCTGATTTAACCTTTTAAAAGAATGTATTTCTGTGTAAGCCCTTTAAACAGGAAAGAATATATAACTAATACAAATAGTTGCATTTGCTATTGTCTCAAACTTAAAAATCAAATAACTGACTCACTTCTTGATGTATTACACAGCAGACAAGTATTTATCCCAAAGACAAAAAGATATTTTCCTATCATGAATAAATTTATTGCAAAAGTTCTTCTACAATAGTTAGTTCTAGGATGCCATGCTGAACAGTCCTTTTCTTATTTTTAATGGCTTTCTGTTTTTTACATAAAATGAAATTACTGATTTATGCAGCTGCAGGTTCTGTGCTGTGGTATCACATACTGCTGGTATTACAGAAGTGATTTGGAAGTGTTACTGCACAATGTCACCCCCACAACCAAATGCTGGGATGCACGTGGCAGGAGCCACAGCTAATTCCATTTCAGCAAGCTAAAGTTTTCCCTGATACATATTAAAGAATGACCTACACTTTTACCACGAGTGACAATTTTAAGCCTATCAGTTCTTTCCTTCAGATAAAAATTAGCTTTCCAGCCACACAATATTCCCTCTACTCTTGAAAGAGATGTTAATGCTCTGTATCCTGTGATGGCTGTGCAACAAGATGCATCTCAATGCAGGCAGTCTCCTAACCTGCCCTTGCAAAAAAAAGCTCCACACATCAGTGACAACACTTAATACCAGCTAATTGGATTACAGACAAACAAAATATTCTACTATCCTGACAGGCAGGGACTTATCATCCTTACTCCTGTGTGAAGATCCATCCCGGGTGCTTAAGCCAATGTTACACAAAGACAACAGAGAGGGAAGGAGCAAACCAACCCCCCATACCCTCCACATACCTGGGGGGAGGCTGAGTCACTGCCATTGTTTTCTGTGGATCCGGGAAGTGCTTGCTTAGTTAAGTTCTACAGCAGGAAAAACAACTGTTAGAAGGAAGAGACTACACGGACTGGCATTCTCTTATTCTAGAAACAGCATTTGTGCTTTTACCTTGCCTGGATTTTTAGTACTTTCTTTAGAACGTTTATTAAGATGTCTTCATGCAAACGAGCTAGTTTGTTAAATTCAGAACAGACTGCTGCAGTATACAGAACTACAAAGCAGCTACATGTGCATGGATTAGTATGAGACATCTGCAAATGCTGACATCTCCCATTAAGTTATTCAGAGCGATTATTTATATAACATTTATGCACAAATCAAAGAAACACCAAAAAGGCAAAATGATAGCAGGAAAAATCAAACTGATGACTAGTGTTTAGAGCCACCATGAGTAATGGTGGGCTGTAAGACTGTCTGTCTGGGGGGATGGAAACTACCTGAAAAAGAGTGCTGGTAACAAGCTCTTTAAAACTCCAAACACAGAAGAAAATCAGACTTTCACAAAGTCTATAAGTTTGATCCTATACAAAACTTCATGTGTACATTCCTCTACACTCCCAAAGAAAGAAAACCAAAACACACACACGTAAAACCCCCCACCCAAACCAACAAAACCAACACAGTAGAAAACAAGAGTCTTGAGTTTGTGGTTTGGTTTTTTTGTTGTTTCGTTTTTTTTTTGGTTTTGGTGTTTTCTTACATAGTTCAAACATTTCTGTTCCTAGCCTGCCTATCCTGCTTTTCCTATGTTCAGGTGTTTTCTAACCCAGCCCCAGCTGACAGGAAGCTGGATAATGTTATCCCAATTTTCAGGAAGGATGATGACCCTGGAAACTACAGGCCTATTAATTTCACTGGTAAAATTATGGAGAAAATTTTTCTGGGAGCTCTTGAAGAACACCTAAAAGACAGAGCAGTAATTGGTCACAGTCAGTACAGGTTCACAAGGGGACAAGCCCGCCTGTCAAACCTGATTTCCTCTTATGACAAGATTATCCACAGAGCTGACCACGGAAAACCACTTGTTATAATCATGTTGGATTTGAGTACAGCCTTTGATCCTGTCTCCCCCAGGATCCTTCTGGACAAACTGCCCAGCCCACAGCTGGACAAACACACCCTGTGGTGGGTGAGCAATTGGCTCACGGGCCGGGCACAGAGGGTGACAGTGACTGGGGTGACATCAGACTGGTCACTGTCACTGGTGGGTTCCCCAGGGCCCCATCCTTGGCCCCATGCTCTTCAACAGCTTCATCAGTGACTTGGACGCAGCACTGGAAGGGACACTGAGCAAGTCTGATGATGATACTAAATTGGGAGGAGCTGGAGTCCCTGGAAGGCAGGGAGGCCCTGAGAGAGACCTGGACAGATCAGAGGGCTGGGAATCACCAGCCATGGGAAGTGCAACAGGGAAAGTGCCAGATCCTGTACCTGGGACGAGGCAACCCAGATGCAGACAAAACTAAATCAGCAATAACCACCCATACAAGAAGTCTGCATTTGGAAACTGCACTTCACCTGGCTTGAAAACCTGCACTCTGCTTCAGAACACCATCCTGTGGCAGTGGTTTATCTGAGGGGATTAACAGCTCTTACTGGATTTTAAACAACAGCACTTCCACATTTTATTCTTGGTTCCCTTACATGTTCTTGTTCATTTCCTAACTGGAAAATTAATAATAAGGTAATCTGAATAAAAAATTTTCTTCTGCTTTAAAATTTACAACGCAGAAGAAAAATACTTTACCAAAAATTACAAACTAACTACATGCGCTTCTTCCAAAATTAGTATATTCTGATACACATAAAAAGGAGCTAAAAGAAACTATGGAGGGTTTGTACATGCAATTCATAACAATAATTTACTATTTAATTTCCATTTTAAAACACAAGATTAATTGGATTCATTAAATTAATAAGGTTTTTATGGATATAAACCCCATGGATGCTGTTCCTTTCTGTGAAGCTGCTTAAAAAGCAGGCATTTATGGATTTATAAAGATGCTTAAAAATGTAAATTCAAAACTAAACTAATGCCACCACTTTAAAAAATTTCTTACTTATTATGCTGGTGTTTTGTATTCATTCTGTGTGAACAAATGTAGAAACTATACTTGCACTGGCATAAATAATAAAAGGGATACAGAGGTAATCTTCTATATAGAAACTGGACCACCAGAGGTATCTCACTGCTGCAAGTCTACGTCACTGTGCAAAAGGTGTCCACGCACTGAAAGGGAACTGTGAATGGGAGTTGTTATATATAAGTATAGATTCAAGAGGCTTTGAAGAGCACAAAAGCCCTAGCCTTTCAAAACCTTATGAGAGCTTTCAGCAAAACTAGAATCACAGAGCACAAGCAGGCATTCTGAAAGTCTTAAAACCAGCAGGGTTTCTGGAAACCACTAGAAAGAAGTCTTTCCTCCACAAACTCAACGAAGATACACATCCATATCTCCATCTGAAGACAGCTGCTCTTACAATCTCCAATAGAAAGGTTTTTATTATGAAGATGTATAAATCAGAGTTCAGGTTTAACTGGAGCACATTAGGAACGTTCTAATGCCATTTGTGTTGCCTTACTTCCCTATTTCTGAAATGCAAACTGATTAATCTCACCTATTTCTCAAAAGTATAAGTAGATTTGTAAGCCTGAAAAGTGAAAGCTTAAATATCTACACTTAAAACCATTTTACTGCTCTCCCTCCCCCTCAGGTATTACAAAACTTAGTAAACAATGGAGGAAGAAGGAAAGAAAGCTTAGTAGACATTTTCTTTCCTCATTTTCCTTTAATTCTCCTTTAAAAAACCCCACTGTGCCCAAGAATATTTTGAAGTTTTTCTTCATGCAACAAAACCTATGCAGCTTAGTTAGTAAAGAGTTTATACCAACTTCATCTATGCCAAAAAAACCCCCACAGTTACAGTCACTTCTCTGTGACAAGCACTGTCTTAGATCACATCACTTGCCTACACACAGTTAAAATACTGGCTTGTTTTAGCAGAATGAATATGCATTTGTGTGTGTTCATGAAACTTTCCCTCTCCTGCGTCTTTATCCAGGTTTCCCAAACACACATAATGCAGGGTGGTTTTTAACAGAATTGTTTTTATAATCAGACATCCTGTTCTCTCCTCTCATGGTTTTCTTCCCCTCCCAGTTCCTACTGTGAAGGTACTGCTCTAGAGTTTCCAAAAAGTTCAGAGAACAAAATCAGTTTTACTGGGAACATACTATTAATCCACATTAACAATAACTCACACGTTATAATTATGCATGCCATCTGATATATATTTATGCAAACCAGTAAATATGCCACTAAAGTACATACTAAAAGATAATATAAACAGCATTTGAGCAATCACACAAATATGTCATTTGAAGTGAAACTGTTTCGGAGATATTCTGTAGTGTAGTGAAAATGAAAAAAGCTTAATTAAATTTGCAGTGAATCTTTAAGTAGCAATTGCTGGACCTTGAGTATAGTCAAAATACCTAGAAATGAAAAAATAATATTAAGCTACTATTTTGAAGCCACAGATTTACAGCATGTCCTTTTAGTCCCTGTCAAAAGGTTCAATCTTGAAAACACAACTGAACCAGTAACGAATCTGTGTTCTAAAGGGTGTGCTCTAAAAAAACCACAACCATTTGCAACAGATTAAGGCTTTCCCTGGATCACCATTTTAATCACTAATCACCGTTCCTGTGCGGTCTTGCCCAGCCTGAGAGAGACAAGTCCAACACAGCATGGTGTGCTGTGCCATGTCCACCTCCTCACTAAATTTCTGTCCTGTTATAGTGCTCAGTGACTTATCATCTTCAGCTCCTGCACGACCAGCAATAAAACACTAAACTGGAAAAGCAAAGCAATCATGAAGTACCAGGGATTAGCTGGGATTCTAAAAAATACTGTGCTTTGACTGTGGACTCAGGAACACCATGCCATGCCTCTGAAGCATTTGAAAGATGTCATTCCAGTGCTGTGACAGTAATAGGAACACAGCTTTGTATGTGCCCATGTTAAAAGCAGAAGTCTGTTTTCCTCCCTATGCCTGCTTCTTTTTCTTCACTTCTTGTCTCTTCTCCCTGAGATTCTCCACTTACATATGATGAAGCAGCATTTCCAGGCAAAGAAATATATATTCAAAATAAAACCCAATTATTATAAAAAAACTAGTTATCCTCACAATAATTGCTGCCAGGTTACCAACTAGATGTAGGTTAACTTCAGTGTCTATGTGAACTAATTATTTCCTGCTACCATTAGTAGTAAACAACACACTATCTTCCACTGCACACATGAGAAAACGTGTAATTTTTACACAAAACCAATCCCAATGTTTATCCTATCCATTTGTCTTCAAATACATGGAGACATACACAAATATGAAGTGGAAGATTCTATGCAACAAACGTACACACTTGTGCAACAATTGTTTAAAAGCTGTGTAGAGTATGGTTACCTGTGTGAGAGAAAACACGTTAAGCTTTTTATGTTATGATAAATTCACATCACACAGCACACCAGCCAGGAGCTATCAGGTACTACCTCTGTGAATTTAGTGCAGGGTTAGCAACCAGGTAGTTAAGACAGATGTCTCTGTGAGAACAAGCCACAAGCGACACTAGGTTTGCCTTCTAGGCCATTACTCTCCTCCACCTGCTAAAGGCATCGCTAAGAGGGGTGGGAGGACTCACCACACCGTCCCTCTGGGGCTTAGGCTGTTTGGTGGGATCCAAAGCAAAGATAGTATACTCAGAGAGAAAAGCAGGTTCTGCTATCATTCCGGCTAACAGCTGTCATTCAATGCAAAAAGGAGGAAAATGAAAATAAATCAAGCCAAAATGAACTCTGCACAACTTTACTCAACTTTTCCATGCTATTAAAAACATCATAAAACAATACAGCAGTTTATGAGACAACAGATATTGATAAAGGCAGGACATAACCAGAAGATACGCATTAGATCATTTCAGAACGGCCAAAATACAGTTTGTATCATTTAAAAGTAAAGAAGCACGCCATTTAAAAGACAGAGCCTAGTTTAGCCAAAGATAAAGACAGTGCTTCAGGCACTGATACTGTAATTTTTTAAACTTCTGTGGATGACTTATCTTCATATACCACTGAGCCCTATTTGCTCTCAGATATTCATAAACAACTCACTATTCTAAAAATTCTATCAGTATTTCAGTTACATACAATATAAATTGCCTGCTTTTGACTATATATCATCTAGTGTGCTTATACACTAAGCCTGTTTATTCTGAAGAAAAGACAGAGAGTGGATTTAATCAATACAAACAAGTATCTCAAAGGAGCTTGTCAAAAGATGGTGCCAAATTCTTTCCAGTGGTGCCAAATGACAGGATGAGCAGCAGTGTCCATCAGCGAAAACACAAAAAGTTCCATCTCTACATGAGGAAGAACTTCTTTCCATTGAGGGTGGCAGAGCACTGGACCAGGCTGCCCAGGGATGTCATGGAGTCTCCCTCTCTTACGACATTCCAGCTTTATCTGGATGCATTCCTGTGTCACCTCCTCTAGGTGACCCTCTAGGTGATGCCTCGACAGGAGGCTGGACTAGATGATCTACAGAGGCCCCTTCCAACCCTAACACTTCTGTGATTCTTTGATACTCCAGGGTAAACGCCCCCCCTAACCCACACTGACCTTAATCTCAGACACATCAATGAGCCCTCTGCCCAACAAAGGGCATGGGGACCTCTCATGGCAGCTGGATGGTGGCCAGCCACCCAGAGACTCCGTGGAATCCAATGAACAGGGAGATAACCCAAGACCAAGTATCACCACTGGAATAGGCACACACTTGAAAGCCCAGGGATTCCTTTGTTCAGGGTCCCTTGCTGGAGACACCCATCTTGATTTTATGTTGCTGCATCTTGCTAGAATTACTTAAAGGAACCAGTAGTCTGGGACTCTGCTGTGAGAAACCTTGGGTCAAGCCAGTGAGGAACCTTACCTGACAGTGTGAGTGTGTGTGGGGAGTCAAGCAGGTCACACATCAGCTCACTGGAGCTGCCTGTGGCAAGGGGACTTAAATCCCAGCAGCAAAAGCCTGGGGTGATGCAAGTGTGACTGCCAGAGTGGCTCCTGGAGGGCCACACAGGAAATGTTTCCTTAACAGGCTGGGATATGGCTGATCTTTTGTCACAATATTTAACTCTCATTCTGGTTTCTTTTTTGCAAGTAAAAATCTTACTAACCCATAAACATTTCTATCTAGGAAAGAAAGCTGCAGATGAGGAAAACTAGGTGTGAAGCTAAACACCAGATGATGTTATATTTCCTTCAGTGCTATCAAAGAAGACAAAGCTTTTTAAAAAATCTTTGTATTTCCAACATTCTGAACAGTTCTTATAGCCCTCAAGTCTGGCCTAAGTTAAGCAGCCTTACTTCATCTTTAAGGACTTTCTGAACTCCAGAAACAACTGGGTTCTTATTATTCTTACTGTTCCTCCTCCCTCTGAAGAACTACCATGCTGAATTCTTTCTTTGCTATGATTCTGATGAGTGGGGAGCAAAGGTCAAAGGACATGTGAGCCCTAGATCAAAGGGCTTCCTTCACATGTGGAAGAAAAACAGAATTTAACAGGCATTTTGACCCAAGTCTCATTGCTCTGGAGACAACAGCAGTCGAATGTTGCAAACATAAAACATGTTTGATTGCCAAAGGCAATCATTATTCTCTTTCAGAAAAAGCATCAGTAGTTCCAAATTGCATATTAACCTGTTACCAAGCAAATTTGAAAAATCATGCATTTTTTTAGCAAAGTGCATCAAGGTATATGTGTTATTTGTTGTATGTTAACACTTAAAAGCTTCTATAATTGTACATGGACAGTTTTGCTATATTATATACAAGCAAGACAGAGGGAAGGGATCAGACTACAAAACTTGTCTAAGAGACAAGCCAGTATTTGCTCATCTAGTTCAAGGAGCTGACAGATGTCAGCCATCAGCTAAAGGTTTAGTTTCAATTCTGACAAATAGATCACTACCCAGAATAAAATAAATTAATTTTGTTATTTGTCCAAGCTGGGGAATGCCAAGGAAAAAAGGTGTGAATAATTCAGTAATTTTCCTGTTTACAAAATACTTATTTATAAAAGGTTTGAGCAACTTGCAACATAATATTTTATGCCTCATCCCTACTGCGATCAGGAAACAGGAAAAACTGAAGAGCTTAAAGTTCAAGGCTTATCCCTGCAAATAAAAAAGCCCCAGAATCTAAGAGAGCAGAACTGCATTTTCAGAAAGAGGCTGCACAGAAATCAAATGGAAGGTCTTTTCTGGTTTGCATCTCGTTCTGATGAGCAATCTAAACACGTTGGTGTAAGAATCAGGAGCTGTAAAATCCAAGTTTAGATACAAACTGGATCATACAGCGTACAAAGATTAGTCTCAAATTTCCATGTCAGAAAGGACAAAAACACAGACACACCTTCCCCGCTACCATCTTTGCATGGTAACATCTGTTGAGAAGTACTTCGAATTAAGTGAATACGGAAAAGA
Source organism: Dendrocincla tyrannina (assembly GCA_035047865.1). Classification (NCBI taxonomy): domain Eukaryota; kingdom Metazoa; phylum Chordata; class Aves; order Passeriformes; family Dendrocolaptidae; genus Dendrocincla; species Dendrocincla tyrannina. The sequence goes on from JAWWMP010000081.1 coordinate 49,108,161, forward strand.
TGCAGGATTAACAGAAGTACTGAAAGAATCTTATTTCAACTTGAATAACTGTGCTTTATTAATAGCCAATGCTAGAAAAATATTTCAATTATTTTAAGAACACTTTTAAAAGCCATTTAGTAGCACTACAGTGAGACTGAAAAGTACCTTGGCCAGTTTTCTTTAGCTGCAAGAAGAGCTATATATACTATGCTCTGCTGTCCCTTCCATAACACTCAAGAGGATGTGAGTGGTATTTGGATATGCATGACTGGTAGGTCAGCCACAGAAAGCTCTCAGCTGTTTGCTGTCAGCTGACAGCAAACTAGCTTTGTTATCTTCTGCAGGTGAGCCTGACTTCGGAGTATAAACCAAAGATTTCACATGCAATATTTGGAACCTTGATACTATAGAAGTAAAAATCCAAACCCATGAGCTCTTAAAGACATACTAAATCACAGCCCACAGGGAGGACAGAAAACATACAAGACAATGACAAAACACTGATTTTGCTTAGCCTTCAGAACTAAAAGGGTTAGCAATGATTCCTGTACTGCAAGAATGTTTTAGCAGATGATACTCTTCAACCAAGTATTTTCATGGCATTAAAACATTGTCCAACACTGTAATGCCACTGCCATTGACACCTGGACATAAACCAACTGCCTGGTCAAATGAGAACACTGCAAACAAAATGCCCTCTAAAAGACAACACCCCCATATAGTCAGGGCAGGTATTTTCAGAGATGGTATATAGTATCTGCATCTTTTTAAAGCATAGTAATACTGCTCCTGACCTGAATTTTATGAAAATGTAATCCAACAAACAAATTTCAAAGACCATTTAATTTTATTCATACTGTCAACATTTATGAGAAGTATTTGGAGAAATGAAATGTCATGTGTTACTAATTTAAACTTATTTTTAGCAATATTTCCCATTTGATGTAAAACAAGTCCTTACAAAACAGTATCCCTTAGCACCTTAGTACTTTCTGAATTTCTAATTAAAGGATATGTTTTACGAGTAAAATTGTCACGGCAGCACCCTAAGTCCAAGGATAACTGTAAATCTGAGGGCATTTTAGTACTCTGCTTCCAGTCTCAGTCTTATTTCTCCTTCATTCTTTGATCATTCCAGTCTAACCCCACTGCAGTTAGAGATTAATTAATGTTCTTTCAATGTAACTTGGCATGTCCTGTGGGGAATCCTCTGCTTCTCCTGTTTGTCTGTAAAAGCAGCCTGGAAATTTGTTTGCTTAGGACAACACATATCAAAGGGAATAAATGCAGTTCTCCACTGAAACGATGAACACTTCAGAAAGCATTATACATACAGGTGACATGTCAGCAGCACCCAACAAAATTTGGAAATGTATTTATCTTTTAAATATGTTACCCAAACTGTGAAGAGAACTATTATTTTTTACTAAATCAAGTGATTAAGCTGAAAAACAAGATAAGCCTTCAGGATCACACACCATTTTCTGATCTGGAATAAAAGAAAACACCTTCAAAAATAAACACAAGTTAAAGAAAAGTATTCTGCCTTTCAATCAATAAGTTACTGTATTTGAGCAGAAAAGCAGCTGGCATTAGTACAAGAAAAGGATGAGGAGTGTTACCACTGAATCTTTCCCTTTATTTCCTCCTGACAAAGAAAGGAGTACTTCTTCCCTTTGCAGAGCCAGCACCAAGTCAATGACAGACAAAACCCAGTGAATCAGTCGCAGAGAGGAAACACTGTCTTCTGGCTTCAACACCTCATATTCAACTAAGCTTTTGCAGCTTAAAAAATCCTTGAAAACCTTTGCCAAATCTGTTCTTTAACCTCCTGCACATTATACAGTGGATACACATAATAAAATACATTTTAAAAAGGCACAGAATCTTTAAAGTTGAAAACCAGAGAAAAACAGACTGACCTCTTTGTCTGGTGTTAAAGTGCCTTCATCATTCTGTTCTGTAAATGAAGATGTCCTGCTTCTGTTGCCAGGTGATGGAGGGGATTTGGAAAGGACCTACAGAGAGATCATGTGTATCAACAAGCAATACTTGAACGTCCAGAACTGACTACTCTGTATCATAATTTACTTCAACAATTACTAATTCTAACATCTCAGTAACATCTAGTCTAGACCTCTTTAAAGAAAACTGTCTGTGACAAGTTCTACCTCACTACGAAGTCTCCAGGTTAAAATGTGTCATGAATCAGCCACAAGAACACCTTACAGAATAGGTTACTTTGATTATTTCTGACCATGCTTCTCTTAGACCATATTTGAAACACAAGCAACATAGTACAGTTGCTTAAGGATAAAAAGTTTTGTGATCTGACAGGGATTCAAGTATTTACAAGTGGAATAACATCTGATTACTTTAAGAAATTAAGAAATTAACAACTATAAAAAATTACAAAAGAAGAAAAAAATTATAAAATTGAATTTGAGCAATGAAAAAGGGCAGAAGAAAATGCCACATTTTAGGATGTCAATATGTACTTATTGTTCCTATTAGAACTGAACATCTACTTCCAGAAATTTGACAGCTTCACATAGACTGAGGTTCCAACAAGTAACACCAACCCAATCACAGGTTGCCAGCCTCATGATTCAGACTTCAAATATCAAATTGTAGTATAAATGTAATGAGCATTAATTAAAATATCAACAAGCAAATCTATACAAAAAAATTAACCAGCAAGATCTCTCATTAGCTATATTCTACAATACAACCAGAATGAACAGAAAACCCCCACCAAACCAAAACACCACAACTATTTTAACAACCTGTTGCAGCACCATTGCTGAGGTCACACACATAAACTGTGCCTAGCAAAATGCTTTCCTTCTGAGACAGAGACGGATGTTTAAAAACATGACTGATAGAGTATCAGACCACTGACAAATATAACCAAAATACACAGCTTTTCAGACAGTTACACATGCTTTATAGCCTAAACCTATGGGTACTTTCTTCTAAAATCTGGATACTAATGAATTAATGCCAATATAATCCAAATTATTCCAAAATCAGTCATAGTTACAGGTCTGACCAAGTAGACTCAGGTCCCCACCTGAAAATACTACTCAAAATCAAACAACTTACCTAGTATCAAACAGCTATTCACCATGGAAGTGTTATGCCCTGCTGAAAACATTCACACCAGAAGTATTCACAGGGTTTGTAAAGCAGTGATGATCTGTTCATGCCAACAGCCTACTCTCCTGCTATTGCTACCCCTCTAACCTACTGGCAGGGTTTTAAAGAAGATTGATCCTGGCCCTCATAACACAGAAGGAAATTGATTTCCAAATGCTCCTGAACACTTGGTCACTGTTTAGAAGCAGCATGAACCCAGCTCTTCACCCTGCCCTTAATGGTTTTGCAGCTTTCACTGCTGCATTCACACTTCCTGTCCATTTACAGTCCTTTCAGTGGCACTGCACCTCGCAGCACAAACGTGCATTGATCTCATGCAAGGGACAGACGGATTATGTCACTGAGGATGGCTAGACCAGAAGAGATGAAACAGGACAGCACAGTTAAGCTGGAAGGGAAAAACTGCTGACCACTTCAAGGCTGACCAAAGTTAAATTCTGGCTTTAAGGACAACAGCCAAATGCCTCTACAATGCAGACAGGTATGGGACATGGGCCACCTCTCCAGGAAACCTGACCTAGGTTTTGACCACCTTCTGGGTAAAGAAGTGTTTCCTCACATCAAGCCCAAACCTCCCCTGGCAGACACAGCTTCTC
>JAWWMP010000081.1:49117015-49129812 GCA_035047865.1 Dendrocincla tyrannina
CCGCTCCCTCCCTCCCCTCCCGCCCGGCTCCCGGGCCCGCAGCTCCGGCCGCTCCGCCCGCCCCGGCGGCCCCCGCCGACGCTGCGCATGCGCCGCACACGTGGCGCGGCGCTCCGGCCGGGACGGCGGCCGGCGAGGGACAAAGTGCACAGCGCGGCGCCCGCACTGCCTCCATCCATCCGTCCGTCCGTCCAGGGAACAGTGTGCCAAGAGGAGGCCGAGGGGAGCGGCTCCAGGCCCGGCCCGTCCCCGCTGTGCCCGAGGCCCCGGCCCGGCCCGTGGCAGCCCCACGGACGAGCCTCCCAGCCCAGGCCCGGGCGGGGAGGGCGCCCCGCGGTGCTCGGGTCTCTCTGGGAGCCCGCCTGCGGGTGGGACAGGCGCGGCGTGTGGGTTCAGCCCGCCCTGGAACCTTCCGAGCGCGCCTGTGCGTGTTCACGGAGACACCCCGGTCACGGCCAGACCCGCGGGAGCGCACGGCAGTGTTCGCACCCCTGCGGCCCCCAGGAACACGGGCGGACGTGCGCTTGGCTGCCTTGCGGTGACACCAGGGCCCTTGTCAGTGACACTGGTGCCCGTGCGTTCAATGCAGAGCGCTGCCAGCAGAGCCAGCGTTCATCCTCCAGCAGCGGGACTCTGGAAACACCGTATGGACAGTGGCACTGCATGAAGAGTACGAAATACGAGGTGCTGTTGGCAAGAAATGATGAACCACACTGCTCTCCTGTGTGAGTGCCCTGCCCAGGAGGCTGCGTGCAGTCATCCCAAACACCCAGGAAGGTTTCCACTCAGATACACCCCCGAAATCTTTCAGGAATTGGAGGAAAGGAGTGTACGGGAAATAGGCCATTCACTGTTACACTGGCTTAAATAACCAAGATACGTCTACAGCAAATAGAAATTGTTGTTTTTCATAATTTTTGCTACGTTTAAAGAATAATTTTCATCAGACTAGTTGTAGATAAACTGCATCTCATAGTGATTCTTCTGGTGTGTGTTCCTGTTCAGACTACTATGCATACATCAGATGACAGCAGTGACTTGAACACTCAGCTGACTTCTGGTGAGACCAAATGTTGATTTTGAACACCTTTGAAAAAGCTAAAATAGCCAGGTAAATATCTTGAAGATTTCTGTGGCATCTTTTCTGTAGATGAGGTTGAAACAGCAGTATAGGAAAAAATCTCCAGGACTAAAAGGGCGAGAACATCTCAAAAGCAGTCCATGAGGAAATGAGGCAATTAAGTTTCCTGCAGCCATAAAGAGCAAAAATTTTCTATTTCAGCTTCTGTTCCCTCTAAATACAACATGCAACAGCATATACAATTCAGAGGTTATCAAGTGAGAGGAGCATGGTCTGATGAACACTTTGGGAAACCCTTTAACAGATTCTCCTAATAAATCCATGATTCTGTCACACCTATGTGTGCTGTTGCAAACACTAGTTCACATTATCCATTTCTGTTCAGCATCTACAGATTACGCTGTAATTTTAAACCTAAGTCACTACTGTAGGATGAGAGTTTGATGGCTGGATACATAATTGAAAGGACACTGGCTCCCACAGCTACCAAACACAAAAGCACAGCTGTAGTAATTCTTTCATAAAATGTATCCCATACAAAAGAGAGCTCTTTATTATTTTCTTGGAAAAGGTAAAGCCTGAGAGGGTATGTTCTGAGTGTTTTCATAGGACTAAAGGCTACGTGGAACAGAGCAAGGACAAGATTAGACACAACGATAAAAGATGATATTTTTTTCTAGGCTGACAGTTACTGCAGAACATGGTAAGGTGATTGAAACTCTGTTAATGGGTTACAGTAATACTAACCTGGTAGTCATGATAGTTGGTTATTTTCCAGGGAAGTTTTTTTACTACAGCAAGGTCTTTTGTTGTATAAATTCCAAGGTAATTAATTACCTCCTGTTCTTCACAGGAGGTGCCTAACACGGCTTTTAGAAAGAGGTGCAATAATATTTGCATGTATGATTTAGTCATTTGTAGATTGTTGGCATTTAAAGAATCAGGGACAGTGTGAAATTCTGTGCTTTTGAATTGGTACAAACCAGCAGTATTTTGTGATACGTGGCTGTGTGTCTAGCCACAATTATTGCTCCAATAATACAACATGGTATCCTACATGAAGCAGTAGCATCCAAATTTTGAAGATGTGATAATTCTGTAAAACCCTATAATAAGCCTTCCAAAAGGGCTTTAAATGTTTTAGACATCTGGGCAAGTTTGACTAAAATATATTGCAATATACAAAGCATTTGCTCTAAACACCACAGAAGTCCTGGGGGAAATATCTGGAACTATATTCTTACACACACACAGAGTGTTACTTAACTGAATAGTACCTTATTTCTAGAGGGCCAATCTGATCTTTGTAAAGTTAAAAGTAGTAGTTGAAAGTGAAGACTTGCACCTCCTTTATCTTCTTTGAGTACACCAGTTCACATAGACTAAACAAGAAAAATATGACATTATGGTGTTGTCTGTGAAAGATAAATGTATATCTGCAAACAGCACTGGTTGTGGTCTGTTCCAAATTAAATCTATAGCAGTTAAGGTATTTCCGTGGGAAAGGCAACAGAGCATAAATGTAAAAGACTATGTTTTCATAGCAGTCTAGACTTCTCTAACTGTCATCAGTGCTGGCCCACACATCCCTGCCATCCCATTCCTTGCCTTTTGCTAGTCAGACTGTTCCCTCACTCATTTCTGTGTGTTCTGTCAGCAGAAAACTAACCTGACAAAAGAGCAAGCAATTTCTGCTGACCCACTGCACAGAGTGCCCTGAGAACTGGAGCTGCTGCAGGGGAGGCAGAGGCAGTCAGAGGCGGGACAGCTTTATGTAGCCAGTTATTTCAGAGTATTCAGGAACACACAGTCTTTGGGGAGCAATCTGCTTAACCTTAAACTCAACTAATAGAAGTAAGGGCTACTTCAAGTGGAGCTAACAGGCACCCCTGTTACTGGGAGGATTGCTACTATCTCAGCCAGTAACTATTTCAGTTGCTGCCAATGGTTGAAGTATTCATGCATACAGCCTTCAGCCAAGCTAAGCTAATTTTTAAAATGCTGTCTTTAATTTCAGCTTTCTGGAAGTCACAAAAAGCCATGGGTATAAATTATGAACATGGCTTTCAATACTCCTTTTCACACATTCAACATCAGTTACTTTGTGAAAGATGTATGAATTTGCTAGCAGCTAGCTCTTTCAATCCAGTCATCCAACACAAATATTAAAGGACACAGAAGAAGGTAACGTAACATATGCAGCATTTCTGATAACTTTTAATGTTGGTTCATATTTTTTTGGAAAGGAGGTTTTCCATGTTTGAATTTTTCTTTACTTCACCGTCATGCTGTTAAAACAATGTCAAATATTCCTATTATTCCACCTTTATAACATTTGATATTGAAGGGGTTACTTTAAAAACAAATTGATGAGAACTGGTAATAGAGTCAAAAAACCTAAGCAGAAGGGAGCACTGATCACATAACAGAAGTTATGATCCAGAACTTAAGTACACACCCCTGTTCTTTACAGACAGTTTATGGACTGTTGCATTTGGTAATATTTCCTATTTCTATTCCTACTCATAAAATGCAAAATACTGTTCCTGATGTTACAGCAGCCAGGGGGTGTACCATGCATAGAAGCACAGGTAATCAGTTTCAGTTTGGAAGTATTTTGATCACAAAGGTTACAAAAGACAGCAGGTTATCTGACAGAGCAGTGAAAATTATGACAGCTCCTTGTACCTGCACCCTACAGAATGTGAAGAAATCCTTTGTGGTACTTTAATATAAATAAAATAGATAATCAGAGCATTTTTCTAGCCTGATCTGATTGCTATTTTTACTTTTGTATTTAAATGTTGTGACTTACAACCACCACCAGATGACAGTGTTCCAGGAGATTGTAACTATGGAGAGTCACTGTCAGTATTATAAATGCAAAACTATACCAGCAGTGGGATAAAAGTTTAAAAACATTCGGGTCAGGGAACTGGCAAAATCCATCTGCAAATGCAGAATCTCAAGATGTGAAAATCTTTGACTTGCAAAAAATATTTAAAAGGAAGCAATTAGCAAACTGCTCAAAATGCTCCAACTACGTGATTTTGCATCTTCATCTCTTAACATGCACTGTTTCAAATTAAACTCAAATTCTAATAATCAAATTATTCTCTCTCAGACTTTGCTCACCTTATTTTGTCATTTTGATTCCACACTGCTCTCTCATACATGAAGTCTTTTCCTGCTTATATGGAAAAGTCCAGAGACACTGGGTTAAGAAATATCAGGTACAGCTCACAGAACAGTTATGTTTAATTTTGAATATAAAATAGAACATCTTGATTTGCTAATATAAAATACTCCTTGCTGATGAGTGCATCTATTATCCAACTATCCAAAATAAACTCTGATGCCTGTAATTGAAGTATTACAAGGCTACACTTAGAGAAGGAAAAAAAGAACCACTCTATAAAAACCCCTTATCACCAAAAAACAGTGACAAGGCTTCAAATGCGTATTTCCTCTGGTAGTTTCCTTCAAACCTCCTGGACTTTTCCACGGCTCTGAAAGGGGGTTTAACCTAAGGGTTGCAATCATACAGTTAAATTTATAATAAACACAGTATGAACTCAAACTATCCCATCATGTAAAACTAGGCTGACTTCAACTTGTCCTGGGAGTAACACCTGTGGGAGACAGGACAGAAGGATGCTGCACTGCTGGGGACTGCCACAGCAGTAAATTGCATTCAGTATATTCGGGTCAGACAGAGCCACAATCAGAAAGTTTAGCTCTGGAAAGATGCTGGAAATTTTACAAGCTTGTTTGGTACTACAATATAGAGCAAACTAGCCTGGCATAAAAAGAACAAGACAAGTGTGTCATTTATTATTCTGTCTGCTAAATTAAAGGATTTCAGGCAACTTTTTTTAATATTTCCATCACTGCTAGGTGCTTCTTATGAAGCCAGGAACCGTCTTGTGAGCTGCTCATTCTGATTTAGCAGCAATGTGCATGCAGCCAAAGAAACTCTGAGTTATGATGTTTACTAAAGAATTTACAGGATGATTTTTACTCTGTGACTCTTTTCTTTTAAACACATGTGATAATACTTTTTCATGGAAGTGCTGTACTGAATTATTTACCAGACATGAAGACCAGACCTGCTGAGGCAGGGAGGCCTGCTGTGGTTATTTGAGTCAGAATACACAGAACTCCTGGGAACACCAAAATATAATTCTATCTCCTACTGCTAGTGACTAGAATAGAAAGTATTATTTAGTCTTTGATTTCCAAGTGTAAAGTGTCACGTATTGTTCTCCTATTATCCTACCTTATTCAGTTCATCCCTGTAACTACTGAAAATAGCTAGAAATGTTATTTCTACATTATGTAACTTCCTAGACCTCTGTTCACCTCATTCTTCAATATAAACTGCCACAATCCAAAGCACCAAGATAATCTTGCAGTTGGTACACAAAGAGAAGAGAAAAAATGATTATAGTGAGAAAAAGTGTTGCTAACAGTTAAAATTTCATAATTATACTATAAATATGCACACAAATACTTAGAAGGAAGGCATAACTTCCTTTTGGCTCTGTTCAGATACTGGAAGAAAGATAACTCTTCACTTGCTGTCATAATGCATTAACCAACATCATGCTATTATATAATTCTTGTTCAAAATGTTTCATGCAGTATTTTCTTCTCTTCCTCCGTGCACTAAAAACTGGTTTAAGTTAATCTAATTAGGCAGAATATGAAGACTCAAACATTCATTAATTTTACTATTCAAAGTACTTTTCTGGATATCTCATTCTTTATAGTCTAGAGGTCCCAACTTTTGCTAGTTCATTAGGGACAAATACTAAGCAAGTAACACACTGCTTTTCTTCTTGCCAACCTCTGTTACAACCTTTTAATTTCTTACAGCTATGAACAATGTCAGAAGGTCACATTGGCTAATATACTACCCACAAGCCACAGGGGCTGGGGGGCTTCTGGTGCAGTCCATTTAATGTGCTCAAGCAGGAGCCCGACAGGAAGGTTAGGGATTGGGAGGTGACATTATGGAATAACAGAACACCACGAAGGAGGCTGCTTTAGCTTCTGTGGTGGCAGTAATCTAGAGCACACAGTGTATACCTTTAAACATTCTGCTGTTGCCATCACCTTCCAGCCTGCAAACCTGCCATGAAACTATCAAGCAGCTTTAGAAGCGACTTCTCTTACCTAAGCAATGTGAAATAGTTCAGAATCAAGTGTTTGGAATTAAGGGGGTATTTCCCTGGAGCTCAAAGGAGAAAGTGCTGCTTCAGGAGAATACCTAGTTTCCAAGAAAAGCAGATGTCACACAAGTAAACACAGTGGTTGCTCAACACAGGCCTCAGAGCACAGAAAACAGAGGTGATGCACTGCAAACACAACTCAGAGCAGAGAGACAGGTATATGAACAGTCTTAAACCACTCTTTGTCCAAAAGCAAGGAAAATTTCTTAAGTTCAAAGATTTGTACTTTTAGGAATGCAGTTTTGTAGGAGTTTAACAGTGATTTTCAGATATGCAAATCCAGTTGCAGAGATGCCCTAAGAAGACAAAGCAAAAAAAATCAAGTGAAAAATTTTGTTCTATGGTAAAAAGAAAATAATAACAGGATAGAGAGTTCCCTCATGTTTATTTGAGAGGATTACCACTGTGGACAAGAAATTTAATTATAAAAAAATAAAATCCATTAATGACAACTGGTAATTTTACTTCTAGATAATGAAACTAATTTCATTTCTGCTGTAGTGGAAGACTTTTACTGCTTTGTTCATTTAGTCTAACAGTAAGACTGCTGAAAGGTGAAGGCCTGCTCAAAGATAGAAATACTGAAGGCATAGAAAACTGAGGTTTGCCTCCAGTGTTTCCAGAGAATATGATTTTTACGAAGGGAGAAGAGTGTAAATAATGAATACGCTTAAGAGGCTTAATGATGGAAATTAAATGCTTTCTTTAGGAGTGAGAAACTTGTCAAGTACATTAGTTAACACAGAAAATATTTAGTTTTTAAATAAAAACAATTGTTTGCTTTTTAACATAAACTTCTGGCTGTTTTATTTTAAATATTTAAGTATATTTTTGTTTGTTGACGTATTTGGAAATAGGGGAAGTATAAATACTGAAAATGTAAACTATTAAGAGAATTCAAACACAGACCTCAAAATCAGACCTCACAGTGCAAATAGAGAAGAGAGAAAGGATCAGAAAGTGGCATCACTGTGGAGATGACGGCACAGGATTGAGAAGTGAGAGCAGTGGCACTGCCCAACAAGTAGCAGGTCTTCAGTAGCCCAGTGTAAAACCCTTCACTTCTCTGCCATCCTGCCCCAGCGAGTGCTTTTACTACAGCTCCCTGCAGCAGCAGCCCGCAAAAGCAGCAGCTCTCACCTGCCGACCAAACAGCTCATGCTTTGCACCTCCTCCTCTCTCCTACCTCTCCTGTACCCCTGCAAGCTCCACTCCTTTGTCTTCTCTGCACTAGACCAAGGAGTTGTCAGTGCTGGGGTTTGGGGAGCAGCTGCCTCCAGGTGGGCAGGCAGGACTGCGTGCAGAGCACCCTCGGGGCTGCTCCCCCCGCACACACTCAGCACCCTGCCAGCCACGGGCTGCTCCCACAGCAGCTGTGCTACACTGGTGATACTGTCCAGGCTGCATGTTGGGCTCTAAACCCTTATCTGACATTATCAAGGGAATAATTTCAATTTAAAACCCTCTGGATTGTTCACAAAATTTCCAGGCAAAACTCTCACATTTCCCATATTAACCTAGCATGGGCAAAGGAAGAAGTGAAATAGTTTAGTTCAGTTTTGCACTTTCATCCTATATTAAATTGCCCCAAAATAGAGTCAGTAAGTAAAATAATTCTAACTCAGACGAGTTTCAATTCTATGTCTCCCCTATGACTTTTTTCTTGCTCTCAATACTATCTGGGATACCTTTTTGCAAAACATCTCCTAATAGCCTTTCTGGATGCTACTCATTTAAAACTGACAAATACGAACATGTGCAGCCCTGAAATAGCTAATTTGAAATAAGAGATTTTACTGGGTTTCCTCCTCCACCATGGAAGTGATTTTTTTTCTCCCTGGGGCCTTTTTTTTTCTTCAGAAAAGGTGTGCCTGTCTTATCAGTAACAACATGCAGATAGGAAGCCACTTTTTTCCTGTTCTAGGTTATACTGCAGGCATTACTTTTACACTTACCAATGACAAATTATAAGGAATACAACAACCATTATGTAGTTTCAATCAACTAAATTTTAGTTGCGTTAACTCGTATTTTTATGCTTAGATAGTTCTCACCCTACTGGTTGTGTATGGTGCCATCTTTTACAAGCAACCCAGCCAAATGTTCTCTCCAAAACATGAAAAAGTAAGATAAATGCAGATGCAGAACTGGCTGTTCTAAAAATATGCATGGCGGTCTTGCTTGCCAGGAATTGAGAACTGATATTTCCCTCGGGAAACAGGCAAAGCTTGAAAAGTCAGTACACATCTTACTTTTACTGGTCTGGTGACTATTTAAATTTCTTTTCCAAGGTTTTGAAGCAAAGCAGACATAGAGAGTTAGAAGAATAGCATGACTTCTCTGGTGAAGGAACAACCTAGCAGCATGAAATGGTTATTTAAGTAATTGCTTGTCATTAGACACTAGGACCTGTTTGAGATTCCCTTTAGCCTCTATTAGTTTTAATATTATATACGATGTTCCAACTTATTGCATGTCTCTGTATTTTATATATAAAACCAAAAGTTTCAATTTCTGTTGGTGATTTGAAGGATTCTTACATTGGTGAATTAACTCATTCTATTCTTATTAATCAATTCTAAACATTTAAGTGATTAAATAAGCTGCTGTTGATAGCAAAGTAGCAAAGCTAAGCTGTTGCATAAAAGCTAAGGTATGGTTCAAAGTACAGCTTTGCTCTGAAGAATCCCTATAAAAACAGTATGAAAACCCCCCTGTATTTGTTGTGCCTTGGTTCTGACACCAGATACGCTTTCTGTACTCATGTAGGGAGTTAGGGTGGGGTAGGTGTTTTGGTTTGTTACAAAGAAAATTGCCAGGCACACAAAACAAACCTCGGCTCCTTTAATCACCCAGCATTACTTATTGTTTGCATCTCACTTCCTGTAACAAAAGTTCTCCCTGCCAAACAGTGTTCTCATTAGTTGTGTAATCCAGTATTTTAAAGGTATGCCCTTGGTGACATCTGTGCAAGCTGAGCTCAGGTTGCATAAGAAACCAACTGTCTCTCTGAAGTGGATGCTAAGATACAAGTCTGCACAAGTAATTATAATCCAGTTGGTGTGTGCTCTCCATCACTTTTTAGCTGACTGAGTCAGAACAGCAAGTGTGCAAAATATTCAGGCATGAATCATCACAGAAGTTAACTGGCTCCCCTTTCAAATCCTACAGAAATGTTGAGCAAGACTGCTCTGTCACTTTTCAGAAGCAAATCATGCCTTGAAGTAGAATTGTCTGGTATATATTTAGTGACACTTGCTTTTATAGTGCTTTTACATTTGCTCAGCCTAGAAACAGTTGAAAGCAGATTCTTTCCCTTGCATCATCTAAAGCTTTTTTTTGCGCTGTTTCAATTAGTCTGACTTTTGCTAATACATTTCAAGAAGTCTCACAGAGTTCCATAGATACCATGCTTAAGTGTAATTTAGGATGTCCCTTAACAACCATGACTATTTGCAAGATCATCTTAATAACTCCTGAAAAGGCCAAACAAAACCTCTTGTTCATGCATCAAATATAGGATTCTACAACATTAAAGTCTATTTTAGATCAAAACTGCACATTACATACAGACACATCAAAATTTGCCTTTTACTCATAGCTCACAAAGGCTGAGCTGCCACAATCCTCAAAAGATTCAACATAAGCACACAGATAAATTTGCCTCAAAAATCTAAGTAATCAAGTATGTTCAAGCTCTAAAGCACAATGTACATTTAAAGGAATATGATAAATTAAATTTAATTACTTAGTTTAAATAATTTCAAATGATATATTCACTTTTTACTTTGGCCAGTTTGAATGTTATAACCGGACATTTGGAGTCTTCCAGTAGCTTCATTCTCTAGTTGAAGAAAAGATCTGTATATTGTCATACGGAAGATTAAAGAGGGATATGCTTTATTAAAACCTTGTATAAAGTAAATTATTAAAGACAAATTCCATCAGGCTGGACTTTACAGACAAGTAAGACACGGTTTAAACTGTAATTATTATAAACTAATTATTATGAACATTTCTGTGAACTTTTCACGTTTTTCTTCTCCGGTATTGATACCGAGTGTTTGGATTCCATTCGCACTGCATTTCTCTAAAATGCTCAGAATAGAAACTTACCTTTGAAAAAACCCATAAACCCCCGCCCAGCAAACACCTGTATAGTATGACAGACCTAAAATGTCAATTATTTGAGCTATTATCTGCTCTAACATGACCTGGTAAAGCTGGTTTTGCCCTAGATCTTGGATGCATGTACCTTTAATTCCCAGTCTTCTGATTTTCAGTTCAGCAAACAGATTTATTAAACCCAATCTGCTTAATTGGAATGGGCTGTTTCTCTCAGGAGTGCTGAGCATCCATAGCTGCCATTGACTGAAGAGGGAGTGACTGCTCAGGAACTGTAAAAAAACTGGACCAGAAGTGATGGTGATTAAGCCCACAAAGAAGGTACAAGGTTACCCTTGAGTGGCTTCTGTGAGCAATACACAGATTGGACAACCTAGAAAGTACAGTTCAGAGCCTGGCAGTCAGAATTTAGATTTCAGAGTCCTTTTGCTTCTCCCCTTTAACAGCATGTCTATGGAGGAAAATCAGCCTGAGACATATACCAAGAGAGAAGTGCACTGAAGCTGCAAGCGGCACAGTCTTCCTAATGATGGCAAAGAAGCGTCCCTCTGCCCAGCTTTCAGTTATTACACTGGGTTATTTTTAAAATATATTAGACAGAGAGTCAGCTTTGTTACTGGAGAAAATGAATGAAGGTTCAGTGAAAGCTATTTTTGCTGTATGAAGAATTTGAGAGCATCTGAGATTCTGAAGAGAATTGTAAAGCAGCGGCTGCTTCAGGAAGGAAACAAAAATAAGAGCATTTTAATTTTTAAAATATTTTCTAAAGAACACGGAAAATCATAGTAGATATGTCTTAGTTACTGAGAATGTCTTCACCTCTGCATACCTAGTGGGAACACTGCAGTAAGTGAAGACAATTTGGGCTGGGGGACATCAGGCATAGAAGAGTTGTGATAAATCCCCATTAGGTTCTAGTGCGCTATAAAACCCTAAATATATTAAAAAGACATCTTTAAACTTTACGTTTGAATGACATTCCTACAGTAAGAAAATATAAGTGGTGCCAGAAAAGCGACAAGGAAAAATAAGTGAGTACATACTAAAAGATTCACATTTCCTCACACTTAACTGCTTGTTAGTTTTGCAAACTCAACAAAACTGTGTAAGAGGGAGGTGATTTCCTCTATGTAACTTGTCCATCATCAGTAAAATCAACTAGAGTTTACAAAATCTCTCTTGGGGATATATAGCACATAAAGAATAGGACATGACGACAGACTGAGTTTCCAAGAATGATCTTAGCATAGGAAATTATCAGCATTTCCATATATCAAACAGAACGTAAAGACATCTAGAAGTACATCTATCAGGTCTGTAAGGATGACTATACTTGGATCTCTAGTTGTTTTTATAATGGAAAAATAAAGAAAAGCCCTAAAAAAACCTTAAATATATTGCTATGTATTATATAAACACTTTCAAAGTAAAACTTTAATTTTTATTTTTTTTTCAGACTACAGCTTCACTCTTCCTTTACAATTAAAAAGGTTTCTCACAAATTCTTAGTCCACAAACCTTGTTAACATATTTCATGATTTGCCTTCATCTAAATGGGATTGATCAAAATAATGCATCTTCCCCTTAATTCTTACTAACAAGCTGATATTGGGACATTGTTCAGAGCAATCCAGTGCTTAAAATTTTACTATACAAACAAGGATACTAATCCTTAGCAACTAAAAAAAAATCTCCTATAAACACACTCTAAACATAAGCCATATTATTCTACTGCTTACCTTATTTCTGAAAGACTTTATAGCAAACCAAATCAACCAACCAAAAAATTATTATAACAGTGAAAATAAGAATCTAGAAAGTGGGGAGCATTCTGTTTTCAACTGTTTGGTCAATTACCTAACCTGTTTTAAAACAGAGGTTTTCTACAAAAGATTGCACTTACCTGGATGTCTAGATTTTGGGGAAAACACTGAAATACAAATTTTCCAGTTAGGTCTATCCATAGCTATTCAACACTCAGTCTAACCCTTTCCCTGCTGAGGACGCAATGGATTCAAGCCAAGTCAATTCTGCTGCTGGAGAGTACCAATCCCAATCAAATTGCATATGTACATGCATAATTCCTACTGTGCCTACACATTTTTGCAGTGCTAAAGTAAATGAGGTAAAGGGAAAAACTAAATCTCACCGACTCTGCAGTGTGTCAGGGACCAGAGTCATGTCAAGGCCCTGCCATGTGTGGTCCGTGGCTGTGTGTGTCCATGTGACATGGGAAAACACTGCACAGTTTCACTGTGGGGAACTGAACCTTGAAGAAAGAAACATCAGATCAGTGTAACATCCAACTGGTGGGAACTTGGCCCTGCCCAAGGACCAACAGAGCCCTTGCCAGCCGC
>JAWWMP010000081.1:49142931-49158678 GCA_035047865.1 Dendrocincla tyrannina
GCCGTGTCTCGGGGCCGTGTCTCTCTCCCTGCCGTGTCTCGGGGCCGTGTCTCTCTCCCTGCCGTGTCTCGGGGCCGGGTTTCAGTGCCGTGTCTCTCTCCCTGCCGTGTCTCGGGGCCGTGTCTCCCTGCCCCGCTCCCGCCCTGTCGGAGCACCGATCCGCCGCAGGGCGTGCCCCTCGCTGCCGGCGGAGCCAGGCACGCCTGCGAGGGCTTTACGGGCTTTCATTCGCTTCGGAACACGTTTTTAGTAGGCCCTGTTTCTAAAATTGTTGATGATAATGGTAAGAGGGTCGTGCGTTTGGAAGGAGCCCAAAACCGGCTCTGGACTGTGACCTGCTCCATGGGTTTCAAGTGATTTCCAGTCTGAATCCTAGCACGGCGTGAGTGGTTGGTGGTATGTCTTTCACCGATAATAAATACATTTCGTAGATGAAGCAGTACTGCTTTGAATTTTCATGATCTACTCGGTGACTCATTTTAGAGACAGACATTTTTGGCTTGAAACGAGGAAGGTCTAGGATCAGTTTTATCCCTTTAAAGTATCAGTGTTACCATCCAATATCTATGGAGATGTGGGGGGGAATTGTTACAAATTTCCTATAAGATTACATCAGTGCTCGTCTGTTCTTTAAACATTCATTGTGGCTTGATTGTAAAGCGAGTTAACTGTTCCTGGGCCCCAATGTATTTACTTATCTTCTTCACATACATCTACTTCCTTGGTTAATATAATTGCTCAGCAATGGTGTAAGAATAGAAGAAAGGTGCTTTAGCAGTACAAAATCCTTTTACGTACACGACATGCTTTTGCTGTTGTTTCCTGTTACTTGGGTTTGGAGTTATTTACCTTACTGTGAAGTCTGTTCTACCTGAACTGAATTCTTAGCTGTAACTGAGAACTTGTGAATAGAAGTTGTGTGAGGCATGTGAGATGTAAGCCTGTTGCCTTGAACATCAGTACATCTTGTGAACTGACTCCAAAGGAGCTTTTTTTCCCTTTCTCCTCCAGGGTCTCATTGTCTCAGAAGGTCTCATAGTACTTTAAGACATGAACTTCCTTAGAAAGTGATACTTAGGTTGGACTGCGTGTCGTGGGGATCTGTAGAGCATATTAAGGTCTAGACTTTCACACAGCATGTAAGCTGTCATGTGCATGTACCCAAAAACCTAGATCCGTATCATATATAATTGTATACCTCTGGTATAGAAAGTCAGTAGAGGACTAGAAACAAGTAATGGATTTGATACTGTGTTGCTGTTTGTGTTTGTAAGATCCTAATGTGAAGGTGTGTGGTGGTAGTCGTGAGTACAGTCCAGTAGTGTTCCAAAAAATGATTAGCACTGCCTTCTGAGAAAGCATTCCAATGTTATTTTCTTAATATCTGGAAACTAGGTAACATGTAAGTGTACTTAATGGACGGTTTGTGATTATGCATTACATGTCCTTCAAAAATTTTCTGTCAATAAATAAAGTTTATGTAAATAGTGCTGTCTGCTTGTGAAGATGATAAAGTTCCCGTGTTGTTGAGTTAGGCTAGCACAGTTAGACCTGCTTCTAGGGAAGGGGTGAAGGGGTGCCTATGAAAGCGCCAGGTGCGAAGCAAGTGTTTCTAAGCCTACCAAGTCTGTTACCACTGCAGAGAATTAGCAGGAGTGATGTCAACTGGTGAGAGTTTTCTCCAGCTGCAGTTTCATCTAAGGGGTACCCGGGACAGTCTCTTCCCCTTACTTCAGTAGCTTTTCTTGGTTGTACTGCAACTGTAGCACTAGTAGGAGTGCATTAAATTAGGAATGGAAAAATATTTTAAATAGTTGCAGTTTGTTACAGAATGTGGGTTGTTACCATGGGGCTTTCTGTTTGTTTCATTAAAAAACATGGAGCCTCCATATAGTAGCACTGTTTTGTTTTGGTTTTTAATGAGCAATGAATCATTCTTTTGCAAAATGACAGAAAGGATACCCTTTTTGAAACAGTTGACAGTGCAAAAATGGTGGCTGTTTCATTTTAGAATAAATACTTCTGGAAGATGCTTGTGGTTAATTTTTTATTAAGCATTTTCATCATTTTTTCTTGGTGCAGATTGTCATTTCCTTATGGTTTAAAATTGCATTTAAATTCTTAGTTTGTTCCTGTATCTTTAGCACTTGTGGTAGTACTGACTCTGGAAAAGTCCAGCTGTGTTACACTGCTGCTCTGAAGCCTACATATTGTTTACATTGTGCCCTGAGATCCCGGGGTGAGTGACCATTGTAAGGGCTTTGCAGATGCTTCATGTCACTGATGATAATATCCTGTATGTCATGGTTCATTTTGTGCAGTAATGGTATCTCCAGTTGGCAACTGACTGAGGAACTCATCGTTCATAAAATAAGTGCCACCACTTGATGTTGCATCACCGTGCAATGTTGTCTTGGAATTCAGATAGTTTGCAAAGTTGGCTTGGTCAGTCTGTAGGTGTCTCTCAGTTCTCCGGGGCTCCAGGATACCTTGGTACATGTCCTGTCTTGCATTGCTTTGTTTGCCAACACTAACCAGACACTGGTACATTTTATGGATTCATCAGGCACTTACAGACCCTTGCAGCCTGATAATAGCATTTTGGTTGTCTTAACTGGTGACTTTCTGTTCATCTAGAGCTTCGTAACACCAGCAAACTGGGGGATTTCAACTTCCTCCAAAGAATTGTAATTCTATTACGGAACACCATGAACTGATAAGAAATTGTATTTCTCAGATTTTAAAATGGCAAGTGGACTGCAAATATACTGCATTAAAGAGTGGATAGTGCAGTTGTCTAATATTTTTTCTGGAAAAGCTGACATGAGTTTGTCCGCTCAAAGCAGGAACTTTGTGCCAACAGTTTCTGAAGTGGGCCATGATTAGAGAGCAGTTTCTTTAAAATGGAAACAGTATTCATCAGTTGGAATAACTTTGCCTCCAACGTAACGGCAAGCACTGTAATCTTTTGGCAGATTGTAATTATATGTTTTTCTCAGTGTTTGCCTTTTCCTTTTCATATTGGGCTCTTGTACTCATCGTAGGAGCACTTCTTTTTGCAAGACTTTGGTTTCAGTTAATATTACTCTGAACAAGGCTGTTCTGAATGAAAATTCTAAATAAGTCCTTAAAACTATTGCCTTAAGCCTCAGTCTTTTTCTCTCACTCCCTACACACCCCTTCGTGGGGTCATGGTCACCCTGTGATCATGCAGCCCTTTTTCTTTCCCAGGTGCTTTTGGGCCCATGAGCAGATACACTAATTGCAAAGAGTACCGTTGCATAGGGTCTTCTGAGAAAGACTTGTGTCCAGCTTACATAATTTTAACTGATGTAAAGTAACATTTTCTTATGTGTCCCTTTGCTTTGTGTCTTTTAGAGCTTGCTTTGACAAAGCACTGAAAATCAAACAGGACTGTGATTTCCAGTGTGATTCTTTATGCTCCTTCTTGAATATGAATGCAACTTCTGCTGGTTTTCAATACCCATACTTTTGGCTTTTTGTAGCTTTGTGTCGCTAGAGTTGCAGTTTTATGAGACTGTTCTTTAAAATTACTGGTTTGGGGTTTCCACTGTTTTCTGAGCACATTAACTTTTACAACTTAGCTTTGATTTGTGAGTGTGGTACCTTCCATACCTTCACTCATCAGCAGTATTCATTTTTGAAGAGCAACTGTTCAGTTAACTTACAAGGTATATTTAGATTCTTTAATTTCCACTTTTCATTGCACAGTACTCCTGCTTCTTAGTTCTTTCTTTTTAGTTAGGTGTTTGACAAAGCTTTTGCTCTTTTCAGTATATTGCAGAAATATTTTATCAGTATGTTTAGTATTTGTGGAACTGACAAAAATCAAAATGAGTTACTACTCTTTGTGATTTATCACCAATCTGTGATTGGTTTACATGAGGAATGGGTTTTTCCTCTCATGCTTCTTTCATTTATCCTTCTTATTTTTTAACATTATTTTTAGCATTACTTGTATAAATAAACTTCATTCAAATTCTGGTTCTAGGGCAGGGCTGTTCTGTTGTTGAATATTTAGAGATTGTGTCCACACAGGTGAATTTTAATGATCTTGCAGTCTTGCTTGCAAGAGAAAAGGAGAGTTTTGGTCTGTTATTTATAGCCTGTTCACACTATCCTATCTGGATGCCTTCTATGTATGCGATGTCAAATATGCTGGCATACACCCAGGCACTGAGAACAGGTGGTGCCACTGAAGGGGGTGAGTGACAGGTTCTTAAATTGTTTCTTAGTGTAAGATGGGTCACACTTTTTTCTAGGAAACAAAAAATTAACAAAGAGAACCTTTACTCAAAAGGTAATAGGAAGAAGAGTAGACAGCGATGACTTCAGGAGGAGTTAAAATTTAATATATGCCTGAAGTGAAGACTAATGAGAGGGAATTTGAGGGATTTCCTCACACGTATTCTGGTTTGTTTGGAGACTTCAGACCCTTCAGTGTTCTGGAATGAAATACAACAGGATGTCACTTCATCAGTTGTGTAATAGAGTGTGTAACCCTGCCTATAGTAAGAATTAAGCAAGCAATAGGTGTGACTCAGAATTCTGAACTGTAAATGCAGCAGGCAGTATAACGTTATTTCCTCTTGTGTTGACTTACCTGAATGAGAAAAGATAATAGCAAAAGTTCTTTGTCTGGTTGTGTTTGGGGGTTCTCTTTAACTACTTTTTGTGAAAGTTCTGAAGTTACATCATATATTAAATTCTTTATCACATGCAGCAAAATAATTTTCCTGTAATTAGAAAGTTATGGAAGTGAAGCACCTTAGAAATATTTTTACATGCATGTGAATTATTAGTATCTTATATTTTCCTGAGAAGTAACATCGTGATACAGATAGTATTAATGATCCTCTTGCTCTTCAATGTGACCAGTTTTGGGCCAATACCTTGTCAGACAATTTTGCTTATTTGATTCACACACACAAGAATTTCAGATTTGTTTTTATCCAGACCATTTTACTAAGGGTGGGCCTTGTAAGCACCTGCCCCTAAGTGGAGGCCCTACGGGTTGCTTAGTCTTTTGTGTGTTCCCAGGGTTCTTAGAGTAGCCTTTCTCTTTGTCCTTACCAGCCTTTGCTAGTTTTGACTTCAGCTGAGCTTTGGCTTTCCTAATTCCTTTCCGAATTCCTTGCACCTCTGGGTAATCTGTCCCTGCTCTCTGTTGTGTTTGGGCTCAGACAGGAGTTCTGTCCTCAGGAAGTATGGCAGATGGCTGACAGGGATGCCACACTTTCTTTTCTCCACACTGACTGTCACAGTTAATCCACAGTGCGACTGAGCTGAAGTGTGTTTTCCTCATTTAAAGCATCAGCATCTAATTTTTATGAATTTACTACTCTGTGTCTATAAATTAGTACTTACTGTTAATCTGAACGTAGCTATACTAAAAATAGGTGTATAACTCATTACATTCCCCAAGTCTGCCATCTGAGAACATTCCACTGAATTAACAAACCAAAGTTAGTTGTCTATTAGAAATGGTATGTTGTTTAAAGGATGTAAACAAATGCAGTTCAAGTCTATGGTATGTGCAGTTATTCTGCAGTTTTTGCTTAGGCCATAAATACTAACTTAAGAATTAAAATAATTTCATGTCATGTTTAGTGACTTTTAGTAGATAGGTTGGGGTTCTGTTCTTAGCTGAACTGATCTGTTGTAATCCCAATGTCACGGTATTTCTTGTGGCTAATATATAACTTTGTCAAAGCCTTCTGTAGTAGGGCCAGTATGGTTTGGTGTTCATGCACCTTCTAGTTTGGGCCCCATCTGCTTTTAGGATCAGAAGTCAGCCAATAAGAATTACTGAAAAAAGATGCAGATTTTTTGAGGCATTTATTCTGAACGTGGACAGCAATCTGTAGCTCTGAGCTTAAACCTTTGCCACAGGCGTCTACAAACTGCTTCTGTGTGCATTTATCTAAGTTAACCTGAGTACAAAACATGAGTTTGCTTGTTTGTTTTTAAGGCTAAAGATACAAACTCTTATCAAATGGGTTAATAGTGGCAGTACTAGTGCCAAGCTTTATCCCAGAGTCTCCCTAATTTTGAGCTCTGCTGTCCTACTTCTAAGACCCCTTCTAATCTCTGGTAAGAGCAAGGCTGGAATCCTGTATTTCTTCCTGGAAGTGTGCTGGTATCTAACACCAGAATTAAAGCCAAAACAAACAACGATAACAAAATCATGTTGTGGAGGAGTAACAAATAAATGGAACCATGAGCCACAGGCAGGTGATAAAACCATTCTTTAGCAGATGAGTCCTGTATATTGGTCTAAATGTCTGTCTTTTATCTGAACACTTTTGCAAAATGAATGAGCAGCCTATAAAAGAATGGATGAAATCCAGGGGTGTACTTACATTCACTCTCCCCCATCAGGAGTGGGTTCATTACTGGACAATAGAACTGCATCTTCTGTGGTCCATTAAGATACTGTAGTTTTTTTCCCCTACTATTTATCTGCAAACACTGCAACCTCTCCTTTAAGATTTGTATAGAAAGGAGTTCTTTTGCACTTGCAGTATTGATCTCAAAATAGCATCTGGAAATTCACAGGATTATTGTATAATTGTTGTATCTGGCCTGTGCAGATACTGGCTTTTAAGAAGGGGGCCATGTAGGTTCACAGACTCACAGAAGGGGTAGGGCTGGAAGGGACTACAGAGGGTCATCTGGTCCAACCTCCCTGCCAGAGCGGGATCATCTAGAGCACATAGCTCAGCATTGTGTCCAGACAATTCCTGAGTATCTCCAGTGAGGAAGACTGTACAACCTCCCTGGTCAATCTGTTCCAGTGAACCATCTCCTGCACAGTAAAGAAATTCTTCCTCATGTTCAGGTGGAACTTTCGTGCATCAGTTTCTACCTGTTGCCTCTTGTCCTAGTGCTTGGCATCGCTGAGAAAAGGCCTAGAAGCTAAAAATACATCATATAAAGAAAAAAAAAAAGAAAGTGCTGTGATGCTACTTGATATCTTTGAATGCCTGAAAGTACCCTGATATATTATGACTCTGTGATTGCTGCATAAAAATAATAAAGTAAAAACTCAGCTTGTACAAAAATACCCGCCACGTTATTAATTTTTTTCCCTCTTCCCCTTTGAACCAGCTGTAATCAATTACTGAATCTTTGCTGGTTAGGCACAGTATGAAAGGTAACTCCTGTATTAGTTCAGTTTCAAAAGGATAGCAAATAGTATTACCCTTCCAGACCTTTTCTATTTGCAGGAAGAAATTTATTTTTTTTCTAAATAAGATGTTTTCTCAGGCCCTGTGTGGGATACTTATCATGTTTATATCAAATAGCTGGACTACTACCAAATTCAAATCTGATGTTGGGAGGGACTTGGATGTGTGGAAGCAGGATTTCTTTAGGGTATTTGTAAAAAAACTAATAGAGATTATTTTATTATATTTTTTTTTTTGCACGTGTAACATTTTTCTGTTTGTGGCTGTATGGGCTGCGTTTTGTTTTGGTGGTGACTTTTGTATGCTTGCAATTGATAAGAGGTCTCTGGAAGAAAACTAAGAAGATATTTTTTTTATATTCTGGGTATATGATGTTTCTCTCTTCATTTCCCAAATTGTGAAACTTGTTAGGCAAAAGAAAGAGGGTTTTTTTGCTTAAAAATGTCTTTATTTCTGCTATGGTAAAACTTCAGAAGATTGCAGTTCTCCTTTAGTTGCAACTGAATGAGAACAGTTGTATTAAAATGTAAATAAGCCCTGTTTACCTGCTGGGGTGCTTTAAAAAGTTTATCTGCTGAATCTGTCTTTGCTGTTTTGGAGAGAACTCTTAATGATCATGTAAATTTAATTCTTGAGCCCTTTGTTGCTTATAGGGTTTTGTTTCTTTTTTCACATCCATAAATTAAAAGGATGCTTCTTTTTAGGAGTTATGCAAAGTGACAGACTGCAGAGGTGTCCTTATTGAACTGGTGGCTTCTGTTGAGTAGAAGAATGCCATATGTGCACCTTGTGGGGTGCAGTGGTGTTCTCTAAAGCTGCCACAACCTACTGTGATAAAGCTTTACCAATATGTGCCAGTGGTAGATTTCTTGAGTGTTAATAGCTAAAGAATTGGAAAATATGTGACATTTGGGAATGTAGATTGTTTGGTTTGAATTCCAGATCTGAATGAAAACTGAGCTTTTTCCTGTCTGTGTTTTCAAATACAGATCCAGATAATAAAAATGGGAACTCCTGGATCAGGACGGAAGAGAACTCCAGTGAAGGACAGGTTTTCTGCAGAGGATGAAGCTCTGAGTAACATCGCCAGAGAGGTTGGCTATTTTCAAAGTGTCTTAAATTCAGAAATAGGGGTGAAGCAATATCATTACCCAGATAAAGTTAATTTGTTTTAAGCTGTGCATTAAAAAGTGTAATTAGGCAAAAGTATGGCAATCAATACAGGCTAAGAATATTTTTGATCAAAAAATCATGTTTACTGAAATGTCATCACAGTGAGGTAGTAAAATTGTATGATTAGTGTAACTTTCCAGAAACACACTGCAGCTTAGTGGGTAGTTACATGCTTAAAGATAAATGAAAAATCCAGTTGCTGTCTCAAGTGGAAAACTAAAAGAATTCGCACATTTATCCTGTTGCAGTGTGTGGCATTTCTAAGTTCGTAAATGGTGTTGAATGAGTAATAGTTGTTATTAAAATACCTTCGTAATAGATTCTATTTTAAATGTGCAAAGTCCCATTTCTTTCAAAATAAGCCTAATATTGCACTACTACAAGAATTTCACCACCTGAAAAAATAGAGGACTGGAGCTAACCAGTGAAAAATGCAATTAACAAGAAGTTGATACAAAGAGGAACTTTTTCTTTCCGGATATAGGAGGAAGGCAGCTGGAATTTAGTCTTACAGAGGTCTCTTTGGACTAGAGTTGTTCTGGGAGGAAATGCTGTGACTTGGGAACAAAAACCTTAGTACTGTTTGTATACAAGTGGATACAGAACCTTTGAGCTACATGATCTACAAAGCTGCTCACCCTAGCTGATATAAATGAGTGCAAAATGCAGATTCAAGTTGGCTTTGTCATCTAAACTGTTGTCTGTGTATGTAAGACAAAATAGGTAGGTGGTACATCTTTGAAAATAGTTTCTTCAGGCATTTTCAAATGTACCCATCATAGACTGCAGGCAAAAGATAGGCTTTGTCAGTAAAAAAAATCATTCCGTTGGTAACTTTTCAGAAAGTGACTTTTCTGTCACTTCTAATGGAAGTCTCACCCTACCAGCTAAGTTCTGTGAGGGACTCTGGATCATGTGTGCTTTCTCATCAAATTCCACCTCTCAGGTTTTGGTGAAAAGTTAATGAAAAAGAAGGAATGATGGCCTTAAATTTCTTGGAGTATTTGCATGGTTTCAGTACAGTAAAATCAACATGCCATTTAGCCTAAAAAAAGAGGTCTCAATAGCAAGATACCATAAATATTATTTAAAATTACTGTTGGGCTTTGTTCTCTTACATCCCTAAACTCACCAATAAAAATCTGAGCATGAGTGTAAATTAAACAAAAATCAGGGAGGTTTCCCCCTTAGTCCTAAGAAATGAATACTGGGACTCACAGCTGTGTTATCTCTCAAAAATGTGAGTTGAATGTCTGTGTCCAGGAATTAAGTGTATATTGTCTTCTGTCAAAAATGAACTGGACAAGGAGCTTGCTGAAAAGCTCATAAAACTTATTCAGTATTTTGAGGTTAAACTTAATCTGCTGAAGATAACTAAAAATTTAATGCTGATTGTGTCATTTAAGGGATAGGTATTTCATATTATCTTAGCTGTTTTATGTCTAGTAATAATTCTTAAAACCTAGTTGAATTAAATTGTTCTAAATGTTCCTTCTGATTTTCTTACTAAAATTATTTGTTCTCTTTTTAATATTCTGGCAATTTTCTGTATTTTGAGGTTCACTTTTCATGGCTTGTTAGGGAGAAGAAAATTCAACATATATCAGAATATAATGGTTTCTTGTCATTACATACCTGTTTTCAAAGCTGTGTATAGCACCATTTCTTCTTTTTTATTGCCATATGCAGGTTTCACTTTAAGAGTCTTAATTCAAAATTATTACCCGGTTTAAAAGTCGTGTGAGAAGTTCTATGTCATCCTGAATATTGTGTTCACATAGCATTTACTACTGTCGGGTTGCTAATCCCTGGGTCAGTGTAGGAGCAGCTGTTTATCATCTCCCTTGTCAAACTGCAGCTGTTGTCATTGAATTGGTAGCTGTAATTCATAGTGTTAGCCACCTTATTCTAAAGAAAACATACTCTACAGGAACTGGGTGCATTTTGTAATTAATTAACAGGCTTTTCTACCGTTGCATCCTAAGGTCTGTCTTTAAATAACATCAGATTTTCCTGTGCCATACATAGATCTTATTTGAGGCTGGGGAATGTTTTCAGTTACTGTCTGACATATGGCATGCCAGTTTTCAGGGCATGAATATAGAGTAGTTATACTTTGTTCTGAGGCCATTATCTCAGCAGCATAACTTGCTTATCTGTTTATTGTCAGAGGGTGTTTTGTTCCTCAACTTCCTCTTCTGAAATTATCTTACTACGATAGAACTGAGCCCTGTAATCCACATTTTGTGTTTTCAGTGGAAAGTGTTCTGGGTATCAAGAGATAGTGAAGAGAATGTGCTGAAACAAAAGGCTGCACTGAGGATGAGATGTGTGGCAAAACTGCATAGAAATGCTCTGGGATTCAGAGCAGTCACAAAATGCTGCTGGGAATTATCACAATTTGTAGTGGTACCAGAGAACTCTAATGCAGCTCATGATGGTTTTTCTTCAAAAGTTCACATTTCAGAGTGTGCTAATCTTGGTCTTTGTCACCACTTTTGATTTGACAAAATTGCACTTTCCTTGATCTATGGCATGATTTAAAAAAAAAAATGGTATCTTCTGTTTGGTACCAGTAAACATTGCTTTCTAGGAAAGTTTGTTTAAAGAATTGTTTGGTATTGATCCACTAAATTCATTTCCATATAATCATTTTGCTGCACTGGTTGAATCTGATGTGTCATTTTATATGAAAAATATGTAATGGAAGACAAGAGCACAATAATAGGATCTTAGGGGCTTGGTCAAGCTACTTCCTCTTTTATATTTCTTTCATTTTTTTCCATCTTTCCTCTGCATCAGAAACCTTTTTTCTTCTGTTGGCTGTCTCTTCCTCTTTACTTGTACTTACATCTGTTTGTAGAGAGTGTTTTCATAACTTCTCCTTGCTGAGTGAGTTTGCATTGAGACAAGCTCCTTTGCAGTGTCTGTATGTAGACACAAATATGCTAAAACAACAACTGGAGCGAATTGCTGCCTTACTCCAAGAACTTTGGAGTTACTAAACCTCTTTCTTTGGGACCTACTTCTTATACTGTAGTGTCTTATTCTTCCTGGCATTGAATTCCACTGCTCACTGGCACTGAAAAAGAGTAGAGGTGATGTACAGGTACAGGGATCTCCCTGTGCATCCTTTTCTGGAAGCAGTGTATGCTCCCTGTTACTCAGTGACAGAAGTGAGAGTAGTTGCAGTTGATCAGTTTGGCAGTCTTACCTTGGTACAAGAGACTTTATCATGTTTGTTTCAAAAGCTGTGGGAACAGGTATAGATTTATTGTCCATGTACTCCCTGCAAGCAGAAGAAACAGAACTGTCAGTGTAAATGAATACAATTACATTAATGTGGAGTAATGGCAAGTGTATTCTAATTATAGCAAGGTTAATTTGAAGTCAGCTTATCTCTTATAATAAAAAAAAAAGCCTATCTTCTGCAAATACAGAGAGTTCCTTTATACCATCTTCTGGTTTGTTCTCTAGCTCTTGTAGTGGATTCTGAAACTGTTAGCATTCTTGAATTGACAAAGAATTCTACACCACCTGGTGTAGAAGGCAGTTTCTTACGTCTTGTGGAAAATTCTACTCTCCCAAGGTACAGATAAGGATTGTCTAGTGTAACTTGAGGCTCCTGGCAACATTATGTGTTTATTTGTTAAACAAAAAGGATTCCTGCATAACTAAATAAATGGAAATTGAGGTTTGTGTTCACAGTCTGTATTGGATATGATCTCAAGATCTGTTTTCCCTTGGATTTGTTGGGGGGATTCTCTGCTTTTTGTTTTGTGGACAGAATATCTTCAGCTGAGTTGTGCATCACTGCTTCACTTGTCTTTGTCATTTACAGACAACCTGTGTTCATTTTAAATATTGAGCACTAATCTGTCATCACCAGGCATCTCTTATGATTACCTGAGACATCTTTCCCCGAGACCAGCCTTATATGCAAGAACAAAGGTTTCAGTCACTTCTGTGTTCTAACACTGGCTGTGGTTCAAGCTCAGATACAATGAATATAATGAGAAGGGTCTGACTCTTGTCATCTCACTGTCCTCAACCTGATAAGCAACAGTTTGATGGCACAACCAGGACTTACCATTTATAGCCTTTTTTTCCCCTTTGTTTCCATCAGCAACCCTTCAGTTCTTCAGGGTTGAGTAACTAGAGCTTGTGGATGACAATTGCACCACCATTCACTTGATTTCTACCCTGTAGAACCTTGTCTCTGGTTTTGGCTTGTTTGCATTTTTTTCAGGAACTGTTCTCATGGCTGTATTCACTGTATAGCAGGAGCCTGGAAGCTCTTAAGAGGTGTTTTCTCATGGGGGAGAAAGGTTCATTTGGATTTAAAATTCACTCTGTAGTTGCTCAAACTTGGAGTAGAGTGCAGTTGTTCTTACTTTGGTAAAGATGTCATGTAACTGAATTGCCATGGTAGAAAAAGCTAGGAGTTCAATATTTTTCAATGTTTGAAGGCTATAGCATGAATTTAAAAAACAGTTAACAGCATAGTCTTTGTCATATTGAATCTCTTCAAAATTCAGTGCGCTTTTTTCTCTGCATATAGCTTGAGTTTCTTTTAAGAAAACGAGCAAAGCCCCAAAGCATCCCACCCTCACGGATATTGTCTTTTTAGATGCTAGATGATTTTTGAATTGGTTTTAATACGTGATCTTAAATATTGACTCAAAGTTTTGTTTGCTTTTGTTTTTAATAGTGTTGAAGAATATATTGTGGGATATAGTATATTCTAGTGATTTGCTAGTCTGTATATGGATCTGTGTAATAAGTGGGAAAAGAGTAAGAGGCATCAGAAATAAACAATCTTAAACCTTTAGGTTAAACCTTAAGATTTTGTTGTTTATATTTGCTTTGAGAAGTGGAAAAGAGATACTTCTGAGGAGGCACAGGAAATATTTTTGGCACATAAGTGATGGCCTCGGGTCCATAGTAAGGAGAGGAGGGTAAAAAGCATGGAGGTGACAGAATACAGAAGAAATGAGCAGCAGAAGAGAGGAATTGTAGACTGGTTTGGACTGGAAGGGACCTTACAGATCATCTAGTTCCACCCCCCTTGCCACTGGCACAGACTCCTTCGTGTCCACTTGATAAGAAATGACGAAAGAAACCTCAGCGTGCCATGTGTAGTAATGCATTAAGGAATACTGTGAACGGTTCTAAAACACTGACCCTGCTGCTCGTCCCGAGCTGGCACGGTGTCCTGGTGCGGTGCTGGGAGCCCGGGGACGGGGATGGGGACAGGGAGCCCCGGGACAGGGATGGGAATGGGGACGGGGAGCCCCGGGACAGGGACGGGAATGGGGACGGGGAGCCCCGGGACAGGGACGGGAATGGGAATGGGGACAGAGACGGGGACAGGGAGCCCCGGACAGGGACAGTGGGCGCCCTCGCCACCCCCCTTGGTGGAAGAAGGAAACCGCTCCTTAATCGATCCGGCTGTGCTGGGAACTGCAGCCCTGCGAACGCTGCATACCCCTTGGCAGAGAGAGAAACGAGTTGTATGTATTGTAGCCTACGATGACAAAATAATTCTAATTTTTTCGGAGGTGGATATTTTAGCATAGCCTGTATTTTACCCTTATGAAGCTTTTGTGCTGAATTTGAGCTAATTGAGTTGCCTTCTCCAGAGTATGAAAATTAAAATACTGTTGCTTTAGAGTGAATTCCTTCTCACAGACAAGGGAAAGGAAAAAAGTGCCTGTCTGTACTATGCAGATAGATGTTATGCTTCTCCTTGCTCAGTGTGGAGGGAAGCCTTTATCATATCAATTCTGTGCATTAGCTTACTGCTTACCTGGGTGGAGACTTTGGTCATTTCTGTGAAGAGACTAAGAAAAAACACTCAGAAAGGAGAGAATCCAGATTCAGTCATTGAAGGCATCAAAATTAAAGTCAGGTCTTTGTTCCTTTCTCCTTTCTTTCCTGCCATAAATATCTTTGATATAACTGAAGGGCAATGTGTTACCCTTGGACGCTGAGATAAAAAGTTTTCAAAAGATTGTAGTTGAATGTGTTTAAAAACAAAGATGAAAAAAAATTGAAGAAGCAGAGATGGGTTTCTAAATGGCTCTAAGTACTTGTTAATAATTGAATTTGAGGTGAAAATCAGAAAGCTGACCATGTCACCTCCTGGAAGGAGGACATTGTCTTGCTACCTCTATGTGTACCAAGCATATGCAGTGAAATAACCTAAACAAAGAGAATACTGCTTTAAGGTATTGCTTAACTGCCTGAACCCAGGGAGAATAATCATAGTCGTCTGTAATGAAATGCTGTTTCTGCAGGTGCAAGGAAACACTGGGGTTTTTCTGTTTTTTTTTTTTTTTCTTAACATATATAATATTTTTAGTACCTGTTTTGAAATCAAGAATTCCAGAACTCACTGGTGAACAAATTGCTTACTTAGAGCAGAACTAATGCCTAAAAAAATACAGATATGGCACTTGGTTTAAAAACAGATATTTGTCCTTAGGGTAGAAGGTAAAAGATGAGTAGTACGAGTGTGTTTCTATATAAAAGAAAATTTGCAGGTTTGGCTATCAACTAATCCTTCATGAATTAATCTCTGGATTCCCACGACCGCTCAAAAATCTTCAGGGAAGGTTTTGTGATGACATCAGCCAGCTCTTTGAAGATTCTGGGATGAATTCCACCAGTCCCATAGATTTGTAGCGATGCAGCTGGAGCAGCAGATCCCACACAATGTCAGGGTTGACTGGGAATTGATCATTCCACAGTCATGGTCCTCCAGCCCAGGGCACTGAGACCCCCTTGGTTTGTCATTCATGTAGAAGGCAGAGGCAAGGAAAGCATTAAACCCTCTGCCTTGTCTCTGTCCCTGTTTGGGAGGTGACCATCCTTATCCTGGAACAGGCCAGTGATATTTCTACACTGCTTATTGTCATTGATGTATTTGAAAAAAACCTTCTATTGTCCTCCACATTTCTGGCACCTTCAACTCCAAGTGAGCTTTGGCCACGTGAACTTTCTCCCTGCATCAGCAAGCAGCATCTCTGAATTCTTGCCATGTCACTTGGCCTTGCTTCCACTGGGCACACACCTCCCTTTTTTGCTGTATTTCCAAGAAAAGATTCCTGTTCAGCCAAGCCACCCTCTGCCTCACCTGCTTGACTTCCAGCCCTTGGGAATTGTTGCTCCTGTGCCCCTAGGAAGTGATGTTTGAAAAGTGACCAGCACTGATGGACCCCAGCACCTGCAAAAACCAGGGGGCCCTGTAATTCCCTGGATTATCTGCTCATGCCCAGAGCTGGCACTTCTCCTGTCAACAGATTTTAAACTCGGATCACCTCGTGGTCCCAACCTCTCCTTCACTCATGAGATCTGCTCT
>JAWWMP010000081.1:49159290-49198794 GCA_035047865.1 Dendrocincla tyrannina
GCGGCTGGCAAGGGCTCTGTTGGTCCTTGGGCAGGGCCAAGTTCCCACCAGTTGGATGTTACACTGATCTGATGTTTTCTTCTTCAAGGTTCAGTTCCCCACAGTGAAACTGTGCAGTGTTTTCCCATGTCACATGGACACGCACAGCCAAGGACCACACATGGCAGGGCCTTGACATGACTCTGGTCCCTGACACACTGAGTATGCAAAATACAGAAAAACAGTCTTCATGAGTCATTTGAAGTTAAGACAAACTATTTTGAGTAATAAAGCCATAATGTGTCTGCCTTCTTTCTTGTCATTATTTGATAGATACTTTCATACCTGTAGTTTAATCATAATTTGAAGTTAAACTCCGAGTTAAAAATCCCTTTCATTTTCCTGAAACACAATAAAACGGTTTTATAAGTTTCCAGTGTTTTCCATAAACCTATACTGTGACAGTGGTAAAAGCAGGAAAAAACCCTATCCTTAACCAAAGGCAAAGCGCCATTGAATTTTACATTTTTAAGAAGTTCTATAAAGTTACAGGTTTTGGTTGTTAGGAGTTCTGAATTTTTGGCTGCTGCTGTTTCTCTTACATTTTTGATTAACATTCAGCAGACAACTGAAATTTTTCATGGAAAACATGTGGTTTCAGTGGTTTCATATTTTGAGAATTTAAGAGAAAATTTTCATCAACTCATTATTCAAACATGAAGAAATTGAGCTTGTGCTTTCCTCAAACATTAGCTTCGTGGCAAAATTTATTTCTTTATGTAATTATCTGATTAAATTTGGGGTAGCATTTAGGGCCTGAAAGACAATGTTTCTTTTTTTGTTGAGGCTGGATAAAAAGTGGAGAAAATACCTAGTTGTATCTGCCAGTAACCAGGTTTCACAAGTGCAGAAGTAAACTATTTGCCACTCAAAAGGGGAAGGTCATGCTACTGTTTGTCCTGCTTGTACCTTTTGCTGGGTCTGGTGTTCATAAGGTCCTTGTACAAGCCAGCTCATTTCACTAACAGCAGGAAACTCAGAAAACTACTTTTTATTGCTTCCATTAACTTACTGCAATGGTAGTTAATTAAATTGGCTTACAGCAGGTTCTGGGAGCTGGAGCTGTGTCCAGGAAGGTGTTGGGAGTATAAGGGCTTGAATGGAAAGGTAGGGAAGTGCCTTTCTGGTGATAGTGACTGTCAAAAGTAGTTTTTAAGGAATGGTAATCTTAAGTTTCTTCCCTGCATTTTGTCCAATAATCAATTTGATTTTAATTGCTATTTGAAGTATTCTAAGTGATGTTTGCTTTTTGAAATAATTCCAAATGATAGCAGAGTCCTTATGGTATGAGCAGTAATGGCTTGGGATCTTTGTGTTTATTCTTCTTGGTTTTAATGTCTTTTTGTGGGCAAGGATTCTTCACTTGCTTGTTCAAATACTTTGCATAGGCAAAGTCATTTTACAGTCCACAAGACATCAGTTTTCAGGTTGTAGTGATAGTAATATTTCTGCACTCTGTTCAGACACTCGTCCCAAGGGTCCTGAGGGAGCTGGCTGGTGATGTTGCCAAGCCACACTCCATTATATTTGAAAAGTCACGTTGGTCGAGCAAAGTCACCAGTGACTGGGAAAAGGGAATCGTTGCTCCTGTTTTTAAAGAGGGTGGAAAAGAAGACACAGGGAGCTGCAGGCTGGTGAGCCTCACCCCTGTGCCTGGGAAGATTGTGGAGCAGATCCTCATGGAAGCAGTGCTGAGGCACATGTTAAATAAGGAGATGATAAGAGACATCCAGCACGGCTTCTCCAGGGGTGAATGGTGACTGGTCAATCCAGTGGCCTTCTGTGCTGGAGCGATGGCAACAGTTTGCAAGGGAAGACAACAGATGGCAACTAGCTAGACTTCTGTAAGGCCTTTGACAAGATCCCTTATGACATCCTTGTCTCCAAATTGAAGAGACATGGATTTGATGGATAGACTATTCAGTGGGTAAGGAATTGGCTGGATGGGCCCAGCCAGAGAGTTGTGTTCAATGACTGTGTCCTGATGGAAGCTGGTGATGAGCTCAGGGGTCTGTCTCGGTGCCAGGGCTCTTTGATGTCTTTATCAGTGACACAGACAGTGGGATCAAGTGCACCCTCACACAAAGCTGACTGGTGCATTTGGCACAAGAGGTGGAAGGATGCCACCCAGGGGGACCTGGGCAAACTTGAGAAGTGGGCCCATAGGAACTTCATGAAGTTCAGCAAGTCCAAGTGCAAGGTCCTGCACCCTGGTCAGGGCAATCCCAGACAGGAGTCCAGACTGGGAGAACAACTCAGTGATGGCCACAAAGATGCTCAGAGGACAGGAACACCTCTCCTGTGAAGATGGGCAGAGAGGGCTGTGGTTGTTCAGCCTGGAGAAGAGATGGCTTTGGGGAGACCTCATTGTGGCCTTCCATTACCCGAAGGTGGCTTATAAAAAAAGAAGGGGAGTGACTTTTGACATGGGCAGATAGTGATAGGACCTAGGGAAATGTATGGTTGTAATCTACAAGAGAGTAGGTATAGATTAGATGTTAGGAAGAAATTCTTACTGTGGGGATGGTGAGGCCCTGGCACGGGTTGCCTGGAGAAGTTATGTATGTCCCAATCTTGGAAGTGTTCAAGGCCAGGTTGGATGGGGCTTTGGGCAACCTGGTCTAGTGGGTGGCCCCTGTTCTGGGGTTGGAACTAGATGAACTTTAAGGTCCCTTCCAACCCAAGCCGTTCTGTGATTCTCTTAGCAACATATAATTCTTTTGGCTAGCAATGATATCTGTAAACAATTGGGTACACACTCTTTCTGAAATTTCATTCTGAGTACGCTGAATTCTTTACTCCCTCTGTATTGTGGTGTTAGAATCTTAATGTGTAATTGTGAAGAGATTATTAAATTAAGTACTCAAACCATTATTCTCAAAACGTGTTTCTAACTTTCACTATTCTCCATCTGCTTGTAGGCAGAGGCCAGGCTTGCAGCCAGAAGAGCAGCTCGGGCAGAAGCAAGAGATATACGTATGAGGGAGCTGGAGCGACAGCAAAAAGAGGTAGTGCAACTTGGTGGGAATTCCTGCAAACCTTTGCTAAAATCCTTAATGTATTTTGTTTCTGTGTTTGTGTAAGGCTTTTTTTCTCTTAGTGTAATTCAGCTGCATTCTAGTATTTTCAGCAGTAGGATTGGATTATACTGAAAGTACCCATAAAAATACCATACAGTTGTGTGTTGCTCCACACATTTCTCCTAAAAAAAGTTTGCATTTCTTGAGGAAAAAAAAGCTAGAAACAGCTTTTCAGCAGTCTGGTTATTTCATGGTTATTGCATTTAATTCAGGTTTTGACATTGCGTGCAAGAAACTTGAGAATTTATTACTTTTCATTATTACATTCAAATTAATGGAATGCTCATATTTGGTTGTTGTGGGGGTTTTTTTCTGTGGTAGTAACAAGTGCAGATTGCAAAACATTTTTTGCCTTAATTTTATATGGTTCTTGTTAGGCCACAGTGGCAGGTTTTGAACTGCTGTAGGTATCTGCTGGTATTATAGTGAAGATTACATGGCAATTAACCTCGATTTTTCTGAATTTTCAATTTAGGAATCCAGTCTTGTGTGGTGACCAATTTATATTGTAAATGGTTTGTTTGTTTTTCTTTTTACATTCTGTAGTTTTCTCAGCATTCATATGATAGAAAATGGGCTCATATCCAGAAGTGGATGGTAGGCTAAAATCACCTGTTGTGCATGTGTTTGCCATTCAGAGAACTAACACAGGATTTGGAGGAAGTAATGAACTAATGGTTTGCTGTGTATCATTTCAAAGTGTCTTATTACTGAAAGCAATTACTTATAAACTAGATTTTGATGTGGATATGCAGGGCACTTTATGGCAGCAGGAGACAAACTATGGAATGAGATGTTTTTCTTAAAATTAAATGTTTTGTGTTTCCATCATGTGCTGGCTTAAAATCATTAATCTATTTAAAATGAAATGAGATTAATTTCAATCAGATAAACATCTTAAAAAATATTTTTTTTTATTTCAGTTAGCTTCTTGGGCTTGGGCTTTTACCTTTTTTGTTTCTTAGTGGTCTTGCTTTTTTTTTTTCCTCTTTTGAGTAACATGGCAAATGCTAGTGTCTTTACAGATGATTAAATTACTTTTATGACTTAAAAATTGATCATAGAAGATTAAAAAAACCCCTTTGTTTTCCGTTAATAATGATGAAATATTTAGCTGCTTATTCAGATTAAATCTACTAATAGAAGAAGGAGTAAAGATAGTTGAGCTACAGTCTGAGAAAGCTGCTTCTCAATTTATTCTAATTTATCATAGAATCAGAGCATGCTGAGTTGGAAAGGAGCTGTAGGATCATCAAGTCCAACTTCTGCACAGGATACCCCAGGAATCACACCATGTGCCTGAGAGCCCTGTGGAAATGCTTCCTGAACTCAGAGGGGCTTGGTGCTGTGGCCACTGCCCTGGGGAGCCTGTTCAGTGCCCAGCCACCCTCTGGATGAAAAACTCTGGGTACCTGACCTAAACCTCCCCTGACTCAGCCATTCCTCTGGGGCTTGTCGCTGGTCACCAGAGACAAGAGATCAGTGCCTCACCCCCCACTTCCCCCGTGAGGATGAGGAGGGCTGCAGTGAGGTCTCCCCTCAGTCTCCTCCAGGCTCAACAGACCAAGTGCCCTCAGCCACTCCTCATCTGGCTTCCCCTCCAGGCCTTTCACCATCCTTGTGGCCCTCCTTTGGACACTCTCTAACACCTTAGTGTGTTTCTTACAGTGTGTCCCCCCAACCTGCCCCACTAGTGCAGGTGGGGCCGCCCCAGTGCAGAGCAGAGCGGGACAATCCCCTCCTGCCCTGATGTGTACTCTTTTCATTGACTGGGTGGCCTAAACCTCTCTATTGGATAAGGTGTATAATTCAAACTTAAATTGTTTGATATTAAACTTAATAGATGCCAGCAGCAGCTCTCTGTTTGCAGTATGTGCTGTAGTACTTTATCCTTTGACCTGAATATGCTGAACACTTAACACTGGCTTTCTATTCTGATTGAATGTCAGGAAGAGACTTGTTACCAAAGAACTAAGAGGAATCTTTTACAAATAGCAAACTGTCTGCTTGCCAGCTGCAGATGTTACTAACAGGTACTTGTCCATTTAGACCAGGGACACAAAGTATATTTTATTTACAAGTGGCAATGAGCTGACTATATTGTGTTGAAAAGTTAAATAGCATAAATACTAATATTAAACTTCAAAACAGGCATTCTAGAGAGGAAGACTGAAATGTCATTATGAAATGAACTTGCCCTCTCCCCCGGGAAGTTTTCTTGCAGCATTTTAATGAGACCTATGGAATAGTCATAAAATAATATTAAACAAGCTAATGTATCCAGTGGTAATGTGGAAGATAACCATGTGACCATAAGAAGTATGAAAGCCAGCTTTAGTCTTTAGATACCCCTCTGTGGTCTGGAGGCGAAGCTTTTAACTCCAAAAACAGCTGGCTTACAACCTTTAGAATAGTTTGACATTCTGGAAACTGTAGGAAGTGAGTAATTTAAGGAAGGATTTCTGGTTTTAGAGCCCTGTTATAGCCTTCCAATGGGATAGTTCTAAAATTAAGGTTATTCTTGGCATGTTTACATACTGTAACAATGTGAGGTGCTTATGACGTGTGAAACGTTTTAATGTTTTAATTTTAAATTAGTTGCGGTTTTGTCCTACTTCTTCTCACATGCTCCTTTGTGTGGGCCAGAATGAACATTCATCTTTCAACAGAACAAAAGATGATAAGGTGCCTTAGCTAGTTATCCTCCCTCAGATTTTTATAACTTGGGATTTTTATTTTCCCTGTCACTGTAGGGCAGAACTAGTTGTAGAGCTTATAATTGATCAGTTTGCTTAAGCTTTGTTCCTATAATAGAGAAGAAAATATAAAATAAGGATGAGGAAACTGAGAATAATAATCTCTACTAGGGCTAAAATTTGTGCGATATTCACAATCTGAATGTAGTAATTATATAGTCCATTTCTTACTAATGTGCTTTTGTAAAGCTATTTTTTATTTTTAATTTAATTTCTTAAGTTAAAAAATCTTGTGCTTTGTTCTGTATGAATTTACTAATCATGAGAAAGACTGACTACTGAACACTAATTATTAATTATATAGACCTGCCTTATTTACATCTCCTAATGTAGTATATTGGCATTCTTACCCAAAGCAGGTGAAATAAGTTCTTCTGACTTGAATGAGGTTCACTGGCCACCATGGATTATTCAAAATGACACATGCCATTAAAAGTGCTAACAGCATGTTGCTCACTTTTGCTTCCTAGTACTGTATCAGGTTCTTTTTTAATTCCCCGTGGAATAACTCTGCATTTTTATTTTCTCAGGAAGATTCAGAGAGGGCCAGGTATTCTCACCAGTCCAGTCGACATTCATATTTGGTTTGTGTTCAAACTCTATACTTTTTTTTATCATGGCCTTTAAAAAACAAACAAACACAAACAAACGCAAACAAACAAAAACAAGAGTTTGGCTTTGAGTTTCATTTTCTTATGGAGATGATGAAGCTTTAAGTCTCCCAAGTATTAGCAGTTTTAATCATTATTTTAAGTCACATATAATGTTGAAGTCCATCTGGTATTCTATTTCCTTCAATATTAACAAGGTGGTTTATATGTTTCAGTACTTCAGTCCTTTCTTGCACTATGAGTATTATCATGTTTCTGTACTATTTGTGGAAGAAAAGGTAGTAGTACCTTAAGACACAATTTGAAGAAGAGTTTGGTATGATGCAAGGTTTTATTTCTTTGAGAAGGTGGGAATATATTATTCATTAATGGCAAAAACTTACCTCAATGATACAAGGTGTCCCAAACACTGCTAACAGAAGTATTTGTTTAATTGTAGACCCTTTTCTATATCATCCTTAGGTCATATACAGTGCTAAAGAATGGTTTTATTGAGGTTATATAAACATTTTCCTGGTCTTAGTAGATCTGCCTGGAAATCAGCTTTGTCATTGATTTGGATATATAGGCCAGAATAGGGACAACTTACTAAAATAAAAGGGTTGATTTTGTTTGTTATGGAAGGTGGAATGAGCTGTTTCTCTGTGTGACTTTAGAAAATAGTGATTGTTACTTACTACGAGGTCTCAGCAATTAAATGTAGTATTTCATTAATTGAATCTTGTGTAGTATCTTGCAAGTCCTGGTGTTCAGTGTTTCTGCAGTTTGTCACACAGGTATTTTTACCGAATAAATAATTTAAATCAGGTAGTGTTGACTGCTTTTTGAACATTAAATGGTTTATAGAAAAACCATGTAAAATATGCTGCGTGCCACACTTAGGAATTTGTGAGCTAGTACCAGTTTGCTGAGAACTGCTCTTGTCTTGTTTGGTGTACCAAATATGCCAAGGTGGAGATTGAGGACTTGACTGGTGCCTAAACAGGAGGGTTTGAATACTGAGCTCATTTGGTGGGGGGGCTTACCTAGAATTTCTTTGACTGCCTTGGTTATTTTGTCTCACTCGGTAGAGATGAACAGTTTTGAGGTTTATTTCATATCTTGATATATTCTTATAATTTCATTTTCAAGAGTCCTTTGGATGTCGGTGCATCTCACAGGAGCAGAGCAAGTACCTCTAAAAGGAGAGATCTTGTGGTGTGCAACCTGGAATGAGCATGCTTTTTCATTATTTATAATGTGTGGTGTTCACATGATAATGTTTCCCGTGTCTCCTTAGCAAAGCAGTAGTTTGGTGAAAGCATGCATAGAGAAAATGGTATTAATGGGACTGGTGCAGCTATTGTAATCAAGCACTTTGTGATAGCAAATTGGAGCGCTCAAAGGAAGTGCTGGGTGAAGTTGTTTTTGAGACAGAACACTTACAAGTGTGAAGAGAGTTAATCTCTCAGTCTCTCCTAATGTCCCCAAAGGAGAAGTAAAATAGACAGAGGTTGTGCATCAACCTTGATAGGTACAAAGATGTTGCTAAAAGTTATTACAGAAAACATTTTTCTCTCTTATATTGTGATTTTAATACTACAGTCAAGGCTGAAATACAGAAATTTTACTTTTTTAGTAATGGGTATTTCTGTATATTTAATGATATTCCTAGTTTAGGCAACTTAAACATTTGTTATTTGTTGTAGTGCTAAGGATGGATCTGCAAGATCCTTGGTCCCTGTATGTTAACACTTTGCATGTCTTTGAGTGAACACTGCTTTTGTTCTTTGTTTTTAAGGTGTAATGACACTAACTAGTGACTTTGAATTATTGGTTTGAAAAAGTATATGAACTTGTACTATAATGCCTTCAGACCTAGAATAGTTTGATGATTTTAACACTTTCTGTAGAATGCATGCATAAACCTTTTCAGGGGAAAAGGACAGCTGACTTACAGTAGGCACTTCAGTATTTGTCTGTTATTTCTAAACTTACAGTGAAGCGACATACAGATTAGGGGTGGAGAACATTCTTTAAGGAAAGAAAAAGTGTGTGTATGCATCTATTTGCATTCTCCATTTTCATATGGAAACTGCTCAATCTAATAGCAAATTGTTTCAGTCCTGAGAAAAAGCAGGTGGTTTGTATACCTTTACTTTAAAAAATTCTTCCCTCTTTTAGGAAGAGATAGGAGAGTGCATCACAATCTTAGTGGTATTATCCGAGTAAGATTTGTGTGTCTTCTTAAGAAAAGACGAGCATCAGGTACCACTAAAAGCAATATGTAAGCAGCTGAAAAAGCTGTGTTTGTTTTTACAGCAGTGTTATCTGAATTAGCTACAGATAGATAAGCACAATATAGTGCTTAAAATAGTCTGTATTATTAAGCTTTTCTAGTTTGTATATTATTTTAAATTTTTTTTGTGAAATGTGAGCACTAGCTTAAGCCAAGTCTGTGTTAATCAGAATAAAGTTGGTTATAGTTTCACTTACCAGATCTTTCTAACACAGTGATAGAAGCATGGCCTGTTTTTCTAATCACGTAGTTAGAATTTCTGTGGTGTGACTGTTGTAGGTGATAAAAACCTTCCCTGTATTCAACTTCTTTATATTTTAGGATTGAAGATGCTGTTAAAAAGTGGTATTAATTTTGTAAATTTTGTTCTTAGAGTCATGCCTACAGTGAATCTCATAGTTCAAAGAAGAAAGCTGCTTATTCCCATAAACATTTATTGGTTAGTTTTCTAGTATAATATTAATTATAAATATGCTAAATATGTAGAGTTATATGCTGATACAGTTATGGATAAATTAATTAGCTTACTGACATTTACATAAATGTTTTTAGGAAAAAAGAAACCTCTAGTATTGATCAGATTCTGACCTCAAGTGTGTTCATATCAGTGTAATACCATTAATGAAATCATCTGAATAGAAATCTCATTGTGCTGGAGGCCTGGGGAAGGCTCTTGGAACTGTTTCAAAGTGGCACTTCCCCAGATCAGAGTTTTTTCAGTCAGGATGGAGATACATGTTCTATTATTGCACTCTGTCCCCTATCAGATAGTTAGAAATATTTTAAATGTATGTGGAAAGCAGATTGAATTTGCTGTAGACCTTGACATTAACCCCTTGACTTACTGAGAAAGGTGTGTGGATTATTGGGATCTTGGAGAAACTGTTCCAGAAAGTTCAGTGCACAACATGTCAATATGGTGTCAATAAATTAAACATTTTGGATGTAATTTTTCAGAGGGTTTTTGGTGCTGATGAATTAGTGGTTGCATCAGGGCTTGGGGGAGTCAGAGCAGCAGTGGATGCTTGAGTTGAGACAAGGCTGAAGGAATTTTTGTATGTACTTGTCATCATTATTGTACTTACCATTGTTACAGCATTTCCCCATGCACTTTTGAGGTGCTATTTTCCTGTTCTCTCGCTTCCTAAATAAATGATTATATGAATATTTCTGCTCCCTGTTGCCAGTTGAGATAAGAAGAGCTGCATTCTGCAGGCATTACTTTTTGCCATCTCTTCATCTCTGTTTATCTTTTTTGTATGTGTATATAAATGTTTTGCCTCACAATTGTGTATATGCAATTTGTGTAGAAAGTGTCAAAACCAACAGAAGTCAAGCAGACTTCCAGTATTGCACCCTTGGTGTAAAGAACAGCAAACACAGCTCATGGAAACATCCAGCCCCTATTAAATTATTAGGGATTTCTGTCCTCTTCTCTCCCCAAAATGCTTTGATTTGTGATGGTATCTAATGGGAAAAAATAAGTAAATGGTTGTACTAATTATTAGCAAGTTTTGTCAGTTACGTTTTCCGTGTATTTCATGTTATACTAGTCAAACTTTTGGAGTTTTCTTATTTATTAAAGAGGAAAAAGTCTTAAAATTATTTATTATTTTGGTTGAGCATGGCGGTCAAATATATATAATGCCAGTATGCAGAGTACAAAGTAGTTTTGGAGGTTTTATGCTTTACTTGCTTAAGAAAGTTGTATGAATTTTGGGTCAACTGTAGGCCAAACTTTACAGCATTCTGTGCAAGTTCTAAGCCTGGGAACATTTGGACAATGTTAAGGTAGAACTTTTATTTACAAGATCTACAGATGCAACCTTTTTTTTCCTCTCTTCTTCCCCTCTTCACCCTCAGCGTGGAACTTACTATGATCAAAGAAATTATAGCAGCCTTGGATATAGTAAACCAGTTCCTTCCTACCATATTCGGGTCTGTCTCCTTTTCTTATATTAATTTCATTCTTTATATAAAATATGTGTATTTGAGGTTACTTACTTATGCTATATGATATAAGCTTATTTTTTTCCCTCTATGACATTTCAGATTATTACATTTAATAGTAGTTACAGTGGTATTTCTTGCTTTGATTGTCTTTTGTAAAAGTAATGTATGACATGAAGATTGCCTCTGTGTTCTGCATATATAGGGTTTTAAATTTCA
The DNA here is from genome assembly GCA_035047865.1 of Dendrocincla tyrannina. Lineage (NCBI taxonomy): Eukaryota > Metazoa > Chordata > Aves > Passeriformes > Dendrocolaptidae > Dendrocincla > Dendrocincla tyrannina. The sequence goes on from JAWWMP010000081.1 coordinate 49,170,224, forward strand.
AATAGCTACTGTTTCATGATTTCTGTGTGATGTAAGAAAAACAGCAAGCAGCTGTGACAGTTGCTGTTTCAATTTCCTATCTTTTAAGAACAACAAAAAGCATCTTAAATGTTTAGCACCATTGCACTACTTTTTTCCTCAGTAATATACATGATAACACAGTGCTCTGTCAGGAGGTGAGTAGTAACTTCCCGTACCTGCAGCTACTGCCATGGTCAGGTTTACATAAGTAGCTAGAGGGAATTGACATGTCATTTGAAAACTACTTAATTACTTACCTTTCCACAAATCTTCTAAAAACACGAAATTGCTTTAATTAATGTTTTAGTTTGGTTTCAAAGTAACCAGTTTTCTTAGAGCATTTTTCCACACTTTTCTTAAAGTTCCTGTCTGTTATAGATATAAAATTTACTATTTAAATCTTTAGAACTTTTGGAGAATATAGAGCAATAGATAAAAATATGCATGTAGAAAAAGCGTTTCTGACTTTCTCTGTTCTTCACACTGTAGTCATCATCTTTATCCAGTGATCCACTGGCACCAGCTAGGAGTTACAGGGTTAGTACAATGTACAATAATATCTCACTTTTCTTTGTGTGTTTGAATGGGCCACAGAAATAGAAACCAGCACTCTCTTCATGGGTGTCTCCTCCTTTAAACACTGGTTTGGTAAGAAGTGTCATTTGGTTCCTGAGCACCATTTGCATGGCTGCCCTAAATTTGTATTGTATGGCCACAAGGCTTGACAATATTACATATGCATTTTTTACCTTTTTAGAGTTGCAGCTTCTGTGTGTCATTTTGTGGAGGCATTCAGTTCAATGTTGTTAACATGGTTAAATTGCCTCTTTAAAGAGGTTTAGTAGTTGCTGTTTTACTGATCTTTTTACGGACAAGCATGAAGTTTTGGAATGGAGCAACGATGCTGAAGAGCACTGGGGTTAGAACTACTTAATCCAAGCATACTAAATAACAACTGTATGTATAATATTTTAAAAAGTATTTAAAGAAGTTAAGCATTTGAATGGGAAAAGTCATTGTCAGGAGGTAGCTGAAATCTGTGGTAAATACACATTGAATGCTTTTAAATAGGAAGCCATATTTAAATTCAATAAACATGCAAAAATGCAATAGCATGAAAATCCAATCTGCAACTTTACAAAATAAAAAGCAGCTAGAAGTGCCATAAGAATGGCTAAGATAGCTCTGCAAAAGGTTCTCTTTAGAAAGTGACATGCACACCTGAAACTTTGTCTTTTCCTGCCACAATAGTTCAAATCCAATTTCTACTGCCAGTTAGAGACATGCAAAACATGTAAACCATTCTTTTTAAGTAGTTGGTGAAGTCTTGTTCTGCATTTGGATTGCAAACTGATAATTTACCTTTGTTGCTTTGTGCATATTCTCAAGAAAGCATTAGAAGGAAGATTTGGTGAGAGAACAAGACCATAATGACTACCCTTACATATAGTTCTGATATACATGTAACTCTAATTTCTGCTAGACATCTTTTCATAGGTAGGAGAAAAGCAGCATCAAAATGTCAAGGTGTCTTTTTTAATTGTGTCGCTCAGAAATGCTTTTATTATCCATTGCATAAATTGATTTCAGCCTTTTATCTTTAAACATTCTCCTTCAGGAAAACTGGTGTGGGTGAGCATAAAATAAAACTGATAAGTGTACAGCATAGCTTCAATTCCCAGGGTGTGTTAAAATTTTTGAAGGCTTCAGAACAGTTAAAACCAAATTGCAATTTAAGTCTATTATTTTATTTAATTATGCAAATAATTAAGGTCTGATTTTTTTAAAAACTATTTAACTGTCTTTCAAGGGAATTCTTAGATTTATATTTGGAAATAGAAATCCCTAGTAGTAATAGTAAATGCTGCTGAAAATCATTAAAATTCATTTGTCCTTTCAAAAAGTATCATATTAACTGGGTGGATAAGATAAAGTGTGTGGCAGTGCATGGGAGTTACAGTGTATGAGTGTGGCATGATGATTGCTGAGAGTGGATATAAATGGTATTTCATTCCCTCTTTCTCAGGCCTCACTGTGTGTGATGGGTGATAGAGGGTTCTCTCACTCTTAAGTGTAATGGGCTTTCAGTTCTTCCTTTCGTTATCTGTGTTTTCTGGAGACAAAAATCTGTGACAATTGTGCAAATGTCCTTCCTAACTTCTCTTTAGCCCTCCGAGTACAGTTACTCGTCAAGAGCCAGCTCCGTCCGAAGCAGTCCTGTGGTGAGCACCCCTCCTGCATGGTTTGCTGCCTGCTGTGGTGCTAACCCAGGGTTAGGAGTGTGAACAGGGAGATCTCTGCTGACCAGTGCACAGGCTCCACTTTGCACTTCACATCAAAGACATTTCGTTTGTCAGAGGGCTGATTTTTAGCAAGGTGTAATGTTTTAGCAGAAAGACAGCTGTAGAAACAACAGGGAATTTGGTTTTCTAAACATCTTTGAAATGTTTGTTCTCTCTAAAAGTGTTGTTGGGGGTGCCACCCTGTGTCATAGTCGGGGCAAGCACATGGAAATGTACTCCAGTGCATGTCTTTCTTTTGGGGAAGAGAACTAATGCCAACTTTGTTATATCATGCAGTAAGAAGTTGCTCACTCATTTTTATGGTGACTAGTATTCAAAATTGAGAGAAATTAATTTCTAGATCTTTATTGTATTAAAAATGTCCTTCCAAAGTTGGCTTTTCATGTTGCAAAGTGATTTTAAGTAGTTTTACTTTGCTTCTGCCACAGAACAACTGCTTTACTTTCATTGGTACAGCTGCTCACTGGTCATGCTACGCAGAAAAAAAAGGAGATCAGTGTTCTGGTCTGGGCTAAATTGAAATATTCAGTCCTTTTTTAATTTCTCACATACTAACAGCAATACAGACACTAAACAAGTAAAACCAGGCTTGTCAGAAACTAATGTTTTTAGCTGCAACAGATATGAGTGAATTTTTGAGGGTGTAGGGAAAAGGTGTTTTTGCTGTTTCTTTATGAAGTTCCAAAACCTAGGAGGTACCAACATCCATTTGTAGTCTCTTGAAATGAGAAAATACAACTTGTCTCCTTAGTTTTTCTTAACACTCAGATTAATTTTTTAAAGTACATACTTCATAGATATATAGGAATATGTATTTAATTAGATCTCAGTATGTATATCTTATACCAGTAATGCCAAGGCACCGTTCACTCATATGAGTGAATGCTTAGTAGAGTTCACTGTATTTGTTTGACGAAATAACCCTGCAAAGCAGATGAGGTAAAAATCTTAGGGAGTAATTTAACATTCACTTTCTACTGTTTCTGTGGGTTTTATTTGGGTTTCGCTCTGGATAATGTGTTTGAAGTCAGCTTAGTACTCTGGAAATCCAAAGAGAAAGTAGGAGAGAAGATGGAAACAGCAGAAAACACTGGGGAGAAAATCCATCTTAAAATGTATCAGTTGTGATAAAGCCATGAGAAGGATATTAGCAGTACAGAAGGTGTAGAAGGAGGAACAGCGAGGTTTGTCAGCTGTACAGACCTTTCAGCAGCAAAGAGAAGTGGGTTTTGAATGAAAGAGCACAGTGTTGTTACAGATCTTAGCCCAAGTTGTTGTTCTTCTGTAATTATAATACATATATGAAGAATTCTGTTCAGCATCTTTATACTTTGTGAAATGCAAGTGAAGTAAGAAAGTTTAGCCAAATTTCCAACTATGAAAATTTATCTACTTTGTTACATTTAAAATATAAAGCTATTATCTTTAAGTGTAAAGCTGGAAATTCATTGCCAGCTGGAAATTCATTGCCAGACTCATAGAACATACCATAGAAGTGACAACAAATACAAATTCTGCTGTCCTAAGACTGCATGATCTGAGCCAGGTGTTCATCAGCAAACTGGTTTATATATAGCTGTTATATATGTAATTTCTATGCACATTTGCATAGAACCATCTCACTGTCTTAATCAGAGTAGGATGAGGCTACATGGACATCAAGTACAAATAAATATTTTTTTTCACCAATGGCAATTGGATAAGGACAATATATTTTCAAACTGTTCATATAAACATTTGCCTCTCCTGTAGTCACTTTTAACACTAAATACAATGTTCACAGTAACTTTCTGTCTTTTGAAGTAGCATATCATCAATACACTTATGATAAACCTAATCTGCCCATTAAATACTGTGTTTAATGTGCATAATGCCTCTAGTTGAATATTTCACTTGAATTCCCATGGCAGTTGTAATTACTGTAATGTGCACAGGTATATTTTACCCTTTTTGACAAGTGATGTGTAGCACTGGCATTTTTGTAACTCACCTTTTTAGGTGCCTGTCTGACATACATCTTTGGGGAGTAAACTTGTCTTCTAATGTAAGACATCTTAAAATTATGAATGAGAGGAAGCACGGATCATGTTCATATTCAGTTAGCACTGCTGGGTTTGTGTTGATTTGAAAAAAGAGAGCACTTGCAGGGAAAAAAACAACTATTTATTGAATTCTGGTTGTATTATCTGTCTATGATCTGCAAACTTCTTTTGAAAGGTAATTTTTGTATTTGTCTTTGACCCTAAATTAGTACTAAACCCTTTTGTATCTGATTGTATTTTTATATTACTCTGATTGAGAAAAATAAAGCAACAATAAGTGTTCATTGTTTGTAGTTTTAGATGCTGTAAACTATAAGAATAACAAACGTGAAGAGTGTTTAAAAACAATGCCTTTGCTGACTAAAATATCTGTGTGGCACACCTTTTATTCATGTAGACACATTTAAAATAGCAAAAATCTTGAAGAGTAATTAAAATTTTACAGTTGTTAAACTGTTAGAAAAGCAAGAATAAATTGCAATAGTGAAGATTTAAATTAGGATTTTCTGTTTGGTTGTTTTTAATAAACTTTTGTTCATTCTGTGGTGTCATCTTCAGTTCTCTTTCCCCCTTCTCCTTATCTTTTGAAGTCCTCTGATTTTTCTGATCAAAGTGAGACTACTGCTGACTATTTTAGTCGTTCCAACCGCAGGGGCAGCATCGTTTCCGATGCAGATGACGGCCAGAGCTTGAATAGTGTGAGTGTAATTATGCTGCTTGTTACACTGTGGTGAATACACCAAACTTACTAACCATGGATTTTTTGTTCATACTCTGAAAGAGTAAATACTGCAAAAGCATTCCGAGTCACTGAATTGCAATTAGGTTTACTGGGGGGTTGAGCCTGGTTTTTGTGTGCAAATGTCTTGAGTGAATTTTTAAAAAGCATGCTGCTTTACTTTAAAGGAGATTTTGCTTGTTGCTCGAAGCATGTGACAAACGTAACACTTCACGTTTCCTTCTGTGTGTGGTAAGCTCAAGAATCTCATAAAATGTAAAATGTTTGGGGTTTTTGTTATGGAAATTAACAATACGGGGTGGGGTATTTTTCGAATATTATTACTTGTTTGAGTGACAAAAATATGTAAAACTGTGGCCACAGTGTTCATTCGTGCAATATGAGATTTGCAGGATCCGTTACTGGGGCACTCCTTGTGGGCAGTGCACCTGTACTCCATCCCGAGTCAGTCGATCACGTTACAGGAGAACAATCAGTGTGGTGTTCCTGTTCATCCTCAGCCTGAACAGTATTCATACCAAACCTGGCTGCCTTCTCTTTCTGGCTGCTGTAAAAAGTTCTTGTTACTTGCAGTCAAAACTTTTATATTTACTAGTGCAGTAAAAAGGGATATCCCTTTGTCTTTTGAAGCAGTGGTCAGGGTGACCTAAACAGCGCTGTGCTTGTTTAGTGGAGCACAGGGGATGCTGTGGGGTGATCAGCAGCTTGCAAGGGCTTGCTTAGGTGAGGGCCAAGGTCTGCATACCCCTGCCAGGCAGTGCAGCAAGGGCCAGCAGCCTCACAGTGCAGTTTGTGTGTTCAGACGCTGCAGGGAGCTCCACTGGGGGGTTAGTGTGGCACCCTGGTCATGACAGCGAGGCTGGGGAGGCAGATGAAGCCCCCGCTGACCTGGGTGTTGGCAGCACTTCTGCTTTCAGTGGGAGGCTGGCAGCTGGAGCACTCCGGGGACCACTCCTCCTGTCACTTTGCATGTAGATGGTATTTCAGTACTGTTAGAGTGCTATCTAATCTGTATTGTAAAAATGCACATTATTTATCATCTGGACATCCTCAAAGCATGACAGACCGATCATTTCTCTAGGTTAAACTTCAGATTTTCTTTCATAGTAAAGCTGATTTTCTGAAATTAATGCTCTGCTAAATGAAAATGTGTAGTCTGAGACTGGTATTTATGCTACCTTCTCAGTTGCTTTTATCATCATCATCATCATTATGTATTACTGGATTCCAGATTTGTATATTTATTTAGATTAGTTTAAATGTATACTTCAGATCAATCGGATTGTCCACATCATTTTATCATCGCAGTAGTGACAGATTTTGCAGTGTGCAATTTCAAATTGCAATCATTGGAGACGGTGAATTTGTCATGGAAAAGCAATGATGCTTCTATAGAAACCACGATAGAAGGAAGAAGAAAGGTCTTACACAGTAGTGTTTGTTTCTGCTGGGGTTGCAATGGACTTCAAAATCTCTTGTCCCTGGCCTGGGAGAAAAACAGGTGTTCTCAGAAAAGCAAGACATTTCACATCCCATACTAACTACTTGTTTTGAAAATATGGCAACGTGTCTAATTCCACCTATTTTGATTCATAGAAATGTAGAAAAAGTGGAAATCTACAATATAATTTTGCAATAGCAGAGCTTCCTAAATAAGAAGAAGGTGTGGTCGTTCTTTCGCTTAGGCTTTAATACATAAAACAGAAATTGAAATTGGTTTGTAGGTTGCTATTAACTAGTACACTCCAGTTATGGGTTCTTACCTGGATCGGTGTCATCGTGATGTAATTGCAGGTTTCCCCAAAGAGATGGACAGGACTAATGTGTTTCCTGTTGACTGGGACATTCACGCTGCTGTCACTGACTGCCTGCAGTGTACTTGCATGGAGCTTTGGTTTTGTTGTGGCACCGAGTGTTGTAGTCACTGCTCTGGTGAAATTTAAACGTGTTTGGTTGTTCACTACTGGTAATGACTTTTTTTAAACTTTAGAAAAGAGCTTCTGGCTTTTTCTTTACAAACATTCATTTATTTTGCAGTTGAGGTAAAAACTGCTTCTTTGGGCTGAATATTTTTTTTCCTGTCTTATTTATGCTAATGTCTGGAATTGTTTAATTTTTCATTTTTAAGTATTTCTCAGGGTCTTTGAACAAAAGATGCTGATTCGGTGGCCCCTTGTTGCAAGAGGTAATCATATTCCCTATTCTCTTTCAGCTGGAAGAAAAGAGTGAAAAATCACATTCAGAAATATTTTCAAGGGTAAGAGATTTTAATTTAAAAATTATTTAAAGTCACTGTTCATCCACAAGTTCACAAGTATTAAAGTAGTTCAAAAAGAATAAATGCTGTGTATTTTTTAGCAGTGTAGCTTGCGGAGGTATTTTAGACATATTTTTTTATCTCTCAAAATTAATGCTTTGTGTCTTTTATTTCCTGAGAAAAAAATTTTATGATTTAGTTTACTTATAGCCAGAAATAATTTTCTATACAATTCATTTTTCATGGGAAAAGGCTAAATTTTAAGAGGCTAATGCTATAAAAACCCATATACTGGATTCTCACTGGAGATTCCTTTTGAATCCTGGGTGGCAGAAATTATAATGTTTAGTAATGTTGTAACCTTACACAGTGTTTCAGCACTAACAGCCAGCTTATGAATGTCTACTGGACAGATGACTCAAAATTCTGATGTTCTGATAAACTAATAAGTCATCAAAGAGAAATCAACATTTCCCAAAGAAGAAACACAAGTGCTGGCAAATAATGAATGGAAAATATTGTCTCTGATATTAAGAAAAGCAGGAGAGAGTGCTGTTGTGCAGCTGTGAAGAAATTCCTGCAGAGCAGTGGCACTGGTACCAGAAATGGCCCTAAGGTTGCTGATACAGTGTTTTTCCCTTTTGAAGCCCTCCTCTCGCAATTCAGGGAGTGCAGCTCCTCTGAGTGGCAGCTCCTCCAGGAGGGGAAGTGGAGATGCGAGCAGCCTGCTGGATCCTGACGCCTCCCTCAGTGAATTACGGGTAAAGTTGGAGCTACTTGAAATACGAAGGATTTTTCTAAATTCAGAGCTCCTGTAATAATAAGAAAATGTTATAAAGACTAAATTTTTAATCATTGAAGGATTTCTTTATCTTGATAAGTGTATTTGTTTCATTCATAGGTCTTTATGGTGCCGACAGTTTGGCTTATATTAAGATAAATCTTTGTTTATGTCAAATTTCAAACAGTTCTGCCCTAGTGGAGATGTCTCGGATTCAGGGATATAAACAAAACCTTCATTTCCATGAAGTTATTGTGAAGTAGTTATTATTTCTGGGAATTACTGCAGGCTTTCTAATTTGACAGAAGTGCATGTTAAACCTTTTAATGCTTTTTTGACTATAAATTATTTCCCCATACTTCTTATGCAATGGTTCATTCCTATGTCCTGCAGGATATCTATGATCTTAAGGACCAGATACACGATGTAGAAGGGAGATACATGCAGGGACTTAAAGAACTAAAGGTATCAGGGCTCTTCCCATGCATGCATTCTGTATGGGTGTTTTTGGGTAATGGAGTTATCCCTGGGTTTGCTAACATATAATGGCTTTACTAACAAATATTTAAATTTCTTTAGAGCATGTATCTAACTTTTAATGCATAAACAGCATCAGCTTAAAATGTACATGAGATGATGTATGTTCATTATTTGATTAATGTTGAGAGTATTAAACTTTCATATTTATATATATATATATGGGCGTTTCCTGATAAGATTATGAGAGGTTCAATTTATATTTTTTAGAGTTTTGTTAGCAAATAAGTATTGAATGGGGAACAAAAAAATGGGAGATAGTTATGGCAAAGAACTTAAGATTAGCATTCCAAGTTTCAGCAAATACTATATCTGATAAAGCAAAAACAAAGTAATAATTCTGAAAGATGTGCTGAAATTAATTTGGACAGGCATGTTGCTTGCAGAAGATTAATTTGTTTTAATCCTTTGCCATTAAGAAATATTTTTTTATGCTTATGGTTTACGTTATCAGCGTGCTTGTCTAAATCACAGGTTGGGTTTTTTCCCCATTAGGTTAATGAGTGTTAGGAAAGTTTCCTGTGTGCCCATCCAGGGCCAGCCTGGCAGTCACGCTCCAGCAGCCCAGGCTGGCACTGCTGGTTCCGAAGCCCCTTTGCAGAGCCCCAGTGGGTGCCCCTCTCGGCTCCCCACACAGCCCCCTCTCCCTGGCAGGCAGGGTTTCCTTAGGCACTCAGGTTTGCCACAGCAGAGTTTCAGACATCTGATTTCAAGTCCTTTAGTCATGGCACAGTCACACAAAACCCTCCAAGGAGGGACCCCAGGCCGAGCAGTCCCTGGGCTTTTCCATCCTCTCCCTGCGTGGCAGTGTGGGGTGTTCCCCCTGGGCCACGGGCTGTGTGTGCTCTGTGCTGTGCTGCTGCCACACAGAGCTGTGCCCTTTGCTGTGCTCATTGCTGGGGGCTCCAGCTGGTCCCCCCAGCTGGGAACACCCTGCTGCTTGCACTGCAGCCACACTCCGAGCTACTTGCCCCAGGTGTAGTTCTGCACATGAAATTTATCTGTGTTTTGACTCATTTATAGTGGTGTGAATACTTTCCTTTTGTAAGTGTTCACACAGTTAACTGTGCAGTTAAAGTATTAGCATTTTCAGCTGGGGCATGTTGAAGGGAACTGAATACAGTAAATGATGTGGCTTAAAAATCTTTCAGGGTATTTGTTCTGTTCTCTTTCATTTAAAGTAAAGAGATCTTTCCATATTTGTTTTATATCCACGTAGAGACTAAATTTAATGAATGCTTCTTGTACTAGAGCATGTGACAGTGATGTATTTAACAGCTTCCTTACATTTCTTCAATTACACAGCGTGTTAGATGGTGTGGTAAAGAAAAAATATGTAATTTGAGCTGTTCAGTGTAGAAAATTATTACCTCTTTAGAGGATAAGTAGCTTTGAATCTGATAGCCATATGCTCAGATGAAGTATGTTTTGTTTTAATTACATTGCCATATAAATGTTGAAAGGACTTCAAAACACAGTAGATTACAAGATCATTAGACATAGCTATGATTGAATGTAGTGTGAGATTGTTTCATGTTTTCAGAATGGATCTAACCCTCATGCTTTTGCATGTTTGGCAGCATCTCCTGCAGGTTCTGAATCGTTGCTAAATGCATTGTTATTTATTGTAATCCATTACAGTTGCCAGAGAGCACAGTGTGCAATAGACAGTAAGATCTGCATTTATGCTTGGCTTTCAGAATTTCATTGCATTTTATGCTGTTGCTAATACTGAATAGTATGTTCCTAAGTTAATTTGCATTCTCTAGAGATTTTTTTGGCAACCTTTCATTTTAATTAGGAAGGTATTGCCTTTTTCTCAACTTATGCTATGATGCCTCCATTTACATTACTTTTAAGGGGTTTTTTTCAGGGGTCAAGTAATATGGATTTTTAATCACACTACCTTCCTGTCTCTCCGGTTCCCCATCCCTCATGCTGCTAAAAGTGTGGGCTTTACCTGTCTACAAATACACTAGCAGGATGTTAGCAGAATAAACTCTAATGTGGATAGTTCTCATTTAGTTAGGTCTTCAGATCTTTTCATGTCTCAGTTTGATTCAATTTTTTTGCTCCTTTCTATATTTCTTTGCATCAGCTAGAAAGGAATCCTTTTTCTTTTCACAGAATTTTTCTTTTATGCTGTTAACAGTGCACTCTCTTGATGCCTGTTGCATGGAATCATCTTGTTCTATCCAAACAGGCTAATTTTTATAGCCCTTCGACTTTACTGATAGAATTGTGGGTGGTATTTCTTCGTAGCTTTAGGTTGTGTGTAGAGCCTTACCTGTTTTCCTTCTGGCCTGTTCCCACTGCTTCATCCTTAGAAATCCCATTGCCTCCTTAAAGTGTTTCAGAAATTATTTCAAATCTGTATCATTTTTCATCAAACTGGGAGACTTCTGAAAATACATGAAATTCTTGAACCATAGGGAACGTACATAATACTTAACTTGCAAAGAAGAAACAGTTCCAAAGAAGTCTTGGCAATGTTCCATTTTTTTTAACCATCAGAGACTCTTAAACATAGCTTAGTTTCCCTCTCAGAAGCAGTTTGTCACTCTTTAGTCTCCAAATCAATTTATTCCACTTCTATACCTGCACATTCCACCACTGCCACCAATTAACTTACTGCTTAATGCCATTTTAGTGCAAGGTTTTAAGCCCCAACCTAGTGTCCTCTTTAAGGCTGGAGTCCTGTACACGTGGCATGCAGTAAGAGGCTGAGACAATGGGCTTTGACCCCTGGGGGGTTGGTTGGCCCTGTCATCACCCGTCTTCAGCAGATCTTGCAGGAGGCTGTGGAGAATTCGGGGCAGATCCTTTTCTAAGGGAAAGATGCAACAGACAAAATTTGCATGGTAAGAGCAGAAATTCCAATTAGAGCTCAAGAGAAAGACTTGTCAGCGTCTGGTACAGGTCACCCAACAAGGGGCTGTGGTCTGGGTCTCTGAAGATACTTGAAATGAACTGGAGATGGGTGGCGTGATTATAAACATAGTATTTTTCTCTTATTTCCTCCAAACTGGATTAGTCTTTGAAAGTCTTTGGAAAGTTTGCTGTCTCTAGCATTGTGTTTTGCCAGTCTTTACCAATCTTGTCATACTTACAGCATCACAAAAAATGTTTTCCCGGGTTTTAATCTTGCAACTCAATCTGCAATTCAGTGAATAGGATAGAAAGGTGATTACATGTAAATTTATAAATTTTATAAATTTATAAAAGGTAAAATACATATTTTAAGGATGGCTTTCTCAAAATGGAGATTTACAACATGGAATAGGCTTTGGGGATAGGGGTTTTCTTGCCGTTCTTGTAGCAAAACATTGAAGTGTGACTTGGTATTTCTCAAAAGAAGACACAAATATAATTCCGAAACAAAAATATTTGTATAACTTTGCTGTATAACAGATAGCACTCATCAGTGTTTTCTTAAGCAAATTAGATTGTTACCACCTTCTCCCTTAATATCTTAGTCCTGGTGTTCTGTTTGCTTGAAAATCCAAGTTTCATGCCCTTCCTGTGCTAGTATTTCTATTGTCATAGTCCAGAAAATTAAAAATGGAGATTATTCTACTTATGCCCTGAAGGATCAGATGACATGAAATACTGGGAGATTCGTAGTAGGCCACAGATCTACTTTGTAAAGTGATTGACTTAATGGTTCTTTTTAAATTCTAAAATTAGGACTCTGTGAAAATCCGTTTTTATATTTTTAAAATGATAGAATCATAGAATGTTAAGGAGTTGAAATGGACCTTAAAGATAATTTAAATCAATATCCCCATACAATACATATTGAAATAATTGTATGCTTGTATTGTATCCATATTACTGAAATAATGTGACTATTTTAAACCTTTAAATCTAAGGTAATAGGGCACTACTTAAATAATGAGCATTAATTTAAAGCTACTTGGAAATATTTTTGTGATCCCTTTTAGCAATTTAATTATGTGAGTTCTGTCAGTTTTTTTGCCTCATTCTGCAGTGTTTTCTCCTGCATGTCTTGAATATATAATAAACCTGTGATATTGCTACTGCATCCCTGTGAGTGAAGCTGTGAAGGTGGCATAGCAGAAAATGCCAGTGGAATATTGCCTTGTGCTTTCCCTGCTTTTGTAATGATAACTTTTCATTGCTGTGTATGACCTAACTCCAATAATGGGAATGGAACTGTGACTTGGTATCTAAAAAGGGAATATTTGAACATTATAACAATGCATCAGAAGGTTTGAGTACTGTAAACCTTTCTGCTCTCTGTAGGATTCCCTGGCTGAAGTTGAAGAGAAGTACAAGAAAGCTATGGTTTCCAATGCTCAACTGGACAATGAGAAGAACAACTTGGTTTACCAAGTGGATATTTTAAAGGACGTTATTGAGGAGAAAGAAGAACAGATAGCAGAGTTCTGTAGGGAGAATGAAGAGAAGTCAAAGGTATTTTTTTTTCTAATTATTAATTATGGAATTCTGGACTACTTAGTAAGAACAGTTGAAAGCTTTCATATTAGCTTTTCTTGTTAATGTTGTGCTTAAGCCTTTATGGCATCTTTCTACTCTACATTTTATTAGATAAAGTCTTCTGTGTAGTAAGTATCTGGAGGGCTTTCCTAAAACACTGATTCAATGATGTTTTTCAATCCTTGGTAGGCAGAATTTCTCAAATAGTTGCAGTAATTTCTTACATAACTCAAATATAAATAATTGATGTATTTAATATAGGAGTTGGAAAGACAGAAACACACCTGCAATATTCTGCAGCATAAGCTGAATGAACTCAAAGAGGGCCTTCGACAGAGAGATGAATTGATAGAGGTATGTTCATATAAGATAGTGTATGATAGAATTTGTGCAAATAAATACAGTGTAAGATTTGAATGGGAACAGCCATCGTATACAAAACAGGATTAAATATTAGCTGCATTTTTAAGAAAGAATTTATCTTTGTTTAGTGGGTGGAATTTAAGCTAGTAATCTCCCTAAATTTATAAAGTTGAAAATGTCTCTGCAAGGTTTTCAAATGTTTTATATCTTGAAAAGTCCTTCATTCTTGTGAGAATTGTGGTTCTCTCATGAATGTTCCTAGTAACTTTTCTGTGTTGTGAGGGCAGAACTAATGTTTGTGTGGCCACAATCCTTTTCCATGTCTAGAAGTTCTGCTGCATGGATGACACCAAATGTTATTCTTTGCCTTTTTCAAAAGTTTCCATTTCAGTTAGTTCAGAATTTTGTGAGCATCACCACTGAAGTTTGCAGTAGTGACTGCTTGTGTGCTTACCAGTCAAGCATGAATATAGCAACAGTGGTCAGCACGTTGTTGGGTCATAACTCTGTTGCTGGGTGTGTGGTGTGCTCTTTTCCCCTCTCACCCTGTTCTTTTTCCCTTTGGCTCTTCTGGGAACAAATCCATGTGCCCTAAAATCCCTGAACTATTATCAGTCTTCATTTTAAAATGGTCCACAAAAAAATATATATTGTTGACAGTAAGTGGATGCCAATTTCCCAATGATTTTAGTTACAAAATGGAACTTGTGGAACTTGTAGTTCAATTAATACATGATTTTCCCACTGCCCTTTGGTTTCAAAAAAATTGATGATTTTTAAGTGTGTGGGCAAAAGTTTCCACTGTCTGATTTTCAAAAGCTGTGTAATACTTCACTGGTCCTTTATTTCCTCACTATGTTCTTGTGCTCTCTAGGTAGTAGAGTAACTCCAAAAGACTTCTGTAAAGTCCCAGTTGTATTTTGGAAGTAATATGCTTTATGAACTAGAGTTGATATGACTCAGTAGCAGAAGAAAAGACATAAAATTAGCCTAGGTATCAGCATTTTGAGTCACATAAATGCTGACAAGCAAAAAAACCCTTAGAAAATCCAGGTTATAGTTCTGTTGCCTGCTCTAGATTATCTTTGACTTCACTGAGAACTAAAGAATAACTTTATATGTTGTTGTTTTGGTGAGGTTTAAGTATACTGATCAAGAATATGCAGTAGATTTATCTGGAGTGTTTGCTTTTGTAGAATGTAGCATGTGTTGAATATTCACGAATGCATCCAGTCTGTTCAAGAATTTGACCCATATTTACCACTTATTTGAGCAATTTCTCCATCTATTAACACTAACAGAAAATCTAGCTGAAGCCATGTAGCTTTTTGCAGGAAGGCATTGCCTTTCATTCACAGAGGTAAAATCAAGTCCACTCATTAAGAGGGAAAACAATTTTCTCTAACCCTAAAAATTCTTATGACATCTTCATACCTAAGAATGTTAGTTCTGTTTGCAGGGTGAGCAGCAAAATACAGTGATAGTCAGCTAAAACAGTTGGACCATGCTTGATATGTATTCATCTGGTATCAGAAGGCAGCATAAGCAGCTGTCTTTCACTTCCTGGATGCTTCATTCAAACTCTCTTCTTTATACTTTCATGAAATTAGTTTTATTTTGTAAAACATTAATAGAACCACTTGTTAACATTAGTATTCATTTCCAAAGGGGGCTTGATGCTATCTAGAAATTACAAGGGGTCATTTACATTTCTCTAGAAAGGGTGTTATCCCCAGCCTGCAATGGGAACAGTTACTAAAGAAAAGTATCTCTAGCTGCATTTAATTCTCCCATCAACATTGATTGAATCAAACTAATTACCATTCTCTTGCATGAATTCATAAGAAATAGATTACATTAAGCTGCATTCTATTCCTGTAACTTCGTACCCATAAACTCTTTGGTTTGCTTTTAGTACTTAATTTCCTTTATCTGTTTGAATGTCTGGTTTTTTCCATTTCCTTACTTCTCTTTCCTCTTTTATTCTTCCCTCATCCTATTTACTACAGGAGAATCAACGTATGCAGGAGAATATAGACTCCATAACCAAAGAGGTGTTTGATCTCCAGGAGACAATTAATTGGAAAGATAAAAAAATAGGGGTATGAATCAAATATGGGAGGAAAGGTATTTTTTTTAATTTAGAAATAGATGGATGCTCCCTGCACCCCAAGGAATGCTGTGTATTCCAAAGAAATGAAGGCCACTCCCAATTTAAATGTATAAAATGTTTTACAGTCTTTCTTATGTATAGACAATGAGCTACACTTCATCTTTACTGGCATAATGGTGAATAATGCTAATTAAATCTGTAAGACAAGCCATTACCCATACAATTTTGTACTATTTTACAAAATATTTAATGGCATGCATAGTGCTACAAAATACAGTCTTCAATTGACCTCTGCAGCCAACTTGCACATTCCTGTATTGCACTTCTGCTCCTTCCAAGGGCTGTTTGGCTTGGTGGCAGCACTGACCCAAGCTGGTTGTGTGATACCACACACAAATTGCCAGAGGCACCAGCTATTGGAACTGAGAGCTGGAATCTAAACGGTGGTTGTGTGGTACCTTTTGAGGATCATCTGCAGGGTTTCTGTGTGGGAAGGAAGGTGGTGCAGGAAGAGCTGTGCTGATACTCACACTGCAGCCACAGACCTGTCTGAGCCAGCCTGGTCCCGGGGGATAACCACATGGCTCTGAACATGTGGCTGTTCTGGGCCCCAGGTGTCCCCTGGTGGCCATAGGGATGTCACTGGAAAGCCCTAGAAAGGAGCTGTCTGCATCGTAGCAACTCTAGGGTCACATCTCTCTGACTGAATATTACACATTTCAATACGTGCAGATTTCTTTGAAATTGGTTTTATTTGCCGCAGTTGAAGTCACTTTGAAAAGTTCTCTTTTAACTGCTGGTGCCCAGTTCACAAGCACCCTGCTGTACTGTCTTACATTTATTTCATATTTCAGTCTTTCAGTCCATATTTTGATATTCTCTTCCACCATTAAAAAATGTCAGCTTTCTTACATTTTTCTGGACATTCTTCTGAAAGCTTTTTTATCTTTAACTTACCATATTCTTTCCATACTTCTCACATTTATATTCTATACTGTCTCAATTTGTCTGATATTTTTGTGCTCTTTCAAATACATTGCTGGAGTTAGCACAGAGCATATCTAATGTTAAAAATACAGCTACCAGTCAGAGTGACAACAAAGATACGTTTTGCTTTAGCCAAATTTGTCTTGCCGGTTTCTCTCTTCATATAAACACCGTAACTGAGTATTTTTTCTACCTTTTTTTTGTTTTGTTTTGTTTTTTACTATCTCAGGATTGAAATCTCTAAGTTACAACTCTTCCCCACATCTGTAAACATTTACATACTTTTTACATACATTTACATACTTTTAGCTCAGTTTTTGAGTCTTTCTCCCTAATAGGGAGCAGCTTTGCTAATTTTTACTCTATTCCATCTTCAGAGATCTCTGAGAAGCTTCATAATGTAGTTTATAACTCCAATTGTGATGTAGTTTCACAATATATGCAAAACTTTTGCTGCCTCAGAGAAAGAAAGGGAGGCAAACAGAACAAAGAGAGTACGAGTTTGTTTTGGCAGAACCTGCCTTCTTATGTTGTCTGTTTCTACAGTGACTGAAATTTGCAGTTGTATTTGATCTTAAATTACATCAGTTTGAGGACACTGGACTACAGCTTCAGGTTATATTCCTGAAATATACAGCTATTTTACTGTTTGGTGGCTCCAAATTGTGCAAACATTGCCAATTTGAAATCAGTAATAGCAACTCTAACTTTGCTACAGATTTCATGGACGTTTTTGGAATACTCAGAAAATAAGACCCCAGACAAATCTGCTTTCTGCCATATGATTTCACTCATACTGGTATGTTAAAACATGCCCACAGAGCTTCGTTGTCCTGATTTCTTCCCCAACAGAGGAATTGCAGAAGTAGATTTCTTACAAAATCCATGTCATATTAAATTAATCCCTGAGCATACAAACACTAGGATTTTTACTGAAGTTTTCCAACACTGAATGATTGCTAAGCTCTCCATAGGCAGAGCTGTATAGTTATGGCAGTTTCACTTCCTTCCCCATCACAGTTTTCTGATTCCAACACTTGTGCATTAGAGGGTGAGGTTTGAAGAGTTTTTGGGAAGATCAGCATCATCACAGGGCACTGTCAAGCACACAGGATCTGTGCCTGTAGTGTGTTCTGGGCCTCTGTGTCCTTTGTGCCTAGTGGGTGAGATTATTTCCCCCTGTGTCTCTGCCACTGTTTTTCCAAAATGACAAAGATGTATGTATGTCATGATTAAGGTTCTTCACACTATTTATAATGTAGTTAGAGAGCTAGTCTGCGTTAGGAAATAATAGGACATCTTACAAATTCTTAGTCTAAGATGTCACAGCTAGTGTGTTCACTTATGTTGAATTGCCTGTATTTTAAATGTTGCATTTACATGATAATCTAGAGCAACCATTTTGCCTTGAACCATTGCTCTAGTATAAAGATTCCAGGTAGTTATCAGAATTCAGCACACTGCAGTTATGGGGGCAATTACAGTACAAAAGTATACACCTTCATTTCTTTCTTGGTATCAGTCCATTCCTAAGCATTCATGCATAACCAGGTTTAGTTGGATAACTGTCTTGGCAAACTGTGTGTATACTTTTGCAGTTGCTGTATGGTGAGGATTATTGTAATGCATGTAGTGTTGAATTTGGATAGAATACTGCAATGGTGCCCAGTCAAGTGAAAGTGCCCTGATTAAGTGCCAGGTAGCACAGCTCCAGCAGAGGGAGGCAGACTTGGCCACGTCCTCACTGCACTTTTAGCTGCCATCCTGGTTTGTGCTAAAATAGTGCTGCTAGAGTCTACTGCTTTTTAATTTCCTCTGAAACTGACTGCTTTGTAGTGGCAAATAGTGGGTTTAACCCTTAAGCAACTAGTGAATTAGTATTTGTAAGTGGATGCATCCCAGGTCTTTTATGATGTGCAATGTCTACTGTACCCTGTAAAAGGTAGAGAAATTAGTTCAATAGATGTAATGTGTTAGGATCTTTTCCACTTGAGTGTCAGTGGTTTTTATTTCTGGCTACAGAGTGCCTGTTACTTTTTTGGTATTCAATTTAGTTTACAAAAATTTACCACAAATAGATTTCACTATATAAAAATCTGTTACAGAACCCACTAAGAGTTGCTTGAAAAAAAAAATCATGACAAATGTAGCATGAAACTAAATATGCAACCTGTAGAAAGCAGTTACCAGGATATATGTTAATATAGATTTCAAAAGCCCTTTTAATTTCATTACTTTTATTGAGTTCTTTGTATTTACTTGTAGAAAATCTCTCTGCTGTCTGTCATATGCTTTTTCTCTGTGCCATTCTTTTTCTTGCTATCTGCCTGAGCCCAGGCCCTAGAAAGACAGAAAGATTACTTTGACTGCATTAAGAATGAGCGAGATGAGCTCAGAGAGGAGTTGGCTGACCTGAAGGAAACAATGAAGAGAGGAGAGGTATGTTGGTAGTAGTTACTTTACAGTAACAGAAATCCAGGAAGGGGGCATGAAACCAAGGTCAGTGGAAAGGAGGAAGAACGGGTACTGTTCTTGTGCAGTCTGAAAAACTGACCTTTTAGGGTAGGATAAATGGTCCATGTCATTGTAACTGTTTCAGTTAACTTCAAAAGCTCTTTAAGAAATTTTCTGTTGTGTTGATTTATATTTTAGCACTTTTGTTTATGAACATTCTTTTTCTTTTGTGTTTCTAGAAACATGGATTAGTTATAATTCCAGATGGCACACCAAATGGGGATGTGAACCATGACTCGGTGGGTGGTGCAATAACGGTTGTATCACAGGAAGCTGCTCAGGTCTTGGAATCTGCAGGAGAAGGACCACTAGGTAAAAATATCCTAACATTGATAGAATATTAGAGGTCTCTGTTTCACTCCTATTCACAGTGGGTGTGATTTATAGCTGCAGAAAGATACCTGGGGTGCTTACGCAACTGTCAAGATTGATTTATTTTAGTTTTTTGCTTATTCTGAGTGAAAAGACAGATGTTATATTTTGAGAAAGAAAATGTGCTTCTGTGTTTGAAATGGATTCATTCTCTTGGTCCAGTTTCTGTTTTGTTATGGTCAGAAAACATCTGGCCTAAAAGTGTAGTCTTTAGTATTAGTATGTTTTCTGTGGTGTTTCATGAACATGATTCTTTAGAAGTAAGTGTGATCAATGAAAGACAGTAAGTGCAGTCTTCCATCACAAGGAAAAGAAGTTTTAAAACCAAAAAATGACAGGGACAACAGAAAGGTACATGTTGGGGGGTACTTACTTTAACTTTCATCTTTAGGTTGAACAAGTTATCATGTTCGTAGTCAATTCACTGTCCAACTCTGTTAACATATGAAGGAACATCTCTATATACTTGGATTATATTTGTGCATAATAGAGAATAGTTACATATTTTGGTATTGACAGAAATAGAACTAGACACATATTAATGCTCTGGCTCCTCCTAGGGAAATACAAGTATCATTATGCTTTGTTTCTGTCAAAGCTACAGTTTCTAAGGCAGCTGCTCTAATCTTCACACAGTGTTCCTTGACAGACTGTTTTGTAGCCAATACTGACCTGGCTGGCTAGAGACATTGCTGCATTCCCATGGCTCCTTCCCCAAGTGATTTTTTTGTGGCTTGAGAACACTTTTTACGAACTTTCTAAAGATATGGGGAAGCTTAGTGGCTTCCCTGAAGAGGCAGCAACCTCCAGATGAGACAGGAAAAAGGGTATAAAATCTGAAGGAACTTTTGCTGAAAAATGGCTGTTCCTGATATTGGGACAAAATATTTTGCTATTAGTTTTATTATTAAAAAATAGCTGTTAATTTACTTTGAAGGTTTATTAAACCCATAGGACTTCTTTTGGAATTGTTATACTAATAAACAGCATGAATGAAATATTTTTCCCTTTTTATTAATTACTGAAGAATTAGTGTGTTATTAGTGAGATATCAAAGTTTTATGGTCCCAGTGCTATTAGCTTTGGAAGAGCATTTTACTTGACATAAAACAAAAAGTTATGAAAAATGTGTTCTTAGTTACAGTTTTCTCTGATTTTTAATTGGGTTCTTTGGTTTTTAGATATCAGGCTACGAAAACTGGCTGGAGAAAAGGAGGAATTATTGTCCCAGGTAAAATAAGCTATTCATTTCAAAAACAGACTTTTGCAGACTCTTAATATATTAGCAATAAACACATATTAAGCACCAAAAGTGCTTAATCAAATACATAAGCACTAAAGCAAAATAAAATACTCAACTTCTTACCTCATTGACTACCACAGATTAGCAGCTCCTCTTGCTACTGTCCTTTCCATGTGACTTTGATCTTGGTAAAGAAACCTGATTTCACTAACTGGTTAGCTGAAATCTAACTTGCTGCTGACTCTACGACTAGTGCATGTACTTAATGCTCCTTCTTTCATTGTGTCTTATGTAGAGATACTAAAGGCAGTAAAATTGCATTCTCATAAGTTCATGTGGCACTTTCTTCAAATTTGCTGAGTGATACTATTTCACTGATCATTGCACTTACTCAAAATTATCAAAGTGGTTGTATTTTAATACAGTTGAGTATTGAGAAGAGAGGACTCAAACATACAGCCACTGAGCAACTGCTAAGAATACTATGGGTTTTGTACTTGTAGGTAAAGACATAGCAAATTTAAACTGGTGTTGAGAACATTGCTTTTGCTGCAAATATACCTTAATTATAGTAGAGGTGATTGGCTTGGAATGTCAGTACATTACAGTGTAAGTATATAAATATAGCGATAAATATGCATATACATATAATAGTAAAAACCACTGATCATGTATTTGATTTGTATCATGAACGGGAGTTTTGCAAGCATAACTCTCATACTGCTAAATCTGTGGAGCAGTATTTTTATAGGAGTGTCAAAAATGCAGCTTCCATTTCTTTGATAAACTCCATACACAGTGAACACAGCTGAGAAATCTGTGTTCCCTGACAACTGGAAAAATCCTGAGACAACTGCTGTGGCATGAAGTGGAACTGTTTAATGTGCACTACAGACTTGCCTAGGCCATTGTTTCCAGGTGGAGTATGAGGGAGAGCCCTCAAAAGAAAGCTGTGAAGTATTTTCTGTGTAATCTCAGCAGGATATATTTTCATGCTTGTTTAGAATGGAAGAGGTATGCAATAGAATAAATCCATAAACAGAGTTTAATGCCATCTACTCCTCTGTTAGTTCCTGGGTGCCCTGCACTGTGCAGATGGCCCTGCAGCACTGCCCAGACTGCTGGGTTTGGGCTGGGCATGGTGATGGCCCAGGGATGGGGAGGGGGCTGCAGCCACACACCCCAGGGAGTGGCTTCCCTGCATGGCACCTGGGGACTGCCTCGCCTTTTTACCACTCAACACTTAGATCCACAACTGCTGAACTTCTGAGAGTCTCCTTCTCACAAAAGAACACTTCCTTTTTCAGGTTAGAAAACTGAAAATGCAGTTGGAAGAAGAACGACAGAAGTATCCTAGAAGCGATGGAATGAATCCAGATATCATAGGCTTAGAGAATGGCTCTGACTTGCAGCTAATTGAACTGCAAAGTAGGTATATGGTTACTGTTCAGTGGGATTCTTCTGCAGAGAGGAAACAGACTGTTGTTGTGCACTAATAGTGTTGTGAATGAAAACAGTGTTGAGCAGGTAGGTTTTTGTTGGTATACATTCTTGTAGGCAATTCCTCACTGCAGAATAGCTTAAAAATCTGCCTCTATCAGTTTTGAATACCAACATCCTTTGAAGTGATTTTTCAGTCGATAACCTTGCCTGGAATGGGTGCCACTACTTGAATAATTTCAGCTTTTAGACAATAGAATTTCACCTGGAATTTTTTAAATCTATTCTACCTAATTATTTTGTTGAATCTTTTATGCAGAGACTTAATCTAGAGGACTATTGTCTTGAAGCAAAACATGAAAATTTATTTAACACCATATTCAGTGTTGCTTCATAGAAGCACTAAGCTACTTTCCATTTCAAGTAAGCTGATTTCTTCAGCTGAACACTTTACTTGTTTGACAGACTGTCATTTAATACGCTTGTGTCAATGAAGATGAACAAAGCACTGGTAATGTCAGGGCTCAGATGGAGCACCACAGTAATTTGCAAAGTGCCTCAGAGTTTGTCAGTCAGATTCAAGCCTTGTGCTCCTATCATTCAAATATTATCACAGATGTCAAAGCTGGTGTTATGTCTGTTCAGAGGGGTCTGACCCATTTGGCAGTGCGTGTTGGTTATTGTGTTGACTCTCTTTTAAGGGATGAGTTTGCTGGTCTAAACAGGTGTTTTAAAAGGTGTGTATCCCATTGGTACATCTGAGATTCAGTGCCTGCTCTTACAGAAACAGTTGTGTTCTCTAACAGGAAAATTATTTCTTTTCCACACTCTTGAAGATTTCTGAAAGAACATTTACCTCTTTGTAATGTGTACAGGCTTCTCAGTAAAATGGGGTTTTTTAATGAATTAAAAGGAAAACTGCTAGTTTAGAGACTTGCTTTGACTATCATATTCATTTCAATTTTTTTCTAGGAGATGCCAACAGACAAATTAGTGAATATAAATTTAAGCTTTCAAAAGCTGAACAAGATATAACTACTTTGGAACAAAATGTAAGTGTGTCTTTCTTCATATTTATTATCATTCATTGAATCTGCACACTTTTACAATACTTTTTTAACAAAAACTATGAAAACATATTTCATAATTCTATTTGCTGTTTGATCTTTAGTTTGCACAGAATGGCACTACATTTTTTTATAGTTTCTGCAATTCAGTATATGTGCAGTGTCACTATAAGAGAAAATCTGTCTACAGAGATGCTGGACTATAATACCATGTTATGAAGTGTGGGAGACACAAATCTGTGAAAAGAAACTTGATTTTCAGAGAGTAAATTATGTACCTTGCACAGGATTTACAACTTCCTTTTAAGTAATTAAGTTACATAAATTGAGTTGCTTGAACTGGTAGCTTCAGTTCCTCTTTCTGTTCTGACGTACTTTTGTGTTTTAGGAAATTAATTCCAGATTATTGCCAAAAAATCACATAAGGGATTATAATTGGAATCACAGATGCATAGCTTTCCCCTTTTGCACAGATTCAGGCTGCCAGCCTCTCATGTGGGTCTGAGGGTAGCAGGGAGTGTAAATAGAGCTCTGCAGGGAGTGCCTCTTAACACGTGCAGATTGCAGTCAGGGTCTGGCCCGAGCTCCCTCCTCACTGCTGCACTTTGTGCTTGGCCTCAAGGCCTCTTTCACCATGTCCTGGTACAGTTCACAGGCTCCTTTCCTCTTGGCACTTTCTTACATGGTGTCTGCTTTTCGACTTGGCAGCTTTTGTTTTTAACCCGTGTGTTCCCCAGTTCTTTATTTTCCCTCCCCCAGCTCCTCTCTCTGCTGAGCTCGTTGCCCTGTGTGTTCTCAGCTGTGTCGGGGAGGAACAGCTGGTGGCAGCCGAGCTCCAGGGGGACACTGAGCACTCACTGCTGTCTGGTTTGGTTTTGCAGATTGGGCGACTTGAGGGGCAGGTCTCAAGGTATAAAAATGCAGCAGAAAACGCAGAAAAAGTAGAAGATGAACTGAAAGCTGAAAAGAGGAAGCTTCAGCGAGAGGTAACTGGCTTGATTTCCTTTTCATGTGTGTGCTCCTTTGAGTGGTGAAGTGCTCTGTCTTTTGCCTCTGAGCTGTGGTTTTTTGTAACCTTTGGTTGCAGCTTTGAAGTGTTGTTTGAGACGCCTTCGTGTCTCCAGGTTGCATGCAGAAGAAAACTGTAGCACATAAAAGTAACACTAACTACACTTCAATGCTGCTCGTTCTTGAAAGGAAGGATCTAAGTTGTGGTTTTGCCTAAATGTGATAACTTGTAATTTTTTTAAATAATCCTTCCACAAAAATAACTGGGGAGATGAATGGTCCCTGTGCTAAGTGACAGCCTGGGAATTTTCCAGTTGCAGGCACCTAGTTCTTTTGGAATGAATATGTTTCATGTTCCAGTTGCCTGTCAATTATTTTTAACAGTTTAATTCTGGTTCCTCTGCCCGCAGCAATGAAGGTGTTACGTCTTAACTTCTGTGCACTCTTATAAAGCGTCTCATACTCGTATTTCTGACATATCTTCCTCTTGCAAAGAGAACAGCAGAAAGTCCAAATAAACTAAAATGATGATAATTTTTGTTTTCATTTTATAGTTAAGAACAGCACTGGATAAGATAGAAGAGATGGAGATGACCAATAGCCATTTAATGAAAAGGCTGGAGAAGATGAAGGCAAATAGGACTGCGCTTCTATCTCAACAGTGAAGTGGAAATCAAGACTACAATGCACTGCTCCTGGAAAACTACCCCTAGGTTGTTTATAAATACAGACTTTCATTGGCACAAACTATTTGAACACGGAGCTGTTCACTGATGGTTTAGTTTCATGATTAAATGACATACTTTTTGTAACTTATGAGAGAATGAAATGTAGTTTGAACTGCTATGTGAATGCCATCAATTTGTCAGTAGCATTTGATTCTCGAGTCAGAGATGGAGCACAATGCTGTATGTTCGACTTAGCGATAGAAAATGTTTTTGCAACTGTGGAACCAAGTTTACTGCAGATCTCTTTTGGCTGCTTTAATGCTGCTTGATGCTCAGAGACAGCTGCATGAATTCCAGAGGACACTGTATTACTGTACTACAAAACTAACCTGTATTTGCTTAAGACATCACACAGCACAAGTGCCTTTTATCCGGTGCAATTTAGACTTCATTGTTGAAATAACCTTTGAAACCAGATAGCATTTTATTTTAAGATACATTTGGGGTATTCACTAAACTTTATACATTTTGAGAATACATTTTTGTAAAATATTTAAATTTATAAGAAAGAAATAGGGACTGTATATAAAAATCTGCTTTTTTTGCATGGGCACATCTGATTTCTAGGTAATTTTGTCAAATACTAGCCCCTAATACTCTTAGTATTAAGAGTGCAGATTTAAAAGCTTACGTTGTACACCATCAAATCATATGGCATCTGCTTAAGTGTGAATTGAAATTTTATGGTGGGAGGAAGGGGGTGGGAAATGTGGCAAAGGAATTTATTAAAAGGACACTTTACTGACCAAAACCGGATGTTTTGTGTTTTCTTTTGAATACTCAGATACCAATAAAATTCCCTCCCTGCTGAGAGACCTCCTTGTAGGTAGCAGATCTGCTTAGGCTTGCTTATTAAACAGGAGGCACTTTGGGGATCACATAGATCATTGCTGTTACTTCTTTGCTTTTTGCTGTGTACTTACTCAGTAGAAACTCTCAGGGTGTTGATTGGTTGTTCTTAATGATATGTACTCTGAAGAACCATTTGGGGGCTGTCAGTGTGTTCATGTCCAAGAAGCAGAGGCCCAGTGAGGCAGGACAGCAGCCCTGGGGCAGGAGTAGCTGTGACCTTTCATGGCCTTTGTGTGTGTTTTAACTTGCATCCAGGAGTTTGATAACATTGACTCTGCAAGCTTGTATGAAGATGGGCAGGTGTGCTCTGTACCTACTAGGAACTGGAAGTATATTGAAGACAGATGTTAAAAGCTCTCTCAAGAGGAGGTAGAAGTCGATAAAACAGTCAGAAAC
Organism: Dendrocincla tyrannina; assembly: GCA_035047865.1. Lineage (NCBI taxonomy): Eukaryota > Metazoa > Chordata > Aves > Passeriformes > Dendrocolaptidae > Dendrocincla > Dendrocincla tyrannina. The sequence continues at coordinate 49,196,448 of JAWWMP010000081.1, forward strand.
CTTGCAGTGCCTTGGCATAAGGGACTTGCAGCCCTATCTAGGGGTGATGAGGCATCAGGTCAATGAAGAGAATAAGGCCGTGCAGTACCAGTGCACTGCAAATTGAGGTCTGGTTTTGACACAGGAGATAGAAGGGGCAAAACTTGGGTTACAGTAGCACAGGCCATGAATGAAATACCCTGCTTGCCAGGCAGGCTGCTGGAGCTCCAGGTACAAGCAGTCTTTCCTGCATGAGGATTCCTGGAACCATATGCAGTGGCACAATCCCTGGGAGCACTGTGGGCTAAAAACACACTAGTGACTCAAAAGGAAAACTATGTACTATGTGTTAATCAGAAGCAGTGATCTTGTTTTGATGGTTGGGGTAATAAGGCTGACTGGTGGAAACAGGATACTGTCACCAAAAAAACAAACTGAAACCGCACAACATAAGCTGAAAACATTTTTAAGAGGAGGTCCAGCCTTTTGCTGTGGGTGGAGCAGTTAAACTTGAAAATTCAGAGAGTGTTGGGAACTGTGTGCTCACTTTGGACATGTTCTCCTTCTGTTCCTTCATCTGTGATTGTACCTGAAGGTAGAAATGGATGATGTTTCTGATTCTGCCCCCTTGTATTCCTTCTCTCCCTTCCTGCCGACACACATGATTTGAGCAAGCTGAGTGTTGCCTCTCCCAGTTTAGCCAGCTCAGTGCTGGCTGTGCCTGCAGTGTCCTGACCCACGTGGCAGGTGGTGGTGAGGGGCCTGGGAGCAGCACTGCTTAGACCTCAGCGAGCTGCTGCTGGTGCACCTCCCTCCTGCTGGGCTGCCCCAGCTCTCAGGTGAATAGTGTTGGTTTATGCACCTTTATGGGGACATGAAAGTGTATGAAATGATTGGAGACTTCATATTAAATGTGAAGGGGCTACCTCTGAAGTTTTGGTTGCAGAGCAATCATTCTCCTAGTAGCATGTTCAAACTCGGCCTGGAAAAAGTTTCTTTCTCCTGCTGTTTTGCAATTTGAGCCTCCGAGTGAGTGGAGTTGTGCTATTCCAGGAAAGAAAAGGAAAGTCTCTCTGAAGTGACCAACCCCTCAAGCCAGCTCCCTGCAGAGCAGTGCCTCCTGAGGAGCAGTTCTGGGCACGGAGCTCTGGGACTGCCTCGACTTTTGTGGGCCTTTGTCCTCTTTGTCACAGCAGGACCTGCATGTTTTTGTAGTGTGCTTTGGTTGTGTATGGGAGAGAATTTTCTCATTTTGGAGATTGCGTCATTAATTTTCAGGGTTATTTTGCCCTGTGTATTCATTCCCTTTGTCACAAACTGCAAAGCTCCAACTGCAGTAGGAATGAAGTCTTTAGAAGCTGAAGCTCTAGATTTAAAATCTATGCTCGTTTGGAATAGAGGGTGACCTTTCCTTTTGAGCCCCCACATTTTCACTGTGTGTTGTCTTCAATCTCATCTTCATCCATCCAGACTTCTGTAAAAGAAAATCTGGGAGAAGTTGTTGGGATTTGCTAGTAGAGCTGCTGAGACAGTTTATTAATTAGAAACCCAAGAGAATGATTCCCACATGCTGTAGTATCTCACAAAGGTGTATCTTCTTGACATATGTGTATTAAGTTGCCTCCCAGGTGGTATGAAAATATTTGTTCAAAACATATTCAGTAGTTCCCAAGGTTAATTTCAGGAACTAGGTAATTACTGGGAAGTGTGTTCTCATGTACCTTATCAGGAGACTGATAATACAATGAAGTACAACTTGCCTGTGGTGAAACCATATTTAATGATAATTTTGACTGATTAGGTAAAACTTGTTAATTCCATGTTAATTATGATTCTATTTCCCTGTAAATATCTCTTGCTGCAGAGGAACAATTGCTCAAACTGGTCCTCTGAGATTTTTTATTTCCTCGTCACTTTCTATGTTGGTGCTCTGACAGTTCCAAAATCTCAAACTGAATAGTCTACTATGTGAATTTCTCTTCAAACTTCTTAGTGTTAGTACCTAGTATCAACAGAAGTTAGCAGCTGGCAGATTGCAATCATCCTTATGCAGATCTTTGTCTTTTACAACTACATGTGAGAGGAACCCATGGGAAGGTCTCTGCGTGACCTGTTGTAGGTTGTTTTGGTAGCTGAGAAGTCATTATTCTCCAGCATGAGTAAGTAGCTGTAGTATAGGGCACAAAATTATTAAAGAATATGTTGCAAATCCCTCTACACAAATAAATTCATTTGTGCTAATTACTTCTTTGTACTTTCATGGCAAAAGTTGATCCTGTTCTGTCTTTTCGTTAGAAACACCCTTGCCTGTAACCAGCTTTGTAGTATTTGCATTAACTCTGCAGCTCTGAAGCAGCAGAGCAGCTGC
>JAWWMP010000081.1:49200736-49246265 GCA_035047865.1 Dendrocincla tyrannina
AGCCTGGTTCCTTTTGTGCAGGGCCACCCTGAGAGAGATGAGAAGGAGAAACTACTCCAAGACTGGCAGGACACAACGAAGTGACAAGGGATGGAGAAATCCTGCAGCGACCGGGTCTCACCTGATTAAATGCCTCATTTGCAGCCACTGTCTCAGTTTTGTGCTTTTGAGCACAGGAAGCCTCCCAGTGGGAATGATGACAGAGCAAGCACGGTGGTGTCTATGCCAAGGGGACACACACAGCCGCCAGAATATTGTTCTGCAAAATACCTTTCCAGGTTCAACTTGTGGAAGACTTCTTTGCTGAAGGCACCTTTAGCCTTGGGAGGATGCAGCTGTGAGCATGGGAAAGTGGAGACAAGTCTATGGCCTTGCAGTGGCATGGGAAAGTAGAAGAAAGAAGGAAAACAACTGAGAAGGAAAACAACTTTGAAAAACAAGATGTGTTTTGAGTCTTATCAGCATGAGGAGAGATGTGAATTACCTATCAGGAGATGGTCTAAGACTCGTGGACAGAAGTGCTTGGCTAATGGAGTGTGACATGTGTATGCATGGGCAGATAAGAAAAAGTATAAAAGAGAAGCCTCCTGTTAGCAAAGAGGGTTGTCTGTTGTTGCTGCTAGTTGTAAACATTCTTTGCCCCAAACCTGTGTGTGTCCATGTGTGTTTCTCCCTTGCCTCAGGAGCTCACTACTGGGAAAAACTCTGTTTTTTTTTTCCTCACAGGGAATTTGCTTGGGTGATGAGTAGATTCATCTTTTCTCCTTTCCTTGCTTGCTGTAGTGTGATCCCTGTTCTCCAAGACATACTCCCCACAGAAGGTACTAGGCAGAGATCAGCTCCATTTCTTAGCTCTCTTACAGACTGAGGTGATGGAGTGATCCTCCAAGTGTAGGATAATGCCTCATCCCATGACAATCCCTTGGAAGATCTGCTAGCAATTTGTCCGATTCATTTTGATCCTTAAACATGAAATGCCATCCTGGAATATCACTTCTCCCCAAAATCCCCGTTCCTGGGTTTGGAGCTCCCCAGTATGGCAAAGACACCTCCAGGGTTCTCAAACTTTTACTGAAGACTGCAGCAATTAAAAGATCATAAATATACATCCAAAGTATTCCTGACCCCCAAACATCAGCCTGGCCCTACAGCTGCTTGGTTCTCATGGTACTGAAAAGGTGGGATTTCTCCCTGTCCATCAGGGCTGCTGTCTTCCTACTCAGACTTTTCCCCTGCTCTTGGTACCCTTTCCAATTTTAGCAGGCAGGAGTGTATGTTTAGCTTTCTAGCTTAAATGGAGACGCTTTGGAGTACAAATTCATACGCCATCTGCATGTCCTCAGCACAAGTTTGTCAACAAGCAAGTCTGACAATAAGCAAGTTCATCCATCTCAGTGTAGAGAACCAGCACATGGTTTTGAAGAGCCCGTTTGAGCCTTTCTTGAGACGTGAGAGGTCTAGAAAGATGGAACTGAATTCAGTGTTGGTTTTTGGTCTCATTTCAGGTAACAAATTTGAAGGCAACCATGTCATAATTTTTTCTGCATTGGTACATCTGAGAGGTGTATCACAGCAACTGTGAAGAGAAGGCAAAGCATTCAAATGCTCAGTAATCAATTACAGAAATTAGTAAGAAATTAGGTAACAAGGATTGCCTTCTAACAGTCTTTTTTTAGCTGCTTCTATCCTGACAAAATCTTTACCTTCTGGGCTGGATTCTTCCTCTGCTCCAAACTTACAGCTTGTTGAGACAACATGAAAATCAGGTCAGCTGTTTCACCAAGGCAGACCAGATGAGGAGTGTGCATTGCAAGGGAGGAACTGCAAAGACATGCATGAGTGCATTCTTCAAATTTGAAGAGACTTTAGGCCTATCTGGGACACCACAGCCATCTCAAACAAGGAAGGAGCCTCTTGCACACCTCAGTCACCCCAGCCCATTGCTTGCTGCTGCATTGGAGACTCCTGAATGCAGGTTTGCACCTCCCCCAGTTCTTTGTGTCTTTGCTTCCTTTCTTTCTCTTCTCCCTTTCAATTACCTGTATCTGCTGCCATTCAGGTCAATACTCAGCAGAGTCAGCCCAGCCCTTTCTTGGGAACGTGAAACAGCCAAGGAGCTGAACAAAATGTGAGAGGGATGTGACTGTCTTCTGGCTGACCCCAAATCCTGCCGAGGGAAAGGGCTCTTCCTCTCATTTCTGCTGGGCTTTGGCTCACTGGTTCACCTTGCAAAGTGCTGAGCACTCTCACTGACAGCAAGGCAGCAAAGAGACTCTACCTCCTACCAGCAGTGAAAATCCCAATACCAATGCAAATTTGGGGAAAAAATACCTGTTAGAAGTGCAACCATTTCATGTTTGGTACAACTGCATCAAAACAACTGCTGATTGTTCCATGATGTAGCACTTGGCTTACAGAGCAGTTAGATATCTGAAGAACGCTTTGCTGGTTTCCTGTTGAAATGGCAAAACAGTCAGAAGTGGAGGCCAGCTGCAATTGGAAACCGTGTTTGTCGCTTTCTGAGTGGGCTGGAAAAAAACCCAAACCCCAAACCACTTCTGTGAGTTTATTTCCTATGACTACAAAGAGCTGCAAGAGCAGCAGCAGTGCTGCATTGATCCAGGGCTCGTGCATCTCTGGTGCTGGAGGCACATATGTTAGAAGTCTCTTACCTTGACCAGTGAGGTGGAAGAGGTAACCGAGGCTGGACAAAGAAGATTGATTGCTCCAGTAAAGATCCTGCTCTACCCTTTGGCTCTTGCTGGTTTATGCAGATGAACGCAGGGTGCACCTGGGAGGGGAGTTCTCTGCAATTCAGCGTCTGAAAGATATCCACCCTCTGATACAACAAATGATGTCTTTCTTTAAATATTTCCTTCCTAAATTAACATTCAATGAGGTCCCGAATGCTTTGTTCAGAAAGATTACATCCATACAGCCCTGAGCAACTCCAGGAGCACTGACTTTCTGTTTCTCACTAGTGTTAGCTGCCAGTGATATTCAGACAAGGACCCTTTTCTGTTAATCTCACAAAGCACTATGCATTCTTTAGCTGCTGCAGGAAAAAAGGGTAAATCATTTCTTCTGTGGAAGAAACGCAATGTCACCACCCCAATTTGTAGGGCAACTTAAGGCTCTCAATCAAGACAATGTCCTGACGTTGAGATAAGCCAGGCTGTAGCCCATCACTTCCCCTTGGAGATAATAGCACTCTTTGAGGACTGCTAAACCTAGATTATCATAGAAACAATGTAAGAAATAATCCCACATGAAGAACAAGATGGACTGCAGGATCTCACCAGTGCCCTAAAATGTCACTTTCAGTTCTAGAAACCTTTGACACAAATTCATAAAGGCTGCTGGGAGCGTGTATTTGGGTCCCATATTTCTGTAAATAGCTTTTGTTTGTGCTTGACTTTTATCTGGTAAACAAACCATAGTTTAGCAGCATCTCCCAGATACTTATCAGCTGTGTGGCTGCCCTCACCTCACTCAACAGCTCGGGAGGGAAGAGTCAACAACCTAGGAAGGAAGGAAGGAAGGGCAGCATCGTGCAAAGCAGGATGCTTCATAAGATACCTCTCACTAACTGTCTCAAAGGCTGCACTTCCCTGGAATTGCTCAGGAGGGGCAGCAGCAGGCAGGGCTACATGGCCCCCGGAACAGCCCCTTGAGAGGCACAGGCACCGTGCAGTCCCTGCAGCCTCCTGCTCGGGTCTTCAGCTCAAGAGTTTGCCAAAGCCTCTCAGATAGAAGTGGGTTTCTCTCATAAGGATTCCTTTTCCCTTCCCAATTCATATCTGAGCATCAATTTCTGTTTTCAGCTCTCTGGATTTTGCATCTGTAAAGCTCCTTATCCTGGGGTAAAGCTTGGAAACTGCCACAGGACATGTGAACTCAGCAATTTCATCCAAAATTCTCTCCTTCCCTTGAGTCATTGAGGATAGCCCTTCTCCTTTCCTCCTTCCCCCCCGCCTTGGGTATCCCTAGTTCCCTATCAAGCACTTCCCGACCTTGCCTGCTGTTCTCCCTTGTCTGGACAAAGAAACTCGCTTTTCTCCACACAAAAAGTTCATGGTGTTGTGGACATTTGCTCTGCAAGCACATTGCAGCTGCAGGAAAAGGCAGAGGTTAAGGGCATGGGTATGGGGGCAGTCCCACAGCGTGCACTGATGGCACCTGCTGCCTTGGTTCTCCAGCTCATGCAGCAGCAGCTTGCACATTTCTTTGTTTGGGTAGAAAAGATCCTTCTTTTGGAGAAAACCCGTGATTCCAGTTAATACCAGCCCCAGAAAGGGTGATACAGACCAGGGGAGGGGGTCCCAGGGGGCATTTGGTACCAGTGGGTGCAGGTGAACCATGACCTGCAGTTACTCTGCGGATAAATTGGGCAGTGTCTCATGGGAGGGATTGGGCAGCGTGCTGGAGGTGCTCCTGGAACACGGGGAAGGCCCAGAGCACACCTGGAGGGAGAGTGTATCTGGGCTGAGATTGCATGAAAAATCCTCATCCCTGCTTTCACGGGGGCAGCCTCAAACCACAGGGACCCCACGCATGAGGAGGAGTGTCTGAGCTTTGCTGCCTGCTTCTCCTGCTGAAGGCACAGAGTGCTGCACAGAGTGAGGAGGAAGAGAAATGCAAAGCCTTTTCTCCACCTTGTGGGTTATATTGCACACATTTCTCACCCATCCCATAGGGCAATCAAGGTGTTTGTCCACAAGTTCTCTGCCAAGCATCCTTTGTCCTTGGGTAATAGGACATTGCAGATATTAAAATGCGTGAGTGGGCTGGGGGACAAATGGAAGTGGGATATAAACCCAAGAAGAAATATATTCTGACACCATTAAGAATAACTAATAAATACAACATACTGCATCAGACCATCCTTTCCTGTGCTGATAAAACTTGCTGCCCACTGACTACCAATGTTCTCAGGCTGATGCAGAGCAAAGAGGAGTGATGCCAGGCCACATCTAGGAGCCTCACACCCCTAAGGGGAGCCAGCTGGAAATGCTTTTCCTATCCCATCTTCCAGTCTCTGCACCATGGCTTTTCCTGGCCTTCAAAGGCTGGGATGGCTGTCGGGAGAGCAGCACTGCTCCTTCTCCTCAGCTCCAGCACAGGCTGAGAGAGGAGGGAAGGGTGCAGTGGAGCTGCCACAGTGAGGCAAAGGGTGAAGACAGGCTTTGCTGAGCAGAAGCTTTGCACAGGAGGCTGCAGAGGCATCCCTTTGGGGACCAGCCCCTAAGGATATGTCTGGGGAGGGTCCCTGCTGGCTCGTGTCCATTCTTGCCCTTCCTGTCCTTTGCATAAAATGCAGAACACTGCAGGCTGTGGGTACTTTAGCATATTTAAATATTCATAGGATCTTTTGCCAGGCAGGGAATATCACACAATTCTGAAGGATATTTTTTTTTCTGTTTCAAAATATTCTCGCACAGTTAATAATTTAGCTATTTACGTAACCACAGGTAGACAGTAAAATTATTTTAACCCAAAGTAGCATATAAAACTGTTTTTTCTTCAAACCAACATTGTCCCTTTGAATTGAATCAGCTGAATAACTTATTCTTTGGTGCAGATTTACCATGTTTGGTATACATGGATTGTATATACATGTTTGGTTTTAACATGTATCAGATGCACGGATATGTTGTTATAATAACTTACAGTGCAACTTGATAATGCAGTTTTCTGTCTTTGCCTGGAGGTCAAAGTAGCCAGTTACAAACTACTTTTGCTTCTGTTATTGCACTGAATTTTCTCTGTGTGTCTGCAGGTATGAGACAACTTCAGATAATGAGAGATATTTGTGAAACAAACTTAGAGCTGAAGGTGGATCCAAATGACAGCTCATTTGGCAAAAGCAAATTCTAGCATCTACCACCCTCTGCTGGGTATAGAAGAGTAAAACCCTCAGAAGCCCTTTATGAGCAGCCATGTGGTCTGTAAAGCATCCAGAGGCATGGGTGGGTGCTAAGAATTCCTGCAGGACTCTGAAGTTTTTAAGCAGAACAGTTGAATACGGGTCATTTTAATTTTCATGAGTTCTTTTTAGGTGGCAAGTAGTTGATATTCTTTCTCAGGCTGGGAGATACCCCAAGGCTCTCAGCATTTATACCATCTCTCCTGTGAAACATATTATAGGCTTCCAATGCAGGGTTCTGAACCTCTACCAGTGAATATGGACAATTTCCACTTTCATGTATATCTCCCCATTGTAGCAGGTAACTTGTAAATGTAACAATTTAAGTACTTCCCTTTCTGGTGCTTTGATGTTCTCGGTCCAATTACACCTTATACTAAAAGCAGTCTGTCTAGGAAAACACAGAGGCACTTTGAGTGACCTGGGGTTAGCCTGGCTCACACCAAGCACTCTTTTCTCCTCTGAAACCAGGTTGAGGACATAAAAGACTTTACATTTATTGACTGTCTTCAGTAGATGTGGGTCCCACTGACTCCAGAAGTCTCCAGTTTTGGTGGCTACATGGCACATGCATTGCATTTAGTGCCTGTGGCTGGACAAAAATCCTGCATATATATATATGTAAGGTGGTACTTTTACTGCTGTCTGGGCATTTTCTTCACTAAAGATTCCTTTAATTGCTGTTAAGCATCTGAACATGGAGCACAATTCTCTTTGGGATAATTTCAGCTTTTCCAAAGTAATGCTAATTACAAGGTCTGCCTGTTGGTTTCGGGAGACTCCATGTGAGATGTGAACACACACTCGGTGTCAGAATGGTGTGCCCTACACAGTCACCTGTAGCATATAATGGCTGCAGAGACATCCTGGGCAATGGCAGGACTTTGGGGACATTGCCAGCACATCATGTTGCCAACAAATGCCACCCCTTGCAGTGAGATGTGGACATTCCAGTTTTTGAATTTATGCGTTCCTTTATACTGAGGTGGAATTATAAAATGAGGAGTAGAGTCAAGGAGTATTTCTGACGAGCACTGCAGAAGAAATCATGAAAGCTGCAGACCGGACCTTTCCTGTCTATGCATGAGGTCAAGGGTGCTGCAAACACCTCTGTGGCTTTGGCACATTGTGCTGGACCAAGGACATGGGAAGAACTGAGGGTGCTGTCTTTGACATGGATACTTCTAGAACATAATAATGTTAGCTGCACACAATGACCCTGGTTAAAGGAATGCTTTGGGCTGCTCACAGTGTCCTTAGGGTTAGGACTGTCACACATGATGGTCCCACTTGTCTGTAGGTCCCTTTCAAAGGAGTGGTGACACGGTGTCCACAGGGGAACTGAGATTCCATTGTCCAGTGTTGGACTCTGCAGGGACCCAAAGAGCACCTACGCCTGAAATGCAAGAGTTGAGGGGCAGCTAAGCAGGACACTGGCCTGGAGGTCAGAGTGTCACTGTACACCAGGTGTAACAGGTCATTATAACCACCTCAACATGGGGCACTGGAGTCTGCAATGTGTTGTAACACAATGGCCAAAACCAAGTTGTACCCCTGGAGAGATTCCTGGATTCCTCAGATCAAACCTGCTGAAGGAATGAACAGAAAATAGGAGAGCTTTCCTTGTAATCTCCTTAGTCTCACTGTGGTGTTTCAAAGCCAAAATCCCAGCTATCACAGTTGAGCCCTTCAGCTTCTTCACAAAACACAGCTGTCATTAGACTTGCTTTTGAAAGCTACTGTATCCTGAAAAACATAATAAAATTGACTTTCCTCCTCTTCAAGAGAACCCCCCCCCCCCCCCCCCATTTCTTCAACCGAAAGCTAACAGACTGGAAATAGAATGGAAACAGATACTGTTTGCATACAAAACAAGCACCCTAAGAAAATATAATGAAAAATAACTGAATTCCTAGGAAAACACAAAAGTTCCTAAATATTTGCAGCTTCCATTCCTCAGCAAACACAACAGAGCAGATTCCAGATTCATGGAGAACTTCTTTCCACATAAGTGGACAAGTGACAAGTGACTCTGAGGTAGAGACCTTCAGGTGAGTGATGGAGCACAGCCAAGCTCCCTGCCCCAGGGCACAGATACATCAGCCTGCAGTCTGACTCGGGAACAGGAGCAGCAGCAGCTGATCTGGGCTCCAGACAGTTTGGAATTCTGCCCATAACTAGGGCTGACAGCAAGGATGTTATGCTGTATTTCTTTGGAAAAAGAAGTAATAAATTAAGATTAGAATATATAATGCAATGGATAAACTTTATGGACTTCAGTGTTACAAAACTTCAAAAGCACCACAGATGAAACAGCTTCTTTGGACCAAAGGTTTATTTTTAATGACACAGCACTGGAAAACATAAGTTACAGATGACTTCTTGATACAGGATACATTATATATCTTACTTTAAAAGGTTCTGTGAAGGTAAGCTGCATAAATACACATAGTGAAAATATATTGTGTTTATTTCTTCTCAGAGATTAGTTCTGTTTCTTTTTTTAAAATGTATTCAGCCAATTAAATAAAAAAGTATAGATTAGCATCATAACAGCTCCCCCTCCAGGTTATGTCATTGCAACTACTGCAGCTGGAAGAGGAGACTGAGCCATGCCTTCTCGAAGGTTAGCAGCTTTGAACATGACGTCATTCATTATCTAGGAATGAAAAGTTCACATTACAAACACAGATACTGTAATATGTTTTGGCAATGGAGCAGCTGAAACAAAACCTTTTCCTGTAATGCCAGACAGTGAAAGAGCAATGCATGTACTGGATGATACTACACAGCCAGAGAACTACAATGAAGTTGTGAAAATGCATATAGAGCCATATGCACTTATATATACACAGAGAAGTCCTTGTGTATATATATTATGCATGTCCAAAAATAACATTGAAAAATGTTGCAGTAATTTTTTTTTAAACACATGAAACTTATAATAGTTTGACCTCATAACTACAGGATAATTAAATCTTCTGCAGTGCAACTTAATACAATACACTTAGTGCAGAGAAGTTAAGGTTTTGGTACTGAGGAAGCTAATTTCAGATTTCATGGGGAAGGACCAAATACAGGATCACCATAGCTCTGACAAAGCACAAACAAACCTGTCGCCACAAACTTATAAACAAATAAGGACATTTCTTTTTGATTTGACTTTTTTCCCCTGTACTGCTTCAGAAACTGCCAGCTTAACTGTTTGCATTCATGCTCACTGCCACGTGTTCCAACCAGCTTCGTCTGGCACCAGTCTGTGAACCATTACCAGCTTCAACTACGGAAAGATGGGCTCCTGTGTTTCCAAGAGGTTAAAAACCTACTGACTGAGCTTCGTGTCACGGTCATCTGCCTGGGGAACTATTCCAGGTGGCGCGTGAAGTTCTCTGGGAAAAGTCCTTTGTAACTGTCTGCATCTCTGTACTGAAGCCACTCGGACTCCTTAATGCCAGTGAGCCAGCCAGCCTCCTGCAAAAAAAGGAGACAGTCTCTTCAACCTCATGTCTGCCCATTCCTCACCAGGAGCTTCACACCTGAACACGTTTCACAGTCACATGCCTAAAAGATGGGGTGGTTTGGTTAAAAAGCAGCCTCTGATTTCACATAGACCATTCTCTCTGTTCTGCCAGACCCCAAATTCGTGAGACCAGGTGACTGTGAGCACATGGTATGGCCTTCAGCCCACCTCACTCCCAGCTGAACTCAGTATCATAGATGATGGAAAACCAGTTTGGAATCTTAATTTCCCCCCCTCAGAGTTTTCTTCTTTTCTTTCTCTCATTCATGTATTAGCAGCCAGAAGAAATAACAGCTCTTGCAATCTCTGGAGTTGCTATCTCTAGAAAATATGTGATCATTTTCCCCAAAACTCCTGGAAACCCAACCAGAACTTGACAAGCAAAACTGTCAACAAATCACCAGCAGTCCAAGCAACCAAAAGCAAGCCAAAAATATTAAGCTTTATGGTGATGTTAAACACGAAGGGCAAAGATGTATTGAGTAATAAAGATACGAACAGAATGCTTTCAGAAACATGAATACATACTGGCAGTAAATTGTGATTTTCTCCATCACTGCACACAATTTACTGCAATTAATGCTAATGGAATTCTGATGCACGCCAGAAGAAGAATATACTTCATGGACTCACCAAGTGAGGATTAAGCATATTTAACACCTAATATCTTAAAAAAACCAGTCTGAAGGCAGAGAGCATATTTTGGTAACCTTAAAGCAGTGGGAACTCCTGGGAACACCGATAATGAAATCAAGTGAACTGCTGATGAGGTAAGATGCAGCATAATTTCAGTAAGGATAACAGACTCTATCCCTATAAAAAGAACTAAGTGCCTGCTGAAATAAAAATATTTTGTTCTGAAATAAGTAAACAAAAAAAAACAACAACCCACCCACAGAAAACAAGTAGTTGTGTCTTGAATTACAAGAAGGTTCATCTGAGATGATGAACATTGATTATAACCTCCCTTTGGACAGCAGCAACCAGTGAAACAATTTCAAACACAGTTCCCAGCACTCATATGTGCTTAGGGCATGAGTATTTAGGCCTGTTTTAAGAGCCATTCTTCATTCAGAGCAGTGCTCGTAGCTACCTGATTAGGCAGAAGCCAGCCCTCCCCCTCTCAAACCCCCAATCAGTGTTTCAGCAGCACTACAGGCAGGCGGAGGTGCCCGGGGGGTGGCTGGTGCTGATCGGGTGCAGTGCAGTCTCCTCTTTGAAAGCAGTGCCCAAAATCACTACATGGCACTGCAATTCGATTGAACATATGGAATACAATGGTTTAAAAATTCATCCAAAATGCATTGTGAAAACAAGATTAGATGCCTTAAATGAAATCAAAGTGTTGTTTAATTCAGGTTCAGGCAAACTGATCTTTATCAGAGGTGTGTAGCACACATAGCAGCACCTCCATACCTTCAGGCTATAGGAGAGCACAATTTGTGTGTGTTCTCAGTGCTCTCTGTGGGTGAATTTGTGTTATTTCTCCAAATCCACACATAAAAGCTCTGAATATCCAGGGAACAAGCAATCAATCTACTGCAATGTTAGGACAAGATTATATGGAGCAACACTGCACACAGTTTGTAGGTGATCCTCTGCATTAAGTCTTTGAGTATATGTCTGTCTGTATAAAACCCACTACAATGTGGCATAAAAAAGCCCTAGAAAATATGCTGAGATCAGATGCTGTTAATAAGTGTATACCTGGGGCTTCAGGTGTCCTCAACTGTGCCATTTGGTCTCAAATGAAACCAAGCAAAAACCAAAATCTTTGTGTTTTCTTACAGTAATGACATTTTTAATACACAGTCCCATTAACCATAACCTGTGAGAAAAAAAGCTGAGAGAAAGCAAAACATCAACACAAGCAAGACCCACGTGCTTTTACCTGATCAGCTGTGGTCTCAGAAGGAATGACTAGTACAATATCTCCTCGTTTTAAATTGAGCTCATCACTGTTAGCTGCCTCGAAATCATGTAGAACTTCAACCTGAAGAAAATAACACCAAACACAGAAATGTGATCTAAAGGGGGAGACATTTTCTCAACAAAATTACCTGTTAAATCTTGACTGAAAAAGATAAAAGGCTGCCTTTATAAAAACATGGCTACAGAAAGGTACATTCAAATTATCTCAGAATCACAGGATCTTAAGGGGTTGGAATGGACCTTAATGATCACCTACTCTCAACCCTCCCTGCCACAGACAGGGACACTCCCACTAGACCAGGTTGCTCAAGGCTTTATCCAACCTGGCTTTGAACACTGCCAGGGATGTGGCACCCACAGCCTCCCTGGGCGACCTGTTCCAGTGTCTCACCACCCTCACAGTGAAAATTTCTTCCTAAAACCCAACCTAAATTTCCCCTCTTTCCATTTGCCCCCATTATTCCTTGTCCTGGCACTTCAGTTCCTGACAAGGAGTCCCTCTCCAGCTTTCCTGTAGGTCCCCTTCAGATACTGAAAGGTTGCCATGAGGTCCCCACGCAACCTTCTCTTCTCTTGTCCAGGCTGAACAGCCCAGCATTCTCAGCCTCTCCTCACAGGAGAGGTGCTCTAGTCCTCTTATCAACTTTGTGCCTATCTTTTGGACTTGCTCAAAGAGTTCCCCGTCCTTGTTATGTTGGGCACACCAGAACTCTACACAGGTGGAATCTCATGAGAGCAGAGTAGCATCACCTGCTTTGACCTGGTACAAATTGTTAATGTTGTCATTGATTCATGTCACAGTTTACTATGCATTTCCTTGGAAGCAGAGAGAGCTTAAGTCTTCCTGAGACCACCCAAGGAAAATTAAGGTCCTTTCCCAAGATCAGAGGATCTCAAGGGCAGATGATACTGCAACATCTCACAACTCCTGACACCACCATTCCTCCTGTGTAAGGAATTCCCTTCCATTCACCACTGTTGTTCATTCACCAACTCTTAGAGGGGGATTTTGGTGGGATTTTGCAAATAAAATTGACAAAGACTCCCAGTAACTGATTACTTCAGATTCTCTCATTCTCTTGTTGTGGCCACTGATATTATTCTTCTTGAGAACATCCACGGACATTTGAGTTGGTTGTACAGCACCCGTTGCAACAGGTCATCGAAGAGGTGAGTAATGGGAACCCTATTTAATGCTTGCCCTGGAAGGAGCTCCCACATACTGGGAGATAAGTATGCCAAAAATATCTGCCTTTCAAAGGGCTGATTATTAAAACACTGGCATGATCAGCATGTCACTGTGAGCAGACCATTTTAAGTAAATGGTTTTATCTCCTTGAGAGACAGTCAGTCTAATTTTCTCAAAGCTCAGACAGTTCCATGTGAAATAAAGTGGCATTGAGAACCAGATGGCAAACATATATTCTGCTTCTCCTTATTTATGTCTGACCCAAGAGAGTGTGATGAAAAACAGAAGATGAACTATGTCAGCATGTCTGAGTCAGAGTTACATGATACTGTTCACCCTCACCTTAATGTTATTCTCCAAAAAATACTTGAGCAATGAGAATAGCCCAAGAAGAATGGCATACTTACAGAGTGCCATGGGACTAATTAGTCTGAACTATGCAAATTAGAATAGGAAGCATGTAAAGTTCATCCATCCTCAAGGAGCTTTTCTGCTGCTCAGTGATTCCAAAGTGAGAAGCATTATCAAAGAACCTTGTGAACCAGGAAACCCTGGGGGTCTTTCCAGGCGAGGAAAGAATTTCTCTTATGCCTCATTAAACTTTTCTATTTGATTACCCTAACAGTTTATAATATCACTAAAGTTACAGAATGACATTTTCGTTCATTACCATGAATTGTAAGTCCCAGGGGTTTCAATACAACCAGTACTTCCACTATAGATTTTCAGGCCAGAAAAATGCCACCTAATGTGCTCATAGAATGGTTTGGGTTTGGAAAAGACCTTAGAAATCAAATACATTGTTAGCATATCAAATATATCATTAGCACTTACCAACAACCTTCCTGACTAACTCCATGGCAGTGCAGTTTTACTCAATATATTAATTTACAGCAGGTGTTTGGTGAGATTAAAGGGTTCTTCTGCTTCAGTGCATCTTACAGCTACATAAGGATATGCACAGGAACAGCAGTGTGCAGAAAATGTATCTTCTCAGACCTCACTTGTGAACCAACACCAGAATATTAAGAGTCGTGTTTATGTGTATTGGTGTGTGCACGTGTCTGGCTGACAAATTAAGTATCCTTTGGCCTCAAGGAATCATCCCACTACCTGTGCAGACAGACACACCCACAGAAGGCAGAGCTGAAGGTGTCTCTAAAACAGGAACGAAGGAGCACACCTTATAGAGAAAGCCAGGTGGCATCAGAGAAGCTGCATCTTCTGGAAGGGCCTGGTCTTTTGAAGGTACAGATGGGATTTCTTCTGCAGGTTTCTGATCGCTTCCAGCTTGGGAAATTTCACTGGGAGAGGTGTCAGTGCCCTGAGTGCCCATCTCTGCTGTGGCATCTTTGGACTCATTCACGACGACTTCGTGTTCTTCTGCCTCCCCCTCGTTGTTGGATGCTGGCTCTATTACTACTGAAGGGATGCTGCTGACCTTTTCCTGGGGAAAAACAAACAAACAAACCCCAGAAAAGAAATGCAAGATTATTTAGCACTTTATTTCAAGCAGGAAAACACTATTGTTGGTTTATTGCATGGGCCATATATGGGGATGGCAACTTCTTTTTTCTCCACAGAGGATTCTTAAGGCAGAAAACAGTATTTGTGCAAGAATGTAAAGGCAGTAATCCCTTTCCACTTTTCATTGTTCTCCTTAGTCCTGCTAAGTCTCCTTTCTATATTACCATAAATTATTTTGATAAATAATAAAAATGTTTTGCAGGTAGTTTAGGTTTCTTTTTCAGTGTGCATGGAAACGAACAGACCTACCTCCTCTGCTCTGCTCTTAATTTTGGGAAGGGTTGGGTAAAGGCACTAGTTCCAGTAGTCACTGTCCTGTATTTCTTTGGAAATTCAAGTTAACAGGATAACAGTGATACAAAGGTGATGCAAGAAGGAAACACGACCTCTTTCTTTGACTGATTGGAGCGATTTTCCCTGATTTACAGCAATGTAATTGGGAGCAGAGAAAGAAAAGAGGCTAAGTAGGTAGCATCTGACCAATAACTAAACCTAGTACAAAAAGCATTTAATAAAACTTGTGGGAGCATCCAGTCTGAAAAAAAGATATTCATGGATGCCCTGACAGATCATCCAATCCTTTTTCTGCCTATTTCTCCCAAAAGCCCTATTTTGTCATGTGATAAATCTCATCTCCACAACAGGGCACAGA
The DNA here is from genome assembly GCA_035047865.1 of Dendrocincla tyrannina. Lineage (NCBI taxonomy): Eukaryota > Metazoa > Chordata > Aves > Passeriformes > Dendrocolaptidae > Dendrocincla > Dendrocincla tyrannina. The sequence goes on from JAWWMP010000081.1 coordinate 49,215,483, forward strand.
GACACCAGCAGGAGGGGGTTCCCAAACAATATGCTGTCCATACTGCTCCTGGGCCCATCAGCCCATCAAGGCCCATCTCCACAAGCCCAGGGAAGCCCAGGGGCACAAAGGTAGGTGCAACCCAAATTAAGGACTCAGGATACCCAGTGTGAGCCCCTCCCAGCAGAACATCAGCCCTGCTGCTGCTCCGACCTTGGGGCACAGGCATTCAGTGGCCTTGCCTCTCTCGGGCTGCTGAATCTGTCCCAATTCTCCTCACACCGTGTCCCATGCAGTGACATGAGTTACCTGAGACACATCAGACTCCTTCTCTTCTCCCTGGGGTTTGTCACCTTCAGCAACGCCCTCCTGCTCAGCGGTAGCAGCACCGTCAGCAGCTCCTGCTGCCACGGCCACACTGTCCTCTGGTGCTGCAGCCCTCTCACCAACAGGTCCCACCTAAGGACAGCAGAGGGAGGGACCTTTCAGGACATGAGTTACAATGATTGCTGGAAAGACCATGGACCAGCCTCTGCTCCGTGACCATCCTGGGTGATGCTGACCCACGGTCCTGAGTTCCCTGGTGTTCCCCTGATTGATGGAGGAGAGCAGTGCTGGGGGCAAGCTTGTGCAGAGAGGCTGAGGAACAGGCAGGAGAAAGGTATTTAGAAAACCTCCCTAGGCACCACATAGCAGAGTCCTCGGGTGGACTGACTGCTCGTGGGGTAACTTGTCATCCATCTGTATTGTGGAAGAAATTCACCACTGGTTTCTGCTGAGGAGGAGCTTGCAAGCTCAAGTCCAAGGGGTCCACAGGACCCTGTCAATGGAACCTGTTCTTGGGAAGAGGCTCCAACCCCTTTCCACCTGGTCAGCTACCTGTAGACCTAGGCTGGCTTCAAGAATCTTGTAATCTTAATTACACACTCCTTTTTAACAGAGAGACTTAGAAATCAGGCTCTGTCAGCTAAAGGAAACATATTCTACAGCTGAATAAAGATCAGAAAACATCTAACTGCAAAGGTCTACGGTTCTGTCAGAAACATAACTGAAGACATATAAAAGTCCCTTCAGTCTAGACATGACTGAACCATTTCTGAGCAGTCCCTGTTTAGAAATTAATGCATTATTTCTTCCAACTCTTGAAAAACACTTGCCTATTACTAGATCAATGCTGAATCCTTCATCCAGCAGAAACTGTTATTGTAATTTATGCATCACCCTAACATTTGTATTGCTACATAGTGCTTACAGTAGCATATTGAGTATATACTCACAATGGATTCATCTTAAGGCTTGAAGGATGGAAGGTAAATGACAAAACTCACTCTTTGAATCAAATCAATTTCTAGATGGAATTTCTAACTTGGAGCAGATATCTTCAGAAAAAACACTGAAGGAAAACTGTTTCAGAGGTACTAAAGTCAAGGCACAGTTAACTTGATCTCTTTGATCTCCAGTTAACAGCCTGATGCTCTTTGTTTCCTCAGTTTGATCTCTCCCCTGTGGATGAGGATGCTACCTGAACTCAGCAACTGTTCATGGGCACACTTCAGGCATTACTTTTTAGCAACATTTAATATTCAGCACTACTCCTGTTTGCTGCTATTAATTGACGCAATAAAGAAATTCTCCTGGAGTCCTTGAAGGCAGAAAACACTACACAGAATTTAGAAATCACTGGGGAACTTTAATTTAAATTGAAAATGCTGCTGACAAAAGATGCTCTGCTGTAAAAAGCAGTAACATCAAAAGACATGGGCAGATGTTGACATCGTCTCCTGTAAGGCATGCGAGTCTGCCACTCACAGTATTACCTATTTTAGCAGCCTTGAATCAAGAAGTTATACAAATAAATGATGAGTGTAAAGGTCCTATAAGAGGATAGTAGAAAAGAGTGGGAATAGAGTGCACATCAGACCGATTTTACACTGTGCATCTCTAACAGCGTGCTGCAGAAATTGATCTTGCCATCTGTTGTGATTAGGATCAACAACTTCTTTTCCATTTATTGGATTTGTATAGCCCATTGTATTTCACGAAGGAGGAGAATACTGATTGGCATGAATCAGCCTGCAAATGCCCTGCAGTGATGTTCTCCCAGCCTGCAGCCACGAGTCACTAAAAGCACACAACAGCTTATAATTGCATAATCGTTTGTTCTTCTGTCTTAGAGTACAAACCCAGTGCAAGCTGGATGATTAAGAAAATCATTTACAAAAAGACACGTGAGGTAGCATAGGATGAACCTTACTATCAGCCACATATATATTTGATTTGTACAGAGGAATAAAAAAAAGAGGGGGGCTGCATTCCTACCCAGCTATGTTGAACCACATATGTGCAGATACAGCTACTTGTACTACCTTACTTCATACTGAAAAACAATCCTACAAATTTCCTTTATATAGGTCATAAATAACATTAGACAGTTTAACAGTATTCCAAATTAGCTATCTCTAGCAGTGTCATTGAAACTTGGACAGTTGTCCCGTCATACCAACCACACAGGAGACAAAGGACATCCAGTATAGGGAGGGCTATGATAGAACCACTTTCCTTGTTTAATTGCACAGATATGAATCCTCCTTTACTGCTGTGCTCTCATTAACACTGCTCTCAGCTCAGCACAATGGCACAGATTCAGCAGCAGCAGGACGAGCCCAGGGTGAGGAGAAGGAGGGGTACCCACCCTTCCACCTGAGCTAGGCTGGTCTTCCAGAGCTGAAGTTCTTGCCCCATGGCTGCATTTAGAACAGGAATGGGTAATTTTTATGATAGCTGGTTCTAGTCATGGCTAAGCCAGCTAATGTCAAGAGGGACCAATCATCATGCTTTAGGGAATATATCAATTGCAAAGTCTTGGAAGATTTTGGGGTAGTACTGAAGAATCTGTCCTGCAACTGAGAGCATCAAAGGAAACACCTTCCACTGGCAGTCAGATATCAGCTTAGCAAAGAGCTTGATCTCTTATAGCAGCTCTTCTGCACACAGTAACACAGTTTCAAACAGCTAGTTTAAACAACACAGGGTGAATTTCACTCTCCGAAAAGAGGTCTCAACGTTTTAAGAACAAGTAGTATTAAAAGAAGGGGGAAGGATTTCAAAGACTTAGCCTTGCTGCTCAGAGAACAGTGAGGCATTTCTTGCACATTTCTTCTTGAACCAAACTTGCTGGGAGCGACAAGTCAGTGCTAGAGCAGTGACACAACACTCTCCTGCACTGAGTCAGCACAAAGCAGGGCTTGATCTCCCACTCCCACCCTGGACTTTTCTGCTCTGCAGTTCCCCTGTTTCCGAGGTGGATGTGACAGCGCTGCTGAGGAGCACGGCACCAGTGAGTCCCAAATTCCCTTCCCAGTGACAATGGTACACCCTAGAGCCACAGACACATCCTCGACTCTAACAGAACTAATGCTGATTTACAGCAGAATAACAAACCTAAGCTTGGACAGCTGAACTTCCTGTGTTCTGAAACCAGTGCGCAGAGACCAGTTCATGATCTTTTTTATATGCCAAGGTACCAAAATGAATAACAGCAAAAAAGGAGTCTGCCAGCATCTCAAGATACAAATCTTGGATTATTAGTAACTAGGAGTTATAACCTCTTTCCCAGCCCTTACTTCTCTCCCTGTGTTTAATACACAGCCATCCCTCCTGTTCGGCCCTCTGAACACATTATAGTTTCACTTTAGTATACAAGGATTCAGGTAAGGACTTTTATTGCCCCTGAAGAAACATAAGCAACATGCAATCATTCAAGTCCACACGTGCACATCTTAAAGTAGGTCATCAAGCTTTTCCTTCGCTTTGTAATTTGATTTTAACTGTATCTAAGGATGCCAGATTGTGCTTTAGCAAACCAACTCATTGTTATTTTCAAGTATCTATTTTAGCTTAGGGCATACTGTGCTAGGAAGAAGAAATGATTAATCAAAGGATTTTTTTACTTTTTATAAAGAAGTTTGCAGGAAGGCTAGGCAAACAAATTCATGGAAATTGTAAAAGCTACTGGGATTCTATCCAGCATATTTCCAAATATTAATAGGAACAGTTCCTTTCTTCTGCCATGGAACTGCTTTGTTTGCTGCCCTGAAATACTTATCACTCTATATTGCTGCAACAGGCAGTTTCTCAGGTAAATGCTGCACTGAATGAGGGGTGATCTGATGTGAGAATGTCTGCCATTGACACAGATGTGTCTGTGCAGTGTGGGGCCAGGTACCACAGCCAGGTCGCAGCTGCATCCTACTGGCCTGCTTATTGATGACGTGCAAATGACAAATAAATATTTTGGCCCTGATTCTCTTGAAGATATTAAAGCACAACCACACGCTTGAGGCTATTCATATGTACCTCATTTTCCTTCTCAGCAACTCCTGTTGTGTCCTTATCCCCTGCCTCGACACTCTCCTGTATGAAGAGGAAACACGGTCATCACCTTGTTCGTGCTGAGGCAGTGGCTGCAGAGGAACTGGTGTTAATCAAGCCAATGGAAGCATGCCAGGTATGGGATGCAGTGAAATGAAGGGCTAAATGGAGTCGTAAACAGCAAGCAGAAAGATTCTTTCTGCCACAGATAGTGTGAAATAGAAGGAGTTACATGCTAAACAAATAAAACCTGGGAGTATGTTATCATCATCACACTGTAAGAGCTAAGGACAACTTTGTTTTTGTTTATTACCAGTATGTTCACAAAAGCACCAGCTTTGAAGAACTGTTTAGTAAGCAACCTTGCAGTTTCCACCAAGCTCAAATTTCTCCCACCCATGACTCAAACTGTTTCCATTATGACCTGCTGCTGCTCCCCCAACTCACCAGAGCTTTAAAGTAAGCTGTAAACCACTTCTGCTGCCCATGGTGGACTGCAACTCCTGTAAAGGGGCTGTCCAAAACAGGTGGCTCACAAAGGTGATAACTTTTTTGCCCAATCCCCTTTCTTTAGGTTCGCATTCAGTGGTACCTGCAGACTGACTCTCTGCAGACACAGGCTAATTCTAAAGATGCTCTGCTGAGCAAAACCAAGTCAAGGCCCCGTTAGGAAAACCCACTTTGCTAATAAATTTTGAGGCTGCTTTGCAAACACAGCCGGGTCAGATTTTTCTAAAGAGCTGGAGGGGTGAGGAGAAGTTATGCAAACATATGTGGGGGGCCTGGTAGACTGGACCATCCGCTTTAGCAATCAGCAATCAGAGACCTCAAGCACTCAGGCTGCACCTCCCTGCCCTCACACAGCCACAACGCTCAACCCAAACTCTGGGGAAGTTGCAGCTGAAATGACTGCATGTTCCCTTTTTCATAAAAGGATGATGAGCTATATGCAAACTTCAAATCACTCTTATTTTTCCTATTCTAATCTTCCAGTATTGCTTCCAGTCACCTCGTAAGCCCTAAACATGCCCAGATGCCAGGGAAAGGCAGCTGCTGATGGTTGGTGTTGCCATGGAAACCCCTTACAGCCTTATCACCATTATCAACATTGCAGCGTTATATAACTTTTTTAAAAAATTATTAATACCATTTGTTTTTAAGCTGCCAAGCCTCTGCCATGTGGTCCTCAATTTTATAGTAAGTTTGAGGAGACTGGTGAAGAGTCTTAACAAAACAAATATCGACAGGGAAATACAAATATTTCCCACTCTAGCCATGCCTGCTGCATGCACACAGCCATCCCCAGATCCTTTTTCTTTCATACAGCAGAGATGTATGTACTGTTGCCTGTAAAGGCCTTATGTCCACCGGCAAGTCAGGAGACAGGTGCATTCCCTACTTCTAGCATTAAAAAGTGCTGAATTTCTGCCATCAGCTGTATTTCTAGTTTACCTTCAGAAATTATCATCATCTTGCACTTTAAAGTCAGGAATGTGTCAGCCTGTGCCGTTACCTTAATAATTCCCTGGCAATATTCTCAGGTAGGAATCCCATCAGCCCAGCTTCGGGTACCTCTGCATAAGAATCCAATATATATGTATCTATATTTTTAAATGAGAACTGGTTTCCAGGCTAACTGAAAGCACAGTTTTGGTTGGAAAGGTGAAAGTAAGTAGTGCTTCTCTTGCTTCCCAAAGCTTGGGTTTTCCTGAAGTTAATGTGACTATTGTGTGCTAGTCAAATTGGTGGTGTTTTGCTGTTTTGATTAGCTGGAAGTTGGGATTTTGTGGATAGTGGACCTTGAGAAGAAAGGCATGGGTAGCATAAACTGTATCATTTTTCCAGCAAGAAAGCCTAGTAAAAAGAAAGACTAAATAACATGTTTGTAAACTGACACCCTGGTTTCAGAGAGAAAAAATCTTCTGCAGACTTCAACAGAATTACACTACCCTTCATTTGTTCTCTCCTGTACGTGAGAGCCAAATATTTTCCATAGCCTTATGCTCCAGTCTGGCACCTGCACTTCACCCTCGCAGTCTGGACACAGCTGACCACTCTTCTGTATCCAACCACTGTATTGCTCTCTGAAACAATACTATTTGGGCACTGTGAATCGTTGGGATTCAGCCCCAATTAGACACTCTCAAAGTTGCAGGCTGTATCCTGGCCCTGCTGTACTTACTCAGTGCCTGCAAAGAGCTTGTCAGGAGGCTGTTTCATTATGCTTATCCACAGCTTTGAACACCACTGTATTTAGCTGAGTGCTTTAATGGAGAACATCAGATCCAGGCAGGCATCTGAGAGGCTCTTTCCAAACTACTGACCATGACTGAAGTGGAAAGGCTGATCTCTGAGCACTGCTCTGCACTCCAAGCACTATGTCTCACGTGTAGCTGAAGAAGAAAGGGGGAATAACATTTCGTAAGCTTTCACTTTATTATGGTGTCCTCATGTCATCTTTGCTTGAATGTGAAAAAGTGATGTGGTGAGAGGGGTTCTATTATTCAAAAAAGCAATAAATCAGTGGTTAATGCATTACATGCTTTAGACTATCCCTTGGATGTTACAGCTGCCTTTGGGTCATAAAGCAAACGAATGCAGAACTGCTGCTGAGAAATGATGTTTTAATCTTTTGAAAGTCAGCATACTTTCCCTTAGCTTTGATCATATTTGTCATTAATCCTAACCTTCAAAACTCTTCTTTGCAAAGTCTGGAAAGCCCTTCCTGAAATGACCTTCCAGAGCCAAATGCAGAATTACACTACTTTAGGCATTTTTAAAATCAACACTTTTGGCTTATTTTCCCAAATTATCAGGGACAACTTCATTTTCAGTAAGCAACAAAAACCCAAGAACAAACCTAACCAAAACTGCTTAACTCCTATTCACTGCCTATGTTATTCCTCCTGGGTTGTTCTTAAACTGCCTGTCTCTTGCAGCGTGTTTCTCTCTGCCTCTCTCCCCACAGTCCTGCGACTCAGCCAGAGCAGCTGATGACAGACCATGGACCCAGAGCTCCCCAGCAGCAAAATGGATCACCAGAATAGCTCATGCCAACCAAGGAGCAAGGGCTGCGGCCTCAGCCTGTTTAATCGGCGCTTGAGATGTGCCCCAGGCTTCAGAGAGTTGCTTTGTCTTCAGTGCAAGACAAAAAAGAGCTGCTTTCCTTTTAGAAAAATGGGGAACTTCTTTTACATTTCTTTTCTACCTTACATCCTTACAGGTAATCAAAATAAAACCACCTTTTCAGCTTCATTAATACCTGTTCTCTCACATTGTTCCCTGACATCCACACTCAGGAAAAGAAGAGCTCTAGATCAATGCCTGATTTCCTACCCACTCCTTCTCTCTCCACCTTCCCTCCCTCTTTATTCCAGACTATCAAATCTACATGAGGCACTCTGCACAACAGTTTGACAAAAACAATGTGCCTCAGATAGAAAATGTCATTCTTTGCTTTACTATGGAGTTAACAAGTTATTCTTGTGATTTATATCAAGTGAAAAGGAAACACACAGGAGGGGAGAGCTTGGTCTCCACAGACCACGATGAAGGGGATGATCCTGGAGTAATTTGCTCCAGTGTGTATGGTGGAATCAAGCAAAAGTGAATTAAAAACACAAAACAAATACTCAAAGTTCATGCAAATGTCATCAGAATTAAAAGCTAAACGTAGTTCAGGGAACACACTGGGACTGCTTCCCTCCATAGAGTCAATGCTGCTCGGAGCCCACAGAGAACAGGGCAGGGGTTATCTGCCCTGTCCCCCAGAGCCCTGCAGAACAGCCCATGTGACACTGGCCACCTCTCCTCACACAATGCTTTTCCTCTGTTAGGAAGATGGGAGGAAGGAAGGAATTCAGCAGGTGCTACAGCTTGGGTTTGACCTCTCTCTTTGTATCCTTTGTGCAGGATATCATTTTTTAAGCCTGTGATACAGACAGCTGGAACCACTGAAGCAAACGCATCAATTCATCTCTTACAAAGTCTTTAATGAACTGCTTTTGCACTCTACAGCCTTGCACACCCATGCAAGTACCTCATTCCTTCTGCTGAAGACGTTTTCCATGATGTCACCTGTGGCTTTTGTGCAGGTCTAACACTGCCAGCACACAACCAGCCTGCCCTTGGCAGGTAAAGCCCGTGGGCTTACTGCTACCATTCTAAGTCAATGACACTGCCCAACCTGAGTCACCAGCAAATGTCACCATTAGCCTTGTGCTGTTGAAGCCATTGCCGTTAACAAAAATGAGCTCCACAGATGCCCCTTGAGGTGCTCCAGGAGCTTCATATCTGATAAGTGGATATCTATGCATGCTCTCTGCTGCCACATGTGTGTGTGCATCTGGAGCTACTTCCACTTTCTTCAGCTGATTTGCATCTACATTAGCTTAAGAATGCTTTCCATGTATCAAGGGTATTGAGTGCTTACTGAAAACCATCTAATTTTATGGTGAATTGGGTATCATCCCTGCTTAGATGTTGAAGACACATAGGGGTTCCCCCAAAGCCAACTTCAAGCTTAAACCTTGTTCTTCTGAGAACACGGCACCAAACTGTGCTCAACAGTCAAAGAAGCACAGCTACACATCTCCCACCAGTTTCTGTGGCAGAGGAACTCACCCAAACCCAACCCCTGTCTTCCGTACAGTTTTACAGCAGTAATCTGCATATTCAACAAGTGACCAGAACTCATTAGAACCTCTGAACATGTTATTGTCTTGAGCAAAGCAGACTACAAAAAAAGATGCATTTTTCTTCCAGGGTTTCTTAACCTGTGGGTATAATCCACCACTAAGACCTTCTGACAATAGTATGTAGAAGAAGAAGCTCAGATAAAAAGGATATTCACTGAGATACCTGTATAAAAGAGATGCTAGTCAGCATAACCCCACTGCCTACTGCATCAGACACCTCTTAATTTGTAGTGACATTGCATGCCCTACTTTGCTCTTCATGCACACTTGTGATTTCTTCTCCTCTCACCATTTCCTGAATGCTGACATGAAAAAAAATCTCCAAACTGGTGTCTGTAGTTCCATCTTCAGCTCACAACTGGCTTCTAAAATGGTGAGTCTTGTAGACATTTATATTGCAATCACTTTTATTCTGGAATTTTCATGCTCTAGTAAGGACCGTACAAGATGCTTGAAATTAAATGAGAAAACTACTAATAAGGTCATTTAAAAATGGCGTCAGTTCTTCCCCCTTCTGAAGTCCATCTGTGATCAAACAACCTGTGAAACCACAATCACTCAGCCTGAACTTCAGTCTACAATGCCAAACGCGAGAGGAATGACCTTTTCGGGCTGGGAGGAGGATGCGTGCTGGAGAGGCATGCTGTGACACAGCCGGGCACGGGGGCAGCAGCCATGGAGGTGACGATGGCCAGGATGGCTGTCATGCAGCAGGCACAGTCCCCGTGATGGAGGGTGGCTCGGGTGGGGTGGCACGGGGCACGGATCACTCACCACAGCCTGCTCTGCTGGCCCAGCAGGCTCCCCAGGGATGGCCTCCTTTTCCACAGCAGCAGCAGCAGGGGCTTCCTCGACCTTAGGTTCTCCAGGAGGAGCTTCTTCAGCCTCAGGCTTTTGGTATTGATTTTTAGGCAGATAGTGGAAAAATTGTTGAGGAGGACACGATAGTTGGGAGGGAGGAGGGGAAGGGGAACTGTGCCTGGCACAGTGCTGCTTCAGGCTCAGCCTTGCTGAGCTTTGTCCCTGGCCAAAGACAGCATCTCAAGGGCATTTTCACCCTCAATGTTCTCTATGTAAAATGAGCCAGTTTTACATCCCTCCCTCGCAGGGAAAGCAAGCACAGCTTCCTGAGTTACAGTAGAAGGTAATGGAAGGTGGGGGAAGGCTCCCAGTTTCCTCAAAAATGCTCCAGAAACTGAGAGCAAGACCAGAAGTTGAAACTGCAAACCATGTGCACCAACCCTGGTCTTCAAATACGGGTTTTCAAAATCATCTCCTACTCCCTGGTTTTGTCTGTCCTTAGAAAATGCAGTCCCTCCTCCAGTGAGGGTAAGAAGCAATTAGCAGAGACTCAAACAGATTTTGTATGCACAAGGGGAAACACTGACTGACTGAATCCTAGCAATGGGAAAATCATTCCAGGTTTCTTATTAAAATGCATTTTCCCTTGAGCTCTCAATCACCTAGAAGGCATCCATTTATCAATCCACTGTTGGGATTTCCACCCTTCTAAATTCTGGCCTCAGCTTGTTTTTTAGCAAGAAGATCTAACAAATACCACCAGCCCTGAAACACGTTCAGTTTTGTGGCAAAATAGCTCACAGCAGAAGTGCAATCTCCAGTGGAAACACCACCTTGCAAGTATACACACAAACAAGGGGAGAGCTCCAAGCAGTGCTCAGCATATTCCATTTATAAAGATGGCTGAGTCAACCAGATAAAAGAACCCCAGTAGATTAATTGGCCATGAAAAAACTGCTCAGCATAAAATGGAGCTCAAAAGCAATTGCTTTGTGGTTGGTGACAGGCAGCTGGCTGGAATGTGATGTCTCCTGTGAGACAAGAAGGGGTAGCTTCCATGGAATTCTTTAAGACACTAAATTCTCCTCCTGATATTTTTCAGGAAAAACCCCATAGCCTCTCAATTTTTTACTCATGTATTCCTTAAGCAGATCAATTTTTAATGAGGTACAGAGAAGTTTGCCTATGCAAGGCCTTCAGGATTTGGCATAGCATAAAGGAGCATTCACTATAGGGTACCAAGCCGTGCAAAAATCTCTCTGTGCAGTGTATTAATGACAGCTCTAGAAAATTTCAAAAAGAAGAGATGGGACTGAAATGAGAAACACAAAATACATCTATCCCAGGTAAGATGACTGATGGATGTCCTGGTATTTAATGCTGGAAGATTCTTTCAGGCTTAAAATCCCAGGTAACATGTCATAAAGCAGATTGCACTGAGGTGCTTCAAGTCACCTGCTGACAAGCAGACTGCAGTTATCACATTTCAGCTCCAGGTAAAAACACTCTCACCACATTCAGTCACCATCATGAACACAAACACCACCAGAGGCATTACACAAAAGCCACATTAAATGATATTGAATAGCACTCTGTGGCTGTTAAGTACCTACAGTACTCACCCAGCAATGCTGCTATTCACATCCTTGCTCCAGCCTAACCAAAGAGGAGCTGTAATCCTGTAGGAGGAGCTAAGAAACTGCCAAGCTATGATGACTTTCAAAAAGGTTGCCCACTTTTCAGAAGCAGATCGTGCCTACTATTAAATGGGGAGAGTGGGGAAAACTACAGCAATACTGGAGATGTTTAAACAGCCATCATGCACTATCACCTGCTTGCTCTGCACTGGGCCATAGTACTCATTCTAGTAATTTCTTAATGACCAAACTGTTTGACTACACCTTTTTCAAGTAAACATCTTATCTTAGAATATTCTGGTTTCCTTTTCTTTTGCTCTGTGCTATCCTTGTGAAGGATTGGTTCAGTGAGTATGGATTTGCAAACTACAATACCCACCAGCTCTTCCAGGTGGAAGAGCTGTATCAGCTTTTGTGATTTAAAGGAGGAAAAACACACAAAAAGGAGAAAATCTCTTTGCATAAAGGAAGCATTAAAAAAATGCCTTTTTTACAAGGCATTTAAAAAGGAGCCAAAAGCCACCACTTACCAAAGGCTCTGTCACGTTCTCATTTGACTGCACTGTAAATGCAGAGATATCCTAGGTACAGAAAGGAAAAACAAATGCAAAAACATTTAAGCCAGCATATTTGCAGATATCTATCGAAGTACATTCACACAGAGTAAGGTGACAAATACAGCTTAACTAGTAATTATTTTTAATACTTACTCAGATTATCTAAGTACTAATAATATTAAAGACATTCCTTTTTCAATTATATATTCAATCCTTCTAAACTTAGAAATTTTTCACCCCACTGGAGGCAGTGAAAAGCCATTCATTAAACAGATGTGATTTGCGAGGACTTTGTTTCAGGCACAATGCACTTCTAAGTTGTGAAACTTTTTGCAGACTACACATGGCTGTGCTTGGAGAGTATGCTAGCTCTAAGATACTTCCATATCTTCTTATCCTGGGCTTCTATTGGAATAATCACTGGAGTAATTACAGATTTAAAATTTTACCTGCATTACAAAACAGAAGTATGGAAGTGTTTTCCGACACTTCATTCATTCAGAACCAACCGATTTGCAAAATATTGCTGAGCCAAATTACTTTCCTACTGCAGTGGGGGCAGCAAGTATTTATTTCCTCCAGATCAACATTTTGCCCAAATTATTAGAGGTGGTAGCATTCTGCTTTGCCCCTTCCTTCCAGATCCTTTACTAAACTAAACATCATGGAGCAGAATTTCAATCCCTGTATAAGCTCAGTCTTTTGGGTGCTTTTAAAATATGGTGTACAGGGTGTGCTGCAAATGAGCCAGTCTCTACAAGGATGCTGGAAAACAAGGAGGTCCCAGGTTATCCACCTGAAATGTGGATCTTGACACAGCCCTGAAATTTGAAAGCATAAACATGGTGCCTTCACGTGCTGTATCTGTGATGGGTAACACAGTCCCATCATCAGCACAGCAGGGAACAAACACTTTACATTTAACTTTGAGAGTAAAATGTATCCTAACTGAAAATAACACTGGAGGAAAAACCCCCTCATTATACAGATACACACAGGGTCTCTGGAACTATGTCAAACTGGGGAAACCATTCTTCACAGGATTTTGGGCTTGTGAGAAAAATCCACGAAAGAGCTCAATAAAAAAGCAAAGTCAGCCCTTTTAGGAGGAAAAAGTCAGTCCCAGTAAGGTAATTAGATTTTTTGCTATTAAATTCAGGGAGGCCAAGAGCCCCAAGAGTATTAGAACCATTCTAGTAACATCTGAGAAGAATTTCTGAGAACAGACAGGGGCTGCATTTGAGCCACTCTGACGCTGCTATGCAGCTTGTCATAGAACAGATTTCCTGAAATTGTATAGCCAGTCCTAATCCCTTCCTAATAGCAGAGAAAAAAAATTATCTCAAAACCTGTTTCTTTCTTACCTGTGCAAATCCATTAAACGCTGTGGTGGATGCCTAAGTAGAAGTGAAGATCAGAACAAATTATCATTTGTTTACTAGATCAGAACATAAGTCAAAGCATTTTTATTTGCAAAATAAAAATGTAGGCCAGACATCAAAAAAAAAAAAAAAAAAAAAAGGGTAAGGCAGCAAGAAATTTGACAACAGTGCTATTTGATAACAGGCATTACAAGTTTAAAGAAAAGAAAAAAAAATAAAAGAAAAAGCAGAGTAACTGAAGTGTTTTTCCAAAACAATAATAAAAAAAGACTAGGTGCATTGGAAGATATACAGATAAAACACAAAAGCTGCGAGGCACAACGTGCCTGCACAGGTCAAAGCGTCATTCAGCATTTGGAGAGGCATTTGGGCCAGCCTGCTTCACGACACGGCTGAAGGGCACCACACGATGAACAGTTGCATGGCAATTTTTCCAAAAAAAAAGAATAGCAGGGGCTTGGGAAGGGGAGTGGGAAACACACAAATGGAATGTTTGTAAACGACAAGGTTATGCATGGCCTAAGGAACTCTTTGTCTAGACTAGGCTACACACTGGGGTAGGTACCTCTTCTTTATCAGCCTCAATTTCCTGGTACAACAATCCATATCTCCGGTTAGCAATTTCATCTTCAGATAAATCTGAGTTGTTGGTCTCATTGTCTTTAGGACTAGTTGAACTCTCGGTGCTAGCATTTCTGGAATTTCCCATTTGAAACAGAGCCAAGGGTCTAGCTACCTCCTTGCCCGGTCCAGGATTGGTAATGCCTGCCTGCTCCCCAGGCAGACCTTGCTTTACTGCTGCCTCCTGAATTTTACTGCTTGTGCTTGTACCTACTTCTGCCCAACTGTTATCAGGACCTTCTAGGTCTTGTGTGGACCATTTATTACTAATACCTAACCAAACATTTTCCATGTTACCTTCCTCTGAGTCTTGCTGTTTGGGGAAAAAGAGCCAATTGTCCAGTCCATTGGCTTGGCTATCTGACAGACTAGAAAAGCCCCAGGAATCCCCAGTAACTGTTGGATCCCAGTTTGCCAGCCAGGGGTCTGTTTCAAAGGGCTCAGGAACACCACTGCTACTGGGATGCTCTTCTGTGGCTGCTGCTGCCCTACCTGTCACTTGGCCTTCTGCACTGTCTAGGCAAGGGTTACCAGAGCTCGTGCCCACAGCATGGGCTGCCCCGGGCAGCAATGCCCACTGGTTTTCAGCAGCAACTTCAGTGCCACTACTACCATTTGGGAGGTGGCTGATGCTATTGTCTTCGGTTCCTTTACCAGGCTCTTCTGCACTGAACAATCCAGCATGACCCAGATCACTCCCAGTATCTGTAGAGCACTTTCCTGAGTGCTCAGCTACCTCTAGGTCCACCCCTGCCCTTGTGTTTATAGACCCAGTGGATGCACTCTCGGCAGTACCACTGCCAGTTTGGTCTAAGGCATCCTCAACCATTCTTTCATGGTCCTGATCCCACGTACCAAGGGCTCTCTCAGGTTCAGTCCCACTGCTTTCTACACTTTTACAACTGTACACTACTGTGTTGTCCCCACTTTCCAGCCCTGTGCTCAACACTGGGATTTCTCCATCTGTCTCCTCAATGACAGCAACCTCCTTGAATTCTTCTTCTCTAGGGTTTTCTGGGTTAGCACCACTAGCTCTCCCGGTATCCCCAGCATTATCTTCAAGCTCAGGTAAATTTTCTACCTCTGTGCTGGCTAAAATGTCAAGATCTGATCTTGCTAAACCCGTGTGAAGTTTTGCCTCACTGTTTCCTTTGGTTTCACCACCTTGCTCTTCCAGTTCCTCTGTACCTTCTACCTCCTTGTAGTTAGCTCCGGTCTCTACCTTTTCACTTGGCTTGACACCTGCCCACTCGTCTTCCTCACGCTCTTCCTCTGCCTTTTGCACATCACATGGGAGGGGTTCATCCACCAAGCTATCAGTTCCCGGGATGGGTGTCTCAAAACCGGGTACGGTCTCTAAAGGCTGACTGGTCACCACATCTTCCCACGGGGCATTTTTGGCATCCAACTGGTGCTCCAGTGAAGTCCTCTGGTTCTCGTTTACGGAAGCTGGCCCTGGTGCAGCATCCTCCTGCTCCCCTACTGCAGGCCAGACACCAGCAGGCAGAGCGCCCGTGGATCCGCTGGGGGTCTGCTCTGCCCCAGGGAAAAGCAAAGAACCGCCTGCAGGAGTTTCCTGGCTGACACTGGGTGTGCTAACATCTAGGCCCCAGCTGAGTGAACCTAGATCAGTCTGAGATCTGTTAATATCTTCTGATGACCCACTGTTTGGGGTTTCCTCCATGACCAGGTTACACAGGGAAAGACTTTTTGAAGAATCAGGCTTTAAGCAGACAGAAAAGCAAAGAAAAAACACAAGATGAAAAAGATAAAGGCGGACTTGATGAGAAAACACAAAATTTACATTTTACAAGAGCAATTTTAATTTAAAGAATGAAGTGACTAAATTAAGCTGTTCAAGGAAAAGCTATGTGGTTTGCAACATTTGGAGGCAATAGATTATAATGCAAAAGAGCAGCACTGATAGACAAAACCAGAGCACTATATATTACAGCACAGTGATTAAAGCGTGTCTCTAGGCTGGCTGTGATTTGGGGGGAGCTTTGCTTACCGGCTGCACCAATTCACTGCTTGTCTGTAGGGAAGAAAGTCACACACAGAAAGTCATACACATAAAGATACACATATAAATACATACATATACAGAAAAGAAGGACGTGATGTACTTTGTTGCAGCAGCAGCTCTTTAATTAGCAGTTCTCTGACCCGCAGCCCTTACCAAGGTAGGGAAGGAGCAGCAGGTCCTTTCCTGCCGCTCCACACAAGACTAATGCCAGGCCCTTGAATTTTAAGCCTCTGCATTACATCATACAAGGCACGTCGTGCTTTCCTGTGTGAGCCACTGACACTTTCATTGCAGGACTCCTGTGACACCTCTGTTTAAAAGAGGAGTCACTCTGTGAGACAGTGACAAGGAAGGAAGCAATGCAAGTGGCAGTGGGGCTCACTTGTATTATCCACATTTACACCCACACAGAGGAAGGCATGGAGTCACAAACCTGCTGCCCACACTGCCACTTTGAACAGATACAAATGTTCCAAGGAAGTTCAACAACTACTTATGAAGAGAAACTTTGTAAAAGGTTGACTACCGCTAATGGAAAACATTTAGCCCTGAAATTCACTAGGTACTTTCTTTTAAAAAAAACAAACAAACGACTAGAGCAAAGATGAAAACAACTATGAGCCAGAATATATATATAATACTAAAAAGCTATAAACAAGTGTGCAAAACAAGACAGTGATAAAGCTATCTAATGTAAGTTTAGAGCAATACATTCACAACACTCCTGGGTATTTCAGCTGGTCTAGATATTTGCAGCCTTGAAATTTTGTATGTGACTTTTTTCAGGCTTTACTTAACCTTAGTTGATAGAGAGAGATGAATCTTTACTATACATCACACATGGTGTGTGTTCACAGAACAGTGCTGCAAAGCTGAATACATGAATTTCTGTGCTGGCTAAAGTCACAAAAGGCCAAAACTGAACACACCAGGCTGAATGTCAAGATAACCCAGCCAGCTCCATGACATAAAGTCAAAAGAAAGTTCACAAAAATGAGCTGGTTTCTTCCTGCAGATCATTGTATTTGATTTGGCAGCAGGAGGAAGAAGGAAGGATTCATACAGTTTCCTGCAGTGGCAGGTTTTTTTGTGAATAACTCCAGTTCCCTCTATGCCCACCAAGGCAAACAAAATTCTCTCTTTCCTCCTGAATTTTGAGGAAATGGTTGTCCATTAGGTTAAAGTCCTGAGGAACTACACCTGCAGCTAATTAAAACAAGTGACTACCATCCATTGTTACACTCTAATAGATGTAATTCAGACACAGTAGAAGCAACACACTTATCTGCAATGACTGTGAATTTTGTTAGCCTCGATTTCTGGCATCACTTAGGTCTGCAGGCCAAGCAACAGTGGCTCAATATAGTTGAAAGCATCTTGGTCTGTAAATTCTTTATCTTGGCTTTTGGTAAAAGCACTGTAAATCTGAGTTTAGGTTGTTACAAAATCAGAGGCACAGAACTCAAATTATGTATGTCAGGCTTACCGTCCATAGATCCCATGGCAATGTCTGAAAAAAGGGGTGGAAAAAAAGAGCCTGTGAGAAACATATCATTCATCTACTGCATGTCCAAACAACGTGCATTAACCACGAAGACAGAACTTATTTAGATGTATATTTATAATATATTGTATCTATCAGCACACATGTGCATGTGTCTGTGTGCCCATGTACCAGCACAACACTCTTTTTGGTCACAGAGCACAGGCAGATTGCAATGCATTGTGTCATTTCCTTGCCAGCAAACTCGCATGGCCACGTGCACAAGTGACAGTCAGACTCTGAGCTGGTGACTGCACAGCTTTCAGCGTGTGCAGGAGCCTCTGCAAGGCTTTAAACAGCTCACACAGGCCAGGGTTCCTAGCCAGTTAAAAAAATCATTCAGCTCTCCATGCAGAATGAGTGGGTTTCCTCGCAGCTCTGACCCCAGAAAGGAAAGTGGTATACCTTTGGGGAAAGAAAACAAGATACTTGACCAATATTTTCTTTTTCTTGTCCAGTCTGTTAATCAATGTTAGTGACCTTTTAACAGAAGAGTTGAATAGACAAATAAAAGCAAAGCAGCAGACTTCACACCAAGGATTTATAGCCCACCACAAGAGAAGGAGCTCTGCTGGTTGGCCCCAAAAGCTGGCTGAGATGCTGCAAAATGTACCTACTATATTCACGCCTAGGTTAAAGTCCACAAAACCCCACAATCTAAAGACATTCATACAGTAAAATGTGAAATTGAAACATTTGCAAATGTTAACTGTGACATCTAACATTTGTGTAAGAGAAAGGGCTGGTGCATTTAGCTTCTTTTCCTGCCTGTTTCTTGTTTTATAAGGACAGAATGGTTCTCTGAACAACTGCTTTGATGAGCAAAAGACAGAGACTCACCACTCAGACTGACAGCAAATTAACATCAATTAACAGCAAATTAACATTCATTTTAGTTTGGTTTAAATCCAGGTCTGTGCTGCTTCTGCGGATGTAATTCATACTTCACTGTAACATTACTGGCTGAGCGTTCAAGCTTTAAGGAAAAATGACTGGTCAGCTTTACAGCGCTAAATGGTACAAACCCTAAATGTCCTATTGACTTCCCTGAAAGGAGAGACTGCTCATTTTCCTTCCAACTTTGAGCATGAGGGAGAAGGAATAAACTGAGGAAAGGTGAGAGCACAGCTAGAAATTGGAGAAGAGGGCCAGGCAGGTTTAGAAAGGTCACTTCTGCAGCAGCCATAGAAACAGAAAAGCAAATGAGGAAAGGCAGGCCAGGGCTCACTTAGTGTGATTTGATCACCCTGGCAGAGCAGTGGAGGCAGGTAATTAATTAAATTGTTAATAGAGAAGTCATGCCAGGCCTCCCAAGAGATCATGCACAAATGACTGCTCCTGTCTTGGCATCACTTCTTCAGGAGTTTGCTGAACAAAAAATACCCATGACTGAGGCAAAAGCGTCACTTAAGGCTCTCTTGATAATCTCCCCACAAGCACAGGGCTCTCCACAGACTGCAAGCACAGGTTTCATTCTGTCTGTGCTGCCACAGCACCGACCCTGCCAAATCCAGGGCTGTCTCCCCTTCTGCAAACACCGTGCTCTGACTCATCCACATGCTCCTGTGGATGTGGACCATCCCTTCTCATACCCATCTTAGGAGGAAAGGGGAACGGAGAGGAGACACTGAAGGTGCTCAGTGAATATTATATTCTGTGTAGAATTATATTCTGTATTTCATGGTACAGTTGAATCTAAAATAACTGTTTTTTAGCTAAACTAACAAACACCTCTACAATCCGTATAATGTCATGTCAGAACAAATGTGTTCTGTCACAGAAGTTTAGTATCTTTGGTTTAATGATCCCACTGCTCTAATCAGCATTATTACAAAACAAGCTGAAAGGGTAGCTAGCAAAGCCACACCTAGAGTTTTCTGTCACTGGTGAATGACAAGGAATTTCATTCTCCTTCCCCTCCCTCTTCCCTGTTTAGAAGAAGCAAAAAAAAAAAACAAACAAAAACAAAAAACAAAACCAAGTAAAATGCACAAATCTTCTGCTGGAATGGAACACTTCTGGCAAAGCAGAGTGAGAAATTTCAGATAACATTGGGAATGCCGACCAATGCATCATTTTTCTGACAGCGCAGATCCCATGAGAGATCACTACAGATCTCATTACATAACTAGGGCTGCACACCAAATCAGACATTAATTAACTGAGGAAGAGATCAGCAGAGAATCAGGACTGTCTCAGCCTTAAACCTGCTTGTCTTCTCTCTCCTTTCCCAGAGCTGCATTCCTGAACAGCTGATTAGTCCCCTCAGGTCTCACAGAACAAGCCAGATTACTGAGAGCCACCGGGATAATAGGTCTTGCTAACAATTATATTAACATGTATTAACAATTATATATTATTAACATATATTATTATATTAACAATTGTATGAACATGTTTCTTTGTGTACAAGACAGGGATACAGAGATGCTGGCCAGGAGGTGTTCCCTACTTTACTCTCTGCCCTCTGGCCAGTGGGGGTGAATTCTGAATTTGAAAACAGCAAGTCCTGTCGGGTAAGCCAGTGAATATCAGCAACTTGGTATCATCAGCCTTTTTTTATTAATTTTCATCCATATTGCTGCAAGAAACTATCATGGCAAATATTACTGCTGACTGCAGAATTTCTGTAACACAACATTCTACACGGAAACACCCTATTCCATACTCTCATTTTCCTTGAGGTCAGGCCTAAAATAGATTTACAGCAAAACCACTCAGATCATTCCACCGCCCAGTCCAGAAACTCCATCACAGCAAAGCAATCACATGCTGACTCCACGAGACCCAGGGCCCCTCAGGCATCTCTCCAGACACGACGAACCAAAGCCAGGTCAGAAAAGTTGTCAGAAAAACAAGCACTGGAGAATTATAATGTTTACACTGGGAGTAATTCTAAAGATGGACAATAACAGCACGCCAAAGTCCAGGCTGAGGTGCCAGCAACCATTCTCAGTGGCACACATCTCATTTTACCACCTGCCAATCTCCTCTCCTTCCAGTGCATCATCAACTACAGGGTTTCTGAGAGGGAAATAGGGATGGCTGACTAGAGCTTTTCAGGGAGACCAAGTTTTTCAGACACTGCATTAGCACACAAAGGCAAATCTTTGCCACCAAAGCCAGCATGTTGCACTCATACGCTTTGCCCACCTCAAGGCAAAGAGGTACCTGAGACATGGGTGAATGGCTAACTCCTGCTGGGACAGCTTCTGGCTTGAAGGGGTCAAAGTCCAAATCTAGCAAAGATTCCTCTTTCTTAGCTTCGGGTACTTCATTCTGTTAGAAGAGAAACATAACTCTTGAAAAACTGATCTTTCAAAAGCTTCTGGGGGCAGTACAATAATAAAGAAAAAAGAATTATATCACAGACCTCCTAGCCGTGTTGCATGCCAGGAGGGGAGTAAGCTCTGAAGGTTTCCTTGAGCTTCAGTGTAAGTTTTAATCTTAGGAGATTCAATCTTACGATACCTTTGATTTCTCTATAGTTCAGCTTTGTCTTTTCAGGCTAAACAAGCACAGCCCTTTCAAAAAAGTGCCGAGTGGGCACCATTTGACTGTGAAGGCCCTTGTGAAGTGCTGTGAGACAGACACCAAAACCAGAGACTACATAACTGGCACCCAGTGCCCATCATTCTAATAAGTGACTCTCTCCCCAAACATAAAGAAAAAGCCAATGCAGAAGGGGTTGGAACTAGAGCATCTTTAAGGTCCTTTCCAATCCCTTCCAACCCAAACCACTCTATGATTCTATGATATGCTCTCACTAAACTGGATTACATGGTAGAGTCTTTTTTTTGCAATTAATGAATTAACCAAGGCCTCTGAGGTAAACATACTTTGTTTCAATGGGTCTTTCCTGCTGTAAAGTAACTGAACAAACAATTAGTGTGCTTCACTATAAAATATTAACTAATTTACAACTGTGGCTGAGATTTAATTATCACTAATTATAAATATTCTAGGCAAGCATCTTGGTGTCGGTAACAAGACTAGTACTGCCTCCTGCTAGTTGTTCAGTGTTTATTAAATAGTGAGAGAAGCTTGTACAACAGGGCAAGGCTACAACAACAGGGCAGGCATAAAACCAGTAACATCAGGAGATGATAATAATAATACAATTATGACAATGATAGTGAAATAAATGAACAAAGAATTTCTATTATTAAAACACTCGAGCACTCCCTCCATACTGCCCAACAAGGGCTTTGGGACTACAGGATTAGCCATAAGCACCAAGAGGAATAAGTCCATGTTTCCTGTGGATTTCATGCTATATATGTGCAATAAGCAGTTCACTTAGAGAAGGATACAAAACCTATACATCGTTTTATTTGGGTATGTCTGTACGTGCTCAGGGATCTCAGACACAGTAAGGATGCTTTAGGGATGGGGTGGGTTTGTGGAGGGAGATGTGCAGATGGTTCATGAGAAGGTGGCTGGGGAATGAATAGCTTAGGTCATTCCCAGGTCTGCAGAGGAGGGAAGGACATAAATTACTCCCTGAAGGGAGATCCATTTTTCCTGGAGAGACAAGGAAAACATTTCAGTTCTCAGAAGCATGCCCTACCTTTATTATGTCACTCCATTTTTATGTCAATCTCTCACAGAAAGGATGCAAAGATTTTGGAAATGTGACCTACACTATAGTCCTGTTCCAGTGTCATCTCTTAAAGAAAGAGAAAACCAGTTCCATTTTGCTTCCCCAGCTGGCCTGACACACAAATGTGAGTTGGACACAGTATTTAGTGCAGGGGGCCACACCTAGCACAGGTTGCTGCAACTCTCACCACTTCTGCCAAGGCCCACGCCACCAGGGTAATTCCCTCCTCTGAAGGCAGGAGGAGAGCCTAGCTGTGGCTGCATTCTGGGAGTTGCCTTTCATGCTTTACTTGCATGGGCTTTGACTATGAATAACTCTTTCCCCTTCCAAATAGATCCCTACAGACAGCAACTGCCTGTTTCTCTCCTCCACGAGAAAACAAAGCAGCCCATATTCAAATTGTATAAAATAACTTTTTCATTGCTGTGCCTACATTCTCCTGTGTTGTCAAATGAACCAGTACAAAACCAATGATTCACATGAAAACAAAAACTCACAAACATTCTGCATAAGCTTCAGATCTACACAATTCTCCCCAGTCTATCAGACACAGGCTCACATTTCAAAGTTGCAATTATCATAATAGAAAGGGTCCATTATCAAACAACCAGCAATTAACCACAACTAAAAGCTGAGCAGCTGAATACGAATTTTACAGATTGATTTTACACAACTCTGGCTTTTCTGTTTGTTATATGCAACTTTTAAAACTTCCATAATTATGAGATAAAGCTCATTTTGATCACTTCTGTGCCATGTTTCTATGAGCAAAACTAAGTGCAGGAATAATCTAGCTGAAGCAGCCTTCTATACCTGTAAAAACCAGCCAAGTTCCATTTTTTTAAAACCACTCAAAAGAAAAAAGGAGCACTTTCAATGATTTTGATGAAAGAAACACAAACAATGAAGGATCATCGTAAAGTTCCACTTGAGATGCTGAGGATTAGAAAGGACTTTAGATCAGCTCTCAGCTTGTAATGCAACCTGGATGCGCTTAAATCTCAAACATGACTGTTTCACAGTGCCAGGCCCCCCAGGAAATGTCTCATTTTTTCAGTATGTCAGCACTGTTAGCCCTTTTGAGCGATAGTGTGTGACCTGTTCAAAGCTAAAACACCCTTTGTAAAATGCCCTTTCAGGATGACAGAAAATGGTAATTGTGCCTCTGCCTTCTACCTGCACCCTCTCCCTCCCTCCCCATGAAGATCAGCCCCAAGGCCACTGCCTTGGAGAACTCAGGTTGACTCCAAGGTTGGACTTGCAAACTGTTCCCGAAGCTTACCTGTGATGGGGTCGTCACGTTGATTTCTGGGACAAAGTTGTCATCAAATAAGTTAATGATGTTCTCCTGCTGCAATTCTTTCGTGGGTGTGAGCTTAGGCAATGGTGGGACTGGTGGACCTTTCCTCAGCTAGGCAGACAGCAAAAATATCACAGATTAGTTCAGGGATAGAAGAGCTTTAAACTAGGCCTAAACCAAGTGTGTGAGGTTTTTAGCTCCACTGCTTCGCCCTAAATAAGCCATGGGAATAGGCCGTGTGTTGAAAGGAACTGCTCAGTTGGTCACCACCAAATGCCTTGAAAGAAACATTGTGGGAAGAGCAAAGCAACTCTGTTTCAAACTCCTTCAGACTCGAGATGTCAGAATTCATAAAAAAACAGTTTCTGGCTTTTTTTTATTTGCTGCAACAGGCACAGCATGGCAGACACTTGCCCTGCCGTGCAGCCCCAGCTGGAAGGGCGATGCTGCACAGAGCCCAGGCTCTGCAGCTCTCTGGCCTCTTCAGTTCCTTCGTGTTCAGCTTTGGGACTTTGTGCCTGCCCACCCCTTCCTACCTTTACAGCACACTCAGTGCTAAGACCACATCCCTTCTGGCAACTCAAAGGGGCTTGGTTTACCAATTCCCCCTGCTCTCCAGACATTCGCACAACTACGACAAACTAATTGCTTGGAAAAGTATCAAATAGTATTGGATAATTTTTAGATCTATCAAGAATATAAATGATAATAAAAACATCCTCAGATGGTATAGTGACATAACACCACTGGCACCAGTGAGACCGAGGCCCACCAGCTGAATGTTCAGGCAGGTGAATATTCAGGCAGTCTCTTTGGGGAGACCAGAGAAAATAAGCATGATTGCTAAATGCAAAATTCAGTTTCTTCTGATGTGTGCCCAGCACAGAAATAGCCACCATCCCAGAAGCTACCCCAGTTCCAGAAACATACATAACATCAACACAAGTCTTTGATATGCTCACAAAGTATCACATATAACTCTTACACTGCAGATGAAACTGATGGATGAAACTGATTCTTATTTTACCAACACTGGTGAGAATAGTTACTCCAACAGTGTCAATCCAGAGTTAATAACAACAAATCTGACTTTAATTATCAGCAATTAGCACAGCAGTATTTAACCAAGCTTTATTACATACTGTTTTAGAGATCAGCCAGACCAGTGATGTTCACTGAGTAGTTTTTCCCAGTATAAGCATAATTTTGAAGATGAATGAGGAGTAGAAATACACAATGTACAGAAATTCACAAGGAGGTTTTAGAAATAGACTTTTCAGACTATCCCTGCTGGGTTTTGGGTTCTTAGAGACCATGCAACTTCCTAAGAGGTATTTCACTTTGTCACTGCAAGTCACACAAATTCACCAGGCACCTTAAAATGTCTTCATTCCTCCTTACACAAACCCCATTTTCCATTCACGTAGTGACACAGGGACGAACAACTAATGAACAAGACAGAGTGCAGCAGAACCAGTGGCCTCTGTCCTGGCTCACTCACAGCCTAGATGAAACCCCCCCCATGCCCATCAGCTCAGTTGTGCACCTTCCCCTGCAGAGCAGCCCAGTGTGCCCTGCTCGGGATGTGCTCACCTGTGTGGGTGACTTGGGCCGGGCTGGGGCAGGGGATGCTGGTGCCAGCATGTGGTTGGGGCTGGCAGTGGGGCTGGGCAGGGGAGACGCCTCCTCCGGTGGTGACGGTGTCTTGGCGAAGCGCAGAGGACCTGAATCACTGCGCAGAAGGACACACACATCTTGCTGAATTATTATCTTTGATGCAACAGTGGAACTGCATCCCTGATGCAATGCCAGTGACCACAAAAGCCATTGTAAAGTGACTAAAACTAAAGCTGCAACTAAACACAATTAAAATTGAGTTATCTACAGTGACAAAGGAAGCCTTAATTTTGAATCATCTTGATTTTTGGGACATCTGTTTACCTGGTCATTATAACTTGAAGGAAACAGATGACCTGCATTTTTTTCAGATTGTGTAGTTATAATACCCTTTCACTTATAAATTTATAACTCTCATAACATGTGAGACAGATTTACTGTCTTCATTTCACACGGTTCTCAGAATAAAAGGCTCTAAAGACAAAAAAATCCCACAGGAAGGCATAACAATGAATAATACAAATAATTTTAAAAGCTCAGCAACTTCAGGAAGGTTTCAACAAAACACAGCCAAGATTATTATAAATCTATTTAACTAACACTATTTAGAAGGACAACTCACCACAACTATAACCAAGCAGCAGTCAAGTGACTTCAACAGAGCTCTGCTGATACTAAGAAAAGATCTGATGAAGTCCTAGAAAGCATCTGCCCCTTCTAATGAGAGGCCCTGGTGCAAACACTGAGATAGTTCTCAGCTACCCCGAAGGCTTTCACTCAGGGAGCCCACAAACTACAGCTCTCAGTGCCCACAGAGTGGTAAGAGCAGCTCCTACACACCCTCGGGGAGAGCAGAAGCACTGCCTGAGTGAGAGCACAGCAGAAACATCACCCTAATGCTAACACAACGAAACAGCTCTTTGGGAGGACAAGCTTAGCTCACACTCACCACCTCTTTCTGTGGAAATATTAAAAGAGAGAAAATAAGAGGTCATTAAGAAATTTCTTTCCCAAGCACAATATTTACCTTCAGGATATTCAGTAGCATAAAAGTTTTTAAGATCTTTCTTTTTATGCAGTTCTTTAAAGGAAAGATTAGATAGTGTGCTTGTCTAGGATCTACTTCTCATGCATCTAAAAAGGAAAGCTGTTTTATTTTATGAAGACTCACTCCATAATAATATTTTAGAGCATCATCACTAATAATGGAAGGCAAAATCTATCCAGACTTTCACACAAGGCTCTGTAAATAGTACAGCAAAAAAGAGTAACATAGAAACTGAAAAAAATGTATTTTTAGAAAGCAGTTTTAAAGTAAGTTAACACTGCATTAACTTACACCGAGTAATTTGCAGCAGAAATTATTGTTTATTTTCTCATTAAAGGAACGAGTAATTCAGTGGGAACAAGCACGTACATTGGGACGTGGTGTAGTAGATAGGTGGACAAATTATCTGGTTTTTACAAAAACTGCTTAAAATCTTCCATTATTATATTATTTTTCATCCCTCAAAAGTATTTTACAAATCCTTTATGGAAACACAGTCCAGTTTGTGAATCTATCCTAGGGGGGCTGGAATTGGTGATGCAAGAGCTAACAGCTCTGGGGGCAGAGTGTAAGTATATATGAGCATGGATTATCACTGAAATCATGCAAAATACAAATTTTTGCCATGTGCTTATGAGGTAGTTCTGAATTCTGCATTAGGGAAGAAGGGTCAATATTTAATTCTTTGTTCTTCCCAAGATTCAAACAATTGTAGGAATATCTGCCATATGTTTGAGGCAGATGTTCTATGGTTTGGTCAGTCTTAATTGTTGCTAATCTAAGTCCAGCTTGAGGGCAAATCAGCAGTAACTACAGTGCTGTTCTGACTGCTTCTGATTAGCTGAGGGTGAATGGAAATTCAGGCTTTATGTATTAAGTCCAAATATCACTGTGCCTTGGTAAGTCTCACTGCTTTACAATTTCAACCCTTTCTGCATATCACTATTAAAGTACTGAGAAATTATGGCAGAAAGGGTGTACTTGTTGAAAGCAAAATATCAGAAATACTGTACTGGCATCCACTGACCTGAAAAAAGCACCATCTTATTTTAAACTCCTTTTGCTTGTATGCTTTAAGACAAGATTTCTCTTGAAAGTCTTTAAAAATATGGTATCTCATGACATTCTCTTTATTTCAGCTTTTTCTGCTTTTATGATGCACCTTATGATCTTGACTTTTCCCCATGAGCAAAAGAGATAAGAGCTGACTTTCAAAGGTCGGGATTCTCACCTAATAATAGGAGCTAAAAACACTCCTGATCTAAATATTTCAAGGCTTTAATAAAATTGTAAGAGTTAGCAACACTGCTGTAAACTAAGCAGCTGAGAGTAAATAAGCTACACGGTTGGGGCAAATTGGTGTAACAGCCTACAATGAACAAGGCTAGACTGGAACAGCCTTCCTTCATTCTTTTTTGAAAGTAATTTCTTGAAAAAAAGTGGGTGAGGAAGTTAAGTGTGCTTTGCACCTTTACCCCTGTTGAGAAGAACTTCAGCCACGGTGCCTCCACCTATCACCTGAACAAACAACACCCATTACCACGTTGTGTCATCACCTCCCACGTGGTGTAGGTGATTCCTCCAAGTGCTGAAGCCCACAAAGCCCACTGCAAGGTAATTCATTAGAAAGCCCAGGAAGTTCACCTTGGTGCCCCTTGAATGGTGAAGGCCTTGTCTGCATGCTGATCCCCCAGCTTCGTCATCACTTCGTAGAGTTTGTGGCATAGCTGTGAAAACAAAGCTAGGAGTGAGCACAGGCGTGGTTAAAACACAGGGCAGAAATCTGGTCTGATAACTGACAACATGACAACATATAATCTGGGAACTTCATGCTACAGTGCAAATCCTTCCAAAAATTCCCAGTGCCATGCACAGCAAAAGCCTAAATAGACACCTCGAGAAATCCAAGCTAATAGCAGTTATTCAAACACATATATGTTGCTGTAGATAATACTCTACCACTTAGCCAGCTCCAGTCAAAAGATGCTCACTGCAACTTCCTCATCTGTCTAAGTCACAGATAAAATGTTGCATTGCTGACAAGGTAGAGCAGACTTGAAGGGAACGCTTGACATGCTTTTCTTGTACTGATTAAAGCACAAGAGGTGCTAAGAAATTGGACATGGCAAAAATACCGAAGGCAACAATAAATTACCAAAACAGAAAGTGAATTTAGTACTACAACTGATAATGCACTGTAATCCAAAATTGTAGGGGCTGCTCTTCCCTTAAGGAGAGAACAAATACAGCAAGTAGAAATGAATACAATGGTCACACTACAAATCTGGCTCTACAGCAAATTCCCATGTGTGCCTCTGCTAGATTTTTACTACAAGATATTTGCTGCCATGCATATCATAATCCATTATACATGAGAGAGTCATTTTTACTCACTAAAGCTATTTCCTTGTGAAACTTGGCTTCAAGGCTGGATACATTTTTGAAGGTGTTCACATAGAAGCCAATTCGTCTACGAATGATAGCACAAAGAAAGCAAAAAGAGAATGAAAGATGTGGGTGGGAGAGCCACAAAGGCAAATAAATCGTTTTCCAGACTACAAGCAACATTCTTGAGTATTACTCTAAACAAAGCAAATACTTGGATGTTCAGCCCTCCTTAAAGAAATCAGCTCTGAAACATATGCAACTGTATGTAACAGAAACTAATTGAATATAGACCAGACATTTTTGTGCATATGGTTAAAAATCTTCTACATTTCAGATGTAAAAGGTGTTTTTAGGTTTTGTGTTTTGTATTCTTTTTTCTATTTAAAACTTTCATGCATCATTTCCCCAAACTTTAAAAAAAATCATCTTTGGAGTAAGAATAAGTCTGAAAAATGGCAAGATAATTTTCTTCCCGAAGAATTGTGATAACTAAAATAAAGGACTCTGAATGAAATTGCCTTCAAAAGCATGCCTATTGCTCAAATTAAATTATACCTTTCCCTGAGACTAGTTAGTGGGAAACACATATATTGGAATAAAAGGGTCCTTGCTCTAAATCATTCACATGCAGTTTCACTTTTAGGAGGCCCATAAAACAAATATCTTGAAGTGCTAAGAAGACTTTCAACTGAAATAGGCAGAAACCCAGCAGGAAAGTCCTCTATTGAGATGAAATTTAACAGGATTTAATTTAGAGGGCATAGAAGACCAAGGGTACTTCAGTGACTCACAACACTTTCCACTCCAGACTGTCAATTGTTAAAGAACACAGCACAGTAACAAGATGCTTATTTTTCTCCTGCTTTTGTTCTCCCATTCATATTATCTGCATTTTCTGCATAAACACAATTCATGATTAAACACCTTGAATGAGTGATCTATGCCATGAAATCCTTTGAGATCACAGTCAGTGCAAAAGTATGATGTGTATTCTGACGTAGCTATAACAAAAAATGACCTGTACGTAGACCCCAATGACCACGGGCTGTTCTGTGCTGTAGCACAGTTATCTACTCGTCAAACAGAGATACCTTTGCACCTCAGAATGAAGACATGGGAATGAGTCTGGAGGGACAAGATACACTGAGGGAAACAAGGATAAATACACATATAGGAAGAATGATTTGAAGCACTTGCATGTATTTTTGCTTTTATTATTTCAAAAAGATAAGGGATGGAATCTTTAAGAATCCAGCAATCCATTTTCTATCAGCTCATTAAATTCCCCTCAATCCTTTCCTTACTCCCCATTTAGGTCTTGCAGGCAGTATCTGTCCAGGCTTACCGTGACCACAGAGAGGGCAACTCTTCTTGTAAGTCAGTGTTAAACTCTTCAAACACTTTCTGTGCTTTCTGAAATTCTTCTTCTGCCTAAACCAAAATGCCAAGTGTTACTTCTGCAATCGCTATGGCAGTAAAACCTGTCAAAATTGGGTTTGTGCTGGTTTTTTAGAATTTTTATTTACAAAGGATGTGACTGTCCCACGCCACACAGGCCAACAGAGGATTTGCTGTCCCCTCCGTCTCATGAAGAGAGAAAGTCAGGGCTCAAACAGGACTCATTTGTAGAAGACTCTGAGCTCGCCCAACACATGCACCAGGTAAATACACATTTAGGCTTCAAGATATCAATATTTACATTTCTAAGACAGCAAAAGGAAGACAAACTTTGTGCTCTGTCTCTCCCCAGAATAGAAAGCCACCCAAGCTCCCCAAGTCCCCTGCCAGCATGTTTCTGCTTGTGCTACCTTGGTAATTCTGCCTTCATCTTTTCTTTTGGAGCTCTGCAGGGCTTCTAAATGATGCCTTGCACTGTCGTAGTCCACCAGCTTTCTGCTTCGCTTTGCAATGCGAGTCTGTACAGGGGGAGAAATGAGAGTAAGGATGAAGAGCACTTCTAAAAAAGCTATTTTACTTACATTGTCAATTAGATTTTAGACATATTTTCATTCTCCCTTACCTGTTGTTCCTATCTGAATTACTAACACAGAATCACAAAACACGCTGAGTTGGAAGGGACCCACAAGAATCACTGAGTCCAAATCTTAGCCCTGCCCAGGGCCATCCCCAAGAGTCCCCCCTGTGCCCCAGAGCATCACCCAAACCCTCCTGGAGCTCTGGCAGCCTTGGGGCTGTGCCCACTGCCCTGGGGA
>JAWWMP010000081.1:49246365-49290124 GCA_035047865.1 Dendrocincla tyrannina
AGAGATCAGTGCCTGCCCCTCCTCTGCCCCTCCCCAGGGAGCTGTCCCTGCAATGAGCTCTCCCCTCAGTCTCCTCTCCTCCAGCTGAACACACCAAGTGTCCCCACCACTTCCCCTCCAGGCACTTCACCATCCTTGTGTCCCTCCTTTGGACACTCTCTAACAGCTTAATATCTTTCTTGTATTTGTGTCACCCCAAACTGCCCCAATATTAGCAATGAATGCATTTTTTCTAGAGTTGGAAAAGTGCTAAAATATTATCATGGAATATTCTGAGCCGGAAGGGACCCACAAGGATCAAGTCCAACTCTCATGTGAATGGCCCACAAAAGGATTGAACCCACAATTATTAGCACCAGACTCTGAGCAACTGAGCTCATCTCAGGGTATACTTCTCAGTTTAGTTGCTTTGGCACATAACTAAGATAACTAGAGTTTAACACACATATATATACTTTGATATAGACATTACAAAGCTATATATTATATGCAAATTTCACATGCTGAGAGGGCATAAGCAGAGTCTACTTTAAAAGTGAGTTTGGAACTGTACATCAGTAATGTTGGTGGTTTTTAATTAATTTTTCATTAGTGCCTGGTGTAAATGACAAAGAGGATGACTGTGTGATACCGACTCAGTCATAAACCATCACATAAAAATTTCCAGCTATGTCCCCACAGTCATATTCAAATAAGAAAGTATCTACCTCTCCCCTGTAATGATTCTTTGTCCCACACCTTTCACTTAGCAGTCCTTTCCCTGGACTGTACCCCAGACAGGCCTCTGGGAGAGGCTCGAATCTGTGTAACATTCTCTCCTGCTGTGTATTACAAAATCGTTTTATAACTAATTAAAAGACAGGAACCAAGGCTTAGATAAGTTAAAGACACTCACAGGTGCATCTGGCCAATAACAAAAAGCCTGCTCTCCATGTAATTGGTCTGGCATTTTAAGAGCTGAAGAGCTTAATGTGTCCCTATTGCTGAGGATTATCTCATACAAAAGAAACAGCAGCAGGAAAAAACCATAAAATTTCCTCTCCAAAGGCTAATTTACTTCCAAGTACTACTGCATGAAAAATATTTTTGTTTACCTGGAAAATAGGCACAGCTTAATATCAGGGAGATACAGAACGTTACAGGAGAGAATGGCTTCCACCTCCCCCCTTCTCATTTTTCTTTGCTTGTAATCTCATTTTCTATTTGTTTTGCAACCCAACAGTAATTTTACAAATTGTGTTTATAGAAAATCATTACTCTACTTTGATATCGGGAAATTGTCCTAGATATGTGTCCAAGGTTAACAATGACCCATCCACCAATTTTTGATGAAAGTCTTCCCAAAGTTCATCACATTTCTGAAAAGGCAGAAAAGAGAAAAATATGCTTAGTAGTTTAATGCCACTTGAAGCCTAGGAGAAATAAAAAATGTCATTGGCAAAGATTAAGCTTTCTGAAGTTTTAGAATGTTCTTTATGGTGATGAATCAGAGCACACTCATAAGGTGAATGGAAAGGAATACCTTGACATTGCAAGTGTAATTCACAACAAAATGAGATTCAGCTTAATTATTAGTTTTGTTTTCCTTATTTCAAAGAGTAACTGCAATGTGAAAATAAGGCTGTCACGGGTTCAGGGTGCTCCTCGGGGTCAGCAATGCAGAACCTGAACCTGCCCTAGCTCTTGCACCTAAGTCTGTTTGCTGATGATGAACCTTCCTTACAGAGAAATGAAACACAACTGAAAAAACAGGGAAAGGTCTTTCCATCTCATCCTTTCCGTGTCATTAAAGTACATTTGATGAAACGGCTGATGCACAGAAAAGAACTCTACTTTGCTCTACTGCAGAACGGGGATGACAGAGATGAAACATCCCAACATCAGCAGGTAGAACAAACAAAATCGGAGCCCTGCCCCTTTGCCTACCCCCCACCCCTTCCCCAGGCCCTGAGGGTGCAGTGCTTTTCCCCAGTCCCCTCTGGAGTGCCGGGGTAGCCACCAAGAGGCATCCTTTGGAGCTTGCTGTCTTTTAAGAACACGTTTATGCAGCTCATGTGACAAGGACCCTGCGAGGAGAAGGGGGAGATTCCTCACTGGCAGCAAATCCTTTTACACAGGCACAGTGCTCCGGTTCTCAATGGAACAAGTCAAGTCATTAGCATAGTGTTAAACATCTTCATTTCCCCTTCCTTTGTACTTTGCTAACATCACTCAACCCCCTCCTCTGATGAGAGGAAGGCGAAAGGGTGTGAGCTCTGCCCTGCAGGGCTCTTATCCTCTATTCCCTAGCGGTTGTTTTACTATAAGCTATTATAGGGCATGTTATAAACACTGTGTGATGCCAGCCTTCAGTTCATTTATTTCCTACTCTGAAGGAGTCCCTAAGGAACTATTACAATCTATTAAACATGCTTAAGAGAAATACCTCACTTATTTATTAACACACTGTTTAATCACAGTGGTCTACAGAGCAGCACAGCATCAGAACATATCACGCCACTGCCAGTTTTGTGATTTCCTTCATACCTTGCTGATACCTATTTTGGACAAATTAAAGTAATGAAGGGTTATGGAAAGCCAATGGACTCAAACAACATTACGGAAGGGTCCTTTAAGGCATCATCTTTTCTACCATACAGAATAAGATCAGTTATGTGAGTCCATTTTGGAATGATCATTTATATCCTAGACTGAACAGATACATAATTCTTTTTTACTCTAGGCTGAGGGATGCATAAATCTACATTTGTAATTATGTAGGTAAAAAAAAATCAGGAGATTTTGTAATATTGCTCACAAGTCTCATATTAAGAAGACATATCTCACATTTATCTTTACATCTAATAGACCTTAGGAGCCAAATTATGGTCCTTTCACAGGCAACTACAGATTTGCAAGTGTAAAATCTAACAGTGTACAGGTACAGGATGAGATTTTCCATCTGTTTAACCTCAAACTATAAAAATGGTATTGTATCTTAAATTCTATTCTAGTCTGGAAGTTGGATGTTTTTAAAATCAAAAGCACTTCATGCCTTCAGCAGCAGGGAAAGGTGAGGGAAGGCAGCCATAGAGGAGCAAAGATTTGGGAAGACTGTTCTGTATTCCAGTTTCTTATTAACTATCTTCTCAAGGAAGCCTTGCCAGGTGTCTGAAAGCTTCATGACAACTGTTTGCACATTCCTGTCACCACCAGCACATTTGCTGACAGACTTCAGCAGAATTAAGGCTGTTTCAGCAAGCAGTTCAGAGCACCTCAAGTCAAATTGCTGGGTGTTATCTCACCACTGGAGGAAGTTACAAAGGTGAAAATGAACAGTGTTCTGCAGCCTAATTACTGTTAAATTCCATAATCTTTTCAGAGACAGGTGAGTGTCACATCAGATATCCTGTTTAGTGCCACTGGCTCAACAGTTGTTACACAGCACACAAGGAGAAACAGATTTGATTATTTCTAACCTTCATTTGAACTTAGAATCCTGACTGTAAAACTGCACATGAGATACCTTTGTACAAACTTGGCAATCAGATGCTATCAGGGCCAGCTCAGGACCTCAGGGGGAGCTCATATCAGCTGCTTGGGAAAAGAGAGACTGGCAGTGCTGCAGCTGCTCAGCAGGAGCTGCACCTCCCAGGACCTGGAACTTATACACTGAGGAAACAGGATTTAACATGCAACAAAGAATGAAGGTGAGGTTCAGGTGCACACCTCTCCCCAGCAGCTCAGACTAACCCATGTGCAGCTGAAGCACCTTCTCTCTCTCTCCACGTCTTACCTCTCCAATCATTTTCACATCTTCACGCCCGTACCAGTCTGGCTCGTACACTTCATGGAGAGACTCTGTCAGCTTCTTTGAGGCATCCTGCATCCCTGCAATTAGGCAAAAGGAGGAATATATAACTGCAAACTACAAGAAACATTTGCCAAATATCTTTCCTTTCCCCCACATACACCCACTATTCTATTCCCTCTGGCAAATTTAGAAAAGAGATGGCTGAAGCTGGGGAGAGTGCCCTAATGGAGCTGGGTGTATGAGGAATCTTGTGTGCTCGCCCAGTAGCTTTACAAGTTTATGGAGCCCAGTGCTTACTTATGCTTGCAGAGAAGCACCGAGTGCTGAACCAAAGGGATCAGTCACTTTTGGAGCAATTGTGACCACAGCTGGAGCAAGAGCAGGGACTGCTGATGGTTATCACTCTGTAACACACAGAGGAGCTGGCCTAAGTATGAAGTGGTTTCAATAGTATTATGAGAAAGAGCCTAAACGTACCTTCAGTGAGATCTGTGGGACCCCAGGGAATAAAAAACACCCTCACTAAAGGCGCTGCCTTTCTATTTTGATGCAGCTGCAATCCTTTAGATTTTGAATATGGTTCTGAATGCAGTGAATCCAAACTGATCTCACCTAACTTGATAAGAGTTCAGAATCAGTAATTTTAAAATGACAACTTTTATTTCAACTTCTTTGCAAAATCTGAACAATGCCACTACATTTTTTACTTAGAATTAACTGATTGTTTTTAAAAAGTACATTTTTTGCTCTTGCCAAAATCTGGTGCAGCACATTTGTGCTGTTTTGAAACTATCTCTAACACGAGCTTCAGATTTAACTGCTCAGTGGCTGAATTTAGGAATAACATTGATATTTCTGTTTTCCGCACAGAGAAATGTTCAGGAGTAGAAGAGAAGAATTCATTTGAAATTAATGTCTAGACAAGCAGACTTGACCTAGTTAGCAGCTATTCCACCACACACATGGCTTGAGATATGACAGGAAGATAAATGTAGTAATGCACACTTCCTAATATCAAAATGGTGGTCTATGAACAGGTAGGATGGGGAAACAGACACTGAAAAAGCTGAAAGTTCTCAGTCCTTGGGTTCAAAAGAGAGAATGGCAGAGGGGAGAGCAAATACAAAGCAAACACTGGAGTTTAGAGTGTAGCAGCTTTCATCCTTAAATGGAAAGTTACTGAGCCAAAGCAGAGTATTCAATCTCTTCAGGGACTGTCTTGGGGGTGCTTTTTAAGTACAGAGCTCAGCTCAGAGAACGAGGATAGCACAAGACCTTAAGATGCATTTCTTCCTTTTCTCCCCCATGGTTAATACTTAGGATGATGTAGCCCCAGCTAAGAAAGGGTTCCTGAATAAAGGGGATTTTTTATGTTCCTTAGGAGATGCCAAATTACAGTAAAATACAGATGATTTTTCAGGCAGAAGTCATTTAAAATCTTTAATGACATTGCAAACTAATCAGCTCAAGGGGTAAGACAAAACCAGCACATTGTCACCGTGTCACCATGTCACCTCTCTGAGGCACACCTTCTTTTTTAAGTACTACAGGACTGTGGCATTTATCTGCTTAGGAGAGTAAGTAAAAGACACTGAATATGCCGTGCTTGAGTCATAGCAAAACTGCACCAGCTTTTTCAGTTCTGAGAATTGGGTAATCCCTCATTCCTCTACATTCCTGTGAAAACCATCACTCAAATCCAGCTGCAGGGTGAGGCAAGTGGGCATTGCAGTACTTGGCTGCTTCAGTCTGAAATTTCCAGGCCAAGACCATCCATTGTATTCCCCTCCAGCTGCATCTATACCAGGTTTAGTGCAAGACCCCAGATAAGTGCACAAATAAATACCAATCCAGTGAATTCCCATTCTTTTTCATGCCTGTGGGCATAAAATGATAATGTCCAATGTTTTTTTTATTTGGCTTGTTTTCACATAGAATTATTTCTTCTGCACTGATACCTTTAATGCATTATTCAGCACTAAAATTAAGAGGATTAGTGTCTCAGGCATAGACTGCAGGCTGTCTCTCTCTGCTGTTTTTAACTGCTATCACTGAGACAGATAAATTGTTAAAAGCAAGTCATTAAAGTACTAAGAAATGTGAAAAGAATTTTTACTGCTGATGAACAGTGAGAAATTTATATTTAATATAAATTGTTTCATTCAGTATCACCTCTTGGTAATTGGGTCATTTATTCAACAACTAAAAATGACAAAATTTTTGAATTGCTTAGGAAAAACGTTAAATAACCCAGTTACCCTTTCTCTGGGAAAGAACCCCTGCTCCTGGAACCCCAAAACCCTTCTAGAGGCCCCCATGTGATAGGGATCCTGGCGGTGGCAGTGCAGAGACATTCCCATTAAGCAGCCAGAGGTGGCAGAGGGTAGGTGACTCTTTCCCATCACAATTCCAGTGTATTCGAGCTGCCATGGAGACTGAGACTGGCCTGGGACACCACGTAGGCTGTAGAACCCATATACTGTGGGGTCTCCCCACTCCCCTGCAGGGTAAGCTAGGCTGAATCATGGAGAAACTTCCATTTTCCTGATGGACTGAGGCATCTTGGTCTGGCTCTTAATATTTAATTACTTCTGTGGTTCTCCAGGGAAATGACCTACTCTGCCATAAGGGTTGTATTTGTTATCGCTACTAATCCACTAAAGTTTCCACTGGAACAATGAAATAATTTAATTAACTGAAGAATAAATTTTGCAGAAAGATGATGAATAGTTTTATCACTTTTAGGAAATTACACGTCTGACTTTCAGATTCATGTGTCTGGAGGATATGTGCACTTCTGTCAGCCACAGCTGACAACTAGGCAGCAAAAGTGCTTGCAGACCTCCAGAATCTCCCCTCTCCTTCCTGTAGACCAGTCACCAGTTCTCACTACATTAAGCCACCCGAAATGTATGGTGCTTCTTTTCAGTCATGCAGGATTCCTTTTGATCTTTGTCACGTTGCCACGTGCATGAAGGTCCAGGGTTGTATCTCCCCATCTGCACTGCTGGGTGCAAAGAGCTCGGGGCAGAGAATGGGAGACTGATTTAGGGTTTCTGTAACAATTCATCCATAAAATCATTCAAGTCACTTAAAGCTCTGAGAAGCTTAAAAATAAATCATGAAGTGGAGAACCCAGATATATATTGCCAAGGAGACTGGAAAAGACAGAAGACTGAGGCATGAGATGACTAAAGCGACGGGGGATAGTATACAATCTCGTCAGTACAAACAGCAGACATTAAACTATCATGCAGATGAAATAAAACACCCCCTAAAAGCCATTCACAAGTTCAACAGCTTTATGACATGGTTCCTCCAAGTTCTGGAATAACCAACAGGAAAGATCAATGTCCACCTGAGAGTAAGAAGCACCAATGAACAAAACAAGGGATCTGAATACAGCAAAATTTATTTCCAGAATGTGTGATACTAAACTTCAAATTGTCAAGTACACTAAAACAAAAAGACAGAGAGTCATAATAAGGCTCAACTGACCATTCCTCTCTTAAATCCCCACCTGGAGTACTCTGTGGAGCACACAGCACAAGAAAGATGTGGACCTTTTAGAGCAGGTCCAGAATTGGCCCCAAAGATACTCAGAGGAACGGAGAGCCTCTCCTATGAACACAGGCTGAGACAGCTGGGGTGGTTCAGCCTGGGGAAAAGAAGGCTCTGGGGAGACCTCACTGTGGCCTGACAGTACTTAAGGGGACTTCTGAGAAAGAGGGAAAGTGACTTTTGACACAGGCACACAGTGGTAGGACAAAGGGAAATGAATGGCTTGAAACCAAAATAGGAGAGCTTTAGATTAGATGTTAGGAAGAAATTCTTTACTCAGAGGGTGGTGAGGCACTGGTACAGGTAGCCCAGAGAAGTTGTGGATGCTCCATCCCTGGAAGTGTTCAAGGTCAGGCTGGATGCAGCTTGGAACAAGCTGGGCTGGTGGGTGGTACCCAGGTGTTAGAACTAGGTGATCTATAAGGCCCCTTCCAACCCAAACCATTCTGGGATTCTATGAAATCGTACCTGGATTTGTACTTCCAGCTTCCCATATTGAGTCACTTAAAAGTCATGCAGCAAAATGAAGCTTCTTACTGGAGTTCAGTTCCTGAAACCCTTTAAAATAACCTGCTTCTCTCACACCTCTAAGAATCTAAGGATGTCCAGTGCATTATTTTCCAGTAATTCCAACATATGCAATTACATGACTGACCTTTTCCCCTGCAAAATGAGTCCGTGACTCCAAGGCTGTGATGTCCTTCATGCAAAAATACCCCTCCAGTGTAAAACTATGGGGGTTGCCATGCTTTTGTGTACAGACACCCCAAAATCTTCAAATGATGGCAGGCCTCCAAAGAATAGCAACAAAGAGGCTGTAGCAGATGCTTCTGCCACCCAAAATCTGGAGAGGTCAGCTGTGAGGATCCCCCAGCCAGAGCTGGGTATTGTGGTCTACTGTCCGGGGTGGTGCCCTCTCTCCACAGCACTGTGTGCCAGCCAAGGATGCCCACTGGGGGCTTCCTGACTTTGAAGAATAACATTTTAAGGCTCTTGGGAGCTGCTCATGACTGAATCTCTTTAAAGACATGTAGATAAT
The DNA here is from genome assembly GCA_035047865.1 of Dendrocincla tyrannina. NCBI lineage: Eukaryota > Metazoa > Chordata > Aves > Passeriformes > Dendrocolaptidae > Dendrocincla > Dendrocincla tyrannina. The sequence goes on from JAWWMP010000081.1 coordinate 49,254,759, forward strand.
AAGGTGCTAGCGAACACTTCACTCTCAGTAAGAAAGTCAGTCCAAATTACTTCCAAGATGCAATAAGAGAAAGATGTTGAACAGGACAGCATGGCTAAAAAGGCAGAACTTTTTATACTGCAAAAAATATAGTTTATATTTTTATTCAAAAAATATACTTGATATATATTTATACTTATATTATAAATATAAATATATTTATATTATATAAATATATTTATATTTATACTGTATATTTATATACAAAAATAGTAGGATTTAAACAGCTGGTTTTTTACCACTGATACTTAAGCTCTGACCAGCAAACTTTGACTACTTGTGTTTTCAATGTAGTATCAAAACACATCACATTTGAGTTTTAACCTTAAAAAATAATGGATTAAGCAGTCAGAAATATGTGAGAAACCACATCATTGCAGGGACCGTGGTTTTGGAGGAAGATTGTCACCCCACTAGCAATACCTGGGAACATTCGAGTTGTGGAGCTCAAGCAATCCCTCGATTGGGACGCCTTGCATGGGGTATTTAACATTCTAGCATTTGCAAAGACAACAAGGTGTGGAGATTCTGAGGGTGCTGAAAATGCATGCAGTGTGACAATCTGGGCAGTGGTCCTGCACACAAAGGATGAGCTGTGCATGCAAGGCTGTACCCCCGCGAGCAACACTGAAGGAGCAGAATACCTAGCAGGAGGCTGAAGAGAAACTTCTGTGTATTTGTCTTTGTATAACTTAAACAAGCCTACTTGTCTCAGCTTTTTAAAAGAGTTTGCTTTATGAGAACGTGATGTAAAGCTTAAAAATCACCTTTAATGGCTGCTAAATATCCTCTCAGTTCCCTCTGGAGTCTGGAACCCTCTGCCTGGAAAAAAAAAGACAAACAAAAGGCAAGGAAGTAAAACCACATTTTAATTATGTTTAATGCCTTGAAACGTGCAGTATGTTGAACTTAACAGCAAAGAGCAATTTCAGGAGCTATCTGGTGAATAGTGTCACAGCTGCAAGCACGCACGGCCTTACATAAATAGTTTACTATCTTTGCAAACAGTTTACCAAGTACTTTAACATTTTAACATTTTGCAAGTAAATAATTACTAATGCAATAACTTTAGTTACTTTGTTTTGCTTAGCTAGCACATCTTGTAGTTTACTGTGAAATCTCAACTGTTTCTATGGCAAATACATCAAAATTGTCTGTCTTTCTCTTATACCAACAGACTTTAAAAAACTCAGAACAGACAAAACGCAATGGCTTGTGTTATTTTATCTCTGACTGTATCACAATTTGGATTCCACAGCTCCTAGGATTTGCAAAGAGACCTGTGCTACACAGCCTTTATTGCTAAAAAGCTGCTGTCCAGGACACCTTCAACAGCCTGGAGATTTTTTAAAAAACTCCACATTTTCCATTTCCCAATATTTTTCAAATGATTTATTTAAGCAGTTGGAAACTACAGGAATTTCAGCTTGCAGTCACATTTTCTCACATACAGCTACACCATATGGCAAAATCAGCTGCAAAAATGACTGACTGCTTTGGAGTTTCTTTCACATGTTCCATACGAAAGTCAGAACACAAGGGGTGCATGTGAATAGTGTGAACAGTTTAGAAGGCAGAAGGTATAAGCTGTTATAACCCCACTTAAGCCAAAGGACCTTTGATGTCAGGAAAGGATTTGCCATCAACGACTGCAGTGCTCAGAGCACTCAGGCACAGGATCACAGGGAATTCAGGCTGAAAGGGGCTATCTGGTACTTAGAATCCATCTACCTGCAGCCACATTAAGGCCAAATGGTGGCTCTGATAAAATGCTTGCCTCCTCAGTGCACACACTGCAATGCAGATTACATCCATCCAAGCCCCTTGCTTCTCCCAGCTTCCTGAAGGGAACTGCAGGCCTTTAGAATGGGATCAACACCACCCCCTACCCCTCTCTCAAACCGCAGCGCACTGTAAGAAGAGAGGAACTGTCCAAGGTCCTGAAAATATCAAAGAATTAGGAGGGTGAGAAGTCTGAGTGGGTCTAGAAAGCAGACTGAATTCAGTTTTCAGATTCAACAAAGAGAAGAGAGCTTTTACACTAATTTGATCTGCAGCAAGTCACCCACGGCTCTCAAAGCCATGAATCGACTGAATTCTGAGCCCAGACCCACCAGGGTGGTATCTGAGAAGCTGCTTACCAACAATAAGTGAGCAGGAGCAGCCAACCCACCAACCTGTCTCTGGTTTGGGACCATATTTGATGCCCCAAGGAAGGCAAGCCCTGTCCTTGCTTTGGGATCAAAGCTGCCCATCAAAACAAGGGCCAGACAGGTGCAGGTTGAGGATCAGTGGATTAAACCTCAGGCTTAATTACTTAAAAAAACCAACAGTGAGTTCTGAAGTAGTAGCTTCATGTTGTGTACTTTAAGAAAATATATGTGTACAACTTAATACTGCTTAGCAAAAAGTGCTCCCCTAACACCTCATTTCCACACAACGTCTCACCCCACAGAACACAGCAGACAGGACCCCTTTCCACTTCATTCTGGGCCAGAATGGGAGGCGGGGAGATGACAGAAGTTGTCTGCTTCCTATGGACCAAGGCATTAAGGGATCAGTGTTGCCACAGAGGAAAGGAGATGGTGCCCAGAAGCAAACCTCTTGATCTCGTGTCTGAAGAGGAGTATCAGCAAATATTTGGCAGGAAGAGAAGGGAAGTCCCTCTTTTATGTAAGTCAGTCTCCCCCCGGAAGGATCCCCAGTACTCTGAGAAGCCACAGGAAGGTACAGAAATTATCTTTCCAATTCATACTTTCTTTGGCCTGAACACTTTTAGGGAAAACAGAAGATAGAGCAACTTGGCTCTTCATCATGATCCAGCTGAACACATGCCCATACTATAACCATTTTTAATCATTAAAGACTTTCTGATGGTTCAGGAGCAGCAAACTGCAGCTGGAAGGCTGAGAACCTTCTTAGCTGACCTCATGCCCAGTAAAAGCTCTGTATTTACTCATGCCTGTGTAGTTTTGTCTTTAGGACTAACCAGCACACCACAAGTGGCATGCCATGCAATCACAGTGCTTGAACACTCTGTTTGTCACTGCACTGCTGTGCAGTTTTATGGCTGGTACCCTAAACCACTCTGAGCTCTATTGTGCTTGGTGAGCATCACCCACCAGCAGCAACCCTGCGCAGGGGAATGTGTAACAGAAAGTCATGGGGGTAAAACACAATGCAAGTATTTTGCCATACGTGCTCTTATGAGTTCTGATACTTGATTCAAAAGAATAATTTTAGCATGCAGCTCCTTCAGTCTAGGTTATTAACAGGCCACAAGCCACTGAGATATCGAAGCATGATAGATCCATATGAATTTCTTCTTGTTAGCAAATGCTGTACGACGTGACATTAAAGCACCCATGAACAAGGGCCAGTTCCCACTGAATCTGAGATATAATCTCTCAGTTTCAATGGCAACAGAATTAGACCTTTCTAAAAATACCAGAAATAAAAATTCGCACCAAAATTCCTCAGCCCTGTGAATTCTGCAAAATGTGCATCTGGTCTACACGCTTTCTATAGTAGGCTCACTATTAGTGAAGATAGATATACTTTTACCACCTAAAATTATATTCACAGGATGAAAAGACTTCATTGCTGGCTTTGCACCTCTTGCAAACTGTGACATACAGGTTTTAAAAAGCCCTGCTTTGAAGATTGTCACGTATTTAATGTTGCCTCTCTGTGGTGTTCATGGTACACTCTTTCTGCTTTCTGGTCTATCAGATGAAAGCATCTGGTGGCTCTCAAACCACTGTGCCAAGTATTTTCATTACAGCCATGAATTTTGTTAAATGAGATGCAGCTTCTTGAGGGAGAATGAAAAGTAGGTGTCATTTCACCAGTGCTGTGTTCCTTTGAAATGGAATTTCCCAAGACAGCACTGATGCTTTGTTCTGTGTGAGGAAGCCAAATGAGTCAGAGTTTCATAATATATAAGAAACTCCAGAGAGGAATCTCAATAGCATACTTAATAACAAACTTCTTATGATCAGGTTGTTTGACAACAGTACTCATGTACCAGCAGACTCCAGCACCAAAAATTAGTGTTAGCTCACCTAGTCAAATTCAATATACAAATTACCAGAAACCTATTCTGCAATCCTGTTTAACTGCACACGAGAGCAAGGGAAGCACGCTGACAACCCAAACCAACATCCCTCTTGAGGAAAGTCAACACAGCTCTTCCCAGCAATGTCCCAAAGAGCTTTGAACACTGCCGCATATCACCTTTCTACTCTCTGGTCATTACATGGTCAGTATTACAGAGCTGTTAAGGACACATGCACTCACTGAGACAAGCAGGTTGGGTGTTTCAGGATCTCGCCATCTGCAGTCACAGGTCTCACACACCCCTGCAGCAGCATTAAGCCTTTTCAGTACTACTGATTCTTGTATGTCTTTAGTTTTGGCTTTCTTTTTAAATAACAGCATTTGGATCAGCTCTATTATGTCACAGAATATTCTGAGGTGGAAGGGACCCAAAAGGATCATTGAGTCCAACTCTTAAGTGAATGGCCCATAGAGGGATCCAACCCACAACCTTGGCATTATTATTTAAGCTTATCTGAGCCCTGGAATTAAGACAAAGCCACTGCTGGCTGTGAGACTGATGGGACCTAAAAAGAAGTTAATTACTAAAACCAGAACAAACATGGCTTCTGTCTTCTCAGCTTTTGCTTCTTGAAGTAGAAGAAAAATTGTTGCATCCCCCCTCAGAAATTCAAGGTCACCTGGCCTCCACAAAAGCTGGAATTGGATGACCTGTTTGCCAGGAATCATTTATTTACAGCTTCCCAGCCAGAACAGGAGAGTCTGATTTTAATACCATGGCACACACCAGGATGTAAACACAATACATCTTTACAGGAAAGGTCAGAAAAAGATTTGGTTTTTGCTTGATACAAAAACCAAACCTATCCCTCCAATTTAGTGAGAGTCAAGAGCATTAAAAATGTAGAACCTGGAGCATAGGCTAATTAGTTACCTGGCCCATAGCAAAATGATAATTATAAAGGCAGCTCTAACACTGGAATTTTGGCATTTCATTGCAGAGCCATCAGGGAAATAGCTAAAAAGAAAGCAATTTCTGTATCACCTGGAAAACGTTCTTTACTGCAATGTGCTGTTACTTGTCACAGTATAAAGCAATGCTGTCTCTCTGTTCATAAACACTTTAGGTCCTATTTACAGGTAGGCCTTCTAGAGAACTCTGAAGTATGAACAGAAAGGACTATCACCTTAAGAGAAGCTTAACAAATAAGAGGCTATTTGGACAAATCTGTAATTCAGTATGAAATCTATTTGCTTACCAGAGTAACCTATTTTACCATTTCTCTACTTCCTAGAACTGTCTCCCAAATTTGGAATCTTGAAGGAGTGGATTTCTCTTTTTCTCTTTCTACAAGCTGCAAGAGACTTGGGTTTTGAAATATTTTTCTAGTGCATCCCTTGAAAAAAGCTGGGTTTGCAACCTTCTCTGCAAACACAGCGGTTGTAGACACCTCAGTATCTTCCAGGACAGCACCAAATTTGTGGCCCAGCCACTAAGAAGGCTCAAAAGTAAGAATTTCATTGTTCTAGCTATTAAGGAACAAAACAAATTGAAGCAAACTGCATCAAAATGCAGGTGGGACACTGTGAGGCACATCTGGTGCTTATGTGTGAATCTTACCTTGGGTATCTTAATTCATAAATAAGTTTTAAAAAATCAGTGGCACAACTAGTGTTAAAAGAACATTCAATAGATGTTAATTGTCTCAGAGACCAACTTCGAGTCAATGCCATGACACAGCTGTAAGGCAGCTGAGCATGGCTGTGTGAAATGAAAGTCAGGCCAGGACAAACCTTTTCAAGATCCTGAAGAAAAACACTCAAGGAACAGCTCTTACTACGAGGCACACATTAAGTGCAGCAGCCCACAGAAGCAGGTTCTGCTCACACAGCAACAGCAAAAAAAGGCTCTTCATTTCACCTAATTCTATAGCAACAACAATACTTGACATTTTGCTCTTTTTCTGACAACATGCCATGGGCAGCTGCTTTTGTAGTAGCAACGACTGTATCTTTTGTGCTTACATGCAGTACATAATGTTAATGGATTTAAACACTAAAATATATTTTAACTGTAGTCTGTAACCTGGAAGTCTCATAACTACATATAGAAAAATAATGAAGGGTAAATATGCATATACATGAAATCGAATATTGCTCTCTTAGACACATAAAGCCAGCACTCTGAGTCATTAACATACACATGGGCATAAAGGCAACTCCTGTCAAAAAAGAACGTGTAAGATGCAGTTCCTTGAACAGCAGAATAAAGATGACATTTCAGGTAAATCTCTGATGGACTTTGATGACAATTTCACAGTTGAGAAAATTATGCAGGAATTCTTTTTTTTTTCCTCACTCTGAACTTCAGGGTTGATTAAGAGGCTGAGCATGTCCAAAATTAGCTGTACAGAGAGAAATGTTTAAGCCTCAAGAAACTTCTTCAAATACACTGAAAGTCTGGGTCATGCTGTCATATATGAGTTCATACATTTTGTTTGTTCCACAAGCTTTGATTTTGAGCAGCAATTTTCAATTTTCAACTTAAGTGGGAGGTGAAAAACGGCTGCATTCACTGTTTAAAATCTAAGCGTTTTCACTGTCGGCGTCAGCTGCAGCAGCTTATTGCTCCCGAAAGAGCAAGTCCTGAGGCTCTGCAAAGCAACTGTGCTCTGCTCTCTCTGGACACGGGATGACTCAGTTTCTCCATGGTGATTCATCTGGGTACATCCACTCTAGAGCTGTCAAGTCCAGAAGGGGCTCTTACCCAGCTGTGTTCAGAAGGAGATGGGAATGGATCACTGGGGAACTGAAATGAGTTTTTCCTCCAGACAGATCTGCTGCACGTGTCCTCACACACAGCCTTCTGCTGGGGTTGGTACATACCCACCACCTCATCTGCTATTCAGGCAAAAAACAGCGTGTGTGAAGATTTCAGGGGTTTAATTACCTATTTCCTGGATAATGAGCACTTTCCCTTCTCTGTGCTTTCCCTAGGCTGAACTGAGAGCCCTCATTTCTTATCTTTGGAGAGTATTAATAAAAGCATCATTCTATACGTAAGATCAGTTGACCTCCCAAGTACTGCGGGCTCAATTAGGCAGGTAAACAAGAGAAACAGACCATTTTCACAGCTGCCAGCTTGCCAGCATGCCCAGAGCACACAGGGCACCAGCTGCAACCAAGAACTTGCAGAGAGACACAGAACTGAATTGATTGTGTTTCTCAAAATGACACATGGGTGGGTAAGATGGTCAGGGAACAGACAAATCACTGCTAAGTGAGATTGCAAGAGACAAAGTAAAGTTTGGATGTCCTCTCAAGTGGCCTCTGCCATGGCCCTGTTAGGTCAGTGACCACCAGAGAGACAATCCTGGGGGGAATCAAAAAAGATGGAAGAGCCCTGACCAGGGATGGTTCTGCTTGCAAGCCCCCTGACTGGCTACATCAACTATTGGGGAACCTCAGCACGAGAATCAATCAACCAGACACCCTTTTTTATTCTTCAGTACCTAGAATTTAACTTTTCTTTTTTCTAAAGGCTCTAGAGTGTCAGAACTGACCTTGAAAGCAGAACTGAATGTAAACCAAGAAGAGCTGGCTGCCTGAGTTCACAGAGGACAGCAGTTCTGCAAGGCAGTCATCAGAGTAATAATTCAGAGGCACATTGTAATGCTTCATATCTTTGCATTGCTAATTCATTGTAAATCAAAGCATGGACCAAAATTAGAAAAACTTTGCTATTTATACCCTTCCTAATGGTGATTGTGGCAGAAAGAGTGCTTCTGCAGCGTTTTCCCCTCCTTTACTTGAAGAACTGAGCACAACAGGACTCTCTGAAGGCACAGTAAGCATGTGTGACTCGTTCAGTAAATACAGAAGCCGTGTCTGTCCTTGGAGTGCCAGTGGCCCTCGCCTGCCCTGCAAGGGGCCCTCCTGAGAGCTGCAGGGGCTCCCTTTGCTCTCACTCACTCACTCCTCCCTGCACAATCCCCTCTCTGACCCAAGTCACATCTGCATCCAGATTTAGCATCATGCAGTTCCTGCAGAGTCCTTGACTGTTTATTACTGTCTCTCTGTACATCAAAGAAGGGAGAAGTAAAATAAAAGTAATACTATGATCCTCCTTAGCCCTAGGCAAGACTTTCAGCTGAAAATCACCATTACAGAAGATTCCCTTTAAAGGACAGAAAAAAACCCAACACTTGAGATATAACTTTGTTTAAATATAGATGTGTTTTCTCTTTCACCTCTTTTTTTTTTAAAATTTCTCTCAGAATTTTGAACTAAAAGGAAAAAAAAAAACAAAACCCAAACTCAGTTTATTCATGGGAACGCTCCAGATGCTCCTTCTACACCCAAAATACCCTTACAGAAACACAGTTACCAGCTGTGAAAACAGCTGGGATAGCGAAAACATGAAGACAATCAAGAAGTCAAGAAGACTTGGAAAAGTGGAAGGGAAAGAAAAGGGAAAATACAACATCTCTGCAGGGTTTCAAAGCTTCTTCAGACCTATTAATTCCCACCATCTTCCTGACCTCAAGAAAGCTGAGGGAGGAACTGCCCCTATCAGAGAAACAGATCCTTTAACTTCCCAGCATTTTTCTCTTTGGTGAAGAGCAAAGGTGTAGACAACAGCCCAGTGGCTGCTGAAACTTCCCTCTGTTGTACACTGAGAGAGGAAAATAAAGGCTAAGCGACCACAAGATGCAGAAAGAGTCCCTAAGCATCCTAGCAGGCAGCATGCAGCGTTCGTGTTTACATGGAAAGGAGGAAGGTGCATGTGGTGGACAGGACTGACTCAGAACAGAAACTGCAAGCACTGACACGAGCCAACTTTTACAGTGTGTAAAATATGTGGGAGGAATTCTCACCCTCCATGCCTTTCTCTGGGAGCTCTAAGTGACAGCTCACACAGACCACAGGCACGTCAGTCCAGACTTACATAACAAGACTGTTTTCCCCGTGGTGTTACTGCAGCTCATGGGAGGCGTTAATTTGGACTAGAAAGGGACTATATAATTAACCACAATTTATCACCTCGGAGCCAAAATGTCTGTCCAACAAAGCAACAAGTAAGAGGGGTTAGAATTTAGGGTTGCGCTGGTAGTAGATTATAAACTCTTTGGGGCACCTTTGTTTCCCTGTCCCTTTTCAGTGCCACCACAGACCCCAGCACCCACAGGGACTGTCACAACACCCCCCCAAACTATTCACTTCTTTCAAACCAGTATTATTATGTTGCACTGATGAAGGCAATCCCTACAAAGGGAAACCAAGGCAATACTTCTCTTCTTTGGAAGAAACAAACACGACACTGTGTTTAGCTGGGGTTGGGTTCTGTTCTCAGCTAGGCTGGTGAAAATCTGCGGCCACTCTGTGATCTCAGGTGGTTCAAGAATGATGATACCACATGGGATCGCAATACATCCTTTTATTATCAGACCACTTTTAGCCCTCTGCATGCACGAATCCAACTGTTATTTCTGTTTGAAAACAGCAGAAAACCATCTGGTACCCACTGAAAAAAAAATAAATCTTACCTGTTACCTGCAACACCTTCAAAATCAGCAATTCTTAAGATCAACATAAAGAAACTGAAAAAATAACTGACCTCTTGTCGCTTGAAATTTTGAACGTATTCTTCAAACTGTTCATCTTTAGTTTCATCTGCTTTTCCTAGTTTTTGAAGTACCTGTATTGAATGGAAAAAGGACTCATTTAATATTTATGTCACAAAACAAAAATACTGCTACTTTCAACACTTCTGTTCTCACAGTTAGGCTTGGATAGCCTTTTGGTTTTCGGGGTGTTCATGCACTGCAGCTTCTAAAGTTCATACAGGAAACTATTTTGTCAAAATAAAAAAAGGCAAAAGCAGGAGTATGGGGGACGTGGGGTGTGTATGTGGACACATACTTTAAAGTATATTGTCCTTGGTGGGATGTGGGGGTTTTTTTAGTGAAGCAACTTATCTTTTAGCAAAGAGTCCCATGGTTTCAAAACAAGGAAGAATGAAAGAATTTTGCTGTCACTGCAAGATTTTCTCCAGTTCAGACAAAGAAAGAAAAAAGTCATTAGGTTTTTCTTCTGTTTATGGCTCATTACATCAAACAGTACCCACATTATCCTTATCTGTATGAGAACTGTAAGGCTGCATGAGAAACTGTTATAGCTGATGCTTATTTAAAACTTGGTGTTCATCTTTCTCCCCTCACTAATTCACAAGTGGATTGCCATCCACTAGGTATAATAAATATACACTAAGTCAGCAGCAAGGGCTGGTCAATCAGCAAGCTCAAAGGTCATTTGACACAGCTACACTTTACACTGTATTTAACTACTATAAATGCATTCTATCAATAAATCCCACGGCTACCCATTCATTTTAACACTGAAGACTGACACACAGCAGCAGAAAGGCGTCACTGTCCTTGTTAAGCAACCCCCAAATGTTTATGGAGTGTTTGCACGTGGGAATGAACCCTCGCACAAAGCCATGTTCAGATTGCTCTCCCATTACAAATTGACCAAACTTTCTATTGTCACAGGAAAAACCAAAACCAAACAAGTGAAAACAAACCCCCTGCCCAAACCCCGTGGAACTCAAACAGTAGAAATTCACAGATCCTGTGAATAAACATATAAAGCTCACCCCATCTCTTCTCCTCAAAACAAAGAATGTATAGCCCCAGTGCTGCTCCATCCTCTCTCTGACCACCTTCCTCTCCCAAGCCCACCAGTCCCACACCAAGATGAGGCTGCCCAAGGGGGTGGGAGCATTGCTACAGTACAAACCAGGGCTCAAGGTGATCAGGAAGGTGATGCCACACTACCTTGTAAGACCCCAGGACCGGAGCTACGAGCTCACCCAGGGAGTTTCACTTGAAAAATAACCAGGGCTCCAAAAATTGGCCCATCAAACCATTAGAAGAGCCCTCAGTTCTTTTAACACCTTACGGGAGAGCACAAAGGACAAAAGCTCCACAGTTTCTCAGGGGGTACTTTTACTGGTAAACTTCAGAAAATAAGAGGTCTTGGCAAAAGTTTGAAGGGTAACATGTAACCAAAATAAATCATTCCACAAGGCATTGACTTAGCACGTGCCAACCCATACAGTCTAGCAAAATCCAAACCATCTCATCTCAAGCTACTCAAAATATTAAGAAAGGCGAAGAAGTAAAGAAAGAGAGAGGAAAAAAGAAAATTATAGCTACCCCCAGAGTGCTGTGAGAGTCCAGCTTCCACCTGCCCCTTCCCCTCCACACACACACCCCCCTGAGCTGGGCCAAGCCAATAATGACTGTAATAACCCAGTGTCTCACATCCTTGTGCACATGGCATGTGAAACATCAGGGCAGTTTTGACAGACTTACAGCAGAGAGACAGAAGGACGACACCAGAGAAGAAAAAAAGCCAAAGACCAGCCTTTTGCTGCCAATAGCCATGTTCATTGTCTGGCATATGTGGGCATTTTGGGTTGGTTTTAGGACGGTTGACTAGCCCCAAAAACCTCATGGACTCTCATCACCAACCTCTTCGTAAAATATTAATAAGTATCCTAGATAGTTTTACAGAGGAATCATTTAATTTAACCTTTTGAATCATCACAGGCCTTCACATTGCTCTTTGTCACCAGTGAGCCAGTCTGTCCCCAGCTGTGCCATGGCTTTGATGCTGAAAATCCAACATCTCCTTCTCCAAGAGGTGGCTGCCAGGTGAACCTCCTGAGCATGGCAACACCCTCAGACTGTTCACAGCCAGAAGCAGCAGGCATGGGAACTGCAGTCTGAGCAGTTCATAACACAGAGAACAAACTACAGCATGAAAAGTTGTCATGATAAACTCTTTTTCACCCCAAAATATCCATGTCTCCAAATGTGCACTCAGGCCCAACAGTGCAAGGCATAGACGGGAACAACTTCTCCTAACACCCACCTCCTATGGTTTGGTGTTTGTTTGGGTTGGGAGTTTGGTGGGGTTTTTCTGTTTGTTTGGTCTGGTTTTTTTGTTTGCTTGGTTTTGGGTTTGTTTTTGTTTTTTTTTAATCCTATCTCCACCTTTCAGTTTCTCTGCAGGTATTTAGCTGAACCAAGATGCAGTGTTACAGTTTATCCTCTGCAAGCACCAACTCTAATTTTAATCCAGAGTTACAGTAAATAATAACTAATGACATAGTTTCTCAGTTTTCCTGTCCAAACCAGAACTACAAATAGGGTTGGAAATAGAAGTTTCAAGCCAGAGGATTGGTACTATCTAAAGAAACTTGCTCTCATGGAAATCCTGCAGCTCATGCCAAGTACACACATAGCTGGGGTTCACTTACTCTCTTCCTAAATGCAATCCTAATGCCATCCCCACAGTTCCATACACAGACAGTGGAGCAGACTGGGCTAAAATAAACTATTCCCTACAGGTCCCTTTAGATCCCATCCATGTAACTCCATGGACCACTGAACACGTAGCTCAGCCTTTTACAACCAACCTAGCTGTAACCACAGCTTTACCACTGGTAGTCTAAACAGAGAAGTTTCCAGGCTGTAGGTGAGGCTTAGAAACTGCCTCAGCACCCATGGGGTGTCTTCTCGGGTAGGGGTAAGGCCAGGTGAAGGCTTGTGTGCCCTACACAGGGATTTCTCCGGCTCCACCTTCCCCTCGTGGACACAGAGGACCTGGGTTAGAGTCAGGGGCTGGTCTGGGTTAGGAAAAGGCAAGTAGCCAGCCTGCTAGCACTAGGTTTGGAACAAGAGAAAACAGATTGACATGCCTAAGTTACTGGAAAGCATCTGATGGCTCTTACTGAAGGACTTAAACTGAAGGAGCAGCAAGTGCCCAACCTCCCCCTTAAGCCTCAGTTCCACCACCCTTCTAGACAAGGATTAGCTTTAGTAACAGGAATAGCTCAGTTTAGTGGCGGCCCACGAGGACAGAAGGGGAGATGGACTGCGTTTCACAAAAGCCTTGGAGTGCTCTACAACAAGATGATCTGTACCAATACGTGGCAAATATTTTATTTTAGATCCATATGGTAAGGATAAAAGCTACCTCATTTAATATAACTGGACTAAATCAGCTACCAGTAAGTTTTATCTTAAAATAACATAAAAAGGTTTTTAAAAAAAGGTATCTAAAATGAGTATCAGTGTTGACCCACCTATATATTATATATGTTGCTATGAACAAAACTACTAAATAGTTAAGCCCATTAGCATTGGGAATGAAGTAAAAGAGTTGATATGATGGTAAACCTAGATGCTGTCAAGTAAATGAATGTAGAGAGCAATTACCAGGCAATGTGGTATTGACAAAACATACAGCACATTCCACAATAACATGTAAAATTTGAGTAAGAACATCAAACATGCCTGATATAATTTATAAATGTCATCAAGATACACTTCTAGATACAAAATGCAAGAATATTTCCATTTGGGGATTCTGCATCTTCAGTAAACTTTCAGAAGAAATAAGACTAAACACCTCCCCTTTTTCAGTCTTCTAAGTGCTTTTATTTATCAAATAATACATTTGGTTCTGTGAGAAACTGGAACTCAAATGACCAATTTCAGAATGACTGTAATGTGAATGTTGTTAAGTGTCTTCAATGTACCAAAGAAAGGAAACTAATATAATAAAATAAATTAGAGATTAGTAGCAAAAGCTTTATTACAATGAAAATTCTTGTCTTGAGGCAAGAATGACAATAGTATAAGAGCTGCTGAGACTACAACCCTGACAGGCCTACGCATCCTCCCCCTAAAAAAGTGTTCAAGACTATGGCAATTCAAGAAAAGAAAGAAAAAAAAATGAATAAATTAAAACCCCCAAAATCAAAACAAACAAACAAAAAAACCAAACCACAAAACCAATGCAAATAAAACCCCTCCCAAACCCCCACAGAAACCCCCAAACCACCCCAAAATTCTCTGATGCAGCCTGTGGTGCTCAGCTTCGTGCAGAGCAGCAGCAGTAACCTGGACAGGAGCTGACCCCATCAGACATCCCAACATGCATCGCCCCCAGCCACACAGCAGCATTCCTAAAGAGCATCCCAACATGGCCCAAACCACTCAGGCTGGGACAACAGCAGTGCTCAGACAGCACTCCAAGAAGACTTTTTCAGAAATTCCCAGCACTGGTGAAATACTGAAAAAATGAAGCTAATCTAACTTTGCAGAAGGGGTATTATTTAGGGGTGTAACAGAATAACCCCCGTGTGGAATGAGAGACACTCAGGAGAGACCAAACCCAGTCATGGACTCCCTGTCCAAAAATCTTCTGAGCACAGCAAAGTGCTCTGGGTGCCATCTCCTGCATCTAGAACACTGTTCTGCAATACTTTCACAACACCATTCCACAACATTTTTTCCTTTCTCCTAGTATATCACTCTTCTACAACCTGCAAAAGAAATACTAGGGCTGCGTGACTAATACATGCAGTTTTCCAGGCACGCCCATGTTTAAAAAGACAATTTTTTTTCATGTGATGGGATGCTATACAAAGCATCCAATACCACAAAGCCATAAAAACGTGTCAAAACAGAACTTTAAGCATGATCCATGACACCCAGCTGGTATCTGAGAAGCGTAGGAGCCAAGTTCAAGAAACCCTGTTTGTTCCAGAAATAAAAGCTAGCTCGGAGGACAACATATTGAAGCACGAAGCCTGGTACAGAGCTCATTTCAAAACTTAGCTACTGACTCTCACACAGGCACGAAAGCAGGGTGCTAAGCACAAGAAATAGAATACTCAAGACTCCCTGAAGCCACACAAGGTTCCCACCTCCTCACTGTTAGCACATGGGGAGCTGAAGGGAAACCAGAGAATCATCACAAAGTGCTACTTGGTTGCTCTGCTGCAAAGAGGGGCAGGAAGGGACAGTGCAGTGCATTACACGTATGCAAGCATAGAGCTTATGGAACTATTTGTTTAGTCCAGCTAACAGAAAGTCTCCTCTCCAAAGGGGTAACACTCATATCTAACTACTCAAGATCTACTTGGGTGGCATTTAATAACAAAACAAATCTTTTTTCTTTTTGTCATGATGCTGCCTCCAATTCAGCACTGAAATCTCAAAATATGGTCAGCAAAAGGAGATGGGCAATGAGATACTTGTTATATCCTACCACTGTTTAATCCTATGATTGTTACATGGTAGGATTAAAAATTAGATGAAATTTCATAATTAGAAAAATAATAGGATGTAGGATTATTAAAAAACCTGTTAATTTTTTCCTCTAGTGCTGAACACACCCAGTAAGTATCAATTACCATTCTATAATGGAGTTGGGATGCCTGAGTCTGAGACACCACAGTGTATTGCCCCATTTCAGTTCTGCTAGGAATACTTTAATCCCAGCACAGCTCTGGTGCAACAGGCTCAATGGCTCCTCTTTTCCAAGGGTTTGGCTGAATTTCCCGCTTTCCAGGCCATACACTTTCCAAGAACTCAGCCTCACCCTTGTGCTGCTGCTGCTGCTATTCCACCACTGTGTTCCTGCAGAAACAACAGCTGAAGGTGACAAATGTTTGCCTGAGCCTCTGTTCTCACTAATATCTGTTGCAGGGTTGTGGGAAAAAAAATTCCCTTTGTCATTGACAGACTCTCAAAAGCCTGAAACCCTGATTAATGTAGAACACTGAGTATTTCTCTACGAGATTTTTACTACAGAAAATGCAGAAAGACACTATAATAAAGCTCGTGACTGACAGGCAATTGCTTTGTGTGGTGCTGGTTTCTGTTACTGATCTTCTAAAATGACTAAACTCAGCTGAGGTTTCCAGGCCAGCTTTAGGTCATCTGTAGTTACCACTCATTTTTTCTGGGCACATCTGCACTACTGCTGACCTACAGAACAACTGATCATTCACCAAACTACAGCCAATCCTCACTGCCATGTCATGTATTTGCCACCTTTATTATTGTACAGCCAACTGTGCCCCAGCCTCCTCCAAGGGGTTCTCTTACCTGGGCACAATAATGCCAATTTGCCCACCATTTACAGTGAAATTCATTGCTCACGTTTGACACTGTGGATCATGGACCAGAGGAAAGGCCACCACAGGAAACTGCAGTTGGGAATAATGCACCCTTCAGTGGAGGGCTGCCACTCCACAGCTGCTATCCTAATATATAACACGGAGAACTGCTGCTGGACAGTGTCACAAAGCCAAAGAGAAGTCATATCCTGACCTGCATGACTGCATGAAATACAGCCCAGCAATGGAAGGGGGCAGCTGCTGCATCCCAGGCACTCTCCAGCGTGGAAGAGCATGAAGATGACTCCACAGGTCAGACCAATTGTTCATAAAACACACTAACCTCTCTCCAAATCCCTCAAAAAGATGATATCCGGGCAACATACATGACAAGTGTGCAGCCACGCTCCTCCAGAACCCTCTCCAAACCACCAACACATTGCATTTCAGTGAATCCCTGATGTCTCTTTACATTTTATGGATTTGATGGATTTTTCTTATCGAGGGATTGTCCTGGTTCTTGTGAAGCTCTAATAAAGGATTTGTTGTTTAAAGAAACATGAAGGTGCACTTCTCTTATAAATGTTTTTCTTTTGTTCATTTTTTGTAAGCTTTTGTTTGCTGGTGCTTTGAGTATTGTACAATTCCATGAAGCATGGGAACAGTTTGCTTAACAAACAAGGACAGTTCTGAGTAACATCCAGACAAGCATAAAACACTATGATGAGCTGCATTCTCTTAATCAAAATTGAAAGAGGGAAATGTGGTCTTTCTAATGCAGCCTAAATGACAAATATGAACACTATGCTATGAGGGATGATTATAGTAACCTTTCTGCAAATTACAGAATCTAATTGCACATCATTGCCCAGATCATGCAGAAATGCTCTAAAGTGAGGCTCAAAATAAACAAGACTATGAGTGCCTTCAGAATGAAGCCACAGACTTCTACATGAGCCCTTGGTTATTTGGTTCAAACCAGAAAGCCCTTTGCAGAGGACACTGACCTGCACATTGCAGTGGAACCCCAATGTGTGGAAGACCTTTGCTCGCCCTCTTCTTTGCAGCATCCAGCTGGAAGGATGCACCCTTGCAAAACTTCACACAGTGCTAGGTGGCCACTGTTCTGCATTAAGTGTGATCCTAAGAGGCCCAGCAGTAAAACCCAGCCAGGCAGTAGAAATTTAAGGGGACTGAAGGATGAGCTTTTCAAGTTTGCAAAGGCCTCATTTTACTCAGAGGAGGGAAGGAACAGTAACAGCTATGCCAAGGTACTGCTAGGGACTTCTCCTGCTCGTGTCTTAGGCGCTTCACAGGGCTTAATGCTGTGGGGCTCTCCCACAGGAGAAGGTGGCTCATCAGACACTCTCTGCATGTATTCTGAAAGGTGCTTATCCTCAGAGGAGGTGAAAACCTGGCAGAGCTTCAAAGAACTGCCACGTATTTCAAAATCTAAACAAGCTGTTCCCTCGACTGCCCTCTGTGACCAGACTATGCAAGAGAGGGCAGCATCAAGGCAGAGCTGCTGGAATGGTGCATGGCAGGTGATTTTCATGGAATGTAACTTAAACAGGAAACAAAATGGAAAGAAACAATAAACAACAACACAGAAAAAGGTGTAGAGAGAAAAAAAAAGAGTGAAAAACCAAAGAAGGAATTAAGAGGGAGTCAAACCATTATGAGAGAATAGGGACTAGGCTAAAACAAAGAATTGACTTGGAGAAAACATAGATTTGATTCATTTGCCTTCTCTCAGGCATCTCAGATGGCACAGGATGGCTCAAACATGTCTGTGCAGGTGGAAAACGTGACCTAGGACCTGTGAAAGTGTCTTCTGGAATGGCAGCTTGAGGCAAGGCAGGATACAACCCAAGCAGCCTGTGTGTGGGCTGCTGGACTGAACTATGCTGTGAGCACAGCAACATCCACAATCCTCGAAGTTTGGAATGTTCTTTTTCCTCACAAAATTGCTTCATGGTTCTTTCTTTGCTCACTTCACCATTGGGCAAAATAGAGGTACAGGACAGGCAAGTAACCTCCACACCGAGTTCAGAGGATGTCAATCATCAACCAAAATCTGACTATTCTAAACGACCACCTTAACCACTGGGCCATCCTCCTCTGAACAGGAGTTGTGCAGTACAGAAATCTGCTCGGTTCACAATATTTGCACTAGAGCCAAGACAGAAGAGACAAAAAAGCTTCTCAAAGAAGTGGAAAGACAACCCCTTTGCCCTTCCCTGGCTATTGTTGCTCTCATATTTCTTGAAAAGATTGATTAGCTCTTTCGGTTGAACAAGATCTAAATTTAACTGCCTGAACAATCAGCAGCTGTGAATTTCTGTGTCCTTTACTGCATCCCAAAGAAATCCAACCACCACTCTGCTGAATTAAAGAAAATCATCTGGCCAGCTGCTGTTTCTGGTTGTACTTACCCATGTAGCTGAAAAGTACCTGGAACACTTTCTAGCACTGCCCAGCATGTCTCAGCCTTTGGCAACCAGCCGTGCACTCAGGCTCACTCACGCCCTCCTCAGTACTTTTTATTTCCCTCCCTCCTACCAGTCCCTCCACTTTCTTACTCCCCTTTGGTTTGTCCTCTACACTTGCTGCTAAGCAAACACTTCCCTTAACACTGCTCCCTCCAAAAAACATCAGCAATCAAAGAAATACTTTATTGTTTGCCTCAATAGCATTGCACTTTGATAGCATGTGTGACAACTTCAGTTACCCACTCTGCTACCACTCTGGGCCCTATCTGGGCTGCAAGCTTTCCAAAGCAAGAGACTCTTTGACCCTCTGCCCTTCTCAGCACTGAAGACAAGGGGACCATCATCATGAGTTGTTTGAAGATCCTACCAAAAACACACAATTAACAGTTTTACTCCTGATACCTACATTCACCTGGTGACCAGCTAGTTCTTTGGCTGTCTATTTACTTGATACTCCTAGTCCTTAAGAACTAGGGAAAAAAAAGGCTAAAGCAGCCACTTGAAATTTTTTTTCACCATATTCCCAAGGAATAAAAAGCACAGAATCAAATAAGCCACATATCTGCCAATGACATATCAACAATTGCCAATGACAAAACTTCAATTTGAAGCTCTTCAAATTAGATTTGGATCATTACCTAAAAGGGAAGTAGATTGCCTATATACAACTTTTTAAAAATTAACTTCGGAGATCTTCTCAATAGAATACTCAAATCAACTAATAAACATTTAGCACAAAGTTCTTCTTAAGCTGGAAGAAGCCACAACACAACAAACAGTTTTATCTCCTGTACAGAAAGGTCACTAAAACTCATCCTTGCACAAGGAATCTAATAGAATTTATGGTACCAAAATCCTCAGCAGTGATACCTGACAGGCAATCTGTTATCTCTAAATTAATCACATTTTTTTCTGAGGCTGAGAAGAGAGATCTAGAATATAAATTTGTAATTTATTTCGGCTACCACAGTTTCATTTCTCAATCAAACACTTAAATTCTGCCTGGGAAAAGACAATTTTGTCAGACTGTCTCTGGATTTATCACAGCAAATACGTGATGTTCTCCCTGGCCACTGACAGTCCAGAGAAAAAGGCAAAAAGTCACATGGCCAGATATAAAGATCACATTCCATACAACAGACCTTGAATTTAAAAGTGCACATGAATTCTCCCACTGTCTAGTTCCACTGGATCGATCTATCTATCTATCTATCTATCTATCTATCTATCTATCTATCTATCTATCTATCTATCTATCTATCTATCTATCTACCTATCTACCTATCTACCTATCTATCTATATCTCAGAGTCTTGTTTATTTAGCTCTGATGATATGATTTCACAGGATCACAGAATTTAAGGAAATCAGGCTTTCACTTTAAGTCGTGATGCTTTTCAGGCTCTTTCCCCTTATATTCCCACTGCTATATCTGATTTTCTCAGTTCCGAGATCCAGTGACAATATTTCCTATTGGTTTTGGTGAAAATCAAATGGAACCAATTTATAATAAAATATATGGATTTGGATTTTTATAGATAAAGAGCATTTGTGGCAAAATATAATGTCCCCTCAGCAGAATGAGATGAACTTGGTAAGCCTCATTTGATAGCATTATAGGTATCTCTAGGTTACTTCTCTTCACAGAAGGCAAAGGTAATTTATAAAGGAAAGCCATTTCTTCAACGTGGAGGAAAATCAGATAAAAGCTTTAAGAAAAATAGATTGCCAGAGTTGCTGTGGAAAAAACAAACAAACAAACAAACAAACCAAACTGATAAAAGAGATATTTTCACTTGGTAAGTTTCTCTAATGATTGCCAGCGAGATTATAATCCACATCCTTAAACACTAAATTACATTTGGATCAGTAATTGGGCAGATGTGATGGCAAACAGGGACAAGGGAACAGCCATGCACGACAGGGGTAATTAACAGAGCTCACTCATTTCTCATCTCACAGCACCAAAGAATTAACAGGTGATTTCACTTTCCTTCCACCTACATCACCTTATCTACCAGACAGGCTACCAGTATTCTCATGTCTTCTCAGTTTGGCTTCTAAACTAGTCCATATGCTCAAAGTAGCAACACAGATGCCTAATCTTGACTGCCTCCTCCAGTCTGAGCTGTGACATTTCCACAGAGAGTCCCTGGAAAGGAACGGGCAGAGGCTGCAGAGACACCCCCAGCTGGTCCAGCAGGCACTGAGGTGCAGGCGCTGCCCGCCCTGGGGCTCCTGCACCTCCCTCAGCAGGGATGGGGCTTCCCTCTGCAGCCTCGGGCGAACCCTCATTCCAGGACTGACACACTGGGGGAACAAACCCCAAAGTCTCCAGCGTGCTTTGGTGGCTTGCCAACAGAATATTTCACCACCTGTTAAGACAGTCTCGTGTCCTGCCACACGCAGCAACGCAGCACATGAAGATAACTTTGTCTAGTGCTTGGCAAAACATTTTCCAAACTGATGTTCATCTGTGGAGGAATTTAGTGTTTCTTTACAGATCACAAACGTATTGCACACTAAATATCAGCGATGTCCCTGACACGGCAGCAGTTGCTGAGGAGGTTCTTCTCACCTTTGGGATGCTCCCAACCTCCCTCCTCTCTCCTCATCTGGAAGAAGACACTGACACTGACATAACACTTCCAGGTGAGTTCACTCTACTACAGATGGAGGGATAAATAAATTTGTTTCAAAAGATTAAGCTACCAAAAGTAAGAAAATTTAGATAGAGCGTATACACTTGGCTCAACAAATGTAACACTCCTTCCTACACTGGCCAAATGCCATGACTTCAACCTTCCCTTATTGTCAACTTCTCTAATGTTCAGATCCTTCATTTGCTTTTCCTTAGACTCTTTCCAGCTTTTCTTAAAATAATGTCTAAAACCACTTGGTATATTTTAAAAGCAGTGGTAGAAAGAAATGTGTTAAGCACTGAAATCAGCTTACATGGGAAAATGGGTCTGAAAATGTTGTCAGACATGAAAAAGCAGCAAAGGAGATTAAACTACAACAATTTGATATCCAGGACTAAATCCTAAGGAAAAAACACTGCACATCTCCCATGAAAAAGTGACACATGCCTCAGTGTCTCACTCCATTGGAGCCCAAATGCACAGTCAGTCTCAGTACTCCTATCCCCCACGATCACAGTAAATGACTGCCTCCTAAGCACCCCTTCAAATCACGCCAGGAGTGGATTATAACGCCTCCATCTCTGGGGGGAGAAAACTGAGGCACAGGAACTGATTAAGCAGTTCTGCCAGCCTTTAATTACTCGTGCAGGATGCCAAAAGGACAGCTTTAATCTGAACATGGAGATGTTGTGCCTTAAAACTGTGCCTAAAATACTGCTGAGCAACACAAAGAATTAAAAAGCACATACAGCAGAGTACAAGTATATAAAATGCCCCAAGCTCATTTATTTCACTCAAGTAATTAGATTTGGGGATCTCAACGTGTGAGAAAGATGAGCAGGGTTAGTTTCTCCACCATTCCCCAAAATAAATTGATACATATGGCAACTATTACTTAATATTGTCTATCATACCCACTCAAGCTGTCATATTTCATGTAGCAAAAAGTTAAAATTTAAAGATACTGGTGCAAAAATGAGTAAATCAAAACTTTCTGGGAATGGTTCTTTAAGTGCAAAGATTGACTTTATTTTTTTCCCTTTGTATCAAATACAGTTCCCGAAATTTTCAGCTGTCTCAAATACCTTCTGCAGCAAGTAATTTTCTAACAAAGACATGTTTTACATGATTTTTATTACATGCTTTCATAAAATATGCTTTTCACACTATGAACCAGAATGACTTTAAAAGGCAAGTAGAACTGTAGGCATTTATAAATATAAATTTAACTTCTGATAGCTACTAACAGATTAGTAAAGCACCACAGTCATAACATTTTGTTCATTTATGTGAATATAAATGAGACTTTCTAGGAATACAGAAGTATTTGGCACCCACAGGTACCAAAGGATGTTAGACAGAAGCACTTTAGGAAAATTGTGATGTTCTTGGTGCCTTTCAAACCATCCTGGTTTTATTACTTAAATGTACAGGGACATTGTTTCTGACTAACAAAGATCACTCCATACATTTTCACAGCACAGAAGCTTGTTTAATGAAATAACTGAAGCTGCAGGGATAAATTGTCTGTCCAGAGGTGTTTATCTCAGGCAGCTTCAGGATTCCCATCACCAAGCAAGACTGTAGCTTTAATAATGTCCATCCCTTCAAAGTCAACAACATTGGTCATGCAGGAAAGACCTGTCCTGCTTGACCAACCTGGCAGGTGACCTGCCCAGTGGATGAGGGAAAGGCTGGGGGTGGACCTGGACCTCAGTAAAGCCTTTGATCGTGTCTCCCACAGCATTCTCCTGCAGAAGGTGGAAGCCCGTGGCTTGGACAGGTGCTCTCTTTACCGAGCTAAAAACGGGCTGGATGGCCAGGTGTGAATGGAACCAAATCCAACTGGAGTCTGGTCACTAGTGGGGTCCCAGGGCTCAGTGCTAGGGCCAGTCCTGCCTCATCATTTAATCGATGATTTGGATGAGGACATCCTCAGCAAGTTTGCAGGTGACACTGAGCTGGGCAGGAGTGCTGGTCTGCTGTTCTGCAGGGGCATCTGGACAGGCTGCATCGATGGGCTGAGACCAACAGCATCAGGTTCAACAAGGCCAAGTGCTGGGTCCTGCAGCTGGGTCACAACAACCCCATGGAACGCTCCAGGCTGGAGGAAAAGTGGGTGGAAAGCCACTGACTCCATTAATAAATTAGAATGTGGGAAAAGCTTCGTATAATACATATTATAAACTCATGGAATCAGCTGTTAGTAGGTGTAATTTTAGAGCTGTAATTTCTTAATTCTTACTAATAATCCAGAGACAGAAACCTTACATTGACTTATGACTGTTTGACATAAACTCCAAACACACATTAAAATCTGTTGCTTCTTTAAGACTTCTCGCTGCTGAATGATAAGGACAAGCCTTTTGTGTCGGTACTCCTGGTCCATCTCTGCCCCTTCACCGTAGTTTCACTGTGACTCATGCTAATTTAATCCATGCAATGCTCTTGACTGACACTATTGCCATAGACCTGCAGGCAAATCAATGAAAATGAAATGCAGGTGATTATGTGACATATTCCTGAACTATGACAGTATTAAGGCAACTAAAGCTGACACTGTGTACCCTACAGGAAGGGCTGCCTGAGTAATGATGCTGCTCCTCTGAGGGCAGTCCCTGTCAAGTGACACACATGCCCCTCTTTATAAAAACCCAGGCTCTACATCAAAAGCTCATAATATGCAGTAATAACAGGACAGTTATTACTCTTAGCTTTGTGTCCTGTCCGTGTATTTTCCTTGGGAGATGAATTTTACAGACTAGATTGAGAGCCACAACAGAAATTCTGGATGTTGCAAGAGATCATGTTAGCCATTCAGTAGATGCCATTTCTTCCTCAAATCTAAATTGATCTCAGCACCTCAGCGGGTTGTTAGGAGGACATCAGAGATGCTACATTTCCATAAAAGTAGCAAAGCTAAATCTTGTTAGTCCCACCTATTGCTCCCAGCATATTTTCACAGCAGTAAGAACAAAACCATCCAAGTAGTTCTGTTCTACCTTTCTCAACTTTGTCCTTTGTCCTCTTTCTGCCCTTGGCTGTCGTCAGCACTGCTACACACTATGATACATTTGCCACATCCTTCAAAAGGAAGCTGCATTTCGGTAGTGCCTGAAATGGTTTCTGCATAAATTACTGCAGTCCTCACAGATGATAAAAGAATATAAATGCAGTGCTGGTGATTAATGTAAACCCATGTGATTAAATGCAAGTCAGTGTAATTAACAGGGCTACAAACATGAGTCCTATGCTTTCTCTTCCCATAACTAACTATGGGAATAGTTTCTAAAATCTTCTCTGAAATTAAGATGAGATGACATTATTTAGAGCAAGTTTTTCAGATTCAAAGTATCAAGCTGGTCCAGAACTCCTCATCCTAACCTTTAACTATTTATACTTTTGTTTCAGAATAAATCTGCATCTGTGAACGCCTGAAGCTCTCTCTCGGTGCCATAGCAGCAGATTTCTGGGGAAATCACTGTGCATGGATTACAACGCTGGTCTAAATATAAACCTTTCAGAGATTTCAGGGTCATGTTTGGGAAAGAAGAAAATAGACAGTTTCATCACAGTGATACTGTGGTAATACCCCTTATGAATACGGACAAGGAAGGGGTTTCATTCTGAGCTATGAAAGCAGTATTTGAAAGCATATGAAATCTAAAAAAATCACAGACCAGAACAAGAATTAACCTCAACCCCTGGAGAAAGACAGAAGAATCCAGCTGGAGTGTTCAGAAATCAAGTAACAGACAGACATACACGGCTTGAAGCAATATCCTTCTAAAAACCAATTATCCTGAACAGGAGTCAAGCTTGGTCAACCAAAAAGATATTGTTTTCCCTTACAACCCCCTTCCCCACATCCCCCAGGCTCTTCTCATGGAGGGCAACCCCTGGCAGTTCCCCTGGCAGGGTCCTGTGCTGCAGGCACACTCTGGGCTGCTCATTGCCGTGATGGGAGCCAGGGCAGCTTCACTGAGCACAGATCGCTGCAGACTCGCAGCCTTATGTAAGGGCACGGATTGAGCATGGCCATCCCCCTGCCCCCTCACCACAGCACCCACAGGCAAGTGTTACCGGCCCAAATAAATCCAAAGGATCAGGGGAATGCACACCACAAGTATAAAAGATATCCCAAGAGCCGTTGCCTTCTCCCCTCACTTGTTTTCCCCTCTTTTTAATTCCCCCCCTTTTCTTTTTATCTCGTTTTTTCCACTGATTTTCCTTCCCTGCCCTTCCCTTTCCTTTCCGTTCCTTCAATGCAGAACTTGAGAGAGATGAATAAATCATCACTCTGCAACTGCATAAAAATCAGCACAAGTAAATCACATTACTCAAGAAACAGTGTGAGAAAAGAAGTGTGGAGATAAGAACAATTTACTGCAGGATGCAGGACCTGCATCCTAAATAGCATTAAGCAGCCTCAAATAGGTGAGAAGCCGTACTAAGGTTTTGCAGTACCACAAGAATTTGCACCTCAAATGCAACACATGTGATCAGTGCAAAGATTTTAATAAATAGAGATCCTGGTCTTTGCACTGTATTTGGGTTGTACAGGACGGAAAGCACAGCATGGAGTGGAAAGATCACTGCACAAGTGAAAGAATAAAATGGTTTTTTTCCACAACATGCCATAAAATGTGGAGCTTTAACTTTACAGCACTTTACCCTACCTAATTTCTGCCCAAACAACCATGCAATCGCTGCCAGTTAATTTCAATGAAATTATTTCACCTGAGAGCAGATTTTACATTATAAAAATGCCAATAAAGACACCAATAAAAATGAGATGAGGACTGAAACATAATTAGACAGTTTTATAATTAGCCTACAGTTCAATGACTCTAAAGTTGAGTTGCATTAATAAATATCTAGAAATTAAGCTGCAAAGTACTTCACTATTTAGTTAAGGGCAGAGAAACCTCATCTTCAGACAAACTGGAATCCTTTAGCCCGTCCAAAAGTGATAACATCTTTTGATAGTTCTCTATGTCACAAGGTGAATTCTACTCCAAAGGATTTTTTCTATCAGTTTCAGTTCAGAACATACTGCAGCAAGACCTACTGTAGATAACCAGCCATGAATAAAGCTAATAGTCTGTGAACAGAGATTTTTCCAAGGGCCTATCAGAACCAACAGAGCCGCTCTAAACACTTCCTTCAAGACACCTATTATTTGAGGAACATTCTTCCCTCTTCCCCATATCGTTCCAAATCACAAACCTGGCAACTCACACACAGCTGAAGCAGCTCAGCAATAGCTGTGATATGAAGGGTAATGAGCACTCACCTCTTCAGAGTTGCCACTTTGTACCTTGCCTCACTTCAAGGAAATAGATATTTCAGGAGAGGCAGGAGATCTCCCTGTCAGGAGAATATGTTGCACGCTCCTCAAGGGAGTACAAAGGCAAGGGACAGGGCAGGGGAAACACCAACATTTGCCATTTCTTCTGAGCTTGCAGGACCCAGATCCCCTTTGACAGCCAGAGTTCCTCCTTTCTCTTGTTGTGAACTACTACAGTGTACCACAGATCAAATACAAACATGCTGTCGCATACCAAGCACATCACATTCCAAAACCGAAAAGCTCCCTCTGCCTGTCGAACACAAGGACACAACAATTTTCATGAAGTGAGATAGGATGGATATGGCCCAGTCCTCAAGTACCAACTCCCCCTGCCCCTCTGCTGTGTGTTTTAACCTTGCCCTGTGGGATCCAGAGCCTGATCTTGGGATGCTGCACAAAGAGGCCATTACACTGACATCTCCAAATTTTAACTGGAATTTGAGGTGAGAGCTGAGTAATTCAGGGATGAAATTCTTTTGAGAACAACTAATCTGCTCAGTCGACTCATTTCACACAGTTTAATAACCTACACAAGAACCTGAGCAAGAGTCCATAACTAAAAACCTGAATTCCCCTATTCAATGCTGGAAATTATCTTTTTCTTGCCCATCTCTGAGGTTTGCACATTTGAAGTCCACTTCTGCTTAAAATGACCTTTAATTCAGTAAGCACAGCTTCTGTGTGACTAAAAACCATTGCATAAAAATATTTCCTTTCTTAGCAGAACAATTTCCAATGACTTTCAAGTAGTGTGTGTAATGTTGGCCTTTAAAATACCATTATTACACCTCATTTCGTTAGAATTGCTGTGCCCACAGGGACCTGGATTTTATTTTACATTAAAATTCCTCAGAGAGAAATTCTGGTTGAGAAGTCTATTTGATCATCACTGAGTATGACAGCAAGAACATAATTTAATTCTACGTTTTGGGTTGTGTATGCCAAGATACCAGACCAGGATGGTTTCTGTGTTTTTGTTCTGGTGTTTGTTTGTTTGTTTGTTTTTAAAATTGTAAATTGAAACACTTCACCCTTGACAAGTACGGTGAAAGACCATTTTTAGAATTTACTTCTTATCCAGATTAGTTCAAATTTACGAGTTTTTCACATGTAGAAGTAAAAACAAAATAGATACAGGAGAATGTTACTGGAAAACTGAAAACAATGTGGGCATACAATGAAACTTCTGTGTTCGCACCATTTATTGGGTAATTTACAGGATCTTACTTGCAGTCATCAGGTTAAAAGGGTCCCCTGTTATTTCTATAGTGTTTGAGCCAGTGTCAGAACACTGAACCTTAATTTATCTATTCCTTAAGTATCAGACAAATGCTTCCCACCAAGAGAACTGCTGAGCTCAGCTGCAAGCCCTCGCTGGAGGGTACCTGCCCCCTGGTTGTATTGAATAGAGCCCAGGGGAGCACAAAGGCATCCTGGAGAGCCTCCATGCACTCGGGCACACCCGTGAGCCACAGGGCGCATAGTGACACTGACTTTGGGCAAGAACGTGGAGTATTTTCTTCCTGGTGAAAGGTACTGGCTGTATTCTTTACAATATGTAGTGTTCAATTGATACTCACCCATTAACTATATACTATATATTACTATATATAGTTAATGGACTGTATTAAAAAAAATAAAAAAATCCCCCAAACCATTTCTGGTATTGGAAAGATCAGACTGCTGCAGAAAATTACAATCTGAAAGATAGATCAATTTCTTTTTCTTTCTTATCATTTGATATTTTCATTTTCCTGCTGTCACATGGCTGAAATTGTTTGACTTCCAGGATTGGAAGCTGCTGCAGCACAGGACGGCAGATGGGACAGCTGAGTGAAGAACACATTGCTGATGAACAGTGTAAGGGCAGGGGTGTGCAGAGACACCAGGGCTGGGTGGGCTGCTGAGGCTGTGCCAGAGTGGGAGCTCCATCCTGACTAAGGAGCCCCCTTCAGCACTGGTGGGCATGTTAACATGGTCACACACTTCCAGGAGACACAGGTTTGGTATTTTACCACACAGGCACATTTGGTTACAAATTTGGCTGAATGTGAGCAATAGAAGTATTTCCAGAAAGGACTGGCAACCAGAAAAATAAAGGCAACCTCAGCAAGATACAAAAAAAACCCTCTTGTGAAAGTAATATTGTCACTCTCTGCGTTGTAACAGGCATTAAAGGAAATTATGAGGACTGGGGTATTGGCAAAGTAACCTTTGCTAACTCAGAAAATTACTTTTCCAGGAGCCCTTAACAGTAGAGCACACAAATTGTTCCTGTGAATCGTGGCTTTATTTCTTACAAGCCTCACAGACAACAAACAGCTAGTGTACAGTGTGACATCTGGATTTTCTGTCCTCTTATAAATCCTCCTGCGCAAGAGTGCATGGAGCCCCTGAAGAACACCACCTGAGGAAACACCACGAGTAGTCAGCACGTCTCAGAGACAACAGCTGGCACTGTCCCAAATGAAACACGCGTCCAGCTGTAACTCAGTGATGTGCAATGATGTCCAGCCCTGCTCCCAGCCCCTTTCTGTCCACCCACCCTTCACCAGCACTGCTGGTTCCCTCGGAAGAATTCCCTTTGGGCTTTCACTTTCATGCTTTTTTTACCCTTTTATTCTGAACCAGCATTTCCAAGATTCCTGGTTTCTGGCTCTGTCCTCAGTTCAGCTCTCACCCCTTTCTCTCCAAAGGAGTTGTCTGCTCTGCTTGTTTTCCTTTCACCCCTTCCTTTACACGTGCTCTTGACCTCCAGCTATAAACCTCCACTGTGCAACCTACCTTGGCACTCTCTCTCAGATCCACTCTCAATTAAACAGACGCTTCCCTCATGACCAGAGACAGTTTTTTAGCTCTTAATTACACATGCAGCTTCAGGAACTTTTCAGTTCAAATTCAGTGTATTTTTGTTTCCTACTGATAATTTATTCAAACTAGCTGATAAATAAATAATAAAAAGTTGTATGACCAGTTTTTTTTTAAGTGATATATTAAAAAATATGGTCTGTGTATAGACAAGGCAGGGAGTGACCACAGAACACAACAAAGGACACAAATTCAGTTTGGAAGTCAGCAAATCTGAAAGAAAAACAACTGATGAGCTATTCAAAAAGTGCACTAGGTCAAGAACTAACTTCAAGAAATTAAACTGTTCTAAAACGTAAAAGAATAAGACCATCAGATTAAATTCGGCAATAAACATTTCCACAGGAGTAATTCCATCAGCTGTAAGTAGACACCTTGCTCACCCTTTGGTATCACCATCTCCAGCTACGTGGGGGTGCAGCAGCCACAGCAACCCCAGCCAGCCCCTCGTGATGGGCAATCACTCCCCTAAGGATGCAGGAGTTAAACACTTTCATATTCCTAAGGTCTCTCTTGGCAATAACTCACAGGAGGCTTGTATTTTTGGAGGAAAAGCCTGCTAGAGTTTGATCTGATTAACTTTTGGGAGGAAATCTCGCTTTAGTGCTTTTCTTCCTGTGCTTCTCCCACCAGAGGTTTTTGGGCAGGACAATGAAGACAGCACGGGAAAGGAACAGCCTCAGCATCAATCCCTGCCAGTAACAATCAGGGCTAATGGCAGCCAATAATAGGAACTACCTGACCCGGAGATTGCATCACAAACTGTGGTGAAAACTTTAATCAGAGAATTGATTTCTATCATTTTTTATCTCCTGCACTGTTCCTTTTCTTTTTCTCCCTCCTCTGAACATGAGGCTGTGGACAAATAAAATCAGCACTTGAGGCTCTTTATCTTGAACTTGAATGATCAAGGCTGTCTGTTCATAATGCTTTCAAATCCTTAGTAATATCCAGCTTCTCCTCTTCATTAAATTACAAAGCACTGATTACTAGTTTATTGCATGAAATGCTTATTAGCAGTGTATAAATCAGTCAGCAACAGCTTGGAAAAAGTAACTCATAATAAATAAAGTGTCCCAATTAACTTATCTCAGTTTTCCTTGCTTATCTCAACATTTTACTATCTCACTGTTAAACAGCCCATATTGCTTCTCAAAAAGCATTTATTTCTTTAAATACAACCTCAACCTAAAGCAAACACAGAGGAGTCTCTAAACCCACTTACATTTAAAAATACTGCTGTTTGTTGGTAACGTGACTAGTCTGTCGATGCATTAGCCTTTCACACACTATATTTTAATAAATATTTTTCATGTAATTATGTCTAGGGTATAAGTGATCACTCCCTTCTGAGGAAGGCGTACATGGTTTCTTGGCAAGTTTTCTCCCTTCATGTAAGTTAAAAATTTAACAAAAATCCAAGAGGAACACATCAAAGTGAGAGAAGTGTCTCATGGGGCATTCAATGCACATCAGAGTCCAAGGCTTTGAGGGAGCATGGAAGAGAGGGTAAGGAAGACAGTCAGACCTGAGACTCAAATTTATATACTTTCAGATAATAGTTATGCTTTCTAGGAATTTACAGAGCATATGAGCCAATATTATAAAAATGTAAGCCTTTCCCCAGCAGTGAAGGATTATACTAACCAGCATACATGGGCAGCTGTGTAACTCCACTCTGATATTTCAGCCATGAATTGGAAGAATTGCCCAAAAAGATGAACTTGAGTTTTCCTTTGTGCCCAAGCGTGTCTTTCCCCTGCCTACAGAAGGGGTGCACTTACCAAGCACGCTGCAGAGCTGGATGGAAGTGCTTGAGCAAGCCTGGAGAACCAGAAGGACAGGGACTCAACCCCCCAGCACACACCATGCTCAAGGGCACAGAGCAGAGACACCCAAATGTCCCATTCACCTGCTCTCCCAATGCAGATGCTTCTACAGAGAAACCTGGAACTAAAGTCACTCCTTAATATTAAAACTCACTGATCAGAGTGTTAAAGGCCTTAAGAAAAACCATCGATCCCAATCAGGTATTAGGAACACATTCCCGAAATTCCAGGCTTGGACTCCTGTGTTTGGTACACACGTATCAGCAAGGGCCACCTCGGAGCACCCGCTCTGGAACCCAGGAAGGGTGAGGATTTTGAAGAAAGACTTCAGTATCCATTCAATTTTCTATTGGAGTCTGAATAGTTTTGGTTAATAATAGGAGAAAACCCAGATGAATCAAATCAATAAAGATGCAGGCATTTGAAGAGAGGAGTACAAAACTCTTCAAACTCCTGGCAAATGAATCATTTTGGAACATCCACCCAGACAGCTGTTTCAAGATTACACGATTCAAGACTTTATTCCGATGAACTCTGTTTGACTCCACTTTGATGTTTAAAAGGAGGGGGGAGAAAGTGGCAAGTAGTGTAACCTACAGTGCAGAAATTAACACTTGAGATTACATTTCACCTCAGTAAATATACACAGTATATATACAGTGTGTGTATATATATATATATATATATACAGTAACATAAGACTCACAGTGTTTCTCCACAAACTATTTCTCCAGGTATAACTGTTCCAGTGTGTCCACTATTTCCACCTGATTCCTATCATGGAATTCTATTAAATTTCCTTTCCCATTACGGACAAGGATTAGAGGAATGCCAGAAGAATATCTCATGAGTAATGGGGAGCTGTGAAATAAACCTCATTTGCAGGGGGCCTGAGTCAGCAAGCCCGTACTGGGGTCAGCAAGCCAGAACATCTAGTTCTTAGGCAATCTGCTACTGGGAAAACATGTGAATTTAATGTCTGGAGCTTGTTTGCTAGTTAAGATCACCGCCATTTAGGAACCCTCAGCATGGGGTCATCAGCTGCCTAGGCTGGCCCTAGGTTGGTCAGAACTACGCCAGAGCAGAGGGAGACTCAGTACAGCATGCTTTCAGTGATCCATCACACTCTTGGCCTCAGTTTGTTCCACGGTCTTTACAACCAAGGGGGGATTAGTGCAGTAAATATCTCACTCACTGGCTGTGCCTACAGCTTATGCATTCAGGTGCATCCTGTTCCCCGTGCCCACACACTGCCCTCTGTGAGTTACACACTCACTGAAATTCAACCGTGTTCCCTGGATTCAGACACCACAATCAAAGCTTGAAAGCAAAACTGTGGGCGAGCAACACAAATTCATTCCAGCCTTGGCAGAAGACAATGGAGTTCAAGTCAAGAAATAAATCATATTCAAAATAAATAATTAAGGGCTCTAGCATGCTTTGAGGTAATTCTGTTCTAGAAGTAGCTCACAGATACAACACCGAGCCTTGTGTCTCCTGCAGCCTCCAAGGACTGTCAGAGCAGGGCAAGCCAATACCAGGCTTGAAGAAGTCCTTTCCTCCTTGCAATTGTTCTGAAAGCCAGAGCCTTTCCCCCAGTGCAGACACTGCCACCACCCAGCCCCTAGCAGTGCCACGCTCTGTCCTGTGACAGGAATCCAGGTGTATGCCACCTGCACGCTACCCAGGCTGGAGGTAACTGAGGATAGCACTTCTAGCAAATGACATCTTCAGCTTGGAAATTTCTGTTTGGATCCTCCCAGTGCCCCCCGACGAAGTCCCAGAAGTCAAATCTTGGCATCGTTGTTATGCCATGTCACAACAGATCAAGTTCTGTGATATGTTCTCTAGATTTGCATGGCAACAAGCAGTGGGAGACATTAATATTGCCTAACAAAGCAAAATTTAGGAGAAATAAGTGTTATTACAGTCTGTCTCTAAATGACAAAACCACCATAAATGACAGGGTATTTTATGTTACTGTTCTATCCCTCTCCCCTCTACAGGAGCAAGGGAAGCTACAGCCTCCCTGGGGATCTGGTCTAGCAGGAAAGAGCATTGCTCCCAAGGAAGGAAAGAGTTCAGCAGAAGTCAAAGAATTGAGAAATATTTAAAAATGTTTCCCTGCAGGCATTAATGACTCCACTGGCTCATATTTTGCCTGTAAGCAGCAAATATCTAATTCTGTTCATATATAAATTCATGCCAGCATTCAGATTCAGTGCTGAGCAAGATAAATATTTATAAACTGGCTTTTGCAAGTTGTCATATTCTAGACAAGAGACCTTCATTAGCAAACCACATCAGTAGTCTAGGGAATGAAGAATCCAAAACTTCAGAAGATACAGCAATCCCTCTTCCATTAATATGGAAGTTGCTCTTTTTACATTCCAAATCCATCAAATGCACACAACTGTTCATGATATGGGATCTTATTTTAGTCTCAATATTGGTGAAATTTAACTCATTCCCATTTAAAAGCACATCAGTGAATTCACAGTCCTTATGTAGATATCCTGAAGTCATGACACAACTTTCAACACTAAACTTTACTTTTATATGCTCTTAGATAAATGACAATGTAGAAGACAGTTCCCAGGAGTTGAATGGACACTGAGCTCTCTCCAGACATACCCATTAGCCTGTAAAAAGTGTACAATGGAGGTGCCAAACCCGAGTTAGGTTGTGTTTTTCACTTCTATTCCAGTTTAAAAATTGCTTCCTGAAGAAAACCAGAAAATTTCTGAGAAAGAGCAATAACAGAGAGATATTACTTATAAAATGAAAATATTCCCAAACCCATTGCCTTTTCCACTGAGGCATTGCTATTGCTTTGCTTCTCAACAGGACTGTTCACGAGGCCACTCATAAAGAAGGACCAACTCAGGCCCTGACCAAGCAAAAGCTGTTGTGAAGACAAATAAAAAACCCAAACAAACAAAAACCAAAACAAAACAAATAAAAAATGACAACAATAATAGAACAAACCCTCCCACCCCAAATCCACAAACACTATTAACTAAACTGAATCCATTTCTCTTGTCCCAAAATTATTCCAAAGAGCTGCCATACCTCATCCAAAAGCCTGACAAAGGGGCAGCACAGCCCTTGAATTTCACTCAGCCATTCCAGAAAATCCTTGGAAGTCAGCCCTAAACCCAGGACTGACAAAGGGGTATTGAGGAGTCAGCCCTAAACCCAGGACTGACGAAGGGGTATTGAGGAGTCAGCCCTAAACCAGGACTAATGAAGGGGTATTGAGGAGTCAGCCCTAAACCCAGGACTAATGAAGGGGTATTGAGGAGTCAGCCCTAAACCCAGGACTGATGAAGGGGTATTGAGGAGTCAGCCCTAAACCCAGGACTGATGAAGGGATATTGAGGAGTCACCCCTAAACCCAGGACTGATGAAGGGATATTGAGGAGTCAGCCCTAAACCCAGGACTGATGAAGGGGTATTGAGGAGTCACCCCTAACCCCAGGACTGACGAAGGGGTATTGAGGAGTCAGCCCTAACCCCAGGACTGATGAAGGGGTATTGAGGTACCCAGCAGCTTTTGCCCTTCCCCAGGTTTGTGTCTCGTCGCTCTCAGTTCTTCCAAGGCAATCTGCTGCTGTCCTCCCCTGCTGGGCATCACCCCCTGAGAGCTGTGTTTAAATCCAGCCCAGGCACGGGTGAAGGGCAACAATCCTTCCTCTCTGGAGCTCGTGAGCCTGCACTGGCAGTGCTGTCACTGCCACTTCTGGGCACCCACTGAAAGAAAGATTGGGACAACTCGAAGGATGCCACTGGAAGACCACTGAAATGCTCAGTGGGCATGAAAAGGGAACTGGGCTTCTACAGCCAGGAAAAGACAGAGGCAAGGGAGGGAAACCCCATTTGTACTTCCAAACACCTAACTAGTCACTACAGAGAAGGCCAAGCCAAGCCCTGCTCAGACTCCCAAGAAAAAAGGATAGAGCAACAGTCATAAGCCACAAGAAGGGAAATTTTGAGGGCTGAAACAAATCACCCTGAGATGGTGAAATGCTCCAAGGGGCTCCTCAGAGAGGCTGGGCAAACTCCACCCTCAGAGATGCTCAAGACACAAGATCGGAAGAGC
>JAWWMP010000081.1:49297862-49308030 GCA_035047865.1 Dendrocincla tyrannina
CTTCTGGGATGGAGGTGGATGAGTCAGCATCCATAGGTCTCTTCCAACATACATTATTCTCCATTTACTCTGTTCTTAAATGAAGGATCAGCTGTTGGTCTGAACGAAAGAGAGAGGAAGAAGCAGGAATGGGAATAGGGACTGTACAGGCTGTGTCTGTGATTAAGGAATGCACTGAGAAACACTCAAAGGGAAAGGAGGGGAAACCATTTGCTCTCATTTTTAATAAAGACATGTTAGGTCTTTTTATTTTCTGACATAGAAAATTCTAACCTTACCTTTTTTTCCCAAAAAGATGAAGAAATCACGCTGTTATACTGTCCTTTTCTGATTCTTGTAAAAATCCTGGGGGGTTATGTGGGGGTTTTACTGCTTTCAATTGAACAATTAAACACAAACAACTTGAATTTATTCTGAAAAAACGCCCAAAAAACCAAAGGAGGGGAAGAAGTACTTCTTTTAGGCCAATAACTGTTTGGGTCTAGCCTACATACTGCCCAGCTTCAGCCAGGCCTCAGGTGAGGTGGGACAGATAAAATAAGGTGGTGATGTGCAGGAAAAGGGAACCATCCAGCTGCTTGGACATTTCAGGTACCATCACCTTGGTACAAGCAGGCAAGGAAAAATGAGCAAGATTCAAACAGATGGTCCCAGAGTGCTCTGATAAGAGCTCTGTGTTTGTACCCAGGTGCTCACTGCGAGGGCAGCAAGAAACAGGCTGGAGCAAGTGAACCCTTGCACAGCGTTGGCACAAGTCAGGGTCAGCCACTTCCCCCAGCTGGATGCAGTAGCTGGGCAGGTTTACTCAAATTTGCTGAAAGAGTTCCAATTAGCCACAGAATTCCGTGTCAGCAAATTAGAGGTATTGATTTATGCAGGCCAGGGAAGGTCAACCAAGAATTTGATGATCCCAGAATAGATTTGCTGCTGGCATAGTCAGGCAAACTCTCTCAGAGCAAGGAGAAACCCCAGTTTATAAATGCTCAGCGTGGCTTCTGACATCCTCAAAGGAAAAATTTCTCTTGCCCCAGAATATCTGTACACACACTACTCCACCCAGAAGCAGAGCTGCAATCTGCAGAAAGCTATTCAGCCAGCTACAATTTAAATCCAGCCCAAGGCAGAGCCAGTACAGAGAGTACATGTAGCATTAAATCCTGTTAATACAGTGAACTGGATTATATTTAACCTGCAGAGCCTCATCCTGCCGCAAATAAAGTCAGCATGAGTCGAACCAGATCTTTAAAAGAGAGCTATTATAGTGACTTGATATCGAGTTCATCACAACTTGCAAAAGACATAAATCCTAAATACTGTGATGGATGGAACTGGCGTTTCTTAAGGTATGACACTGACCCAAATTCTAAAAAAAAATAAATAAAAAAAATAAAATGTTAACAAAAAAGTGTTTTGTATTAACACAACTTACACCAGTAAAAAAGGGGAAAGGCACTAAACAGAGCTGTAGTGGGATGCTGGTTGACACTATCTTTGCACATTTCTCCCTGCTATATGTACATGGAGTCACAGCTGTTTCATGTATTTCCATAAGATTACTGATAGAGTAAAACACCTCTTGGTATGAGTATGAATCACAGAAACACTCATGTCAATGAAGGCTCATTCCCCTGATTTATCCAACACAAATCCACCACAGGGATATGCCCCTGCTCAGGCATGGGGCTTCACACCCTCCAGGTGAGACCTCACCTCAACCACACCAAATGAAGGCTTGCAGAGCTCCAGTTTTGGTAGAGATGAGAAGGCAAACAAAGCACGCTTGCTTTCCCAGAGTACCCTAAAAACTCTTTGCATCTCCCCAGAGTCAATAATTCCTGGATAACTATGGGCTACAACGTGGGAACCCTCCAAAACACAATCCAACAGGTGGAGCAGGGCAGAAAGGCATGGCCATGAACAAGGAACTGAGTTACCAACAGCTGGAAGTTAAATGAGGAAGCCAGTGGAACAGAGCTCTTTTG
This sequence comes from Dendrocincla tyrannina, assembly GCA_035047865.1. NCBI lineage: Eukaryota > Metazoa > Chordata > Aves > Passeriformes > Dendrocolaptidae > Dendrocincla > Dendrocincla tyrannina. The sequence goes on from JAWWMP010000081.1 coordinate 49,299,845, forward strand.
GAAGGCTCAGAGCTGCAAACCTTGGATGAAACTTAGTCTATTTTAACACTTTTTCGAAGTCCAGCGAGTAATTTTGGTGCGATCAGAAACATCCTGCTCACTCCTGGTATAGCTAAAGCTGGTTTAGATGTACACATCACCTGTTGGTAAACATATCTTAGAGTGGAAATGAGTTTGTGACACTTTCAGAAAGCTTTCCCCCACCCTTCTTCTACTTCCACCTTTCTTTTTTTAATAAGACTTAACAAAAAAAGGCAGACATCCATCACAATCCACCAGAAGTGGGTGGTTTTTTTTCCCTAACATGTAATGATAGCACCTTCTCTCAAGAAGAACTGAAAATATCCTGAGCTTCAGAATGAGAGAAGACAAATAGCAAGTGCTTTGCATTTGAGACTGACTTCACACTGCCTTTTTTTTTAGATGCAAAAAATTCTAAGATGCATTAATGCATAATAAAATTTACTTGATTGGTAACTGCTTTCATGCAAGTAAGGAATCGTTCTGTATAAAAAAGTGTAAAAAATATCCTCCTTTGAGTCAGAGAAAAGTCTGAATTGGGTTTACAGACTACGTCAATCCCACCAACACTTCTGATAACAGATGCTGCTGGGCAATCCAACACCACCACTATTAACCAGCACACCCCTTGGCAGGATGGGCTACTGATGGGCACTAGTAAAGAGACACTGGTGAAAGTGCTTTGAGACAAACTGGAAATTGGGATACTAGAGGGGAAAAAATAGTTATTGCTCACAAAAACAAAGCCTTCAAGAAGTTACTTAGCAACCTCCACACTGCACAGTGCATCCTTTAAAACAGCCTTTTTAAGGGGGCCCAGTCCTTTTATTTCTTTTCCAGATAAACACTGCCTGTAGGAACCAGCCCTCACCACAGAAACCAGAACTGAACGGCACGATCCGAGTTGAAACACACCGTACTCGAGTTTGCTTTCATCCTGCAGTCTGTAAACACGTGTTCTTCATCCAAAATATTTTTCAGCCCATATTGGAAGCATATTTGACAGAGCTTGTTCCTCCCTGTCCTCCCACATTGCTCATCATGACTCTTGGAGGAGTGACTTGTTTAGGAGTTAAGATGCCCTTCAAATGGCATGTGTGTGTTTGCCATCTAAGGGTTGCCTAAATTCCTTCCTGATTTGCTTCTCAGCTTGGCTGTCAAATCAGTCTAGATTCTCAGCCAACTTTGGAATTACTATTTATTTTTACCCTAATATGAAACCTTGCGTAAAAGATGCTGGCACTATGCTTGCAACAAATACGTTGTTGGATTGATGCTACAGGAAAACACGATGTTAAGAGTAAAACCCTCTTCAGCTCTGCAAAACGTCAGTGAGGTTTGCCTTCTCTGAAACAGGCTTTTCCGACCCTGGAAGCACAAATTTCATAGGAGGTGTTTTTTTAGAACAGGAACAGAGAGCAGAAGTTCAAAAGCCCTGGGATACACCCAGCACCTTGAGTTCCCTGGCTCTGGAGGGACAGCACTGCTGGACTAAACCCCAAGGCCGCCAGCTGGGTGAAGGTCTCGTGGACTCAGCAGGAGCTCCCGATACAACCAGAGCCAGTGAAGGTACCCGCTGCAGGCTCCTCCAGCCTGCACACTGGCACCTCCTGCACCGCTGTCTCTGCTCCCTCCTTCACCTTCCCTGTCTCTCCATTTTCCCCAGGTACTCAGCACTGTCTGCATGGGGTGCTGTCCCTTTAGTCCCCCATTTCCCCTACCCAGGCAGGACCTTGCTCGGCCCTGCAGACCCTGAGGGAATGGAGCCCCGTTCCAGCAGTACCATCTGTCCCTCCTTTCATGCACAACAGGAGACGAATAAAACAAAATGAACATTCCGTATTCTTTGATGGCCTACAACATTTGGAGGCTCAGGACCTATTTTTACACAATCAGTCACCTCTGATGTGTGCAACTGGGCTCGCCAAGCAGGTAGCACAAGTCAAGGAATTTTCTAAATGGCTTTGGTGGTTATGTCTGCAACAACTTGTTTGGTTAGGCACACAAGAGAGCGAGGGAAAGAATAAGCAGCAAGGAAAGGATGTCAGGAGAGGAGAGGGACAAGGAAGGAAGAGGGGAGTTGAATAAACATGAAGGAAGGTAAGATTGTCCTGACATTAATTCTGCCTGCACATTTTGGCTGAGAATTAAACAGAACAATGTTTAGAGATGTGCTATCAATAAAATTACATTCTGGCAGTTTGCAAGACTGTCACATCATAGGGAATATACTGATTTTTTTACTAACTCATCCAGAGACTATTGGAGAACAGAGAAGGAGGTTTGTACTATTTTTTAAAATCAAAAAAATTTCCCTACACTGTTATACTTCCACATTTCTTTAAATCCAGATTCACATCTCACCTCCAAAAGCCCAGCTTGCTTTTGGCCCTCAGCCTGCCATCTTCTCACCTGGACAGCATGAATGCACACAGAATGAATCCACTCCTGCACCATGTCCTGACCGTGGGACCGTGCTGTGGTGGCAGCACCCAGCCCTGCCTGCACCCAGAAACTCCCTGCACGTCCCTCCCTCTGCATTTGGTCCCTGGCAAGGCCCATGGGCACATCTGCACTAAGGCTGCCCCACACCACCCTACTCCTGCCGCTCTGCAGCCCTCAGGACTCCCAGGAATTCCTCTTCTGCTTTGCTCTGCCTTTGAGCCACAGCTTCTGTCTCCCCTGTGATGAGAATGTGGTTAGTATGGATTTGAAAAACATGAGGCAATCAATTAAATTCTTTCCTCTCTGATTACCCTTATTAATCATTCCTAATGATTTTCAGAGGACTAAAATCTATCCTGTAACTAAAATTACAGGCAATTTTATTTTGAAAAAAAATATTTCCTGCTCACATCAGATCTATTTCAGCAGTGTCTCTTATGTATTTAAAAAGTTCATCCTACCTACACAGAGTGGCTGTGATAACACCCATATAAACTAACAAGGATTTAGGTAACAAAGGCAACATGAACAACAGGAAGCCTACTTTAAATGTAAGCAACAGCATCCACACACAGATCTGTACAGGTTTAATAAGAGTATCCCATTCTCATTTATACCCCTACATGCCCTGCATGCGAATAAATGTTTAAAAACCTTCCTGAACCTGAACCTAACAGATACATTTGATGTGAAAAATCAGTGTCATTTTTCAGATCTCAAAGACTGATTATTCTCCTCAGGAAAGGGATTGCCTTTATTTAATCAAGCTTCTTCTCCATATGCAGTGTTCCACGTCCTGCTTTATGCTTCAGGTGTATTAACCCTTGTGCATGGGGGTCATTTGCTGAGACACAAAGCCTGAACCATCAGCAGAGATCACCATGTTCCCGTGGCACTGCAGACCATCCCCTACCTCTGCTACACACACTGCCAGCCCCCCACATTTCTGTGAAGACACAAGTAAATGCTTACCAAGGATCACAACACAGAAAGGAAAGTCAGATTATCTGTGTCCTTTAGCAACTTTCTGTTTTCTCGGATTTTTCTTCTTTAAAAACAAGACATCAACCTATTCCTGGGGTGGTTTTCAATTTACAGCCTAGGAGAAGTAGGATTCTCAGTTTCTTTCAAGCATGTGCAGGTATGGGTGTACCCACCATAAAGATGGCATTTTGTGAAATGTTTCTGCAAAAAATAATAGGGGTTTGTTCATTAATCTAGACTAGAAATTGTTTATCAAATGGTTGTTTTAGTGATAGCCCAAGTCTTTGGGAGGCCTTTCTCTCCTCTGTTGCATCACAGATAAAGAGTCCATGGGCTGTAGAACTGGCCCCTGAGTCACTACAAAGCACAGATACAGCAATACTGTGGGCACAGAGAAGTGGGGTGGAAGTGAGACAGCTGAGACTTCAAGGAAGCATCCAACTGATGTGCTCCAGAGAGAGGCAGGACAAAGCAGATCTTCTTTGGGAGTAAGCAGGAGCTTTGCATCAGAAAAAAGGTGGCCAGAAAGAGAAGGCACAACAACAGAAACAAACAAGGAGTAGGTGCAGGGCACTGGGAGTCTGAGCCCAGAGCCCTGAGGTGTGGTGCAGCCCCTGACTTCTTTGTGCCCTCACCCACCAAAAGGCTGCTGAAATCCTCTCCCTCTGCCACACCAACCTTCTGAGAAAACACCTAAACAGAATTCTGCCAACTGTGTGCTTGTCCACATCAGTCCCCAGTTCTTCAGTCTCCCTGGTGCTAATGTCCTACAGGATCATGAAGAATGATTACTGACTCAACAGCAAGAAAGGTCAAGCAGCCAGCAAGAAGGACAGGCTATTTCCTTCATTACCTTTCTCACAGCACAAACAGGCAGAAATGTGTTACCTGTGTCTTTAATGCAGGTCTAAGCTTTACTGTACCCTCTGCTTAAGATTAATGAACTCCAATTAGCAGAGACTCAACACGACAAAATTACTTTTCCAAACTGGTAACTGGTTGATGATTCTGGCAACTATTGACTAACTAGCTACTTGTTAAATCTGGTATAAATAATTTTGCATTCTAGAACAGCAGAAATTCAGTGATGCCCAGCACTGATGGTGATGCTGCAGAACATTTAGGGAAGAGTGACTCAGCACTCGAAACACTTTGGATTGGAGGCTCCAAGCAGCTGAGTCTGCAGCAGAGCCCGGTGAACTAAAGCAAATGACAGTTCCCTTGGGAAAATGCCCTCTGTGTTGGAGCAGCAGAGCCCTCTGCTACTCCTTCCCCCCACACTGCAGTCCTGGAGGTGAGTGAGAGGGTTGGCATAGCACACAGTGACTTCTGCCTGATCAGAGGGTTTGGTGGGCGTGCATCCCCCTGTGATGCAGGTGAAAAATCCCCCCGGCATCCTTAGGAGAATTTAGGAAGTGATGGCCCTTTTCATGTAGGCAAAAACAGTGTTAAAGGGCATCTTTCACCCTTTATTTTCTTATTCTCCCAATCTCAGCATACTGCCTGCCACCCCACACTTGCTTTTATTGGCATGGGGCAGTCCTTGGGGCAGAAACATCAGGTCTTACAAAACATGGCCATGTAAAACAGATGATCTTGGAGAGGGGAAAGATGTAGTGAAGAAAGCAGCCCAGACCCAAATCCAACACATTAGGAATAGGTTCTAAAAAAAATATTGTTTCATTTTAAAGAGAGGGTCTAAGTGAAGTGCAAAGGGAAGGGAAGAGGAAGGGACAGACATTCAAGAACTAAAAAGGAAATGGGAAAAAATAAATGAGAAAAATGAGAAAAGACAAAATTGTCAAGCAAGCACAGAGGAGGAGGCCACCATGATACTCATAGTGCTTTGGATCCCCCAAACAGAGCTATGGATCCCCCAAAACTTAAGAAACAGCACTTTCCTGACTCGTGGAAGCCAAGTGACAATGAGGGAGAGTGTACTACAGAGTGACTTACAGGATCATGGCTAATATTGTATATGGGGGGGGGGGGAAACTGGACCAGGAGAAATGGATTACCTCTCCTTACAAAGCAAGGAAAATATCACATGAGAACCCAATAGGAAGGAGCTCCAGGGATCTTCTCTCCCCTTTTTTTCATGCTTCACACTCAGACAACCAGAATCTACCTCTACCTTTTAACCTGCACATCAGAAACCAAAACAACTGAAAGCAACCAATATTTTAATAAGAGCTACTTATTACTAAGAGATTGGCTTGATTGGGAGGGCCATGTGATAACTCCAGTTAGATCACAGGGAAGGCTGACAAAAGAGGAAAACCACTTCTAAAGTTTGAGGCAAGAAGAGAGGACACACTCCTCTACAACAAGGAAAGCTGGAACAGGGAACAAGGGATTTGAATTGCCAAAAAAATGGAAAAAAAAAGACATTTACATTCAATAACAAGAAAACTTTCTGACTGCAGATGCCTAAACAAAGGCATAGATCAATTTAGGGAAGCTGCAAAATCAATAACTTCTAACAAATATTTTTAAGTACAGCTGACTCTCCTTTCATTTGGTAGAACGGGCCAGATGACCACTTGCACTCTTCCTTTCTACAATTTCTATGACCAAAAAAAGATATTTTAAAAAACGAAATTCAAGTTTTCATTACAATGGCACTGGTAGCCCGAAAATTCTGATCTGCATAATTTAGACCGTACCATTCACATGACAAATTGTCTTGTAATTGGTTTTGTTTGCAAACTCAGAGATTAAAAATTAGCTGTTCAAAGGGGTAGTTCCTCATCATTGTGAGGCCCCAAATAGGGCCCCAAACGCTGAGGTCTGTCATAGTACTGTATTGGCTTCAGTGTAATAGGTTTTGTAATACCTGTGGGGTTAGTTTTAAATCATGAGATGATTGCTTTTATGAACCCGAGGCTGCTAAAACCATGGCATCACATTGCAAGCAGCTCAGCACAGGTATAATATGCCTTCCACAAGTATATTCTTGCAGATATCCATCTCCTGCCTCAGAGCAGACATCACCAGTTACAGAACACAGGACTTGTAGAGAATCACAAAATTCCCTTCCAGACAGAAGTTTATCTTTCCCCTTTAGGGAAACTCCTCCTTTACAACATTTTAAACTCTAGTTACGCCTCCAAAATTCTCATAAATTGGAGTATTTACCAGTTTAACTTACAAATCAAACTAAACATACTACTGATTTAGAAGTGAAACACCAAAAAAAGTGTTAGGTGGATTTTTAGGACCTACACAAGAAATGTCCAGGAACACACCTTACTGCACCCCAGTTTCAGCAGCATTGTGATGGCAGTGGCTGGGTTTATTATGAGAGGGTGGTCAAAGACTGGAAGAGACTGCCTGGAGAGGTGGCCATTGACCCATGTCTGTCATCTGTCAGTGTTGGAGTGCCCTTAAAGCTGTGCTTTAACTTTTGGTCAGCCCTGAAGTGGTCAGCAAGTGGGACCAGACCATCATTGTAGGTCTCTTACAGCTGACCTATTCTATTCTATTCTGCTCAAATCTATTCTTGTTCCTACCTGCCCCTTTCCCAACCAGTACATGCTGGGGAAATCTCTGGTGGCATTTCTTCCCAGCCCTGCCCTGGCAGAGGGCAGTGAACACCCATAACCATGTCCCAGCCTTGGCTGTCACCTTGTGGGAAGGAGGCATGGACCTCCTGAGGGGAGTGAGAGCTGCAGATCACCCTGAGATAACGGGACCATCTGCACAAGTTGGTGAAGAGTAAGTGTGACATGTGGGCTTTGAAAGTCTTCTGAGTTTATTCAGCTGAGATGAGTTTCCACAGGATGGCAAAACCCACCATTCCTGACACTAGCAAGGGTCAAAGATCAAGTTCTTCATCTAAAGGTAAACTGTCTTAGAGTTAAGCAATACCTGCTCATTTTCACATGGATGGTTTTTCCTTTCTTTGTGCTCATTTTTTGAAATGCCTGAGCTGTTTCCCTTGGGAAAACATACTAAAACTGAAGAGTCTGTGAACAACAGTACATCACCAGAGAGAAGGTCCATGTGGCCCAATACTGTCTCAAAATGGCCAAACATCAATATCTAAAGGAGGGCACATGAGCAGTGCAAGTCTGTGTCAGGGTCTTTGGGGTGCTCACAGCCCCAGTGTCTGTGAGCAGCCCCTCCTGGGACCCTCATGCCTCCTGCCAAGGGCCCAGGGGATGTGTCCCAGCTCAGCCTGAGCCAACCTGCATGGGTGCCCCTCCCTGCCCCTGCCACCTGGATGAGCCTGGGACCTGCCCTGCAGAGAGCTGCTCTCTGGGATGGAGCCCTCAGCCCTGGCTCACAGCTCGTCATGGGAACCCTGGGACAGCTGTTCTTTTTCCTGCACTTACCATGAGCCAAATAATGATGAGACCAATTTGTCTGACACTTCCAAGGACACATAACACACAGGTTTATCCTGGAAACAGGATATTAGTTTAATTTTTGAGTTTCTTCATCTGTTTCAGAGTTGATGCTCACAAGTGCTAACACAACATGCATGTGTAGCTAGGAGCAGGCTGATGCATTTCTTAGTTTAGCCTGAAAACACATCCTTTGCAGTCTAGCAAACTCAAGAGCCACAGAAAGCAGCAGCAGGAATACAGGTCAGAAGAAGAGGTGTGTGGTATTTTCCAATGCATAACAGTTATCAATGACAGGCTCAATTCTGCATTCCAAAAGTTGCTTTGCTGCTGTGCTTCCTGGCCAGGGATGCACGAAAAGCACTCTTGTGCCTGCCCTGTGCTTGT
>JAWWMP010000081.1:49312961-49329907 GCA_035047865.1 Dendrocincla tyrannina
TGTCAGTGTTGAAGGGGCATTTGGACAGTGCCCTTAAAGCCAGGCTTTAACTTTTGGTCAGCCCTGAAATGGTCAGGTGATGGGACTGGATGATCACTGTAGGTCCCTTCCAGCTGAACCGTTCTACTCTAGTACAGTTGTTGGTTCATAGAAGAGAGCAGAAGGAGTTAACTAGTGTTATATACAGGGTTATCAGCTTAAACTGAAATTCCTAGAGGAACCTAGGGATACAAACAGCCTTTGACTTGGCCAGCCTTGGTTACCAATACACCTCTTCTGGTTTCATTTTAAACAGACCTTTAAACACACCAGCATTTCATTTACATTCATGGCTGGGATGTAGGCTCCTAAATTGATCTGGTGCTTTTAAAACTTTAATCCAGATTCTTCAGCCAACTGTTGGCAGCTTCCAGCAGATGCTGCAAGCTCAGTATGTCCACACTTCCGGAATTTTGGAGGACAAGTCATTGAAGAAATGCAGTGTAGACCAGTGGATTTTAATAGATTGGGCATTCCAATTCAAAATCAGGATGCCAGGGCAAGTGCTACCACAAAAAGCACCATCATCTGGATGATGTATGGAAATAATAATTGGCTACTCCATTTTTCACAACTCAGATTTAACACTTCTAATGCTCAATATATTTCCCAGTTATTTAGCTTTTGTCATATAAATAGTGACAAGACACACTATGGGCACATACACTACCTACACTATATAATAGAAATTTCTCCTAAACTGCAAGGAATGGGAGGTAATGATAGCATAGAAAAATAGTTTCCATAAATGAAGTTTTATGTTTTAGAGCCCCTCTGTGTTTTTAAAACACATTGTATCAATAAAAAAGAATAGAAAATTACATACAAATGCTTTATAAAGACTTTGAATTACAAGGATGCATTACACAAACTGAAGGTGTCCAAACCCAATATGAACAGCAAGATAAAACAACTCAGAATGTATTTAAAAATCTCTTTTAGCTAGTGTGATATTACACACCTGTCACAAGGCCATACCACCTGGAATAAGATTTTCAACTCCTAGATACAATTTACTTGGCATCAATGACCAAAAACAAATAAACAAACTCTTATGATTCCCATTTGGGGGCCATAATGAGGCTGAAATTGCCAGATGCCTGACTGCAACACATACAGACCAATCCAGAGAAGATTTCCCCTTGTCACCATGGCTGATCACCCGTGTGAAGGCAGAGCAGCCCATCCACCAGAGCCCACCAGCATGCCCAGTTTGCTCCCAAGGCACCTGGTGGGCTCAGGCACCTACCCCGGTGCTGGTGCATGAGCAGGTCCCTCAGGTACCCAGCCCAAGGTGTTCCCTTTGGGGTTCCCAGCCATTCCTGTCAGCAGGACCTCCCACATTTGCATAGACACGGCTGGAACCAGCACTTGTGATTATGAAGATTTGCACCAGTGCTTTTCCAGATGGGTAATCACAACAACACTGACAAAGACACCACAAGGAAATTAACAGCATTTTTAGGCTTCAACTACCAACCCAGATCAACTCACACCACAAAGTCATCAGATCTATCCAAACTATTAAAGAGCGTATTATGTGTTTTGCTCAAAAACAGTTGTAGTCCAAACCTGCAAGAATGGAAACACATCTTGACTTTGGTATTGAAAATTCTAGTAGTTTATGACCTGATGAGCTAGACAGGAGTATTTGAAAGGGAAAATTAATCACTAGCCTGCAACAGCCTCAGCCACTAGATTGTTAAATACTTACGTGATTATGTATAAGACTTTTCTACATATTAATTGTTGCAACTGTTATGCCATTAGAGCTTCACAGAATTCAATGTGTGGCAAAAAAGTGGGGATTTATAGGCAGTGAAGTATAAGAAATATGGTCATAAAATAATCTCCCTTAATTCTCCAGAGCCCTTTTACCCAGGATGTGTTCCAACACAGCATATATGCTAAAGGGATTTTATTAGTCCTCAAAAGAGATGACTTGCAATGCCTGCTGACAACCGTGTCTCCAAAATTCATGCTGGGAAAGGCTTTATTGCAGACTGCACCAACAGCGGGCAGAGCTGCTAAATATAGCGATCCACAAATGCCCTTCTGCTGGCTTTAACATCTGCACCTACGGCCCTGTTCCCAGACACCCAGCTGTTCCTGAGGAACATCAGCACCTATCGGCTCCCGTTACTGAGGATGAGCAGTGGCCGGCAGGGCCCTCAGCTTTGCTCAGGAGCTCCTGCACATTTCCCACGCCTTTAGCTCATTTCCAGGCTGCAGCAGCGCCGGACCCGGCAGTCCCCACGGCCCCCGGGATGCCGCTGTCGCACCGGGCCGGGTGGCCGAGCCGGGGATGAACCGGCGTGGATATTAAAGGAAAGGCAATCCTCTTAGGAGGGCTGGCTCACGGCGAGGGGATGCGAGGCGAGGCGGCGCTGCCCCGCCGCGGTGCGGGGCGGTGCGGAGCCATCCCCGCGGCCACCCCCGCACCTGCTGGAGGGCCAAGGATGGTCACCATGGCCCGCAGCGCCGCGTCCCGGCGGGCAGCGAGCCCGGTGCGGGGCGCGGGGGCTCCGCCGGTGCGGGAAATGGGCCGCTTACATAAGAGCGCGCCCGGCCCCGGCCCCGCATCCCCGCGGGCACGGCAGGGCGGCGCAGCGGCGGCCGCATCCCCCTCGGCGGAGCCCGGGGACCGCCGGGGCCGCATCCCCCTCGGCGGAGCCGCATCCCCTTCGGAGGGACCGCATCCCTCCCGGAGGGTCCGCATCCCCCTCGCTGGAGCCGCATCCCTCCCGGAGGGGCCGGATCCCTCCCGGAGGGGCCCCATCCCTCCCGGGGGGGCCGCATCCCTCCCGGAGGGGCCGCATCCCTCCCAGAGGAGCCGCATCCCTCCCGGAGGGGCCGCATCCCTCCCGGAGGGGCCGCATCCCCCTCGCCGGAGCCGCATCCCTCCCGGAGGAGCCGCATCCCCCTCGCTGGAGCCGCATCCCCCTTCTCCGGGGCCTCATCCCCCTCGCCGGAGCCGCATCCCTCCCGGAGGAGCCGCATCCCTCCCGGAGGAGCCGCATCCCTCCCGGAGGAGCCGCATCCCTCCCAGAGGAGCCGCATCCCTCCCGGAGGAGCCGCATCCCCCCGGCGCAGCCCGGGTACCGCTGGGGCCGCCGCTCCGCTGTCCCCCCGGCCCCTGCCCATCCGCGGCCCGCAGCGCACCTTCTCCTGAGCGCGGTTGAGGCGCTTCTGGACGTTCTTGGCGAAGATGCCGGTCTTCATGTCGGCCATGTCTGGCGGCGGGGATGGGGAGGGCGGGGAGGGGAGGCAGAGCCCGGTGGCTGCGAGCGGCAGGGATGGAGGGATGAAGGGAGGGCGAGGAGGAGGAGGAGGAGGAGGAGGAGGAGGAGGGCTTTAAAGACACAGCGGGGAGAGGCGGGGCCGCCGCCTCAGGTGAGCCGCTGTCGCCGGGGAAGGATGCTGGGACCCGCGGGGCTGGCAGCGTCTTCTCCCGGAGGTGAGGCAATGCCTCTAAATTATCAAAGGAGAGAAGGGCGATGCTGATTTCCAGACGCCGCCAGCGCTGTGGCACAAGCCCCCTTGTACAGCCAGAGAGCCCGGGGCACCCCCTTTTTTCCCCTGGAAGTTTCCTCCAGGTCAGAGTCTCCCGCAGGGTCCCAGCTCCTCTGGCAGCTTTCGCTCTGTGTTGGGGGCTGCAGCACCACAGACCCGCAGGGGGTGATGGTGCTGCTGGGCCCGGGCTGGGCTCGCCGGGCGCACCAGCCCTGCTGTGCTCACCGCGCCCGGGGTGCGACACGCTCCTTTGCCATTCGGGCTGCCCTCGACATCCTTCTGCCATCCTTCGCTCGCTCCCGTCTCGCTGTGACAGCCCGCAGCGGTAAACTGGCTCCAGACTGGTCTCATGTTGATCTTATTCCTGAAATTACACCTTTAAATCACACCAAAACTTTCTGTCCTCCCTTGACACTCAGTCACCCCAAAATCTCCTGAATACAGTCACTCAAGGTTGGCAAAGTCATCCTTCCTAGATACCATGGCCCCGGATTCCCTCCTGCCACTTATTTCTGCTGTCTGGCCAAGCAAGGAGTTCCCTGGTAGGGAGAGTAAAAATCCAGTGACTGTGTTTCTGACATCTGCCTGCTTGACACATTTTCCTGTACTATTAAGAAGTGGATTTAACAGACCAACTGCAGCAGTAACAATGTTTATTAAGAAATCGTGACCTGTTTAAAGTTTTAAAGGTAGGTACTTAAGTCTCACATAAACATCATTTAAAAAAACAAACAAAGAAAACCACAACAACAACAAAACCAAACACAAAATAAGAGCCGAATCCGCAAGAAAACATATCACAGCAAGCAAGGAAAATATTTTGCCTAAAGGTTTACAGGCAGTCTCTTATAATGCTGTTAGACTGGTGAAAGATCAAAATAAAATCTTGTGCACAGGGCTCTCAAATTCTTTGAAGTAATTTTTCACAGCTCCAGAGTTTCTCTTCTGGCCAGTTTGGTATCTGATTCCACCACTTTAAAATTATTTAAAAATAAAATCATGAAAAGGGTAGTTTTGACTTTGATTACTCATGCATTTTCTTCACCAGAATATAACAAAGGTAGCAGGTTTCAGCAATGCAGGATGCTTTTGGTTGCCTTTGGGCCAGTAAGGGGAGGGAGAACACTCTCCTGTGCCTCCTTGTCCCCTCTGGTCTGATAGAACAGTAAATCCTCCATTCCCAAGCCCAGAAATGCTTTTTTGTGCTGATGCCCAAGGAGCATGAAGATGTGGAGTGTCAGACAGCCTCTCTGCTCCTCCTCAACTGGTTGACCTGCACTGGCTTTGCCCTGTTTAATGGCCTTGGACAACAGCCAAGGCTTTTTCACTGGCTGCTTTATCAATGTGTGTGTTACTGTCCATCAGCTGGGCTTTGGAAAGCAATTATCAGCAAACAATCAGGCTGATCTCTCCATGCTCTCTGTGTTGCATAGAACATTTATTGTAATTCTTCAGAGAAAAATGCACCCACTAGTATGTGTTTCAAAGCAAATTTTTCTCTGTCTTTTAGTCATACTTTAGTCTGTGGTAGATGTTATTTAAAAAAAAATGAATTTACCCTGCTTATCTTCTCCTTAATTTTGTTGTTATTGTTTATTTGGTGTTATTTAAAAAAAAATATTTCAGTTCAGTTTCACTCTTGAGGAGCAGTCATTCCTAGAAAAAATGCTCCTAAGGGAGTGGTGGGTTTTGAACAGAAAATCTCTAAAGGGAAGGGAGAAGATAAGTGCTAACACAACTGCTATGTCACCACTTTTGCCAGGTGATGATCCCTGTTCACCCAAAATATTCACCTGAAAAAGAAGAAATTTGGGGTAATTTCTGACTCTTCAACAACGTGTTTTCTCACCACACCGTTCTGCTATTGTGATCACACTTCCTTCATGTAAAGTAATACAATTAGAAGGCACTGGTCAGCAGGAGTCAGTTTTACAAGGCTGATGATAGAAAAAATGGGCAGGTGTCTTGCAGCCATCTCCATGGCAAGGGGAGTTTAAATACTGATCTCAAGCACTGTGGAGTAACAGGTGACTTGCACCTCCCAGAGCTCTACAAACCCCAGCACGGGGACACTCCCAATTCACACTGCAGACACAGCAGATGAAAGTCATCCCCATCCTAAGCACACCATTTCATGTGTGCCGTGGCAGGTTGGAGTGGGAAATGAGGCTGCAGGACAGCCTGGGAGCTGGAACTGCCCTGTCATGTGGATTTGGGGAGGCAGAATGTGTGGATGTAAATACAGTGCCAGTTGGGACAAACAGATTAGCAAACAGGGGAAAGCAATATGAGAAACTGAGTGCTTTCAGGAGGACAGGACCTGAATTTTACGTCTCCTGTTACAAGCTTGGTACTGTACTTGCAGTTTAGGTCAGCATGTAAGGGGCAGTCAAAGACTGTCTAAATCCTCTGGGCAGCTTATGTAGGCCTTGCTGAATTTTGGATGAGAGTACAGAGAGGAGAGCTGTCTGTCTCACAGGACAGGAAAAGTAAGGAACACAGTGGAAAACACACATCAAAAGAAAAATATTTTCATAAAATAAATATAGTCCTAAACCCTGTAAAAATCTAGTCCAGATGAAAATTATAACAAACATCTGAAATGAAAAAAAAATTCTATATTTTAATACTGAGGAGCTTTTTTTTAATTAAAATTTTTATTTTTAAAAAGAAACACAGATTTATTTATTTTTTTTTACATTTTCCTTCATTGCCATAACTCCAGATTAACACCTTTCTCTCAGGCATTAGAGTGCTAACATATGTTGAACTGGTACCTTCTGGCACAGAGCACCCGTCCCACCACTGGGCAGCATTTTATCTGGAAGGTGCCCTCTGATTTCAGCTTCATTCTTTGACCCTGTGGCAGTATTTCAGTGGGTTTTTACAGGTAGGCTGTGTCCCTCACCGGCCTCACTTCTTACCCTGGATGTCTGTCCTGGGACTGACTTCAGCCAGCAAATTTCTGGGCTGGCAACCCAGGCTCTGAAACTCCACGGAATGAGATTTACGTGCCCCTGAAGGGCTGCAGAGCTTGCTCCCAGAACACAAACACCCGTGGTGTTTCTGCAGGGGATTCTCTCCTGGGCAACACCCATGGGCCATGGATGTGCACGCTGAAGTTCTGCAGGGGCGTAGGGATGTCCCTTCCCTCCTGCAAATCCTGTTCCCTGAAAAAAGAGAAATTAGAGAGATGAGCTTCAAATAGCGGGGGGAAATGCTAGAGGCAGAATCCCTGGAATTACTGCAGCGTTTGGGTGAACCTTTTCAGGTTTGAGGCAGTGCAAGTGGATAAGAAGACATGACAAGGGATCCAAAATCCTATGGGGTTAGCAGGTGGGGGTAGGAGCGAGTAATTAAGTATGACTTAGTTAATACCAGGCTTTTGCACTTTTTACACAGTTGGTGTGTCAGTAGAATACAAACTTGAGGAAAAGAATAGGGTGGTAAGAAGAACAAGCTTTGTTGAGGTGCAAGAATGAGTTCCAGCATGGCCAGAGCTGCAGGGATCCACAGCTCCCTCCCTCCCTCCCTCCCTCAGTGAGGATAAAGCCAACCTGGACCTGCAAAAAGGACCTGCACAAAGAAAGTCTCTTTGGGTTGTATTACAGAGGTGGCAACAGGTCTTGACAGGCTGTGCATCCAGTCCTGATTCCAGCATTAGGAATGAATGCTGAAGAGGATACCTGCGCTCTGGTTGGCCTCCTCCTGATGTATCAGGTTCGTAATTAAAAGCACAATGAACTGTACAGAAGATGGATTTTGGAGAATCGTGCTGACAGCAAGTAGGAAGAACTCCCACTGCACAAAAAGTACTGACCTCTCCTGGCCAAAATTCAGGTTCCCTTACTCTGTCTGAGTTCAGCAATAAAAGGTCATTGAAAATTGCTTTTGAAAAATCTGAACCTCAATGTTCTTGGCACATTTCACCTTCTCAGTCAGAAGGGCTCTGGCCAGAACCAGAAATATCTCCCTTTTTAAGTGGAAAGTAAAAAGGGCAGAAAGGCTTTCTGTAGGACATCCTTGGGATCTTTCCTGAAAGAAAAGTCAATCTGTGCTTAAAATGTTTATTTCTCCACACATAATTTTCCATACCCTCCCTCTTATCTTTCCTATCCAATATATTTACAATATTCCTAGTATTTGTGGTGAGCATCCAGAAAAGCACACCTTTTGTTTGTATAACAATACAAATATTGTGACACGTAGTCTCTCTCTTTTTCAGCTTTTCTTTAAAGCCATTCCAGCACAATCTTGTCTTGTCCCCAGCAGTGAGTTCTCTCTCCTGAAGGGGACATGGCATGCGTGGCACCAATTTGATTCCACGCATGACTCTTTGCTGATGAATTGGCTGTTAATGGCATTACACACACCTCACAGCACCATCCAGCTAATGCACATTTAGACAGTGCTGTTGCTTCCTCCACTCATGTGGGCTAGAAGGAGGGATGTAGCAAAAAAATGTGTAATCCCAATCCTGAAATGCTTAAAGCTTGGAGAAAAGTGACTAGCCATAACTGTCCTGATTGTGTGTGCCCCTAATTTAGAAAGGCCATGAAATGCAATATGATATATACATGGAAATAATGAATACATTTATGCCAGTTTGAAGTTCACAGGATTTGTTTTCCTTTAAGAGGACAGATATATGTGAACCATTGAGAACTGATTGTGCTGGTTTAATATCTGACACTATCTGTCATTTTCTAAATATCAGGGATTTTTTCCTTCTAGTCACTTGAGGCTGGACTGTGGAGGTTGGATGTCTCCTCGTCTCCTGCAGCAGCTCTTGTCTTGACACTCACTGCTCTCAAGGAAGGGATAACAATTTAGAGCAAGCAGGGATCTGCTTGCAGGGCTGCAGGAGGTGTCCTGCAAGAGCAGCACTGCCCAGCTGTTGCCACCAGTCCTAGACACACCAGGCATGTCCTAAAAAAACATGGTCTGCAGGGGCTAATGTGACCTCTGGCCACAGGACAGGCACTTTCATCTTGAAAACTGGATACCATAGCAAAGGATTCATCCCAACTTCACAAAGGCATCCCCTCTGGTGACTCTGTCAAATTTGCTTCTGCTGCTTTAAATCATGTAGTTGAAAGTCAGCTTTTAAACATATGGACTCTCCAAAGAGAACCACAGCTTTTGATTGTCAGGGATCTTTATTCAAATATCTCAGTAAACTGTTTGTTCTTAATTGAGAGAGATTTATCCTGACTTGTTTTACCATAATCCATAAATTGTACAAAGGAATCCCAAACTGAGTTTCATGACCGTGCTCCGCATCAGAGCTTTGGGAATGTCAGCACTCCCCTCATCAGAATTAGGAAGAGCAGCACACTGGCAGGTTGTGACATGCATTGCTCTTTGCAGGAAGAAAATCTTTCATTTAGAGTAGCTCCAGATATATTATTGTTCATCCCAAAAGTGTCCTGTGCAGATGCTGTGGGAAACTGTCCCCAGAGGCAGTTAGAACAGTCCTACCTGTAAATGGCCTGACAGGCCTAAGAGATTGTTATTTAGCTGTGGATAGCGTGTTCTTCAGCATATTTGAAAAGTTCTGTTGGCTTGGGGTTTTTTTTGTTTGTTTGTTTTGGGGATTTGTTGTTTGTTTGGTTGGGTTTTTCTCCCTTTTTCTCAGGAAGGTATCCCTGCAGCATTTAAAAGAACTACAAACAAACAAACAGCTGGGGTTGGAGGCAGAATAATCTTCACACCCAGATCACAGCAAACCTTTCTTAGGTCCTTCCCCCATCTCCACCTCTGCTCCATTTCACCTGCTTATGGATGTATGCATGACAATAAAGAGGCTCCTCATGCAGCAACTGTCTCTGGGAGGAAATGTTTCTGAACTCTTTCCACCATCAGATGGAAGACACTTTGGCTGGATGCTCACAGTTGCTGTAGCAGTCACTATAGGAACCAAACTCCAACTGTTGCAGTCTTCCTATCCTTGGCACGCGAGACTGATTTTTCTCACACTGTGGGGAAAAAGCAACCCCGTCTTTAGCTAATAATGGCATGCTAGTCTTATTTTAGTGGCATCTCTTTGCAGCTTCTTGCAGCTTTTCTCAGAGACAGCCTTGGTAAAAATGAAAGTTGAATTTTAACACCTTCTCCCTTCCCTTTCCCCTCTTCAAAACTGTACTGGCAAATGTTCCCACGTTGCTACTCATGTATGTCCCTGTTGTGCCTCAGGCACAGGAGGCAGCAAGATGAGAGAGTGAACCACACAATAACCATATCTCCTAACTGTAGGTCTCAAGAATGTTCTTTCAGAAGGAAAGCCTTTAGTAAATCTTAATTACCAATGAATCAATGACCGTGACATATCAATTCCATTTTTTAAAACTGCTAATGCCTTTAGATGAATACATCTTGTATAATCAATAATGAATGCATGGCTGTGTGGGGAGAGGTCATAGACGTCACCTATTTCTCTGTATTCCCTGAACACCTGTAAAACAGGGACATAAAATCTCTCACACTAAAGAAAGGGAGGAACAGGGTCAGACAGCAGACTGAGGGCATCTTGGTGCTGTGCTTGAATGAGGATTTTCAGTGGATGGGGCAAGGATTTGCATAAAATACATGAGCAGAATCTGATGGAATATTTTCCCCCGTACACCAATTTCTCTTCTCCTCAGGGTAGCATTGCTCAGACCCAGCATTTCCAAATACCATCCTACTTCCCTTCTGAAGCGAAAGGTCTAGTCATGTCCCCTTTAATGCCAAGGGAAGAATTTTTGATCAAGGTGAGTGGAACAATAGATGAGCAATAAATAACTAAATCTGAGAGCATTAGTGGTGTGAGGGCAGGTGTCCATGGTGTCACTGTGTCAGGGCTGATGTGCACCAGCTGTCACACCCCAGCAAGGATCTCAGAGGGACTGCTGAGGAATGCTGCAGAGATGGGGGCACAGCAGTGACACACACAGAGCTAATTATTGCAGTGGAGTTCATACCTACCTGTGAACAAGGCTTTGAAGCCGTCACTGCTTCTGTATGTCAGGTGTGAAACAAGTTTCTTCTGATCCTTCTCTTCGTGTCTGCCAAAAAAAACCCCTTCTTCCTGCTAGCCAATAGCTGCTAAAATGCTTCTAAAATCCAAAAACAAGATTAAAAGAGTATTTTTGGAAAGGAAGAAGAGGAGTCTTCTTGGAAAGTCTTTTTTTCTCATTACTTGGCCTCAGTGTGGGGTGAAGTAGACTTTGTATTACTTCACCTTGCTGGCAGCAGGGAGAACTGAGGTGAGATATCTGGGGCTCCAGGTCTGTGCCTGACCCTGCCATGAGACCCAGTGTGGGGTGCCCGTGGGAACAGCCCCCCTGCACGGGCAGGCACACGGCTTCTGCCCCTCCAGCTTAACCCCTGGGGCAGGGATGGGATGGAAAACTCGCATAAAATGCTAACCACGTCTCAAGAATTCATGGGCAGGGGAGGGATACCAGTCTGCTTCATGAGGACCAGAGCCATTAACCATTCATATTTTGTTCGGGGAGTTTTCCCCCAGACAATCCCTCCACCCCTTGTCAAATAGGCTTGCAGGGCCAGCATACTGAGATTCCTGAGGCAAACTGTAAAATTCAGGAAATCCCAGCCAGCCTGCACCTTTTTGGTGTCTTTGCAGGATTTCAGTGGCTCTGTGGGGGAGTAAGGTCCACCTAATGCCAGGAGAGACCCTCGTGGTGTCCCCCAGAGCCCTGCAGAGAGCCGTGTGGGGATGTGGGGGCTGCCAAGCCCTTCCTGAGCTCTGTCAGGGCAGCTCCAAGGGGAAATCCGGGAGTGGCTGTGGCCACAGAGTGCAGGCTGAGTGCCCTCCAGCCTGGTGTAAGCACAGCACTGCCATGGGCTTTGAGGGGTGAGCACCAACCCCCTGTGGCTCTTTGCAGAATTGATGCTCCAAATGCTAGACTATTACTAGACAAGTGGGTGGGAACAATCTCACCTCCCACTCTTCCCACCCAGAGAAAGAAGAAAGATCATGATTTAAGGTGCCAGGTGCCGAGTTTTACAGAGACTCCTCACTACACCCACACTCACACGAGGAACACATCCCTGCCTTCAGCAGCTCACAGCAACTGGCAGAAACGTGTCCGTGCTCAGAGTTGCTCCAAGGAGCCTGTTTGGAACCTGCATCCCATCTGGGGGCCACGTGTGACCTGAAGGCTGGTTTTAAAGTCCATCTGCCCGACCTGGGCTCAGTGCTGGGGTGTGGGGAGGCACTGTGAGAAAGCACATTGGCTGGAGATGTGCAAAGCCTGGAAAACAAAACAAAACAGCAGGCAAAGACGAGTTTGGACACTGTCTCAGTCACTCTAGACCCAGCTTTGCAGTGTAGGTTTTGCAAGACTGAGCTGCTGAGCCTTTTATTTGCACTTGACCCTAATGGAAGGAGAGGGCAACATATGGGGATGCAGGAGCTTGTAGGGAGCAGTGGGACATGATGAAGATGAGCAGGAGCAGACTGAACCAGATGGGTGTAGTGTAGATGTGAAAAGATATTTCAAGTCAAGCTTTATATTATGTGACTCACCATAATATTGCTTAACATGTAGAATTTATGTGACACATATCCACATGCTTTGAGAAATAACTCAAAACCCTGACCCAAAAGTGCTGCCAATTCCCAGGCTCTAAGATTAGCCTGCAGATGTCAGAAGGGCAGTGAGATGGGATCATTGAACAGCACGAACCAACAAGATCCCTCTGTTGACATCATCTTTTGCAACATTCATTACTCTCCTATGTAAAGGGTTTGGAGAAGGTGAACACCACTCAACAAGAGACAGGGAGAAGTTGTCTATGCTCTTATTGAAACATATGATGCAATTGAACAGGATCTGGTTTCTGTATCAATTATCATCTTTGTAAGTTTATAACTGAGATATAACACATTTAGTTTTGGTACAGTATGAATTTCTTTTTTTTAGAAGAAAATAAAAGTAACTTTCACAAAAGCTTTCAGTCATGGGGAGTGAAAATTAAAGGACCACTTAAATGAGTGTTAACAGTGTCAAACCTACTGCCTGGTTCCCAAAAATGAATCAATGCCCAATTAACATTGGTCTCTCTTGTAACCTGGCATGATCAAGAAGCAGCTCTTGGTAGTGGACCAGGTGGAATTGCTTACATTTTTCACAGATTTTTTAATTCCAGTCATAGAGAAGCCTGTCCCAGCTGCTATCAAAGTAAAGGAAAACTTCTGCTTGTCTTGGCTAAGCTTTGGTTTAGGATCTCAGAGGTGGAGGATGCACCTATCCATGTGTTTTGGCCCCGTGCAGTACAATAGAACACAGGCTTTGGTACTCCCCAACCTTAATGTGCAGTGCCCATGCAAACACAATGACCAGATTTGCTCAGAAGTTCCTCTGTTACTTTTGGTTTTAATGTGAGTTTCAGGGCATACGTTTTTCTTAGTGAACCAGTGCCATTAGGTAAAAGTGCAACATGCCTCCTTTTGAAATGGAGAAACTACAAACCTAATCCCTCAGGTGTATTGTCTCCTAGAGGGAACCAAATGAAAGCACAAGGCCAGGGTTTAAGATTGGTGTGGAAATCAAATGGCCTTGTGAGCCCTCGTGGTGACTGTTAGGGGTGGGTTTCATCTCCCCTCCCTGCAGCCCTCTGAGTAGAAATTGGTCTCTATTTACACAGAGAGGTGGAAGCACACTCCTAAACCAGCTATTGCCTGTGGCCTTTAAAGCCAGCACTTTGAAATGGTCAAAGTCATCACCAAGAAAAGTCCCCAAGAAGGTTAAAGTCAAACTCTAGGCAGGTGGATGCTGCTGAGTGCCTGAAATGCCAGAGGGGGCAAGGGAAGAAGGAGGAGAGGCTGGGCTGCATGTCAAATGATGCTGTGGTATCCAGTTCAGTCAGCGGGGCTCAGGCAGATGGCCACAATGAATATTTAAAGACATGTGGCAGGTGAATTGTAGTGGAAGCAGAAGTAAAACATGAAACAATACAAAAATTGCACCAAGACCACCAGTTTAGAAGATTTAAATTTTAAAAATATTTTTCATTGTTCCAGGATCACAACATAGTTTTGATGCCATAATTTTTACATGTGTTACACCACTGCATTTATGAATTCCAAATGTACATCCCTTGTGGGGTATTGATAGCAGTCCCAATATATCATTGTAATATCTTAATAAATCAGGTCATGGCCTTTATGGCTATACTGGAACATCAGACATGAGAGGAACATACTAGGAAGAGCCATAATTAATCCTAAGAGATGCTGTGCATAACTCACTTCAGAACAAGGCAAGGCAGCTGACTGAAAGCTGATACAATTCCAGAACAGACAAGACAACAAAAGGCAGCCAGCAGAGCACCAGTGTTGTTTTCCTACACCTACAGAGATCCTTCTAAAGTGCATAATTAACTTCATTAGGAAAATCTTCTTACCGGTCTTTGTTGATTCATCTGCCTATGGAGAAACTGAAAAGTGGAATGGTCAGAAAGATTATATTAGCCAGCCCAAATTGTGTGAATTTGATCTGGGGTTTACTGAGGGCAACGAGACCCTTTCAACTGTCTTGTCCATCACCCAGTGATGTTTTTGAGTATCGTGGAGATGAGGACACAAGGCACGTGCTGGTAAGAGCTGATGCAGTGCCTTGTGGCAGAGCAGGAGACAGAGCAGGGACTGCTAATGATGGATAAGCTGGAGGAAACAAGCCCACTTTGGAACAAACCATTTGCTCTAAAAAGAGCATGTTGTATACTCCTTAGTGCTAGTAGCCAAAACTGCAGAGGTTGGAAGTATCAGTGTAGGGAGGATCTCCAGGTCTGGGCATTTAGTTTCAACCTGCATTTTACTGAGCATTGAGGAATAAAAATAAACCTCTGGAAGCAGGGATGATGCCTGCACTATGGTTTGTTTGCCCACCCATTTCTGCTTTGTTTATGAAGCTAAAAAGAGAGTAAATGAAGAATGGATTTATATGCAAGTAAAAACATATCACAGGAAAGATGTGTCACCAGAGCTTTTTTAATCCCTTTTTTCTTTCTTTCTTTTTTTTTTCTCAAAGGTGCTCTCTAAAATATTCCAGTGCAACTGATTCAGTTTGCAAAGCAGTGCTATTTCCGCTCTCTGGCAGAATACTTACTGGCAGCTTGAGGTGTAAGGATATTGCAGACACAGAGAGGCAAT
This sequence comes from Dendrocincla tyrannina, assembly GCA_035047865.1. NCBI lineage: Eukaryota > Metazoa > Chordata > Aves > Passeriformes > Dendrocolaptidae > Dendrocincla > Dendrocincla tyrannina. The sequence continues at coordinate 49,327,675 of JAWWMP010000081.1, forward strand.
CTCATAACCAGATTAGCACGACATCAAGAGGAGGTGCTAGAGCTGGTTACGCACCACCCTTTCACTTCTTAAAATACATAACTGAGAACAAACAGTCAGAATACATGTTCAATAAGATAGTACCATTTTTTTCTGTGACTTTTCATAGCTAAATTGGGCTTAAAAGGAAGGTATTGAAAAGGAGGCTGAATGCTTGAGCATAATTAAAATTGCTGCAGTGATTGTAACTATCACCATACTGAGGTCCTGCTTTCATAGTTCTCACTTTACACAGTTCATCCAGATGCAATCCAGCATGACAAAAAGCTTCAGACATAAAGCTGAATACATCCGAGGGACAGCATCTGTAAAAACCAAATTAACTATGTTAACACATGTAGTATAAATCAACCCTTACCTTTTGGTTCCTAAAAAACATTACAAATGTACCAAGCCAAGTTTCCAAGCAATTCTGGCTGAGTTGTCTTATCCTGCTCTCACAGGTGGAGAATCCAACCACAGGCTCATCTGGGCTGGTCTCGTGGCTCAGGCCACCCTGGAACCATCCCCACTCACAGTCCCTCAGCTCACACCTCTGAGAAGGCACAGCATGCAGTCTGGATTCCTTTCGCACGTAACTAAACCACAAAATGTGCTCCCAGAGTTGGTCACTTTTTGCTCCAGCCCACAGGACAACACTACACTGATTCTAAAGCCAAGAGAGGTAAAGCCCCTGAAAGGCAGACACTGAATCCTCAGCACGACTCGATTTGCTCCACTCACATGGTGCTGCTTGCAGACGCCAGCACAGCTGGAGGTGACTTTTTCAGTACCAAGGAATCACTCCAGAATGTGGATTTCTGCCACCTCACTCTGGTATGGCTGCACCAAGGTCAGAATCCGAGACAGAGATTTGGCTTTTACCACAGTGGGGTTCTGTGTCATGTATTTGCCTGTCTTTTTACTCACTACTTTCCTTTCTTATTATTTATTTTTAGCTGTTTCCTGGTTTTATTTTTTACAGTTCAAACACATAAACAAGGTTGCAGGGAGTTATAGTCACTTCTTCATGCAAACCACTTGAAGAAGGCCTAAAGGAAGCCTGTGCACTATCTGTGCACATTTTCATGCAGTTATTTTAGCCCAAACAGCAAACCATCTCACTCTCATTTATGGGTCATCTTCACCTTATACCAAGTTACTGTGGGGTGCAGGGTTCTCAGAGTAGCACCAGCCATGAATTTTCTCCATCACCATCCTTCTGAAACCTAACCATCCATCATTTGGTGAGGTTTATTGGCCAAATGAAGTGAAGCAGGAGTTGCACTGTTGCCTTCTCAGCATTGGGGCTACATTGGCAGAGGGTTTTTGTTGTACCACCCAGCAGCCTGAGGAGCTGGAAGTGTTGCAGTGTGACATTCTCAGTGAGAGATTTTGGTTGAGCCATTGATTCTGTTTGTGCTCATGCCCATGACCCTTTTAGAATGATTAATAACAGCAGAGCCACGGTGGCTGTCCCAGAGGGACTGTGATGCTCCCCTCTCATGTGTCACCTCCACTGCCCTCCTGAGCCCGAGCTGCAGCCAGCCAGAAGCCTGCTGCAGTGAGAGGGCAGCAGACACAAATCCTGCCTTCAGGGGAAAAAGGATCCCAGTTTCCTACACTGAGTAAATGCAAGGAGGTGGCCTGTTTCATTTCCCCTTCGTGCTTAGAGTAGGAACCCTGAATTGCTTTCCCCAGCTTCTTCATGGGCACAGGCTGTGCCAAACGAAGCACATCGAATGGCCTGAGAGGAGGGACCTTGTGCTTGGCACAGGCTGGCACATGTCCCTTAAGGGAGCTGCCATGGCAGTGACAGGGGCAGCAGGTGACCTGGGGGAGGGAAGGGAGCTGCCACAGAGAGCCGGGCAGAGCCTGCAGAGGCACACACGGGGTGTCTGCTGCCACACCAGCCTGCCACCAGGCACTGCCACAGCGGGGACCTCGGCCAGGGTCACAGGGCATTCAGCCCCACGCCAGAAATGGCTGTGACTGCTCTGATTTTTTGTTTGGTTTTGTTTTATTGTTCCCTACCTGAAAGATACCAAAGTGTGTCTTTTTCCTTTACAGGGTTTTTGCAGCTTCACCCTTGGAGTTTTCTGGGTAAAGACTAACCAAATCCCTTGTTAAGATTTTGGTTGAAAACATCTCTAACTTATCTCAGCCCCAGAAACTTAATTCCACACCAGCTTAGGTGGGACCCACCTCCTTAGAA
>JAWWMP010000081.1:49335441-49359168 GCA_035047865.1 Dendrocincla tyrannina
AATGTGTTTTTTTTTTTTTTTTTTTTTTCTTTTTTGTTTGTTTGTTTTTTTTTTTTTTTTTTTTTTAATTAGGGGTTTGGGTTTTATTTTCCTCCCAAAATTACAGAGAATTTTGCAGGGCACCAGAATCAAATGACAAGCACGACATCACACCAGAAATAAGCAACCAGTTTTAGATTTTATTTGCTGAGACTAATCCCCAGCAAAATATACAAATCACCTCATCACCTGCCACTCATGAATTGTAAAATATGAACTGAATGAATGAATAGTAACATGGTTTGATTCAGTGCAACATAAAGGCTGGTTGCAGCCACAAAACAACGTGAGGCACACAGGGAGAGAAGGATTCAATATCTACAAAAAACTCTCTAAGAAATTATGGTAATGTAATTTATCTAATCTTGTGCAACACGACTTTCATTCTTCAGATCCCGCAGCATGAGCCTTTCTAGTATAACTCTGCAATGCAGCATATGGGAAGAAGCAATTAAAAACAACTACCAACTCAAATGTATTTCACAGGAGCAGCGTGAAGTACAATGCCTTTAAATGCCCTCATAAGTTTGTTTTAATACTGCTTTGAAAGTAAATATTACTAATTAAAATGTGTCTGTTTCCTAGAATGAGAAAAGGAAGTCACAAACCTCTTCAGCTGTGAATCCTATGGATGACCACCAATCCCACTATTAAAGTAATTTTGTACTACCTGCATCATTGCAACAGTGACAGACCATCTCATCCACCTCAGAAGGAAACATTCCTGATCCATTTGATTTGATGGTATTTATCCACAACACAGTCTACAACCTAAGGAGGGTCAAAAGCTGTTCCTCATCTAAGCTCAAGCAAATTTGTCATCAGTTTCAGCAGGAACAAAACCTGTCTCATGTTTCCAAAGCTTCAGCACAGACTTCAGCTCTCAGCGGTGCTCCTGGCACCGCTTTGCAGCCTCGGAGCCCGTGCCTGCTGAGCTGTCTGCGTGTCCCTGGTGGGTGCTGAGCAGGGAGGGGATGCCCAGCCAGCCCTCCTGCTCTTGGGCTGCCAGCAGAGAGTCCCATCAGGAAAGCAAACCCAGGAGGATGGCAGGAGATACAACACACCCCATAAAAGCAGTTTCATTTATTCTTCTTCGGTGCTTAGAGATGAGTGTCCAGCTTCATCCTTCATTATCAGCAACGAGAAGGGGTTACCTCTGCTCGTTTTGCTGCTGCAAGATTGGCAGCTTTAAAGCACCCTGACACGGCTCTGGGTGCAGACAGTGGGGGACAGAGGATCTCCACTGCACTCCTCAGGCAGTGAGAGCTGCGAGCGTGGTTGTTGGTTATGGGGATGAGTGAGAGAAGAGCAGCAGGTACCTGAGAAGGAAAGAGGCAGCGGAGGAAGATCTGTGTGCCAGAAACATGCTCAGATGCTGCTGCATTTCTACCACTGCTGAGGAAGTCAGTGCTGTTTCTGCAATGATTGCAAAGGCCGAGCAACACTTTCGCCAAGCCAGGCACTCAGGAGTACCTGCTCCTTTGCTGGGACCATGATCCAACCCACGAGTAGTTTATATTGGCTTCTTCCCTGGGCTAGACTGCAACATTATAAAATGCCCACACACAAAGCCTTCAGCATGAAGGAAATGTTCCTGTTTATCTTTAAAAGGCCGTGTCAAGCAGAAGAGATTCCTGAAGACTGGAAGTAAATCTCACTCTTCAAGGCTCTAGTTCTCATTTTAACCAGTCCTCTGGCATATTATCAACTTTTAAGAAGGGCAAGAAGTAGGATCTGGGAAACCACAGGTTTGTCAGACTCAACCAATCCCTGGGAAGGTGATGAAGCAACTAATACTGGAGCAGGGGGATTGGACTGGATGATCTGGAGAGCTCCCTTCCTGCCTCAATGATTCTCTTGGCACCTCTGAAAATTTTATTCTGGAGTCTGTCTCTGAAGGGCAAGGTTCTCCTTAGCTTGGTAGCAGGTAATGAGCTCCTCCAGGAACTAAGGATGACCGAAGCCCTGGCTGCCTTCCACAGCACATACACAGTGTGTTTGCAGAAAATGACTGAAAATCAAAACAAAGCACTCAATCCAATATACATATTTGGGGGGGGTGAGTGGAGAAGGGGAAAAAGAGAATGAATATGGAATAATGTAAAGAGGACACAGTCCCCTTAGCATGTCACTGGAAAGTTTTTTGATACCGCAGAGAGAATGAAAATCTGCATAGCATAGAACTGAGCTAGGCCAGAAATATATCCTGGGCTCAGCTTTACAGATTACACAGGGAAAACACCTCCCAACGCTGCCTTTGCTTAGCTAAAGATTGTCATTACTCTGCAGAAACTCCAGATGAAGACTTTAATAGAGCTGGATCCACTGAAAAGTGCCTCAGTGATTCTTGTGCCAGCACATGCAAAAATAGCTGCTACTGAATGGGCCCTACAGACTGAAGAACTATTGTCATCTGCACCTCCCAGTGCTACCAGTTTATTGTGAGCAAGACGTGATAAAATGTGAGACAACTGCTCATTTTTAAGAACATTTTGTTAAGCTGGTTTTTTAAAAATCCACAACTTATTTGTTGTGGCTCCCATCCCTTGCTGTCACCACGCAGATAAACCCACATTCTGTGTGAACATTGAACACACCATCCAGCTGCTAAATGTGATTTTACAGCCGTCAGACACCACACACCATTACCTTGTTGACCTAATTGGACTTAAATCCTACTGGGATCAGACTAAAAGCAAGGGGAGAAAACCCCAACCAACAACTGAACTGCCCTCTGCAGCTCTAAGACCTCTATTGCAAAGCTTATTATGATCCCCACTTGTGGAAGCCTTTTAAGACTAAATGTAGGTCATTCCCACTATAACTCATTGAATTCTCTTAGAACTTCTCACACACACTATTCTCTTCCATGTTTGATGCTTCAGATACTTCAGATGTTCTGTTTTCTGCATAATTTAATATTTGATTACACGAAAAAAGAGCACACATTGTCTTGGAGAACAGAAAAAAACCTCATCTAGGGACATTTCTAATGCCAAGAGAAAATTAATCTTTCATGGCAGAGTAGAATAAGAAGACAGTCCCAAAAGTATATAATTAAAGAGCCGTTCTCTAAATGTGGTACTTCATTTCTTACAAGTCTTGTCTAAATAGTTTTGAGAGTACAGCCGTTGATTTATAGCTACTCTTTGGCAAAGATCCACTCGAGAGGGAAGTTCTTCTGGAGAAGAAGAGGCACTGATGTTATGTCTGGCATTTATAAACAGAGGCAAGAGTTATCCTGCCTGAATATCAAGTCAGAAGTGTACATCAAGAGAGAGAAAACTGGCCCCTCAGAGAGATTTTCCTGTCAGGCAGCACTCCTTGCTCAGCATTAGGTAAAAATTCTCCTGCAAGTATTTTTTCAAATAGCACAGGCAGGGACGGGTCCAACCAACCTGCAGAGATGACACTGGATTTTCCAAGGTGACTGGAGACATACAACACTTGAATGCTAAATCACACCACTTCAGAAGCAGGAAATCCAACCTGAGGGTTTCATTTAGGAGATTCTTTGTAATTCCAGTTCCCTTGAACTGCAGCCGGAAACCCCCCTCAGCAGGCAGGAAACCACTGTGGCAGTGTACTCAGCAGCAAAGAGTAAAGCAGGGCCTGCTTAAGAGACTCTGGCTGAATAAACACTAAGCCTAAAATAGAAAGTGACTGAATTTGCTAAGACGAAAACTTGCTAAGCCAACCTGTGCCGTCTACACACAACACTGACAGCCTCTACCCAAATATCAGCCAAAATGTAGAGTGAGATGTTACAGCACAGCCTCCTACTAAAAACACCTCACAAAGCACAGCAGACAACTGGGTATTTCTTGTTAGCTGCTTCACAGATCTGCAGTCAAGTCCTTGGCAGTAACTGTCCAGGAAAACACTTATTCCAAACAGGAATATGATATGGATCCAAAAATGGGAAAGCAACTCATTTTGTTTTTGCTCTTGCTCTGTAACACAGGGTTGGTGTCAGACACTGAAGTCCCTCGTGCTCCAACACACCACCCAGCGTGTTCTGGGCTTCCTGCAGGTGAGCAGCTGCCAGGGCAGCTGCAGACAGAGGACATCCCTTTGAGAACAGAGCAGCTCCTCGCAGCATTCACCCAGTTCCATCTGAGTCACTCATGGTGGGCAGCACACTCCTGCCCCAGCACCACACACAGCTCACTCAACACATCCTCAGCTGGCAGAGACACAGGCACCAGCCAGCACACGCAGCACATTTGGCTGCAGCACGGGAGAGCTAAAGCCACTCACATTTCTTAACTTCAAGGAGACCCAAAAGATCTGCAGAGCCTCTCCCGGTCCTTTTCGGACATTGTCAGCCTTAAAAATTCACCCAATAAATAATTCATTTATTACAAGAGCAGCAGACCCCTCCTACCAGCCACACAAACTGCTGGCTGGACCCCTGTGGCAGGTCCCTCCCAGGCCCACCCTTTGCAGAACTCAACCTTTGTCCTGCTCCTGTCACTTTGAGCTCTCTGCAGGACTAAACAGCCTCACGCTCACCAAGCACCTCTGGCTCCCCACTCCTTTGGGCCCACAAAACCTTCCGCCCAACACTGTCACCAGGCCTATCCTACAGCATTGTGGGTTCAAAATAATAATAAAAAACCAGACAGATTAGAAAAATCATCCAAAGACTCATTTTAGCCAAAATAGTTTTGCCTCTTTTGATACGACAGGCCAATGTATACTTACTTCATCACAAATCCTTTCAGTTAGTTTTATTGGTCAAGAACTCACACAGAACTGGATGTATCAGAGAAAAAAGTAGTATTTCTCTTAAGTTTACCTTAGAAGCACCAGAACCTTGATAAATGGCTTGCCATCTTAAATAAGCACTGGTGAAACTGGGCAAGTGCTGCTCTGTACTTTTCTGAGGAGCTCTGCAACTTTAAGGCTACTTGTTAGGCAGAACTCTTCCCCAGAAGAAAAGCTCTTGGGTAGCTGAATATTTTAGACTGCAACCTCAGACGCTTTCTGTGATGTGAAGGCTTCTTAGGAAGAAGAGTGAATCAAAGTCAGGCCTGTACACTTCTTGCTGAATCTTAATGAGCTCATTTAGAATTCAGGAACATGAAAAGGGGCAGTCCCTGAAGCCCAAATGAAAGAAGCTTTGGATTTAGAGAAGATTTTTGATTAGATTTTCATACAGTGATTTAAAATTACTTGCATAATGTACAGAATATGTCAGGGTATAATGCAATATGATTGCTGGTGATGGACAACGAGCAAAGCGAGTCACAGAACACTCAATGCTTTAGGGAATTTAAGGCCAAGCTGAAGTAAAAAAATGAACCTGCTTGAAATTATCATATAACTCTACAGAACTTTGTGATGTAAATGTATGGAGTAATTTGAGTTTTTCCTCCTGCAAGGTGACAGCTTAGGGCATTCTTAGGGCACAATACACAAAAACTGCTTATAGCTACTGAAGAATAGGGCTTTCAAAAGTTTTTAAACTTCTCTACAGGTATGGCATGCAACAACTCCAACATCATGGTGGAACAACCCCTGAGCTCACTGGAACATTCTGCTTATTAGGCCTTGAGGCAGCTATCCTGATCAGTGCAGTAAGACTGGATAAATGAACAAGGGATCCGAGAATGGGCACTCACTGCTGGAAACAAAGAGCCCCAGAGCCAGGCACTCATCCCTAAGGGCTCTACACAGCCCATGCTCTGCACCACAAACCTCCCACCCTTGGTATTCCACCTGCTCCATGTCCAGAAATAATTTCCACATTTTTTTTAAATTTTCCTCAGCTGTCTGTATTATCAAAGCAGAACAGGATTACTATGTTTTTGATGTGCTTTTAATTTTGTCAATGCAACCATGCAGAGGAAATCCTAGCATTTCTAAACACATAAAATTTTATTCCAGTGTTATATATATCTGCACACTGGACAGCAATCACTCTTCACATTGCTAGTCCAGCTCAGTGCTGAGGATTTTATGAGTATAATGAATTTACATAAATTAGAAATCCAAGTTTCCACAATAGAAATTTTAAGGTGCACCTACATGGGAGTAAGGTATAGAAAAAAACTTAGAGGTATGGTATTTTCCAGTTTTATAGACTGCTGTATCATTACACCATTGTTTCAGAACTTGTTAACTGCTTGTTTAAACCTTACAATCTGATGGTATTTTTACTTTCAAACTCAAGTTATTCAAAAGCAGAAAAATACCTTGGGAATTCTGAAAAATTACCTTTCTTAGGCAAAAGATGCTTGTACTGAATTTAACCAGCAACTAGTGTAAACAGATTACATTACTGTGAAGACATTCTGAAAGATTACCTCCTCTGGATCAACAAAACAGAACACTGTTGAGATTCAAAATATGGGTTTGTTAATATGCAATTGACTTCTTTAACTTAGCTGTTAAATTGCTAAGGCCAAAAGAAACCCCTGGAGATCTTATACAGTTTTCTCCCCCCTGTAGTTAAACATAATCACACATTTCAACCATACTTACAAAATAAGTGTAAAGACCAACTGCTGACATATAAAGTTTCTGGGTGACTTGAACATGAGAAAAACCCACTTCAAACTTTGGCATTGTGAAGATCAGTTGCGAAATCAACCAGTTTATAACAAACTCAGTGCAACCGACATGAAATCAGCACACAGACTGCTGCAAGTCCTGAAGCAGTTCCACTGAGAGCAGTCAGACTCCTACGGGTCTCGAGGTGAACAGGTCACCAAGAGACTAAATCAGGACTGAAGTAGTTTGGTGAGCTGAACTCATGGCAATACATCTGTCCTTACAATATCTAACCACGAGAGTGATGTGGCTCCAAAGTAAAGCACATTAATTCAGAGCAAACACAAATCTACAAACTGTTTTCTTCTTTCCATTTTATTTCTTTTTGCTCTGTTCCAGAGTGAAGTAACAGGCTGACATACCAACTGCATAACAAATACTTACTAGGGAAAGATTTTTACATTTTCTCTTTCCCAAAAATGCTCAGTAAACTGGATAAATTACAGAAGCCAGTTTTAAATCACAATCAAAATTATATACAGAAATGGTGTCTAACAGAAAAATACAGAGGCTCTGTGTGGTCCTAAGAGATTTTGTGTCACAGACTGACATGGAGAACTGGGGGACTGCTATTTCTTCATCTCCAGGATTGCACTTCCTGGCCCTCGGTGTTTGGCACTGCAAATGTTGCAGAACTGGACAGGAGATACCTAAAATTCAAAAAGGAAAACAAGAATCTCTTAGAGAAATGTAACCATGTTAGAAGGTGTGAAGATGCAAGACAATGCCCTTCAGAACATCAGTGCTCACGGTCAGGCTGTGCCCTGTGCACACGGGCAGGGAGATGAGGGAAGGACAGGGAAAGGCAGCCTGCCCTGGGGTCAGAGGGCACTACAGCTCCCCACTCACTTCCAGGGCATTACTATCACCCTCCAGGAGAGTCAAGCTTCCTCCACACCAAAAATGCAAATGTGCAGAGTCAAAAGTATCACTGATTATCTCCACAGATAAAGAAGAGAGTACATCACTTGGGCTTCTCCAAGGACCACTGGATGCCTTAGTCACAGCACTGTCTCTGGATAGCATTCCACAGACTCCCAGCAACTGAGAACAGGGTCCAGATAATGTCATTTGAGACCAAATATGTGTTTCATGTTACTCTGTGTCACCAGTAACCAAGTACCAATAACACAACTAAGACCATGAAATCCTACAGCATGGGAAAGTTTGGCTCAGTCCCATGCAGATACCTGTGTGTTCATACCCACTGTCTGTGAATATATCCTGTAACATCCAGGTCACATCTAAACACTCTGCCTAACAAGACACCTGTCCCAGAAAATTGAGAATACTAGATAACTTTTAGCTTATTTCTCACAATAAAATAAGTGGTAAATATTGTTTGAATAAATATTTACTAGTTGTTGGGCTTTCTCGTGCAAATGATCTGATACATAAAGATTTTCATGACATATTTAAGTACACATATTGTACCATATGGCTACAAGCCCTTTGGTTACTTCCAGATTAAATGATTCACTAAAGTTATTTTTTTTACTAGATGTTAATTTTCAGAGACAGATACAGAATCAGAAAAGCTTAAATTTAGTTTTCTATGTGATTTTGTTACCATTCTAATGCTTTCCTTCCTAAATTCAAAACCAGCTTTATCTAGCAGTTACTTTTTTGGTTTGCGTTAATTGAATAAGGAAAAAAAAACTTATAAAGGAAAACACGTTCTGACCATAAAGATGACTACAAAGATGTTTAAATATTCACAATGAAATGAGTAATTAAATCCTTTAATATGGCTCACTTGAGAAAATACCTTTATTCTTGTCTTTAAGTATGTTTAATTAAAGCGAAAGCTGCAATGGAAAAGAATTAATTACAAAAATCAGGCAGGTTGTATTGCCTGTATGTCTCAGAGCTGCATTACATATTCAGACTGCAGAAAGTGCTAAAACATTGCCCAAACAGCAGTGATTTCTTTTTACAATGGATGAACTTCAGTTGCAGTGTCCCTAAGCCCCCTGTCCTTAGCCACATACTGCTGTGTGGTACCATCGCAAGTTATTACTGCAATAAGATAATTCCAGATAGCACCAGAGCTAACCAAAGGAAATGTGTCATTTGAGCTTTGGCAAAGGTGTCAGATGGATTAAGCCAGTTCCTTACTGTGTTAGACACGGGGAGGCACTCCTTGTGAAACATATGTCTGCAGTGGAACACCACCACATTGAATGATTTGGATGCATCTGGGAGAGAGAAAAGAAAATTCATTTCAACAGGGCAGTGAAACAAATGATTCAGTAGCTACAGCACTATATGCCCACATTCTGTTATACACAGGGGAACTTCAAGTAGCATCTCTGGAATTAATTTCCAAATTATTCTGGCTCACTTAGAGAAACCATGGAGAGCAATGATAAGTGTCCCCGTGATGGAGTTACAAACCAGTTTTATTCTGTGGCTTAAATGCCTTTTCACCAGGATCTTTTCATGTCAGTACAGTATATGCTACATGCTAAATTTGGACATATCCAAAGAACCACCACCTCACCCATGAGCATCATCCACTTCCTACTCTTTGGTCCCATTTTCTCGACACAAATACCTCAAGGCATTAGCACATTCAGCTCCCCCAGATTTTCCTGGTCTCTACATTGGTGCATGTGATCACAGTAATAGCTGCTTTTATTTATTTATTTACTTAAGTGAAAAATGGTAGAAAACATTAAAAAACTCTAAGTGATTCTACTGGGCTATCAACACTTAGCAAACAAACAAAAAACACCATCCATACATATGCTTCATCTGACATATCCTGTTTAAAGATGCCATGACAAATATTCTCCCAGCACAATTAATTCTTAAGATGCTCATTAACTACATTGATATTTCTGAACTACAGTTGCCTTGCAGAATGTACATCTCCCAAATGACATCCTGAATTTCTAATTTCAAAACTAACTTTGGAAGATGTTTTAAAACTACAGCCTGTTGTAAGTTGTATCAAATACGGCAGCAGTGACTGAAGCCACGAGTTCTCCACCCTTCACACAAAAAGTATACTCCATAAAACTTTATGATCTACAAGTTCAGCCTAAACTGTACAACAGAAGCAGACAAGACTTGGTGGCAGCTTCATTTTGTGGTTCAATAATCTTTGAGAAGACATATATTGATGGAATTAAAAGCTCCCTTGAATTCCATGTATTCAAAGCAGAAAATAAGGAAGCCAAAGTTGAGTAAGAACAAATATCTGAGTTTACTGCAACAAAAGAGGTCCAATTAGACTCCACTCCCACGTCAGAATTCCAAAGCAACCTTTGCATAGGAGATTGGAATTTATACAGTGGTCACCAAGGGAGGCTGCCACACATTTTTACGAACAAAAGCAAACAGTAGTTCCTTTTACAATAATAATAACAATGAAAAAAAATTTACAATCTCCTTTTCTTCTCAAAAAGTTACCTGAGGGAAGTATTGGAGACAGACACGATTCACAGATATTCTCCTCTGGAAAAACAAACAAAGAGAAAACTTAGAGGAGCTTTGTTAACAAACTCCATGCTTACTCCTTCATAAAGCTGGCATGAACATACTGCTATTACAGATACAGAGCTTGGTCTTCAAGCATTTACTTAAGATGCCTAACTAAATCTATTAAAAATTGAAGAGCAATACTGAAGTAGGAGTTCTAACAACAGCATGACAAATATTTAGATCTTCTGACCCTGATGATGGTAGAACTGCAGCAGTGAGGCTGTTTAGGATCAGCACTGCAGGAGCAGAAGGCAAACTGAGGAAGAGGAGCACTGGGTGGCTGCTGTTAACTCTACAGCACCTTGTGGCAGAAGCTCTGATCTGCAGCCCTGTCAGCTTCTGCCTCTTGCTATTGGCACTCAGCTGGTGTGAGTTACAGCACTGCTTATGAGCATCTTGCAAAATGTTTTCAACTCTTTCTGACAACCATCTCATGGCTTTTGCTTTGGTTGCACCTTATTGTCACCTGACTATCCCTGTTAGCACTAATCAGCATTTTCACCTTTATGGACAGACTGCAGGACACAAACCAGTCCTGGCTATGTAGAAAGTGACCACGGGAAAATGTTGCATGCTGGGTCTTGTAGTGTTTGACACGTAAGTAGTTGTTTTGCAAAAGGGGTAAGCAGTGAGTATCCTACTGCACTCGACAGAGGAGGTACAGCACAGGCTTTTGGGCAGCTCCCAAAGCAGTCAGGGGGTCTCTACACCAAGCTAAAGCCTTCACAATCTAGAATGTCATCATGTTTCCTCAGTACTCACCATCTACTAGAACACCCTTCATCTGAGTTCGATGCATTTTCTTCAACAGAGAAAGGGAATCAGCAACGAGTATCTTTTTGCAGCCTTCCCGCAGCAAGATCTGTTGGTGCAGAGAACACAAAGCACAGGGGGGGTTGAAGGGATGGGTACATCAACCCCCTTGGCAAGGCTGCCAAGGGCTCAAGTACAGGGGATGGACAGGTCTTTCCAAGCTATTATCAAGGAGTGAAAGGAGGAACCTCTTGTCACCATCAAATCTACCTAAATGAAAACCCCACAATATAAAAAAATGCCCACAAACCAATGAAATCCTTTACAAATACACTATGATAATAAATTAGGGTCTTCTTCCTGTGAGATGGTATTAACAAATTACAATGGAGAGGAATTTTTACAGTGGCCCTCAGATCTGGTTTCCAAAATGTTTCAAAACTCCCTCTACCCGTATCCTTCCTGTCTTTTTCAGAAAAGCCATTTGATTATCATAAACCCTTTGTAAACAGAGAAATTCAGAATGTGGTTTGTTCAAACATATTTGTCACAATATTAAATGTCCATACAGCTAACCAAAGGTGCAGAGTTCATTCCTCTTTAGTGAAAGGCACAGCTCCCTTTCAGCTTACTTGGTATTTTCCATCACATTGCCATGTCATTGCCTGACACTGTTGTGACACACAGGGGAATCAAGGGCATACAAACCATACAGAGCCTTATTTCACAATACTTAACGAAGCATGTATGAAAATATGACAAACTCAAATAAGTCTTGTGGAATTTTTTCTTCTTCCTCCCACACTGATGTTTGGCAATTTGTTTTCCAGAACAATTCCTCTGAAAAGTGCTTTCCAAAGAGATTCAGTCAATTCCAAAGTGAACAGTGTTACCAAAAGAAGTGGTCTCAAGAGGCCTGATAATTTGCATTACAGGAGACACTGAGCATTCTAACACAGTGCAAGATGCAGATACTGCAGATACCAAACAAGAAATATAATAACAGATTTCACAGCCACTGTCCAAAATCCTCTCTTTCCATGTACTCATTATGTAGTAATAAGGACACACTGCCAAGAATGATATGCACAGAAGACTGCAAATCTGAAGTACATTAAAAAAATTGAAATTGAGTAACACTTTGAGCATTTCAAATTGGGCATATCAGGGGGTGAATGACACTTCCCAGTATTAGAGACATTGAGCTATAAAACATTCCAGAGCATCAGCAACTGAATGCAGCTCTACAAGACAAACCCGTAGTAAATGAATCATTTTTATCTCCCGATAATCTCAGGAACTATCTGACTATGTCTTTCCCCTTTCAGCTTTATCCAAGGGCAACACAATGTTAAATTTGGTTTTAAACACAGAAAAACGTCCCTAAGTTTGAAAAAGTACTAGAAACTTTTGGCAAGGACAATTGAATGAGACTATTTTTCAGAAAGAGTGCTTTCCTGATTGAAAGTATTCTCAATCAACAAATTATATGCCAAAGATAGGTATATAACTTGGAGGGGATCTTGGTTATATATCAGAGTCTCTGCTAGCTGCACTCAGCATAGGCACATGAAAAAACCCCATGTTTAAGTAAAAGGAGCAAAGCAAGCACAGAGTCCTAGAATATGCTGAGTTGGAAGGGACCCACAAGAATCACCCAAGTCCAGCTCCTGGCCCTGCACAGGACAGCCCCAAGAATCACACCAAGTGCCTGAGAGTGCTGTCCAAACACTTCTGGAACTCTGACAGCCTTGGTGCTGTGACCATATTGAGTGAAAGGAGCAGAACAAAGACACAACGGGAAGATGGGAGTGTGACTTGGCATTTTCTGATTAAAATACAGTCTGCCAAAAGGAAAAATTCATTAAAAAGAAAGAATAATAAAAAGGGAAACAATAGACATCATTAGGTCACTGGAAAACCTCAATGCTGATTGATGCCTTAAAACCCAGAAATAACAGAACTACCTGATGAAACATATCTTATAAGACACATGCACTATCTTTATCCCATTATTTAAACACTACTAAGATTTTTCCATACTACATTCAATGACTGTCAGACCTTATTTAGCCAGAAGTGGAACACAGTAGGCAGCTATTATTATATAAAAGGAAAAGTCACAACGAAGAATGTAAAATGTCCATTCTCGAGGTAATAAATCTCAACACTTCTGCACGGACAAATCTGAAGACCTCAAAGTTGAGATGGATAATTCAAGACTTACAGAAAGAGAAGCAGGAGAGGGAAACTGAAGGCAAGAGAGAGAAGCATCATGAACAGGGGGGAGAAATATATAACTGTGCACCCTAAGATTATGTTGAACTAGTCAGAACTGGCATGGGGCAGAAATCTGTAATGAAACCACTGTCCAAGAAGAAACAGACCTCAGAGGATGAAACTGATCTTTGTGCACCTACAGAAAGAAGTTCTGTGCACAAATAATGCCTTTCACCAAATTAATGAAAACTACTGAAACCAAAACATGTATTGCATAAGGAATCACAGTTTGTTTTCTAGCTATATTAGGGAAGATACTACCACATAATTAAAACCAGAAGGTATGAACCCTTCTATTTACTTAAAACAGTCTTGATTTAAAAATGCCTAACATTATCTTTAAAGGAAAACACTGCAGTATGCAGTTAATTTGAAAGGGTATACTCAAAGCTCTGGGAATAAATTTGGGCTTGACTCAGTTTAGCAGCCAAGCAAGTCCAAGTTTTGCAGGGCCAGATAACCAAACTCTTCCAAATGGCATCACTAGCACAAGTAAAAGCACATTATTTTTAGTCTTTACAAGCGAAAGGCAGGTGTCCCCCTGTGCAAGCTGCCACCTGCCCTCTAGTGCCTCCAAGGAGTCTGAACAGCATTTCAGTCGTGTTCAGGAGCACAACCTAACCATTTTTCCAGGTGCTGTTTCAAGCAGCATTCACTGGATTATCATTGGATTCTACTAGTTCATGAACTCCCTTATGCAGGGACAGATGTGAACTCTGAACAGATGAATGTCTGTTACTCATTGGGTTCAATCGAAGTGCAAAGGAGTAAGTCAATGTTTGAGTAAAATGGCTAATCCACAAAATCTGTAACAAATTGCCTCTGAACAAATTGCTTTTGTATTTTAAAACTAGGGGGAAAAGTCTCAGAATACCAACATCTCTTGAAGTTTTGTTCTAACAAATGGCATGCAAAGGGTGAGAAATTAAGTTCACGGCAGAACTGCATTTTCTGAAGTTGGAAAATAAAAAAGGGTATCCTGGAAGAATTATAAGGCAGTTTAATAGACCCCTACTTGTAAAGCAGAGCTGTAGTGCCAGAGCAAAAGGCAAGTTAGTAGTACTTAATTGAAGTTGTAGGTGAAGAAGAAAGTCTCACATAACTATATTTACCTTTACCCAGAATAATATCTAGTTCTGCCTTAGTGCCAAGCTCAGATGGTTGGTAGTGATCAGATTCCACAGGTTAACCACATCACTTTAGAGCTGAGGTGAGCTTAGAGTAGCACACAGAACAGTTGCAGTTTCATCTGGTAGATGGCAATTTGTTAAGAGTGAAGCCATCAGTCTACAATCTGCCAAAATTAATAAAAAAATCATTCAAGGAAGAGTCCAGATTGAAAAAAAAATTACAATACAAATGTTGCTGCATTAGTAGACTTCCTAGTTGGATTCTCGTGATGCACACTGTAAGTCACACAGGGTGTGCTTTGGCAGCCACTCCACTTGATTTACTTGCCTTTGCTGGGATGTAAGGGATTGTTTTCAAAAAGACAAAGTCTGTCAAAGGCACTGCTTTTAGCTCCTACTCAGATTTCAAATCACATCTAATGTAAAGT
The DNA here is from genome assembly GCA_035047865.1 of Dendrocincla tyrannina. Classification (NCBI taxonomy): domain Eukaryota; kingdom Metazoa; phylum Chordata; class Aves; order Passeriformes; family Dendrocolaptidae; genus Dendrocincla; species Dendrocincla tyrannina. The sequence goes on from JAWWMP010000081.1 coordinate 49,350,119, forward strand.
TTCCTGGCATGGAAATTGAGGAGCATAATATGAAATTTATATCTGCATACTTAACATAAGTACAAAACAATCTTATCAGGGCTTGCAAAAGGAGCCCACCAATACATAATAGCATGGCACAGCTGTAACACCTTTTGGGAAGCCAACAATACGAAAAGCACAGCAGAGTTTTCATGCTGGGCAGTGACTTGCAAGTCAAGCAGCAGGTACTCCCCTCACCTGCACTCCTCCTCTGCGGACTGTGCCACAAGATTCCTTTTGCCTTTGAAAATCAGAACAATAAAACTTAAGTCCATACAGAGCTTGAGGTCCAGAGAGCTGAAGTTACAGAAGTTCCTAGCCAATGGAATTTTCACTTCTGTATGAGTTCAAATGTATGGTATGTTACGTGCTGCACATCAGGAAGTTTTTACCACAAGTGAAAGATTTGTGCCAGGGCAGAATAAAGGTGATGGCCTTCTCATGATGAACCTACATGACCTGAGGCAGAGGTGTGACCAGGCATCCATCCCACAAACACACCACAGACCAGCTTTAAACCAGCTAACTGGGCAGCAGCAATGATGGAGCGAGGGCAGAACTGAGCAATGAGAGGCTCTGCAGACACTTACCTGATGTCCCAGCCATGCCCTGAGCTTTGGGGAGTGTGCAAGAGCTGTGGTAACATTTCTAAACTGCAATGTAGATACACCATCTGTTCTTAAACTGTGCACTTTACATTGCCAGTAACGCTTAAGGAACAGGTTTATTTTAAGCTATAGCTTACATTTCGCTAAAGAAATATAGCCTTTTTTTTTGGCTATATGGTTTTCTATTTTACAAGTAAGCCAAGCACAAGTTACATTAAACTTCCCTATTTTCTATTATTTCACTGGAATCTAAACTTTAGCCCTAGAGCTACCCATCTCTACTTCAAAATGAATTAATTTGAAATCCATGAATCATTTCAATGTTAACAGCAAATAACTTCAGATATCACTCTGAAGGTTAAATACATCATTTTAATCCACAAGTAATCTTTTAAAAGGTATTTGAGGACAAAATTATTCTCTCCCCAAAGTCTGACCAAATGATGCCATCAGTTTTGTCTGAAGCCACACAGTGCACTGTGTGTATGTGTAAAGCTGCATCTACACTTACAGCACCTCCTCAGTCTGCCTGCAGACACAACAGAAATCACATCTGGATTCCATGAGAATGCAGGAACAGCAGGATCAGTGGTGGTACTGACAGCAGCAAGATTAGCATGCACCTCTTGAAAGGCAGCATGGTATTTAGCATCATTTTGGAAGGGTATTAGTATCTCATGAAGTCAATTAAAACCCAGCAGTAATGTTACAGCATGCACTATACGCAAACATGTGTCCATTTATCTCTGGAGGTTCCTCGCACACAAAAAGTGTCAGGAGAAGAAGCAATGCAAAATGGTACTTTGAAATAGCCACGGTCATAATCTAAAGTCCATATAAAAATAAAATTATGGAAAAGCCTTGGAAAGGCTTAAACCCTGCCCTGAAGGGAGTTATAGGCTTTTCCTGGCCTGGCAGGATACCAACTGTGACCTTACAGTAACCATCAAACCCATCTATTTGCTTGAGATATTTAAAGTCTAATAGCAGATGGGGAACAAATGTTTGAGGCTCTGAAAATTGGAATTTCAGCTGCCTACAGGCTCTGTTTTCTTGGACTCTGTATAGTCACACTGCAGATATTCAAACTGCTCTCTATCTTTCTGTCTCTCAGCAGTGAGATGCAGAGCAGCATCAGAGAACTCGAGTTTGGGACTCCTTTTGTAGCAGGGAGATTTAAAGTATGCAATGCAACACACTCTCTTGCTGCTTTCAGGGAAGGGTACATTTCTTGGAATTTCTTATAAACGTGCCTCAGAAACTATTACGTAGGGAACTGCACATATGCTGGGATAAGAAATCCCATAATCCAATGAGCAGTCCTTTTTTTAAATGCATAGACAGCAACACATTCTGCACAACAGATATGAATTTGATTTTAAAAGTTCATCTTCCTTCAGTTGATATGACAACTCATACAGGCTCTAATACCTGGCGAATACTTCAGAGAGGGCACATTGCATTCTGCCTCCTCATATGTGAAACAGAGTTAAAAGTACTTGTCATGAGACCTTCCAATATTGGACAGTTGGGCAGTGTCAAATAGTCTGAATCAGTCCAAGGCGATACAAGTTCTACTTGGCAGGCTGATGGCAGCATGAGAGACATTTCAAAAAGCCAGAAGCCATCAAGAGATCTTAACAAATTTCTCCTGTTTCTGTCACAGTTTTGTACCAACCCACAGTGTTCATGAGAGATGACTGAACAAATCATGAGAGTAACTTCTCGTGATGTTCGGTGACAAAGAGGTTTTGCTGTCTCTCTGGAAATGGGTACCATGTGAAGAATAAAATATTTACCTGCAAGTTGTAGTCCTGAAGAATTTTCACCAGTGAGTCTCTCAAATTAGGAATCTCCATGCCTTCCTTAATGCGGTGGATCAAAAGGATAGGATCAACATGGGTTCCAATATTGTTCAACAAACCAGTAATGAAAGCTGTGAAAACCAAGAGGCAGAGAAATTAAGAAAACCAATCCAGCCAAACACCTGATTAAAGGATGCCTTGGTAACACAGTGCAGGCTTTGGCTGATCCCATGACAGTTCTCTACCAAGCAATAACACCAAGGCTGTTCACAGTCTTGCTGCATTTCTTGCAGCTGTATGTACTGGAACACAAGCCTTTGGGGAAGAGAGGAAGATAAGGATTGCCAATTCAGAGAACTTCCAGCGTGTTTAGAAAAGGGGTAACTGAGTCTTCAGCATGAACCCACAAGTAAATAATGTATTTTGATTCAATAACAAGGGCACTCGAGCAAACAGTGAGAAAATTATCTACATTATGTGCCTATTCCACTCCCAGTTCCGGGGTTTAAAAACAAATTTTCAAGCACCTAACCTAATTTCAATATGTTTCTAAACACTGGTGAGTGACACAGGAGAAATCTTTTGCTTTTGGAAGAGCATCTGGCTAAACAAAACACTACAAGGATGAACTTCAAGGCTGTGTTTTTAATTCAACCTCCCAAACTGAGGAATATGGCTGGAGTTGCTCTGCATATAGGAAGATGGAACTGCAAGAATTCTATATGCTTTGAATCCCTTTTGCTTTAAAAATGTCACTGATTGTAGCATCACTCTTAGTGATGGACGGCACTTAAATATGGGTAACTTGAGAATGCCATTCTTCTAAAGCAGTAACAGATTCTGGTCACTTCTTCCTGTCAGAAACAGCAGCCAAGGGATGAAAAGGTGCATATTCTGACACTAATTCTACAAGACTTTCAATCCCCCAGAAAACAGAACCCAAGAGAGACTTTAAAGTCTTGATTTAGAGCCCCAGAAGAGGTTTTAAAAACAAATGGAGTAGATGGTTAAAAAATTTATTTCCCAGTCTTTTGGACTTCTCTGAATCTGCCTCCTGAGCAACACTGATGTTGCTTATGTTTTGATTCCATCTCAACTTTTAACTTGGAGTAGCTATTCATACAACGGATGAAAGGCAAAATGCACTCACTATTACAGATCTTATCTTTGTAACACAGAAACAAAATAAATTAGTTATTTTACTGAGGGGTAGAAAGGTGTAGGTTCCTCATTTTCAGAATTTGAAATGGAAGCAGTTGCAATAAACACAAAATTCTCATCAAGCCTGCAGACTGTGTTTTGGGGCTGTCTAAAAATAAAGCCTCTTTCTGCTGAATTAAAAGCACTATTTTCCCCTTGACTGTCATTAGGGACATAACTCTGCAGAGCTTAGTCAAGAGCTGAACCTCCAAGTGCTCATCCTGCAGCACACCCTCACTGGGAGTTGTTACACAGCAGGCAGCTGTGCTGTGCTTCCCAAACCAGAACAGCTCCCTGGTCATACATAAACACCTTCTCTAACATACACAGGAATAATTCAGTCCTTTCATTGCAACAGAATCCCACAAAAGATACACACGTAAGGCTTCTCAGAAGCCACCCCACTCACGTGGTTTGTCAATGGAGTATAAGATGAGGTCTTCCCACAGCTCTCCGTCGTCCTGCTCCTTGGCAAATTCGATGGCTTTATCTACATCTTGCAGTTCTTCCATTATCATCTTCAAGGCGCTGCGGCTGTTACCCATCCTGCCTGCAAGGAAAAACAAGTGAAGAGATTACAAACACTGAGTGCTTATCAAAGCTCAGGGCTTTAAGAAGCTCTTTCAATTACGAATTTTTTAAGTGTGAAGTTGACTCAAAGGAACTCAACTAAGGTAACTAAGGTAAGGTGTAGGAATGCAAACCCCAGAGCCATCAGTACCGTCTGAAGAAGGAAGTGCTGGGAGCACCTTGCTGGGCTGCCACCTGGAGGCTTTCTCAAGGATGTGATGGGTCATATTAAGGGTTCTGAACTGCAGCAACATGTGACATGAGGGGCAGTGTGTGTATGTGCATGCATGTAAACTATGATATGAAATTATGGGCCCTTTCAAGAGCCCAGATGATCACTCTTTATTTGCAGTAAGTATAGCACAGCTTACACCCATGAAAAATAAGAGGAGGAAACAGGAAGAATCAGTAGAAATGATGAACTATTCTTTAAATAAATCCGTGAGTAAATCCTACTCTTCTCCCAAATGGTCCACAGAACATTCTTACTATACCAGAGATTGTTTAAAAAAAATGGTTTCTATTCTGTTCATGACTAATACATAAACATACATAAAAAATTTAGTCTTACAATGCCTCTCATTCAGACATTGAATTGTTGGCTAGCTGGAGGAGTTAATTTACAATTAATTTTATGAAAAAAAAGGAAAAGATAGAAGGCAACATAAGCAAATCATTGATCTCAGCAAAAGTTAATACTAAGCTTCTGAGATGTATTCAGAATAAAAGCTTTGTTTTGTTTCTCCTCTCTCTTCAAAACTGACAATATTACTCTTCTCCTGGAGATTTTATCAAAAATACCTCCCCTCCCAACCTGTTTCCCATAGCCCCCCATTCACTTCCAAAACCCCAGAAAAACACCAAGTCAGAAACACAGTAACACGACATATGGACTTCAGACATCACAGTAATTATCCAGTGCTTTGTTTTATTTTCTAAATAATGTTCTTTGCATGTACTGAGTGCACACCAACTGTCTCTGGGAGAGCATGTTAAACAATATTAGACATTTTCACAGCATAAACTTTATTACAAGATTAAAAGTGTGTTGCAATTTATCCCACTGAGCACTACTTACTCAGAAGATAGACTGTCTCTTCTACAAAGTTCCTTTGTTGGCAGATCTCAAGAGCCTTGAATTTAAGGGAAGAGAGGAGGGAAGAAAACATAAGAAACCCATGTAACATGAAATTTTATTGGTCTCAAATGCTGCAAGAGGCTTAAAGATATTCTTCCCCCATGTTACATTACTCATTTTGACAGAAACACAGCTCCCTTAATAAGCACTGTCATGCATTAATTAAGAAGAGAAACTCCATGACACTCTGTAAAATTCTTCTCTGAGACTGAATAAATCTGGGGACAGGACAGGTAACGATCAGCCTAATTATCAAAACTACCAAACTAATGACCAATAAGTTTTTAGTAACACAGTATCTGCAGGGCTGATATGACAGTAATGATGCCATGTCTGTTTCCAAACTGGAAACAGAAAGCACCAGATTCAAAGCATTCCTGTAAAGACAACTGTTTACCAATAAAGATTTTACACTTGGAGATCAAAAGTATAAATGCATAAAATACAGCTACAACTAAAAATGTAGGTAGGAATTAACTTTTCTTTCAATTCTCCTTATTTCAGATGAGTTACTATGAAGATTAGAGGTCTGGACAATGAATTTTGGGGGTAGGGGTAACTGAACTACCAAGCAGACACTTCAGGTGAATGAAGGTATGAATAATACTAGTAAGTTATAAACACAGCTGACAGGTTCTTTTTCCCTCTCCACTTAGAAGATAGAACTACAAAGCACCATGTAGTCAGTAGTTCCAGATGCTGCACGTTTCCTGATTGTCATGCTCCCTCTGGAGGAAAACCGGGAACATTCCTATTTCCCTTTGAGTGCATTTCATGAAGCATTTGCTAAACTGCACTTGAATAAAAAAAGGGGCTTACTTCTAACGGACAAGAAGTACTTCTTCCTGCTGGGTTTATAATTTCATTAGAGTAATAATGAGTGTGACTGTTTTCAAACATAAATTGCTTTTTTTGAAATTTATACACTGCACTGGAACCTGCTTAACAGGAACTGAAAATACTGGTAACTGGGAAATTCTTATTCCCATTTTTATTCCCTTAGAAGGAAGATTTATATGTGGCAAAAAGTGTTACTATATGGCGTGTGGCAAGAGGCATAAGGACAGAATTAGTAGTGACAATAAATTCCACTAAGTTTTATGTAGAGTTGGTATTTTTCTTCTCTTCCTTAGGTTCTTACTGAAACATATTAAGGTTAGAATGGCACTTTTTTTCTAACATCCTTTTCTCTCACTTTGGTGATTATGGCACCACACCTTCCAAAAGTTCATGGGTCTCTGACCTATTCCTGTTTAGCAGAGCAGTGCCAGCAACGAGCTTGCATCAGTTTCACACAGCACTTTCCTGCACCACCCATCACTGAAGACAGGAGGCTGAATCTGCAAGCACTGAAACTAATTTGCAGCAAAAAAACCAAAATGAAGGTAAGATTTTATATATGAAACTGTGATCGCACAAAAAATACATAAGGCAAACACTAAGAGAAGCAAAAAGTTAAAAACAAGTAAGTCAATAATGTAGACAAAAAACCTGGAACTCTGTAAACCCCCAAGTCTATTGCCTGAAGTAGACAAAATACTTTTAGCTGTTAGTTCAGTGACTGTAATACTGTGTATATTATTCAAAAGAAACTTACGACTTTAGAATATAAAGGTAGAAACACTGCAGTTACAGCTACTGATTTCTCAAGATCTAACACTGACAGCACCTAGATTTGGCAAAATGATTGCCCACTTGCAACCACGACCTGCTGTTCAGTTAGGCCAGGCACTGATGAATAGATATGCTGTAGGTATGTATCAAGTGTGAATTCAGAACTTGTGCAATAAAAATACCCACTAATTCGTGCCCTGAGAGCTGAGAGAAGAAAGTCTCGGCTGCCAGCAGCTATGCAAATCAAACTGCTGCAGGGGATTGTCATAAACTCAAAGGATCCCTCACTTTGGCAGTAGAGGGCAGTACCAGACACAGTCAGAAATTCACAGCACTGCAAGCTACAGGCCAGACATAAAAACCTGTGTTTCCATTCTGGGGGCTTACCTTCTCCAGTGGACAGTGGGTGCTGTCTCTGAGAAATGGCAGTAAGTTTGGTCGATCGTACTCAGCATAAAGGCTGATCTGTTTCTCATGATATCGTTGGCCTTTATGGTGGTCTCTTTTGAAAAGCTTGTGCAAATACTAGGAATCAAAAAAGAATTAGAACCTGAACCCACTTATACAGTATTATTAACAGAATTATAGAACTTCCTGAGTTGAAAGAAGGTCATCAAAGTCCACGTGCTGGCCCTGCACAGACAGCCCCAGGAGTGACACCATGTGCCTGGGAGCAGTGTTCTAATGCTTCCTGGACTCTGTCAGCCTTGGTGCTGTGATCACTCCCTTGGGGAGCCTGTTCAGTGCCAAACCACTCTGTGGGTGAAGTGTTTCTTACCACTTGAAATGTTTTAACCACAGGATCTTGAAGTCTGGATACTGGGCAAAGTTCCTTCCTATATGAGCACAGAAAAGCCTTGAAAACAATGATGAGGGCCACTTTTATTCCAGTGGAAGTAGGCTTCACACTTTGAAACAGATGCATCCCTTCCCTAAAGTGACAGTCAGTGGGTCACCTTTGCAAAGCTCCTGTGGGGTGGCTGCACATTTCATAGATCTGCCCCCCCTAGTCACACCTCTCCCACAGCAATCAGCTCTTCAGCAGATCAGTCCCCTGCAGCCTATCTGTACACAGCAGCAAGTTAAAACTCCCCAACACAGCCCAAGCCCTTGCTCACACATTATGTATTCCACTGACAGCGTGTTCAAACCAAGGAGGTGCTTTTGGAACAGCAGTGTGGAGCCACAGCCTCACAGTGACACTGCAATTCTGTGCACACAGGAACACTCCTGCAGCACGTGGAAGTTACAGTTCTAAACAGACAAGCAGTTCACTGTCTCTGTAGATCAGCCAAACATATTTCAGAGCTGCACCCACTAACCAATCCCATTTTTATGTAGGGAAAAAGGAGGGATACAAGCAAGAAGTAACTGACCACAGAATACAAGTGCCTGCAATGCTATAAGAAGGACTTCATGGTATATTGATAAGCAAGAAGTATGTTATCAAGTTCTTACAGGTACACACTTTAAAATCATTTTATTATTTTAAAGATGCTATGGCCATGTTAGAGTCAATTTGCAGAAGCAGCCACTTTGGCTCTGATGAGTTATGACATTTCAGTGTCAGGTGCACTCTGACAAGATAAGCACACCTGTAAAAGGTATATCTGGCAAAGAGCTTATTCAGCTCAAGTTGAAATCAGCAGAATACAGAAATACTCACCACGTGCTGTAACTCAGGCCTGTTTTCTAATTCTTCCACGACTCTGTCAATCTGAAAGAAAAGAAACCTGTGATAAACAGCACATTTACAGGGCTGAAAGGACAGGCAATGCAAGGTGGCATTGCACTGCCATGCCATGGACTTGTTATACTCACAGAAATTTTATCTTCATTATCCAAAAGCATGTCTACCGCTTTCTACAATAAAGAAAGAGAAGTCAGGTAAGAAACAGTACACACATTTCCTCACAAAGAATTATGCTTATTCCCTGGTCACAGCATCACAGAATATGCGCAGTTAGAATGGACCTACAAGGATCATTGAGTCCAAGTCCTGGCCCTGCCCAGGACTATCCCCAAGAGTCACCCCCTGTGCCCCAGAGCATCATCCAAACCCTCCTGCAGCTCTGGCAGCCTTGGGGCTGTGCC
>JAWWMP010000081.1:49359503-49392740 GCA_035047865.1 Dendrocincla tyrannina
GGCAGTGCCCACCACCCTCTGGGGGAAGGACCTTTCCCTGAGATCCACCCTGACCCTGCCCTGACACAGCCCCAGCCATTCCCTGGGTGCTGTCCCCGTTCCCCCAGAGCAGAGATCAGAGCCTGCCCCTCCTCTGCCCCTCCCCAGGGATCATACCAAAACTCATTGGCTCAGGTTTTATAGCCAGCTGGAAAGAAAGAAGACAGAATTCAGCAGAAAATAAACACTTCCTGATTTTTGGAATTTAATAACCTTGCAAACTTTCAAAAGCAGATTAATTGAGTGTAGTGAAAGAAAAATGGGAAGTACATTTAAGAGATACCTAAATAAATTTGCTGTCTTCTTTCTTTGGCTTATTAATAGCATTATTTGATTAGAAATACAGAAAGAATATCATGGTGAAATGATACTGTGTGAAATGATATTCAATGTTGTGACTTGAGAATCACAACAGTGACCTTGGATCTGGCACTCTTCTCACTGTGAGTGACAAATGGAAATGGAAAGGAAATACAAATGGAAATACAAAGGAAAAAATAATCCTTGGTCAATTATTCTGCAGTCTGGGCAAACATAATCTTCCTTACCCCAGAATGTATCCAGACACAGCAAACACACTCTCTGCCTCAACACTACCTTCAGCTCATTTATTTTGAATCTGCTAAAATATCTCTAGTGGAAAGTGAATATAAAATCATTAAGATCACCATACCTCTGAATCAAAATCCATGAGCAGCACAATTTTGTCTCGGATAGAACTGAAGAGATTGTGCTTGTGGATCAACTGGAAGACGTCTTTGTGCCTGAGAGTCAGGTAGATCTCTAGGGCTCTGCCATAGCGCTGGTCATAAGTATACCTGATAAAAACAGGGGTTTAATAGTGTGATCTCACAGACCTAAGTGTAGGAAAATCACCTAGGAGGGAAAATATAAACAAACATACTCTAGTATGTAAAGTTTGTTAGGATACACCCGTTAGGATTCATTTTTGTCAGAGGGAAATAAACACCAAGCAAGATTAATTTCACCTCTGTTTCTATTGGCCACTGCATTTGTGTTCTGACCTGTGGTTTTCTGCATTTTCATTTTTTGGGCTGAAAACACTGTTCTCTAAAAATTTTAATAACATAGTAACAGAGAGTAGTCTTGCTTTCTTCAAAAAAGCAGTACAAAAAGAACTTAACATAGTGATCAGGCTGAGCAAATCAAAGAGCTTCACCCTGTCCAAAGTGGCCTGGAACCAGATCAGTTTTGGCCCATTTTCCAGTTACATGTTTCCAGCCATGCAGTAACTTCTCCTTAAACAGTGGGCAATAACTCCAACATTTTATTTGCCTGCAGGTAATTCCAAAAGGCACACTTCACAGAAGAGGTTTCCTCTGACAGCATAAAGAGGAATGCCAGCTATTTACTTTGGAAAGAGGAGTAGGAAATCCAATCTCATGCTTAACAATTTGCTTTCCTATACGATGTGAACTTTATTAGGAAGGGTAAAGAACGGCTAAGCTGTGCAGTCAGCAGAGTGGAGAGGAGAGAAAGCCAATTCTCTGTAGACTGAAACAAAGAGTATTTCTGCTAAGAGTGTTAAGGAAATATTGATACTTTTGGTAAGAGGAATTAAAAACTGTACTCACAATTCTGCAAGTGTTCGTAGCAAAGTCCTGTTCTGTGGATCTTTCTTCAGGTGATCCACTACAGCTTGAACTATGATGGTGTTGTTGTAGAGATCTCCAGGCCACTCTTTTATAAGGGTTGCAAATCCCTAAAAGTATAAGAGATTGTAACAGAAAGAATGGCCTACGGGCCATTTGAAACATCAAAGCCTCAGCTAAGCCTCTGAGATGATGCCTGCTGTGCTTCACCTTTAAGCAACTTTTTACGTGCACAGTGCAGATCACAGATTTTTCCTTCTTAGAGGAATGTTATTAAGATTCATGAAGCTGAGTCTCTTTCAGGTGCTGTAGGCTTTGTGCATCACCTCAGCCACTTATGCTACATTCAATAAACTAAAAATAACAGTATCTATAATAAATAATTAATCTCACAGTATTTGCATGCTCTGAAGAACATTCTATTTCTTCTCTTAAAATCTAAATCCAACTTCCAAATGCTTTCATTATTGTGGAAGTGTCCACTGATAATCTGTTTGAATACAACAGAGAACTTGTTGTCAGAATTCTACATTGCTGAGGGTGCTTGGCTGGCAGTGACTGCTCCATGTAGACAGATCAGGCTGCAGTACCTCATAGTCGCTCTCCAAAAACTCATGCAGGACCATTTCATAGATCAGAGGTTTCAAAACTGGATCCCGCCTTGGCAAGTAAGGACTAATTGCCTACAGGAAGAAAGAGAAGAAAGTGCCAGAAGGGGAGTGACATGCAACATCCTGGTACACTGATGAGAGAAAAAAAGAACTGTTGTGAAACAAAACAAAACTATGCACAGAATGTGGTCCTTGGTAACCACTGAAAGCCTATATACTGATATTTGTAAGCAATACCCTGAAGTTATTTACTTTGGAATGACACACATTGGAATTGCCTTACTAATTTAAAAGAATTTTCATTAGAAAGACAGGTGGCAAGGTATTAGTTACAATGGGAGAATCAGCCACTGCCCTTAGAGAAGTCTGAACACTTACTGCTGGTCACAAAATAAAAGCCATAAAAGACCCCTCAGAAGAAGAACGTTTTCAAAATCCATTTTGTCAAGTCTTGGCCTTGTAAAAGGTATCAGGATTCATTAGCTGTACTTCTGATTTATGACCGACTGTGGGGTCACTACATTTTATGAAGAGTTATGTTTTGCCAGCTATTTTTACATATACAAATGAACATTAATTTGAGAATATATCCCTTCATGGAAAGGGCGAAGGCAGGTGATCTGTTGCTATATAGGAAGTGATAAGGAATTGCACCTTGGCAGGCAGGAGACAAGAACCTGCCAGAGTAAATCAGCTCACACCCTGGAATTTCAGCACATCATCTTATTAGCACTATTATTCCATGCAACTAGAGGCCCAGATGATTACCACATGCCAAAATAAATCCTGCTGCTACCAGCTGCGTGGGGACTTTGGGGTTTGTAGCTGGGGGATCAACACTGATGAAATTCCTCCAAACACTCAGAAATGTTGCCTGTTGCCCAGTGTTGGCACATGGTACAGTAACATGTTGTTAATGAAGTTGCTTGAACAAAGCCAGAGAATAGCAACTCACTACATTTTTTTTCAGTTCTACAGACAGCAATGGCTACTCACAACAAATTCTCCTAGTATTTAAATCAAAACAATTGCCTAGGTTCCATATTGCACTAAAGCATCTGTAGGTGGGAGAGGAAGTACAAATACAAGATCAATAAAGAAAGCATTGGTAATGACTGCAGAAATTAACAGTTCATTGCTCACAGGAGACCTCTTCTCTCCCTGTGCTGTTGGAGCTTGGCCAGCCTTTGAAACACGGTGCTGCCAACACCAGCTCCCACCATCTGTCACAGGCTTTACCAGTTAACTCAGGGCACAGCCTCACCAGCTGCCCTGGGGAATCATATCCTGACCCCCCCAGAAAAAGTCTCTTCTGACCATAAAGCAACCTGGAGAGCAGCTGGAGACTCAAAGGCAGAGGACAATCTCCAACTTCCCCCTTCCTGTCACCTCCCAAATGAACCCTCAACAACCCCAAGAGACTGCTGCCATGCTTGGCTGTGGTTGGGGCACACGGGGAGGTGCAGCTGCCTGGTGGTGTGGGGGGCCAGGCTGGGTAGGGAAGGAAACCTCTCCTGCCCCAAGTGCCAGTGCCTCGAAGGAAAGGCACAGCTACCTCCTGCCATCTGGCCACCAGGCTCAGCAAAGACTAAGAAGCATATAAGGTATCTCCAAGCCTTGGCACAAAGGTGAACCAAGACCCATGCTGGAGGATACACACTCTCCCAATTTTATTTTTAAGCTGCAGTTAATGGACTGAGGTCAGACAAAAAGCTGCAGAATCAGAATGCCTTTGTATCAATTCCCGAACCACATGAGAGTCCCTTTATATAACAAAGGGATACTAGACACAGAAATATTTTCTTCCTTTGTTTCTTCTTCAGAGATGCTTACAGATTTCTCATCAATACCTGTAAGGATGAGATGTCCACAAGGAAGGCCATATGAAAGTTGACAGGAGATTGCCTAAACCAGCTCACCAATAAGCTCAACCCACAATTATTGATTGCTCAAAGGATATCTATGAGATGAAAAAGGCTGTCTGGATAGTGCTGCTCTCTGCTATGCCCACTAGAGTCAGGTGAAGTCTTTCAAGTGTCCTCTGGCCAATGTTTTGGTCATTAATGCACTGGTGCTGTTAGCTGATCATCCTGCACCCCTGCTGAAAGTCACTGCTGTCACAGCAGAGCCAAGGGAATGAAGCATGTCCCTCCTGCCACAACAGCCAGCACTCCCAGAGCTTGCCACCTTCCCTTGAATCCATCCAGTCCCCTCAGCTGTTTGAGCCCAGACGTCGGATTTTATACTCAAGTGACTTGAGCACAAGCAGGTAACTCCCTCAAGCCACCACTGCTGGAGGAGGGGAGGAACAGATCATTGCAAGGCTCTAAAACCTTGAAACTGCCACGACAAGGTTTGCTAGAGGATATTCACTGAAGACATGAGGTGTCAAGGTACCAAAATGCAACCTTTAGTAGCCAAACAGGACACTCAAAAAGGCCCTTAAGCCACACGCAAACAAACCAGACACTCCCCCCACAGGCTCTGACGTTGGGGTACCACTAATGCCTCTGCAGGAAGGAAAGTTCAAAGCTTTACTTTTACTGCCACCTTAGTTATTGGCAAATCACCCGAGACTGGAAATGTCGTATTTCAGACAACCACTTATATGCAGTGCAAATTCTTTTAAGAAAATTCCATTTTGAAAGAAACTCTTTCTCCAAATCTCAAATAGTCTCCTCATCAGGGCTTAAAGCCATTATAGCCCAGTTACATTATGGTGTGTAAAATCTGCTGGTTAGATAAAGAGGTAAAAACTCCAAATAACACACAAGTGATCCCAAGCATTGTAAGAACTCCTTCGTTTAGATCTGGCTTAACTTAGTTCATCCTTTATGATACTCAGATATTTGGGTAAGGTTATATGGGATTGAAATGGTAAAACTGCATCTTGAAGCTGAATAATGTAATGGACTGCATCTTTTGTTCTTCTAAGTCTGAGAATTCTTGGGCCTAAGCCCTCAGAAGAAAAAGAAGAAATTCTAAAGGCTGAAACCAACTGTTTAGAAAGGCAGTAATTGAGCAGAGCTGTTTGGCAGCAAACATGCAGATATTTTTATATTTTACAGTCTGTTGGGTGACATAAGTGGAGACAAGACAAACATCCCTTCCAGACACATCTAAAAAAAACCCCGAAGGACTAAGAAGCAATGTATCAAAATTTCACCTGTATCTGAACTCAGGGCCTTTACTGGACTGAAAAAAAGAAACAGAAACATGGGGTTTCATCTTTCAAGGTGGCAAAGAATGCACCAAACCACTAAGAAGTCACACAAAAGGCAAGGCTGTCTTGCACTGGAGTGGCTCTAAAACTGAAGTCAGACATTTCTGAAATTCATACTGCTGAAACACTTTTGGTCTTTGAACAGAATTAAATAGCTCAAAGCCAGCAAGGGACTGTGTGCTGTGAGATCTTAATAATATGTGGGTTTTGGCTCATTGGGTTTGAATAGGAGGACATAAAATGCAGAAGTAAATGTGCACGTGTTATCAAAAGGAGTGTGCATAATGTTTTCTACTGGTTTAGCAGTGACAGTACTACAGCCTTATGTCCTGGGCAATTGATTAACTGAGAATCTCCCAGTAAATGTGTACTGCTACAGCAGCTGGCTTGTGACAAGGGAAAACACAAGACAGGGCAGACTGCTCCTCTTTCTTGCCACCATTTCTAGCACACAGCACAGGTCTTTGACATTTAAAGGTGTGTATCTGTTGCAAGCGACCTGGATTTTCTCAAATGACTGGTGCCCAAAGAGACTATTTTCTTTATGACTGGGGAAGGATTTTCAGACCATACTTGAAATGAAAGAAAAGTAAATGAGAAAGATGTATTTAATTGTGAGCATCTTTGTAAGTAAAGGCCTTGGGGGTGAGTCTTTTACTTGGAGACTGTCAACCAGTGAAAATACACAGCTGAGTAGCTGCATATGCTCTGCCTGTTTTAAGGCATGTTAACACATACACATCAATCTGAAAGACAACTGTCTAGAAACAATGAGAGATCTGGGCCAATACCACAATAGGGCATACAGCATGCAAATTACTGGAGTGCAGACACAGAAATTAACTTACCTTAAGCTGACCTATTTCTTTAAACTTGTAAACTTCAAATTCCCAGAGTTCTGTGTTCTTGCCAAGAATTTTCTGGCACTTTCTGGAAGGAAGATGAAAGCAGAGAACAAAAATAGGTAGAGAGAATAATACAAATGTGACAGCATTACTGCAAGAATTCCTTCCTTCTTCTCGCTATCGTGACATTTACACAAGTGACTTATTTTGGCAACCATTGCTTTCAGCAGAGTATTCCCCTCCCTTTAGATCTTAAATTTTTTCTTGCATCCAAGACAACTAACTGCTCATTATGCTTTCACCCTTAGTGATTAGAGCCATAATAGCTTTCAGAGCATCATAGAATAGTTTGGGTTGGAAGGGAGCTCAAACATCACCTAGTTCCAACACCCACGCCATGGGCAGTGATGCCACCCTCTCCATCAGCTTTATGAGTGAAGTTTTCAATCTCAGCTGAGAAAACCTGAACATTTAATAAGATATGCTTATGCTTACACATACATGAAAACACAAATCTTGTGTAATTTCTCATCCTTACTTTAGATACCCATATTTGATGTTTTTGTTTGTATCCATGTAAAACCAAATTACTTTCTGATGATCTTACATATAATAACATACTACTAAACTAAACTTATCAAAATCCAAAGAAAACCTCAGTTTTGAAAATTTAGTGTGATGCTCGAATATCAAGGCTGACTTTCAAAAAGATGTATGTCTGAACTCCAGTTAAAGTTTACAATAACTTTTAGGTCACTACAGGCAAGGAAGTATAGGGCACAATAAATACATCTTCATGCTTTGAAACTTCAGAAGCTCCAGAACACACAGCAAATCAACATACAAATCCTTCAGGATCAATAATTTGGTTTTGTTTTCTCCCCATACACAGACACACTTCAGCCAGCAAAGAAGATCTTTAATATCAGGTTACCGAGCAGCCAGGTCATACTCTCCCTTCTCCACCAGGTGATTTACATAGGCTAAGCCAATGTCCTAAAGTGAATAAAAATAAAGAATTAGTTAGAGAAGTTTGAAAGGGAACTACTTGACTACCGTAATAACTACCAAGACAGCAGTGCATAAAGCTGGAAAGTCAAACACCAGGCTCTAAATGGATCCCCTGATTCTCCTTTGTAAGTAGGGCCCACGGAACAGTCAATATAAAGTACTTGTGTAGATGCTCACAGCTCAAACTAAGGTGATCTTTCAAAGAATTCTTATAACCTCATTCATGCTGAGGAGACTGTGCCACTTTTCCTTATTAAAGACTGTTCAACACAGACCTGCAGTGCTTGGATTAGTTAGTTCAAAAAGAAAACCTCCAGCCATTGTATAAGGCATGCTCTTTGTCAACACAAAGTTTTGTATTAGAGACCAAGCTCTCAAACCTGCTCGTATTTCACTGAATTTCATTGTATTTTGCAGAGCAAATTTCTGCAAACCAAAAGAAAAGCTGTGGGGTCTTTTGGTTTGGTTTTTTTCCTCTCCTAATATATTGCCAGGACCTCCTTTAACAATTCTTTATATCTTTTGCAAGGGTCACAGAGCAGCTGTGGTAAGTGCAAACTCTGTGATAGGTGATGACATGCCATCACATCTTGATTCATCTTCTGGACTACACAA
The DNA here is from genome assembly GCA_035047865.1 of Dendrocincla tyrannina. NCBI lineage: Eukaryota > Metazoa > Chordata > Aves > Passeriformes > Dendrocolaptidae > Dendrocincla > Dendrocincla tyrannina. The sequence goes on from JAWWMP010000081.1 coordinate 49,367,461, forward strand.
GGATAAAAGGTTTTATTAAGACATACTGATGTACAGCGTGCATATTATATCAGTAATCTGGCCAAAAACTAAACACATCTTCTAACACTTTCTACAGACTTCAATTTAAAACAGCAGCAGTACTGATGAAATACCAATGTGTTCACACTAAGGTCATTTTAAACAAAAACAAACAAAAGCTAAAATTAGCAATGCTTTTGTGGCTATTACACTATCCCCCCTTTTGTCTTAAACATCCATACCCTTGGTTGCTCTGTGAAAGGGACTATAAACACAGGAAATAACTAAACACCAGAAAAGGAGTTTAGCTATAAAATCCAGATCTTTCCACATTTCATAGACTAACATTCCTGTTCTGCAGCTGAAACCAAGAAATGGAATGCTAGTTGGAGGATGCCTAACAGTCACTGCCTGGTGTCATACAGAACAGGGAATCTGCTGCATCTCACAGCAGCCTAAAAGAAAGCAGATACCCTGTTTTGAATAGAAGTTTTGAGACTTACCAAAATCTTGTGCTTTTTTATGGTTTTCTGACTGATCTCAGCTGCCATCAAAGCTTCCTATATTCAAAAGGGAGTAAACAGAGGTATTAGCCAGATGCACAAACTTTCACTACAGAAAGTTCTAGAACTGTCTAAATCAACTGTTTTTCAGAGCAGGGTGTTTGAAGCACTAGAATTTTTAATGCCATGGTTGGATGAACAGCTTTGAATTCATACTCAAAACAAAAGCAGTCAACCAAAGAGAAAACTGCTTTTGTTTCCATCTGGGTTCACTCCATATTACTAGATTAGGATCCAGTCGCAGGATCACAACCTAACAGATAATGCAATCACATTGGATCATTTTCAGATGAGACCCCTTCACCACCAGAACCTGTGGAAAAATCAACAGGAGAGGGGGTGGGGGAAGGCTGCCTTCCAGTTCCCCAGCCCAAACTTCCCTAGGCAGAATGATTTATGACTTAAATAGTGTCACTTGTTGCTCTTGTGCTTCTTTGGAATGGGCAGAAACAAAGCTGGCACTTTTACAGCTCAAAATGAAACCTTTAAGATACACCATAACACACAACTATCCACTACCTTGAATGGCCTTCATAAAGGCACATGCACAGCTGTCTCTTGAAATTACCAGAGTCCTCAGGGACCAAATGATTTACATAAACTGCAAAACTGTACTCATCATACAAGTTTGCTATTCAGATGCAAAAGCATCCACAGGGATTTAAACAAATCTGCCTGAGAAGTATGAGTGTATTAACCAAAGGAATATGTGCTGAATGGCTTGCCCACATTTATTTTTCCTATAATGGGCACCCAACAAATAACACATAAATAAAAATTTGCAAGTCATGCATCGTAACAAGCGTTCTAAGTCAGTAACTGCAGGACATTAGAATTCAGAACACTAGGTCTGTGTTGATATGGTGTGTAAGACTTTATTATCATTGTTTTAGGTGATTAGATATGCACACTTAAACACACCAAACCAAATGCTGAGCTGGTTTTTGCCAAGGGAGCTGTATACCCTTGCCTTTTAGTATTTGCTCTCCTTTTCTGGGAGCAACTTCCAGTACGAATAGCTACAGTTAGTTCGAGCCCACAGTATTTTAGTTTTAAAAGCTTGAACACTCCAGGTAAGTAACACGGGGCAATGCCAAATACCCTAACAGAACCACTTTGTTCTACAGTGGAGGCATTATGGAAGAGGCAAAATCTCATCTTGCCCACGAGGACCATTTCTCTTCCCCCTTTAGCTAGGACAGACCTAGAAAAATATCCACATAGCTCGTAACTGTTCTGCAGCTTCAAAACCAAAAACCAGCTGTAATAGTTTTCAGTGACAGCTAACACCTTTCATATCTGATGATGAGAGCAGTATTCACAGCACCGAATTCAGGTACATCACTTGGCTGAAATTCTGATGAGTTGTTTCAGGAGAAGACTAACTCCAGAGGGAGGGATGGATAGTTAACTCCCACCCTTTACAAGTATTTGGTCAATGACTGTAGGAACAGAAACTATCCGACCTAAACAACCTAGCAAAGTCCATCAGCCCACTCCAATTTCCAAGCCAGGAAAGAAGGAAGGAAGGAAAGGACAATGTTAAAATTACTTCATATTTCTTCTTCTCAAGAAGCCAGTCAATGTGGTCATCCTGGTCCCGCTCTTTAGCCACAACCACATCTCTTGGGCTGATGATATAAAAAAGTGATTCACCTTCCGAATACTCTGCAAATGCATACACAGTTTTGTCATTATATTTTCCTTAAGTAAAGCTCTGCTTTTTAGTACACCCTTGAGGGAAATTTAAAAAGAGGAGAGTCAAGGAAGACAGCAAGGGTCTGCAGAACATGCTTATTTTGGAAGCTGTATTCCACAATAAATTAAAACCAGTTTAAATGGCAAAATATCTTTCAAAAAAATCACTACAGCTTATTGCAAATTCTGATTCATCCACTATGTGTAAACTTTATGATGGTTTAGAACCCATTATTATACTTTTAGAGGACTATTACACCACATAGCCTCCAATAAACTTATCCTTCCCATCAAGGTCAAGGCCATCAAAAGCATAAATGATAGATGCCATAACCCCTGGGGACACAGCCCATCATTACAGCAATGCATTTCAATGCTGTAAGTTAAGGTTATATGTATAATGCATTTTCTTATACCATAAGCCTTTATTTTGGAGTAAGCTCAAAGAAAAGGTACTAAAAAGGTAAAATCAAACACAGAAGGTAACTGTTCTGAATAGTTATTATTTCCACAGAACCCCTGAAGAAACAACAATATTTTGCAGGTACAGGAAAGAAAACCACTCCCTTCTTCTTTATCTCTATAGACACAGAAATACACTCCTGAAGTGATCAGTAACACATAAAATAATGCTTGTCTTAAAGCCATCCAAAATATTCACACTTGTCAGATGAACTAGAATATTCATAAAACATAAAAGTACAACTGTGGACATCAGTGTTGTGCTTTGAGACAGGTATAAAGAAATCCCAATTCTACTGATAGCAGCACAGATGTTTTTGAGGTCAGGAGGAGAAATACTTATTTCTAGTGGCTTAGGGGCATAGATGTACACAAGGAGGTCTGCCAAGTCTATGTTTTGAAGCATGCTGCCAGAAAATTCAGATTCAGGGATTTTAAAAGCCAGAAGGAATGTTTCTGTATAACACAGGCTATATAATCCTTACCAAAGAATTCTGCATCAGCTTTGCCATGCATTTTTCTGAGCTGCAACACACAGATCAGAAAACTATCCCATCTTTAAAAGACAACCTATGTTGTGCCAGGGCTTAATCTCCATACCTGTTACATAATTAAACCCATCTTCTCGGTGGAACTTGCCAAAATCCAGTTTCTACTCAGTTTTCCCATTCTGGGGTCTGTTACACAGTGACAGCTTTGTCAGGACTGGGAAGCTAAACATCAGTGTGTCCCTTTTAGGCTAATCCAGGTACATCTTACTACTGAAGTGACATTCATTCAATCTTTCCCTCTAAAGCAGCTTTTCCACACACTCTGCCACTCATTTCACTATTCCTGAAGCCCTTTGGGTAAAAAGAACTCCTGTGTATCACATGTTGAATAAAACTCCATCAAAGACACTGCCTTCCACAATGCTGGACATGATATATGTATTTCTGCCTTTCCCTGTATGTCTGACTTAATAGATGACATTAAAAATCATAATGTTTAAATACACACATTTATTTTCTTTCATGTGGCCAGTTCTTGTGGATTTCCACTACATTTCAGTGTCATAAGCAGTTACAGTTACTCAAAGGAGATGACACAAAAATGACATAAACCTGAAGAAGGTAGCTAAGTCCTCTCAAATCAAGCTTTTTTTAAACATGGTATGAAAATAAACCGAAACAATATTGAGAACACCTACCTAAATGATAATCTCGACATTCATTTTCCTGAAATCCTCGTACTGTAAGTGCATCAGAAGAGATCTCCTCACAGGACTCGGGTAGGGGTTGTACAATATCCAGCCTAGGCCTTGCACAGCACTCCACTTCCTAGAAAAAACACAACATCTTGGTTGGATCTCACACGATTTACCTTAGCCATGCCAGCTGGGGGTCACCTACAAACAGGGCTGACATTCAACACCTGCAAACACCCAGGAAGGAAGATGCAGTACTTTGCACTGTGCACTCAGCTGTGAATCATACAAGTTGCAAAGCTTAATTAAGCCAAGGTGCAAGACAACCCCGTATTTTCTACTTCAGGCTGTGAATTATACCAAAATACAGAGTGAAAGCAAGGACACAGAGAAAAAACACATAGAAAGTGGGTTTACACAGCTCTAACCTACCCATATAGCAGCAGCACCACTTCAGTCTTTCCTGAATTTAACTGTTCCATGAAAAAAACCCCAAAATAAACAAAACAAAAAAACTTTCAAAGCAAGCCATGAGTTCAATTCTGACCCAATCTGTAAGAAGTAGAAGCTGTAATGTGAAAGCTGTGAAAACAAGTGTAGGAAGCCCAGTGTTGTGGCAATCCAAGAGAATTCTTGGATAGTAAGCTCCAAGCCCAGGCAGCTCAGGCTCCACTGAGCCACAGCACGGACAAAGGAGTCCCCACCACAACAGGGCACAGACATGGTGTCAGGGACAACTGCTCCTTCCAGTTACCCAGAGAACTGAGAAGTTAGCAAAGCCCACCTATTGGAGTTTGTTTAAAAGGCTAATTAAAAGCAAATACATGAAAAAAAAAATCTTTCCCATGTTCTATGATCACTGTATCACCTGAAACTCCCTTTTCATCGTTCTTTCCTGAAGCAATTAAAATGATTTTAACCTTTATCAGTCACTACCTCTTTTATACTAGCTCCTCTTCAGTGCTACTTTTTCATTAACAGTGGCTTCCCAATTTCCTTGCTCCCTGGCATTTCAACCCCCCTTTCCCTCCCCCTTCCTTCTCCCATTTGTTTGCTTTCTTTTGTTTCACCGACTCTCGCAGGGGAGGGCTCCTGCGCCGACTCTCTTGGGCCACGCTGCTGTGACATGATTTTTCTCCTTAATATAAATAAAGAAATAATAATCTGACATCCCGAAGCAGAGCTGGAAGCCAACCCTATTGATTTCAGCAGGCTCCAGCAGCATCTGTTTGAACCTACAGCATTTCATTGCCTAGCAACTTGGGTGCCCAGTTGCTTGGGGTTACTATGGTGATGATTGTCTAACGCAGACATCCTTATCAAAGAGATTCTCAAGAGCATCTGCCGTTCTCACTCCGCGACTTCAAGGCTTTCCTGCCCTGCCTCGCCTTTCATTTGGCACTGCAATAAATGGCGCAGCCAGACGCGGCACTTGCCCGCGCACAGGAAAAGGGACTGACAGGAATTCTAATTCCTCCCTCTCCACGCACAGATCTGGGTGTGCACAACTGAAGAGCTCCGAGGGAAGGGAGACAATGATGCCACTCGCTCACAGTCGTGCATTCCACCCTGCAGTGACTTATTGCTCGAGTTGATCAACTTCACTGCTCTCATTTCTTCTCAGATGCAGTGTCAGCAAGCTCCTAAACAAGATTCTTCATTTCTTCTGGTGCAGAAACAGCACGAAGAAAGAGAGAAAGCAAAGAAAAAGGGGGGGAGGGGAGAAGGAAGGAAAAAGGAGTGAGAAGGACTGGCTAGAGACCTTCTCTGCCTTCTGCAAGAAATAAGGGAACCCAAACATGATTTCTGAAAGGTAAGGACATTAGCCTTCAACTTCACCCCCACTGACCTTGTTTTATAGGTCAGAGAAGTTGCAAGCACTGTTCACTCCCAGCAGACTACAAATTTTTTCTCAGATAATCATATCTGCGTGGCTAGTGTAAGGCCCAACTCACAGGACAAATTAATAAAAAAAGGTTTAAAAAAAAAAGAGAGATAAAAAGAGATTACCGTTTTTTCTGAGATCTCCTTTACATATGAAAGTATAACGAGCTGGTCGCAGAGGGGTGCAAGTCCACTGATGTAGAATTCGGTGTCGAATTGGAAAACTGAAACACAGGACACAGACTTGAAAAAATGAATATATATGAACTAGTGCCTAAGAAAAACACACAACTGACTCTTAATGACAATCAACAGCATGAAGCAGCACTTCAGAGAAATGAAGACTCAATACATACAACAAACCCAAAGATTTCCCAGTTGGATCAGATGAAAAATTACATTTAACAGATAATTACATTAAAGCTCGCAAGAAGAAACGTTTGTGCTCCAGGATATGCTAGAGATGAAACATTTGAAATGAATGTTCAGCCTGATTTTCAGTAATCACATAGAAAAAGGAAGAAAAACCAAAACTGAACTCAATAAGAGAGACAATAAGTAGAACAACTTCATTGGTTTGCATATTCGTAGCAGTTCATGTGGCCATAGGAGAATCACACCTGCTACACCTATTGGTATGATATATGACATATGGTATGACATATATGACATTGGTATGATATATGACAACACAAAGATCATTATTTATTTATCATCACTTTAAACATCACGGAAAGATTTAGATACCCTCATTACAAAGAAAACACACAGCTGACAGTATCTTTTCTTGAAAATAAAACTAAAAATGGAATTTCCTAAAATTGGTCTTGAAATCAAGACAGTTAAGTGATGACTATTTCAAGAGAGAGAAAGAAAAAGAGTGCTGATCTGTATTTACAAAAAGGCTCACTAAATGAGACCTCTGCCACAGAAATAGCTATTTAGTTTGATTCTGCTGCATTTACAGTGCCCCCCTTTTTGCAGGCTCCTCTCTCATGGGGCCCAAAACAGCAGTAAGTGCTTATATTAGAAAACCTTGTAACTATAAGCTTTTACAAAAATAGCAGATGCCTCATAATTGTCTCCCAAAACACAGCTTTAGGAGCAAAACTAGGAAAAAAGTTCCCTTCCTTACTGCTTAGCACACTACATTCCTAGTACCTACTGTTTATTTAAAGCTACTAATTATTTTAGCAGGCCAAACAGAAAATGCACTGTAATGACACTAATAATAAAACTTATTTTCTTTAGCTAAGGTAATAAGAAGGAACAGGAGAAATAATCATCCTCCTGCTAAAGGAGAAAAAAATACAGTGAAGTAAAGTACATATTTGACCTGAGCAAACCCTGTTTTTCTTCTAATGATGGCTGACACTTTGGCATCACATGGGGGCCCAAAGCACAGCACAAGGATAGAGCACTCACTCCATGCTAGGAGGGAACAGGTTCACATCTGTAACCATGGACATAATTACTTTGTTCTACCCTGCAAGACTGATGGGATCACTTTGTGCCACATGCTGCTCTCAGTGATGATTTTAAACGAAGCACATCAGAAACAACTACCTATCTTATTCACAGTTTACAATTTAGTATTTGGCATTTTAAAATAACAGGGAGGGTAGGAGGAAAAACATGGGAAAAAAAAAAAAGTGAAATCCATAATACTATCTAAGAACCAGGACAGAAATGTTAACTTCAGCTTTAAAGAAGGGCCAAGAGAAGGCTCTCAAAGGCATAAAAAATATTGTGGCTCTTATTTGGAGAGGAAAACTCCAAACGCAGCATGGTGAATGCTTCATTTATAAAGACCATGGAGATGGTTCTAAGAATCCACGTGTGTTTCTCTGTCTTTTACTAGAACTTTAGCTCCTTTGCCAGTGAAAATGCTTGTAATGCCCAATGCAATGGTTATTTAAGATCAAACAGTAGTACTGTTCTGTGAAATAAAAAGATAAACAAACAAAAATCACCCCTTCGAGTTCTGGTTTTAGATAGAGTTCAGTTTCCTTGGCTTCACTTTCAGCTTTCTCTCAGCTCATCCATCTCAAGAGGCCTTGTTGAAACACAATGCTCTAGTTCTGCTGCTACAGCCTTGAACAAAGAATAACTGGCATAGACAGTGCTGCTTGACCTGATGAAAACCTTTGATGCAGCTAATCAAAAGTCTTACTGAAAAAAAATTACAGAAGTTAGAGTTGCACAGATAGGTGAATGTGACTTACTCTCTGGACACTGTATTATGATCAACGGTGGGAAGCAAATCCAACACAAAGGCACTGCAGAAATGTTGGGAATTTGAAAAGGATCCAAAATAATTAAAACCAAGGTAGTATTGAAGCAAATGGGAGTGACTGATACAGGGCCAAGTGTCATCTGTGTTTATGCCAGTCATAAGAGAAGATGGGAGATATGCTGACAGGGGATCTACTCCACGCTCAGCATCTGTGTACAGCTGTCAAACTAATTACCAGGAAGCAAAAAGAAGAAACCTGCAAATCTTTTGTGTTGCTCCTTAAATGAAATGTATGAGATGGACCAAACTACAGAAACAGAACAGAATGTGCTACACTATTTACCCAAACTCTATAATGCCACTTCCTCTGGGAGTTAAAGACCCACACACATGTGGTGGACTGAAGCTAAAAGGAGTCTGTTTTGCTTAGTCAAACCTCAAACAGCAGCCCCTGCCTTCCCACAGCAGATTTAGAGAGTAAAATTCTGGTTAGAGGGTCTTGCCTTTGATTTCAAAGGGCACAATGTTTCAACACTGCCTTTTGGAAAAGCAAGCAGGAAGCTGCACTATCATGCAGAGAATTAGCATGAAAATCAAGGTATGGAGAACAAGGAGGATTTTTTTAAAGAATTCCATATAATATGTGAAAGAAATGGAAAAGCCAACATGCAAGCTAATTCTTAGGTAGGTCACTCATGTATGAACAGCAGTGGGACCACAAGGCCCCATGAACTGGCCCTGATTACCCAGAATTATGGTGCACTGTTAATTGCTGGGGTGATGCCACTGTGCATTCCCAAATTCCCTTTTAACCAGCTACTTCAGGTACCTCTGCAAAATCTGCAGTCACTGCTGTAGGCCACAGTACAGCACACCCTAAAGTGTTCTCCAGATGGCATCTCCACCACCAGGGCTTTCACTGAGCTGGGTAATTTATGCAAAACAAAATTACAAAATGGGATGCTTTGATTAGCTATTATCTTGTGCATGGAGTTGCATTTGATATAAAACACAAAAGCTTTTCTTGTTTTTTCCCAACAGTATGAGAATTCAGTTGCAACTAGAGAACAAGAAAAGGTCCCATAGAAGCATCACTTAAGCTTCAAAGCTGATTTTCTGAATAACCCTTTTTTCCACTGAACTAGGAAAACTTTGTTAACCAACAGACTTGAAGAATTCTGGGGCTTAGGAATTCTTAGGTTTGAAGAAAAAGAACTCAAAATCTTGAAGAATTATAACTCATTTTATGAAAAAAATTATAAATGATAGGCTTGGCTTATGGCAAAACAGATGAACAACAACATAAGTAGAATGAACTACGTAACTAGGTTTGGTTTTTTTCTTAGTTTTTCTCTTTTTTTGGCTCCTCAGAGGATAGCAGACTTTCTCCAATGAAATGTTTGCTTAAATCACCATATGAAGCTAATTTCCTGAATCACATTCTCCAATTAAGCTTTATGTTCTGTCTATAGAAACAGACATATGTTGGTACAGTAGGTCCCAGTATCTCGCTTTACAAACAAGAAAATAACCATTCCCAGGGGATTTTTTCAGATTAAAATGTGCAATCTCCACGTGTGATGCTAACTTGTCATGCAGTTATGTAGCTGTTTCCCCACAGAACATGCAGATGTGCTCTTACAAGCATGGCCTAAAAACATGCAAATTCTAAACCAGAAATCTGCTTGGTGGGCAATTTGGTGGAATGCAAAGGGAGACAAGTGCCCAAGAGACTTTGCAGCCTGGCTGATGGAACTGAGCTGAGATTCCTCAGATAAAATTTGGGCAAAAATGAATTGAACAGGAAGTCTCCAATCGACTTGAAGTCTTTTACAGATTTCCAGTGTTAATTTCTATTTTCTGCTATCATTAACAATCTGAGGCAAAGTACTTCTCCATATCAAAGTATATAAAATCCTGGCAAGGCAAGGAAGACTAGATGATCCATTTCCCTTTGATGGCATTGTATTAACTGAAAAGTGCTATTTAACAAGCAGTTGAGTGAGAGGACTCCAGCTGAGGAAGAGTTCCCTGTTTGGACCAGAAGTTGTGCAGCATTACAGCTTCGGTACTCACTGCAGGAGTGAGCACAGAAGTCAAGCACTCTTTAAGAAGGATCACAACAGCATTTAGTCCAGTTAAGCCTGTAATTCAATACCAATAGTTTCTAATCAATACACTACTTCCCAGCAGTAGCTGACAGAGCTAAACTGATAGGATCTGCTCAGCTAACATACATTTAAAATAGAAACATTCACTGGAGTTGATCTTTGACAGTGAATGAAGACACAAAGAGGCAACCAACTGTAGCAGAGACAATGCAAAAGACTACTGAGGAAAAGCACCATTAATATACTGAAAGATGTAAATAAAATGAGCAATGTCACACAGATCTCAGTGCATGAGACCTGTATAATTCATCTGTTTTCTCTTACAGATAATCACAAAGCAGCCAGAACAGTTCCGTGGTGTAACTTCCCCACATTATGGGCTGTCTGGTTTGGCATCACAGTAGCCACCATAATTATTTCCCTCCTTAGAATAAGTACAGCTATTTCTTCAGACAGAAATGGAAGATTAGAGAGCACTTTGTGCAACAGGATTGTACATACCTAACTTGCAATGCAGGAAATACTCTCTTTTCTTATTCACTGGGCTGCAAATTACTGAAGAAACATTTATGCTTTCCTAATGCCATCACAGTTAGCTACAATACCATTGTGGAATTTTGAGACCCTCAGAATGCCTCTAAACCAGCATAAATCTGAAACTGTTGAGACATGAGAAAACACTCTGATATCATAGACTTCATATGTATTACCCTGATGAGCAGAGAAGCAACTATGAAATTTCTTGCTCCACTTCTGGGTTTTGTTCCAGGTGCAAAATTGTAAAAGCATGGTGGGAAAAAATGAAAAAACCCCACACCACTAAACACAACCAAAGTTATACTGTGTTAAGTGTTTAATAAGTATGTTGGCAAGATGTTATGAGTCACAATATCTGAAGGATACTCAGGTATCCTGCCACTGAAGGATATTCTTGCCTGCATAAGTTCTTTACAAAAGTTTATCAACTTATGCACCCACTTAGGATATTTTTGGTCCTACAAAAAATCTATCCAGGTTGCTGATGTGGTATAATACTAGATCTTTGAAAAGTAAAGTTGAAATGAAATAGAAATAGCTGTTATAGCATGACATACTGCTGTCAAAAAGTCCTTCTATATGACTATATCAAAGGCTATTTTATACTGAGACTTGGAACAAATGATGTCTCTCTCTTTTCCCTCCCAGTCTAATACCCAAGTTCCAATGAGTGCTGCTGACAGCATCTGGCAGAACCACTTCGGTGCTGTGACCTGAAACCAGAAAGAAAAACCTCAAGCACATCATTAACAGGTTAAGTGATACAAAACACCAGCCCTCGAGAGCACGGAGAAGACTGCAGACTAAAACATTTAAGATGGAAAAGTTACTTCCATGAAAATCTCTTCCTTCATGTTTGCATCTAAAAAGCCTGATGACAGCTTTTTGTATTTTTTAAATGAAGTTGCAATAGACAGTGATGTAAGACTAGCACCCTGCACATAAACACATTAAAGCTGGAGTAGAAGTTGCCTCTGTTCACTTGTCACTATGTCAACAGTCCCATTGAGTTATTTTCTAAAACCTCCTTACAGGTACAGAAAACCCTACATCCATGATCTGAGGCTCATGACTGAACTTTTCCCTGATAAAATTCTCTCAAATATCCTCGAAATCTACTGTTAACTAATCTGTTTGGATTTGTAATCCTAAACAACAAGCAGCCTTCAGGTCTCAGGTAACTGTCAGGCATGCCACCATCTCTCAGGACCCAGAGTCCCCACAGAGTTGAACAAGTCTCCTGGTTGATTTAGAAGCTATTCTAAAATGGGCCTTTCCTGAAATCAGAAACCACAGTATACGTAACACCCACGCCACGCACCAGTCCAATCTTGTTTGAACACAGCTATCTACAATCTCCTGTTATTACAGTCAAGGGAGCACCAAAGTTTACAAACTGTTGCCCACCGTGATCTGCAGTCCCAGGGGGCCTGTTTATCTTCTCAGCACTATCTGTTCATAGATATTTCCTTTCCCCAGCAGAGCTTCTGGGGACAGTTGTGACTCTTTCTTTACATCTGCACTTCCCTTCCAAATTTTCTCTGAATTCCACTTTACTTAATAAGCATATTTTGTCAAGACCTTTTCCACAGACAAGCAGTAATGAAATTTATTCACATCACATTAGCTAGACAAAAAAGAAAGCAAAGAATATAAAATTCAGAAGCCAAAAAAGGAAAAAGAAATTCAATTTCCTAGAACTAATCAGAGACTTTAAGAAGAAAATAAACAATTACAAGAAGCGTAGTCAAACAACACACAATCAAATAAAGTAGTATCTATTTCCTCCTTACTACTACACCAACCATCACCGAGTTCTCTGAAGGAATCTGTATGAAGGGAAAGTTAAGGCATGCACTGTTCACACGAGTAGCTCTGATTTTAGATGATCACAGGACTTAAGGCCCTCTATAAACCAAAAATACCTCACAGCTATGTAAGAGGCCACATGACAACCTCATCAACTAAAAATGAGGTGACATTTATGTTACATGTTGCCTTCAGACTGTACCGGTTTCTTCAGGCTCGAATGTGGAAGCAGACCTTTAAAGCTTCTCTCATTCTGAAAGAGGGTGCATTCACACAGCCATACCTATTTCCACATAGCGGTTCGGAAGGTCACGCATTTCGCTGGCATGCCGTTCTTTCACTGAGCAAATCTAGGAAAGAAGAGATTTGCACAGTTATGATGAACAAATTGTAATTCCTAAAATGATACTCTTTGCCCCAATAAGAAAGGGAATTTCTGGGAATTCTCGGACATGCATTTCTCTACTCTGATAAACACCAGTTGTGATCGGTGACGATGCATCACTGAAGAAGAAAAGCACATGGGAAAGTTGTGGCTGTAGTTCACAGCCTTATAAATATTCTGGGAAGGAGAAGGATGATGGACCACACAAGAGAAATCTGAAAATACTGCCCACTATGATGTTTTCACAGAATCATACCCGTGAGTTTGGGTTTGGTGCCTTCTCACACTTTGCATCTCGTTACCTTGCAATTTCAGTAGGAGTTTGCCATTGCCACCCCCAGTAGCAGGAGGAGAGCATATACATACACAGAAATGCAAATAACCAAAATGCTGTGAAGCACCACATACACAAGTGGGAAGACAGATGCCAAACTTAGGGCAAACCTCCTCATTTGTAAACATCTAAGTTGAATGCTCCAAAAGCTTTTTACACGTCACCTACCCCACTTTACCCTCCCTTTCCATCTCTTCCCACCAAGCACTTCTAATTTCCCCCTGTGCAGTGATGCAGCAGTCTGTTATTAGAAAACAGCTAACAGGCTTGTGACAAACTCATGTCAGGTGCTGCTCTGAGCAAATCACAGTCAGTCTGCAGCACACAAGTTCGAAATGCCAGTTCCCTGTTGAAAGACAATACCCAAAGCAGCCTGTCCCCCCACCCCAGCCCTTTTTTCCCCGTGGTTGACCAAAATCATGTGGCTCTTTTAGCAGACACAACCTCCTCAGCCCCCAAAGCAAACCCCTCCAAAATACCTCATGGTTAGTTGTTCTTCCTTAATGCTAATCAAACGAACTGAATTCAACAGCACACTAAAAGCTCTCAAAAGAGGAAATCTCCCCAAGAAGGCACAGAGGAGTGAAATGTCCCCGAGGATTACATTCTTCCCTGCATGCTCACACACAGGGATCTGTCTGACCACTGGGTGTCTGTCACTCCTCCTCACAAGGGTCACTCCAATGACATTTCTAAGGCAGCAGTTCTGAACACTGTAGTCAACCCAAATTCTATTTTTTTCGATTGTCTTTGCTTTTCAGACATAATCCTCTGTTTGTCTGTGATAACAGCAAGCATTTATTACAAAGACAGGTAATTGCACCTTGACTGAATTTCCCCAGCCAATAACCAGTGTTAAATTATCCTTCCAGCAAAGGCTGCAGGGATACATATCCGGGCGAAGGCTTATGTCGTCCCGAGGCACGTTGGTAATTCTTTGTTTGGAGATCATATCCAGAATCTTCACGCCCTGAAAGTTTAAATGCAAGAGAACTTTAGTCAGGATGACACTCCTACTCACCATGTTGTATGCTAAGGCAGCCAGAGCGGTTTACAGCACAAACTTCAGGGCAGGGCCAAGTGTGCTGACAAAAAAACCTGTTGATACAAAGACCCATCTAACCCTGGAGGTGACAAAAGGAGCAAAGGGATCAGAGTAATTTAGGTATTTTAAATTTACATTCCAAGTGAAAAGACATCATAAGAGAATGAGTGACAGATTAGCAACTCGAGTCATGAACCAGTTCAGTTTATTGGGCTGGTGCTACTCCTGGAGAAACAAAAGAAATCCCAGCTTTATCACAACAGCCCCTGTAGAGAGGCAGAAATTTCCACCGTGGAAAAAGATGTGAAGCAACAGCTCATTAAGATAAATGAATCCAACCTGAACTTCTCAGGAAATGCATTTCTACTCTTACCGAAAAGCAAACATATTTAAACAGTGTTTGGTTTTGTATGCTGTGATTTTTCACTGCCTCCTCAGGGAATCTCCTAAACTAACAGGAAAAAAAAAAGGGGAAAAAGGATTAAAGTCATTTGAGAGACAGAAAAAAAAGAGTCATTAATCAGATTTTTCCATGCCATTTTGACAAGGTGAGCTATAACCTTTCTAATGGGAAAATGGAGATTAATTTCATGTTAACTAATGACTTGTTCTTAGTAACTTAAAACAAAAATCCACAAACTAAAGTATTTTAGTAGGTACTTCTTTTCTGCTCACTGAGCTTAAAGAACAACTCAGAATCACAGAAAAGGGAGTGGAAAGGACCTTCAAAATTCAGTGCCCAGGTTGCCATGCTAAGTTAGGATTTTTCCAGTGACAAAAGTGATTTAAAAGATTCCCCTGCCTGTGCCTGTTCCCTGCACCGTGAGTTTCATGTCCCCAGGTGGACAGATACAACTGTTTGAAAGTCAGAGTCAACACGTGGTGGTCATGTCCAAGCCAGGTCTTGCCTTCTTTTTTTTTTAATCACAAGGAGCAGGGAGTGGTATGTGGCTGGAAGGGGTTTTTCTGTGATCTTTGTCACTGGTGAACTGGGAGTCATCAAGGGTTCCAAATCAAACAACAACAACTTGCACATCCCACCTGCAAAGTACAGAGCCCAGATCTTTGGGTAAACAGAAACAAAAGTCTTAGGTTTTGTGTTTTCTATACTTATCTGATAAAATTTGCAACCTTACTTGAACTGCATTTTAATAAAGTTGCCCTTTATAAATCTCACTACTTTGTCTCCAAGGATGATTTTCAGTTAAAAGTGACCCATACACCAACTTTTGTTTTTCTACAAGGAAGAAGATCTCATATGGCGTAGACTATTTTATGTTTAAAGTGCCTCTGCCACCAACAGTGTATGATCCTCTATAGTTATAGATGTTAAGAGACATTAGTTTACTTTATTAACTTTTAAAAAGGAGGAAGTTGTTTATAATACTGTGCGATGTAGTTTGCTGTTTGCTTAGGTTTACTTGTTTAGCATGAGTAGCTGGATTTTTCTGAAGTCTTAGGCTGCAAGCTGTGAACTTATACCTAGATATGCTTTCAGTTGGGAGCTAATTATTAATTAATTTGCTTCTTATTAGCTGCTACAGTGCTGTGTTTTGGATTTATTAGGAGAATAATGTGGCTAGCACAGCAGTGTTTTAGCTGTTGCTATGTAGTGCTTAGTGCTTACTCTAAATGCAAGACTTTTCAATTTCCCATGCTCTGCCAGTGAGCAGGTGCACAAGAAGTGAGCAAAGGGTCCAAAGGGGCATCTGCTGCCTCTCTGGAGCTGCCCACTGTGAAGGGACAACCTGCAGTTCAAGGCTGGGGTGCTGTTTGACTCCTTGAATGGCGTGAGAAGGCTTTGGCAGCAGCTTCTCCTTTCACAGTGACTGTGCCATTCGCATCATGAGCTGAAAGGACTTCCAAAGTCAACTTCCTAGCATGAAGGAGCCCAAAAGCTGCTCGAAGGGGAGTCAGGCAGCCAAATGCCTCAAAGACTTGCTCCTCAGATGTCTCAGTTTGTAAAACTTACACTCTTTGTTGTGGAGGAAGAAGGGTGCACAGCAGCAAACAACAGGGGTTGTTACCTGAGCATCTCACAAGCAGAAGGGGACTCTGCCTAAATAATCTCAGAATATCCAATGTCTAAAAAGCTCTCATACAGTGTGGTCTCCCCCACAATAAAAAAAAAAAACTAAAAAGGCTTAAGAAAACAAAAAATAGGTAGCCACAGACAGATAGTAAGAAGCAAGGTTATAAAAGATTTTCTCTGATTTTGAAGGAAAAAGGTGTAACCCAAAACCTTGGTAGAGGATGGAGAAAACTTTAAAAAGGGAAAGGCAGATAACCAATATATTAATCTTTTGGAGGGCAAGTGTCATTTCATTTTTCCTTGAAAGATAGGCCCTGACCATGGCTTTTTGTCTCTGACAGATGGCTCTCAACGTTTTATTAGTATTCTGTGTTCTGATGTGGCACATCATCTCTAGGGATAGCTCTCCTCAACTGTCCTATCCATCCCCAGCACATTCACCTAGAATATATATTTTCATTGTATGGCTCTGAAAAGAACAAAACCTCCAAAAAAGCTAATGTTATGTCAATCAAACCCTCAATGAAGCTTCCATTCTAACAGAGTTATTAAAGGGGAGTAAATAAACAAAAGTCCAGCTCTAACAATTTTATATCAAAGATATAAAAAAATTTGTATCAAAGATATAAAAAAACAACAATGCCTTTAAAATAATTTAATAAATGCCTCCCTTTAGGATGGAATAACAATAGAAGGAAAAAAGCTAGTGTTTCAGAAGTAATTTCACCACATTTCAAACAATACTTTGGAATTTAGACATGGTACACACTTAAAACATATCACTCACTGCTGAGCTTTAAAACATGGACCTTGACCCATCAATTAGATATATAGTGATAGGTGAAATGCAACACTCAGAATGAATGTAATGGCGTACTTAGAACAAAAAGTTCTCCTAATTCTAGCCTTTTCTAGTGGCCTAATAAAATGAGAAATTATGACTACAATTTTTAATAACCTGCAACATTGAAAGTGCACGTGACAATGGCACTTCAGTAGAAATTACAAAATCCAGGCAGGTTTGGTGTTTTTCAGGGGATGGCAGGGGGTGATGTTCTATTATTCATCTAAATAACAGCAACATTGGCATCCCTTCCTCAGTTTGCTGCAATAAATTGCACTGGTCAAAACTCTAATGCACAATAACATACAATAATGACCATTCCCAACAGGGGGATGGAGAGCTACTTTTCCTGATTTCTTCAGAAGTGGCAATCGTATTGGAGAACTCTGACTGGCCAGCAGGAAATGCTGGAAGACATTTCTAAAAGGACATGGCACCTGAACCACCGTCCTTCAATGCCTTTTGCACCTGACTCTTCAAATGCACCATTTTTCAATGGAATACTTTGGAAATAAACGCTGAAAAATTTCAATAATCAGTGTAACACAGAGATATTTTTGTTCATGTAATGGAGGTGACAAATACTTACCATATTATTGGCCCAGGCAATTAAGTGTCCTCTCCATTTTACATTTCTTATATTTCCTTCCCCTTCATGTAAAACTGAAGGCTTCCATCTGTTCATCCAGCCTCTCTCATATAACAGCAGCTATGAAGAAATGCAACAGTAAATATTTCTGTGACACAGTGCTGTATGCAAACACAGGAGGTATTTTTTCTCCATTATATCTTCCTTTTTTTGGATTTAAGGGCAACGAAAAACACACACCTATCACAAAACAAAAGCAAATACAATCAAACATTTTCATATAGCACATATATATCGAGATCTTGTATACTACAGACTACCAGTTAAACTTTAATAATATTATTAAGAAGGCTTCCATGGAGTTTCTTTGGAGAACAGTAAGCATAATTATTTACCTTTTAAAGATAAAGCATCTAAGACATTTCAGAACCTAAGCTGCTGGTTGTACAGCTCGTGTGATTGTTAGTCCCAGGTTCTGCAAAGGAAGGCATTTTAGAATACCTAAATGCGTAGGAGATGTTCTGAGATGCTTTGCAGCAGCAAAGAGAAACACAGCTACAAACTACATGCAGACTGTCTGAAAATCTGTACTGGTTCCTGTATGTCTCAGAAAGTTATTTAATAGGATTACAGGGAATCACTCTGAGAGATGCAAAGTGCAGCGCTTGGAGGGATACCGAAGTAAGAAGCTGAAGCATCTAAAAAGATCATACTCTAAGGTACCAGTCCTGCCAACTTTTTCATGAGTACACCCTCATACAAACATGCACAACCTGAACCTAAGCTCACTTCTCACATTGGAAGGTGTGAAATTGCTGCCTGCAAGGCAAAAACCTGAATGGGGTACTCACGTTGCTAATATTCCCTACCTAAATCCAGCTGTGGATGCTTTTTTATATATGGTTTCCTGCCACTTGTATTTGGATAAGTATGTCAAATGCTAGGATGCCAGTTGTTTATAAAATAAAGATCTTTTAGCAAACTTCAGGGCAATGGCACAGACTGCCTTTCTCTCCCAAAGCCAGGAGATGGCACCAGAAGACAAGTATTCCTCCAGCAGTCTAAAGCAGTCCCCAGGCAGGATATGGTGTGCTGAGCAACCTCGGTGAGAAGTGAGCTGCAGGCATCAAACTTCTCATGCCAGCAAAACGACTCCGTGTCCTTTACACAGCCCACACGAAGGCCCCCTTTAGACAGCACAGGCATTTTTTTCAACGTATGAAAAGGCTACTCCAACAGAATGTGGTATTTTACAGCAGGCAGGGCCAGCCCTGACAGCAGGGTAGCATCTATGCCCATAAGGCAGTGCCATGCAGAAGGGTTTCCATCAGAAGGCTGGCAGGGAGATGTGAAGCACAGGAGCTCTCAGCCCAAACTAACTGGCCCCATTTGGAAGCTAAGGATGTCATTAAAGACTAAGAGCTGTGCTGATCCACACTTGGAAATTACTTTTTTCCTACTTTTCCCTAAGAGGAAACTCAGCAGAAAAAGAACTTTTGCTTGGATGCTTCTTTCAACACCATCCAACAAAGACAGCAGCAAAATACACGGTATTTTTATTGAGACTTACTGGACAACGCTGCAAAAGCTGACTAGGATGATGTGAAAGGTTAAAACTGGCTGATGTCAATTATTTTAATTGAACTTTGAATCTTTTCTGCTTGTGACTGAATCAGGATTTAAGGTTTTTTATTACACTCAAGAGGGAACTTGGTATGACCTTTCTTGTTCCTGTTTTTGGTTTGCTGCAAAAAAAGTCTTCTGAGAAAGAACTGGGGAGGAGAAAAATTGAAAAACCCTGTTTCAGTCTACGCTCAACTCTAAGCACATGCTTAATTAAATGTTCAGAATGAGGCATTAGAAGACAACAGGCTGGGGTTGCCTATAAAAAAGATGGAAGTGAATCTGTATCACTGCACCACCCTGAATTCCCAGTTTCATATCAGCACGAGCAATAGGTCCAACACTGAGGCCAAAGGACAACTGTGGCTTCAAAAACAATGATATGTAATCTCAAAATATGCTTAAGTAATTTATCTTCAATGCAATTATCTGCATGCTATTGATACACATAATGTGATTTCATTCATATTTATTTAATGTGATAAATCACATTATGTGTACTTAGAGCAATGACAGCTGGAAACTGAATTTGTGAACCCAGAACTTCCTTCTGTGTTTTGGAACTGTTATCTACTGAATACATCTCTCTCAAAATAAGCAAACCAATTTATTTCTTAGTCTTCCTTTCTGTCTCCGCATTGAAATGTTTATCCTACCAGAAAACAATTTAAAACTTCAAAAGAAGCTAGAGACATAACAAAAAATCCAGTTTCTGGAGAGGTTTATCCTACCACCTCCCTCTCTTTTTGGTAGGGGAAAAATATTTTGGGGCTTTATTTCCCATAAATCCCATATTATGGCAGTCAGCATTCACAGTACTTATATTTCAACAGCAGCCAAAATCCCACTTTCTTGCATTCTCTGCAACAGAGTTTATGTTTCCCCTTTTTTCAGTTGCTCTCATAAAACTTTCTAGTTCTTTGTTACACACAATACACTGGTGCTTAGAACACACTTCCAGTGCCTTTTGCATGCACTGCAATTTGATAATACAGCTAAAATAAAATAAACTTTGACTCCAAGGGTCCCCACCCCCACAGATTCAAATGCAATCTTCTGTTTGCTCACTCATTTTGTGAATCTTCTTACCTGCCTATGTTTGTCCACTGGATCATTAAGAAAAATGACACACTGAAACGTATGAGAGAAGAGGATGGAGCAGGACACTTTTTGGTTTTAAAAACAAGTGGATTAATGATTACATCTCTCTGTGTTTTCCCCTAACAGGAGATTACCCTACTCCAAGAAGAGCTCAAAACTCTCTTTTAGAGTGCATCTGCTAAAGAGAATAGAGGAGTGTTGGATTTAATGGAGCCTGTCATGCAATTAGCATTAACACTAATTACATGTAATCCCAGTCTTTAAACCATGTACAGGAATTCCCAATCCTCTGAACAAAGAGGCCCATGACTGCAGCTTTGGTAATATCAACACAGTGAAGTCATCCAATTCAATTTCATCCCACTACCAATTGCTGCCTTCAAAATACTGAAATAAAAGATACCTGTGCTCACAGAACTTTCAAAGGAAACACGCTTTTACTGAAGCACTATGCACAGAATCAGGACTTTGTTTTAACACAGCACCTTCTCTGTGAAGACCTGAAGGAGCTGTACAGAAGAAAAGGCTTGGGATTTGATTCTGTAACTGAAGAGCCACTTTTCCCTTCCTTATTGCAGAACTGTTTGATTCGTTTTTATTTCACAAAATAAAAATTAGGAAAAAAGTCCCTGTCATTTCCTTGTCCTGTTCTGTGTCTGCCCAAGTGGGAAAATGAGCCTACCTGGGGCATTTGTTCTGTGGTTTGGCACCTGTGTCACCAATTCACTTCAGCTAGGCAAGACCACAACAACCTAAAATAATACTTCCATGGTTACAAGGGATCACTGCACCTATTTATTGTTTTCAGCATAAGAACAACATTTATGGGCACGGCCAAGATTACCAGATATCAGACAGTAAGACAGAACAGCATGAAGACTTACTGTTTCCCAGCGCATCCCTAGGAAAGCGTACAGCAACAATAAAAAATTATCATTTCTGCTTGGAACAGCTGATGGACTGGATGAGCTCAAACCAGGCAAAGAATAATGTAAAGCTCAAGATTTCAACTGAAGGTGAGCTTTCAAAATTCGAAATGTTGTCCAAGGAGCTGGGGTGTGAACAGAGAGGAGGGCAGCGGGTGCAGTCAGGGGGAATCAAGCAGGGAGGCAGAGGCAGACAGCAGCATTGGGAGGGAGGTACGAAATGGCAACCCTGAGGTGAAACAGGAGCTACTGCTGCAGTTCATGGGCAGAGAAGGCAGAAACTCTGAGATGTTTAATACAAGCAAATGCCATAGGACTTTTATTAGGCTGTACTTTTAATAACTCAACTGCCAGGTTCCAGCCGTCGCCTATTCACAAAGAGCTACAGAATTAACACCTTGGAAAGGAAATCCTGCACTCTTGCAGGCAGAGAGACACATTTCATATATTTAGATCCTCTTTGCTTGCCACCTCAGGCAATGAAAAAAGTGTTTTACACAGACATTTGCAAAACACACAACTATAGATTACATGCACATAGGACTATGATCCATTCGCTTTACACAAACCAAATTTATTACAGCACAAGGGGAATGTTTTGTTTCAGCGATAAAGAAGAAATGCACAACCAAATAATCCTAAACAAGAAATGTAAGCCAAAAAAAGAGTTTATTACGTGAACAGCACGTACTGTATGTGCAAGGTCTCATCTGCTCAATAATATGGGATACATCTGGGCATTATACATTGCAGCAAGGAAATCACAAACCAATATTACTGTGGCTTGCTTGCTGCTACAGCTTGTTGCCTACTTATGGTAAATTATCCAATGCATGGACAGAAATTGCCACAGTATTTACTCTTTTTTCACTTAAATCAGACCTTTGAGTATTTACTGACTGACATTTTATAGCTTACAAAGCAGTATGCCTTTCTTGTCTGGTACTCTTCTACCAACATAATGCCAAACAGCTGACTATCTGCTTTCTAAAAATGGACTGTGCTGCAAACAGCATCCTGACAATTTAATAATTTGTCAAAGTGGTCCAGTTATTATGAAGTACATATCATCGGGTTCAGAGGTAAAGGTCATCTACTTACTCACCAAGCAAAGTGCATCTGCTGACACTAAAAAGCAGACAATTAAAAAAAAAAACAAACTCAGAGATTCCTTGACAGACTTGACTTTAACACACAAATTCTACCAGCCCTAAGAGCAGTCACAGATCCCCACAAATGCTACTTCTCTTCCATTTCTGCAGTGTTCACAGTCACTATCATTTCTCTATATATATTATTGCTCCACCTGGAGTGGGAAGGAATGCAGGCTGTCTTGTTTTCATCTCAGACAGCAGTCACCATTGGTCCAGGCCAGAATTCTGACATTGAAATAGTATTTTTTATTTTTTTTTTTTCCATGAGAAATTTGCCCCAGGTAACACCAAATTCTCTCTGCTTTTATAACAGACAAAGAAAAAATGTTTAAGCGCAAGTATCAATATGTTCAAATGTTAATTCTGGGAGGATAAAGGGGACAAAAACGATCAGACACATCTGTATTTGAAAACCAGTTCTGACAGTGTATCTTCTCCAGCCAAAGAAACACAGACACTATTACAATATGTTTTTATACATATTTCCACCACATATATATATAAAATAAAATATAAATATATTATGTAAACCTACACACAGACGTATAAAGCTGAGATTGCTGACACACACAGGGTAAATCTGCAGTTTTATCTTTGTTCTCTATCCTGCAAACTGTTTCAGATTAGATATGCAAATCAATACTTATTACACTAAATGCATGTCCCAGGCAAATGAGGAGACCCAATCCTTTTAAGATACTGAACATACTGCTCCCATTCTGGCCTCATTGGCTTAACTCGTGCTGGGTCCCCACTGCCATGCTGGGAAGAGAACCCCCAGAAAGGCCCTTCATTAGCATGTATTCAGCAGAGTGAGTCAACCACTCCAGAGGACTCACTCTCCTAGGAGTTTTACTACAAAGCCCTGTGTGTCTAGTTATTGATGTTAATCAAAACATGAAATAGGGAGTCTCTGCTAAGAGAGGAACCTCAAGGTGTCCTGCTCTCCTAAGCTACCTTTTCATAAGATGCAGTAGGTGATACCTTGCCTTTGGAACTGAAATATTCTTCAGTTGTCTTTCTTTGTTACATCTGTCTCTTTAACCCTCAGGACGTAACAGATACTTGGACTTTACAAGAACCTTCATTTAGCTGGGGTATTGGGAAAGACCAGCACTCCAACAGTTAAATTGAGAACACCTTGTTTTCAGCTTTACCACCCTCATTTAGTTGGCTTTTACCCTGTTATTTTTTGAGATTAGACCCTTTTTTAAAAGGTACAAGGTTATGGCCTTCAATAGCACAGTATTTGTCTTTTCCCTTGCTTTGAAGCTCTGCTGTCTCCTCTGGACAGACATGCCCTGTTATTTACAATACACAATATTATTATTTCAGGGTTACCATCATCTGCCAAGTCAGCACAATGGTGCTGTGGTTAATTGCAGAGATAAGGAGGAGGGGAGGAGGGAAGTGCCTCTTTTTAGTAGATACCTATTGCTTCTCACTTGGGCAGTGTCAGTGTTTCCACAGTACCTGTCCTATTTCTAGGTAGAGATAACATTCATTCACTAAAAAAAAGGGGGTGAAATAAGTTTTTCCAACCCAAAATAGAAGGCAATGATATTATCTCAAGCTTAATGGAAGTTCTTTACTTTTAAAAGCTAGCCCTTTAGTAAGCAAACAATTTAAACCAGGTAATTAGTTCCCAATAAAATTTAGAGAAAAAATGCTTTAATTGGAGTTGAGTACCTGGCTAGTTAAGCAACCAAATTAACAAATGCACGGCAGAGTCAAGCTTACAACAACCCACAATGATTTAAACAGTTACCCAGTGAGCACTGCTCTTAAGTCAGGCTGAGCTTCTAAACTGTGGCAAATCTCAGTATTGCACAACCATTCACCCAAGTTCCAGACACCCACCTGTGGTGGGACCTGAGGACTCCCACACCACATCCCTGAAGCACATCACTTTGGGGTTTTTCCCCTCTGCCTCTCTTAAAGGTTTCCAGGATGGCCTGCAGAGGGGCTTTGAACTGAAAAGTGTATTTTTTACACATTTTGTATTGTTATAAAGAATGGTATATTTCTCAAAAAAATTAAGGAGGTGGTAATTTACAACCACAGCTCTCCCCCAATCGTTATGGATTCTACTGAGGCAGATGCTCAGCTACAAAATTAATAAAGTTAATAAATTTAAGCAGATCTGGAAGTGTTTTTTTGAGATGAGACAAAACAGAGTGTTAAGGTCAGGGGGTGAAGTTCTTGCTTCCTGTGTGCATGTGCGGTCTGGCTTTGTTTTGTTTCACTGTAAACCAAAATCAGTATGAAATTCAAGCTGGAAATCAAGAACATCCTCCTCCTATTCTGAGACAACAATGTTCTTAATGGAACTAGAGGGCTTTGAGAAATTGACAAAATTTCTTTCTGGATACCTTTATCTCCTCAAATTATCTTTGCAAACAATTAAGAAAAACTCCAGTCAACTTTTAAAATGCTAATATACATTATGTCACCATCTCCCCAAACAACGAGAACAAGACAGGCCCAGCAACCCCTACGATAAAGAATTCACACAATACACACTGTCTATCTTTAATGCACCTCAGAGGGCTGGGAATCACCAACCACGTGCAGTTCAAGAGGGCAAAGTGCCCGATTCTGCCCCTGGGATGGGGCAACCCTGGATGTATGGACAGACTGGGAATGAGATGCTGGAAAGCAGTGCCATGGAAAAGAACCTGGGGGTGCTGGTCAGGGGCCAGTTGGGCACGAGTCAGCAGTGCCTGGAGCCAGGAGGGACATCCCTGTCCTGGGGGGCATC